>CM041776.1:502521267-503121267 GCA_023374045.1 Limonium bicolor
TTTCTAATAGTGTGAATAAGAAAACTCTCTCTGTTTTGTCGGCATCGCAACGTCGCTTTTTCAAGATTGTGCTCTATCCCGACGGTGGTGGTGGCAGCTCGCCACTTTCCGTGCCTGGGGTTCTAAATACTCTCACCCTAGCGGTGCCATTTCCCCCGCCTGTGGGTCTGTAATTTCACCTTGGTGGTGCCCTTGTATCCCGCTTGGAAGTTCCCGAGTCAGGCAAGTCAAGTCTGCCCTGTTGGGCTGTCTCGCTGTCGTCAGAGTCAATCTTTCAACTTTCTCCCCTTGTGGTGTCTCGGTGCGTTGCACAACTTAACTTCGACGGTTTGTCTGTCGTCCATCATGGAAGATTTGGTTAGTCATATGGCGGACTTCGATTTATCAGAAGAAGAAGGTATTCCACTAGAGATTTCCCCTCTTCTAGATGAGAAGAAATCTCTCCAATTAGATCTATCGCTTCTTGGAAAAGTTCTCTCTCCCAAGATAGTCCCCAGCCATCCGTTAAAGGCTGTTATGGGCGCGGCGTGGAACCCGGATTCCGGCCTACAGGTTCAAGATATGGGGGAAAATAGATTTTTATTTCAATTTGGTTCAAAGCAAGATAGACTTAGGGTACTGGAAGGTGGGCCGTGGGAATTCAACGGGAGCTGTTAGGTTTGGAGGAAGCGCAGGGAATGCGTTCGCTGGATGGGTACTCATTTTCCACAATTACTTTATGGATTCGAATATACAATGCTCCTCTTGCCTTATTCTCGTTGCAGTATGCCAAATCCATCAGTCAGTTTTTTGGAGGCTTCGTAGCGTTCAAAGAGCAGGACTCACTACCGGGCGGCCCTTATCTACGTCTCAAAGTGAAGATAGACGTCTCTAAGCCGCTACGACGATGTCTCAAGTTAAAAGTGGGGGGTTCAGATTCAATCTTCCGTATCGGGTATGAGAGACTTCCTGATTTTTGCTATTGCTGTGGTATGGTATCTCACAGTATTAAAGACTACGTGTCAGCTCAGGGATCTATCCCAAAGCAATTGGCTTATGGCCCTTGGCTGTGAGTTAAATCCGCTTCCTCTTGCCCTCAGTCTAAGGTCAAGGATAGGGAAAAACGTAGCAAGCAGGTGGTTAAGGATCTGATGAATAAGGGGAAGTCTCCGGTTGCCATTGTCCCTGTGACCAGGAATGAAGTGGATGATGAAATTCAGTCCGTCGAAACACCAACAACGCACAAGGAAGAAGAAAGGCAATCGCCAAGAACAAGAGACGTGGAAGGATTACTGTATTATCTTTGGAAACTGTTTGGGTGAGGAGAACTTTCAACCCTAGCTTATAAGGACCGAGGCGGACTTAAACCACACACCTGACTAAGACTAAAGCTAACCCTAATATATACAACTAAGCCTAACGGTAACAATATGTACATTCACCTCAAAATAAATTAGAAAGGGGAATAAAGGAATAAACGTCATAAAGTATGCTAACAGCCCCCCTCAAATCATGCAAGGATTGCATGATTTGAAACATCACAAACACTCAAGCCTCATCCCAACTTCTCAGACCCATCTCCTTTAACAGCAAGGGATAGTGTTTCCCTGGAAGTGTCTTAGTCAAAAGGTCTGCAAGCTGGTCCTTAGAGGCATTGAACTCGACAGAGATCAACCCATCTCGAAGCTTCTCTCTCACGAAATGGACATCCAATTCAATGTGCTTTGTTCTCTCGTGTAGAACAGGATTCTTGGCAATGTGAATCGCTGCTTGACTGTCGGATTTGACAGGGACTGGCGCAATAACACTGACTCCAAGCTCATTCAGCAGCCTTGTTAACCAGCTCAGCTCCGCAGTGACTTGTCTCATAGCCCGGTATTCGGATTCTGCAGAAGACAAGGCAACAGTGGTCTGTTTCTTAGATTTCCAAGACAAAGGGCTACCTCATAAGCATATGAAGTGAACGCCTAGTATTCGGGCAACCAGCCCAATCAGCATCACAATAGGCAATCAAATTAAAATCCTGTTTTCTGTTAAACAAAAGACCATAGCCTGAAGTACCCCTGATATAGCTTAAAGTATGCAAAGCCGCCTTGACATCTAAATCAGTAGGAGAATCCAGAAACTGACTCAAAACTTGCAAGGCAAAACTCAAATCAGGATGGCTGTGCGAAAGAAAACTCATTCTACCAATCAACCGCCTATACTCACAGGGATTATTCAAAGGTTTACCTTCAGCTCTTCTTAATTTCACATTCATGTCTAAAGGAGCTACTGCGGGCTTACTGTGCAAGCTACCAAATTCCCTTATCAAATCATCACAATAGGCTTTCTATACCAGAACTATTCCATCAGAAGTGTGCGAAAATTGCATTCCTAGAAAATGATTTAAGTTGCCCAAGTCTTTTATTTTGAATTTCTGATCCAGACTTGTCTTAATGAGCTCTATTAGTTCTACATCATCACCAGTTATTAGAACATCATCAACATACACAACCAGAAAACACAACTTATGATCAGAAACCTTAATGAAAAGAGAATAATCATTCAATGACTGTTTAAAACCCAAACCTTTAAGGAACTCACTCAGTTTTTGGTGCCACTGTCTAGAGGCTTGTTTCAGCCCATACAATGATTTTCTTAGTTTACACACTTTTCCAGAATTTCTCAACTTATGCCCTTCTGGAATTTCCATATAAACATCCTCAAAAAGATCACCATGCAGAAACGCATTATTAACATCTAATTGAGCATTTTTCCAGTTCCTCTTTGCTGCTACTGCCACTAAATCTTTGATGGTGGTGAATTTAACAACAGGAGAGAACGTTTCCAGATAATCTATGCCATTTTTTTGTGTAAACCCTTTGGCAACCAGTCTAGCTTTGCTCCTTTCTAAGGTTCCATTTGCATTGTACTTAAACCTATAGACCCACTTACACTTCACAGCTTTCTTTCCTAGTGGCAACTCAACTATATCCCAGGTTCTATTTCTTTCCAAAGCATCAAATTCCTCAGCCATTGCCTGGACCATCTAGGATCCTTAATAGCATCAGAATACCAAATAGGTAAGTTGTCACTCAGACAAGTGTAAGTAGAAAACCTATCAGATTTCTCATATGAGTGACAGTTTAATCCAGGGGCAAATAACCTAGATGACGCTATGGTTTCATTCTCATACAGCAACACATAATTTGCACAGCAAACAGAATCTCCATGTTTTATGCCACTCACAGATTCAGCATTATTAATCCTATCACGCAAAATTTGAGAGAAGGGGTCAGGATTAGACTTATCTCTTTTATTTGCAGTTGAACTGCCTACAATGTAGTCCTCCAAATGTTTGGGAAGGCTTCTCTCTCTTGTGGATCTCCTTAAGGCTGCACCTTCTTCTGTCTACTGAGTATCCTCAGCTTCCTGCGGTCTTGCAGTGGTGACAGTCTCCTGGGAGGCTTCTTCATCAATTAGGCCTGGTATTTCTTGTTCTTCTGACTCATGAGCATCTGGTATTGGGTCTAGATTATCAATGTGTCCCTGTCTTGCATTATGGTTGCTAGTGTTGTCTTCATCAAGCTCATACAAGAATGGGTCAGATGTAATTTGAACAGAACAGTTGTTTTCCTTTTCATTAAGATTATCATTTCTAAATGGAAAAAGGTTTTCATGAAAAACAACATCTCTATTGTAAATTACCTTGTTGTTGTCCAAGTCTAGCAGTTTATATCCTTTCTTACCTTGAGGGTAACCAAGAAAGATAGCCTTTACCGATTTTGGAGCAAACTTATCATGTTGCTGCTTGTTGATGTTAGCAAAACAAAGACAACCAAAACATCTTAACTCATGATATTCAGGTTTGATCCCATAAATAACTTCATATGGACTTTTGTTGTCAACACTACTGAGGGGCATTCTATTAATCAAATAAGTGGCAGTTTATACACTGTCTCCCCAAAATTTAAGAGGGAGATTAGAATGAAACATCAAACTTCTAGCAGTTTCAAGAAGATGCCTATGTTTTCGTTCTACCACTCCGTTCTGTTGGGGGGTGTAAATGCATGTAGTTTGATGTATAATGCCATGTTTATGAAGGAAATCAGAAGCATAATTTGAACTGCCAAGTTCGTATGCATTATCGGTTCTCAGGATTTTTACCTTCCTCTTAAACTGAGTTTCTATCATGTTAAAAAACAGAATAATGATGTTAAAAGATTCACTTTTATTAGAACACAAATGTATCCATGTGGCCCTACTTTTATCATCAACAAGAGTAAGAAAGTAAAACTTGTCATCATAGGTCCCTACTTTGTAGGGACCCTATAGGTCTGTATGTATCAGTTCAAATAGATCATATTTTTTCATTGCACCAGACTCAAATGGAAGTCTATGACTCTTTGATCTAGAACAAGATTCACATACAAATTGCTTATTTCTATACATGGAATCAATGAGATGAAGCTTAAGAAGTTTATCCCTAGGAACATGTCCTAATCTGTGGTGCCACAAGTTCACTTTGTCATTACAATCAAAACCCAAACTGATGGTTTTGTCCCTACAAGCTAAAGAAAAATGCCCTTTAATCTCTTTATCACACTCCCAATCCAAAATGTAAAGACCTCTTCTGAAATTCCCAATTCTGACATGAATTTTCTTCTCAAAGTCCTGATAAGAGCATGATTGAGAGTCAAATATGAAATTTCCTCTAAGAGATTCAGACAACTTACTAATTGATATCAAGTTAAATCTAAATGCAGGAACATAAAGCACATCTTTCAAGGTAATGAATGAATTAATTTTAACCTCCCCAATAATGTTAACAGGTTGAGGGTGCCCATCGGGCATCCCCACTGTGTGGCAATTGCTAAGCACAGTGTGGTTACTGAAAAACTTCAGATCTCCATACATGTGATTTGAAGCGCCTGAGTCTAAAATCCAATCTGTTGGTTTAAAATTGTTTTGTTTCTCAGCATTCATAGAGGCATGCTTTAGATATGTTTCTTTATTCTGAGAATCATTCACAAAACAAGATTCACAAGACAAGCAATTGTTATTGGTCCTAGGGTTGTCTTTCTTAGTAATCTCCACATAATCGTATTTATAAAGACAAGTCGAGCAAAAACTGAGTTGAGATAAGTTACCAACAAAACCAGCACTTTGTGCATCCGTTGGGGTTTGACCTTCACTGTTTGCGCAGGATTTGCTGATGTAGTCATACAGTTTGCCCATCTGCTCTTGCGACAATATTCCCCCAAATGGATCTCTGGTGGCGGTTTTCACCTCTTCATTCTTTCCATCAAGAATTCCAGTGGCATTTGCGTTGCTCTTCTTTCCTTTGACATTTCTCCAGTTAGGGGGGAATCCTATCTTCTGATAGCATCTTTCCTCGCTGTGCCCTAACTTGTTACAGTAAGTGCACTGTAAGTTTGTGCGTCTTGGACTTTGACCCGAGAATTTTGCACCCGTTTTTCTGTTCTGCTCGACTGAAAAGGATAGTGAATTTGATTCATTTGGGCTTGTAAGCCGTTTCTGTCGTTCTTCCTGAATGAGAAGTGAGAATACTTGGTCGATGTCAGGAAGAGGAGATTGCATAAGTATGTTTCCTCTGATGACGCTAAAACGTTCGTTTAAGCCCATGAGGAACTTCATCACTCTTCTTTGTCGCACATATTCAGCGAACTTGTCTGATGCTTTGCAAGTGCAGGAATTGCAAGAACAGAAGGGAACTATACTGACGGCGTCAATTTCGTCCCACAACTTCTTTATTTTGGTGAAGTAATCGATGATGGTTTCGTTTCCTTGGAGCTCCGTGGCCAGATGGTGTTCGAGATCGTAAACCCTAGTGGCGTCGGAGTGCTCCCACCTGGAGCATAGTTGTTTCCAAGCATGAGCAGCAGAGGGGGCGAAAAGGATGCTTTCACCAATCTTTTTATCCAGCGTCATCTGCAACCATGATCTAACCATCGAATCACAGCGATTCCAGGCCTGGATCTCGCTAGTGTTCTGTGTCGGTTTCTTTAATGTTCCATCTAGGAAACCCATTTTATTCTTGGACCTGAGGGCGATGGTGATCTGCATCTTCCAGCAGGCAAAACCCTACCCCTCGAACTTGTTGGCGAGGATGAGCCCTGGGTTGTCGGCACTTCCCAGATAAAGCGGATCCCCAATATGTGCGATTGTGGCATCTTTCTGGGCTTTGTCGACAATCACTGCGTCCTTCTTGGCTCCGTCATCCGCCATTCTTGGCTTTGTCGAAGTCGTCGGGTCGCTAAATCAGGAAGATTCGAGCCGGCGGAGAGAATAACGTATTCGTGGAAGACGTACCAGCAAGATCTTGTCAAGGAAAGACTAATGAATCGAGGCACAGGACCGGTGCCGCTCTGATACCATGATGAAATTCAGTCCGTCGAAACACCAACAACGCATAAGGAAGAAGAAAGGCAATCGCCAAGAACAAGAGACGTGGAAAGATTACTGTATTATCTTTGGAAACTGTTTGGGTGAGGAGAACTTTCAACCCTAGCTTACAAGGACCGAGGCGGACTTAAACCACACACCTGACTAAGACTAAAGCTAACCCTAATATATACAACTAAGCCTAACGGTAACAATATGTACATTCACCTCAAAATAAATTAGAAAGGGGAATAAAGGAATAAACGTCATAAGGTATGCTAACAGTGGACCCTAGGATGAATGTGGTGATAGATTCTGATGCCGATGATATGTTGATAGAGGAAGAGAGAAGGAAAGGGAAGAAGCGTAAAGGGATTGAGTCAAGCCCCAGCCAGGCCCCTTCAACCCTGATTTCGGCGGTTCCCCTTATTGAAGACACTCAAGATATAGCTTTCTTGGCATTGTCCCCAACTGAAGATGAACTGGCAGTCCTTGCGAAGGTGCAAGGCTGCCGGAAGTTATGAATCCTATAAGTATTAACTGCAAAGGACTGGGCCGTCCCTTTGCAGTTTCCTGGCTCTGCCAAGTGATTAGAAAGTCTCGGTCGGGGATAGTGTTCTTGATGGAAACGAAGAGGTCATCTAAAGAGATGGAACTGATTCGAGTTAAGTTGGGAGGTTTCAACTATTTTACTGTCAATTGCAGGGGGCATGGAGGTATCGCTCTCTTATGGAGGAAAGAAATTGATCTTTCAGTTACTTCCTATTCGTTTCACCATATCGACTGTACATTACAGAAGGTTGGATGTTTGGAAGAATAGAGGTTTATAGGTTTTTATGGGTGGCCTGAGGTGTCGGATCGACACTTGTCTTGGGATCTGCTGTGGCTATTGTCTGCTCAATCCCCATTGCCTTGGTTGGTTATGGGGGACTTCAATGAAATTTTAGAACAATAAGAGAAGACGGGCAGCTGCGTTCGCCCCTAGAGACAAATTGATGAATTTCAGTCAGCTTTGGAGGACTGCTTCCTTATAGATCTAGGGTTTGTTGGGTACCCATTCACCTTTAATAATGGGTGGCCTAGTCAGCGGAATATGGAATGTAGGCTGGACAGAGCGGTAGCCACAAAATCATGGTGTAATCTTTTTCCTCGAGTATTGCTGAAGCACCTTCCGAGAACGAGATCTGATCACTGCCCGATTATACTTTGTCTGAATGTAGTTGCTCGCTTGTCACATAAGGTGTTCCGTTTCGAAAACTCTTGGCTGATAGAAGATAACTGTGAGCAGGTGGTGTCTAATGCTTGGCATGCAGGCTCGGCAGTTAATGGGACAATGGGTTCAAAAATAAGTAATTGTGCTAGGGCCCTGAGTAAGGACTTTATCTCTTCACCTGCTGGTATAAGCCAACAATTAGATGAAGTTGAGAGAGGGCTACAGATGTTACAGGCGGGGCATGAGGGCGAGCACCAGGGGCTGGATCGGGCAGGGCTTCTCACGGAAAGCGAAAGACTCATGTGGCAGCTGGAAACGATGTGGTTCCAGCGCTCTAGACAGAAATGGCTAAGGGAGGGGGACATGAATTCAAAGTTTTTCCATGCTAGAGCCTCGGGTCGCAGACGTTGGAATTTCATTTCGGGGCTTTACAATTCTCAGGGAGCATACATTTTTGACCAGAATGCTCTTGGAGAGATAGCAGCTGTTTACTTTGAGGATCTATTCAGAAGCTTCCCTCGGATTCTACACCCTCATATCATTGCTGCGGTGTCTGATAGAGTTTCTGCTACTGATGGGGCTACTTTATCCCAAGATTACAGAAGAGAAGAGATTGAGCGTGCCCTATTCCAGTTGGGGGAAAATAAGGCCCCGGGGCTGGATGGCATGAATGTACTTTTTTACAAGAAATTTTGGCACATAGTTGGTGACGACGTCTCAGCGCAGGCCCTGGATATCTTAAATGGAGGGGAGCTCTACGAAGGAATGAACCATACTCTGATTACCCTTATTCCCAAGAGGGGCTCGTCTCCGTATCTTAAGGACTATAGACCAATAGCTCTTTGCAATGTCATTTACAAGCTGGTAACCAAAGTCCTTGCTAATAGGGTCAAACCCATACTTCCCAATCTGATCTCCCGGTTTCAATCGGCTTTTTTTCACGGCAGATTAATTACCGATAGTGCTATTATTGCGAATGAGATGTTCCACCATTTCAGCCATCGGTCTAAGTCTAAGAGAGGGTTTTATGTGCTTAAGGTGGATATGGAAAAGGCTTACGGCTGTTTGGAGTGGGACTTTCTTGCTGCCATCTTAAGATTTATGGGTTTTCCCTCTAAGTGGTACACCCCGGTTTTTGCATGTGTATCATCTCTTTCCATGGCTGTTAATATCAATGGGGTTCCTAGCCGGAGCTTTCGTCCTTCTCGAGGGATTCGTCAAGGCGACCCGCTCTCTCCGTATTTGTTTATCTTATGTATGGAGGTGCTCTCATCTAGCCTTCAAGTGTTCGAGGATGCGGGGCTGATTTCACCCGTCTGCATTTCACGGAACGCTCCCTCAGTTGGGCACCTTTTGTTTGCGAACGACTGCATGATTTTTGGCCATGGGATTCCAGCTCAGGCAGCTCTCATCCAGGATCTGATGTCCTCATTCTGTTCTTCTTCCGGACAAGTTATAAATAAAGGGAAGTCAGAACTCTTATGTAGCAGGTTTATGTGTGAGCAAAACCGTTTGCTTTTGGTTAATATCTTTGGTATTAATCTTGTTCCCTCCTTTCAGGTGTATTTGGGTCTACCTACCTCTCTGGGCAGGTCAAAGGTTCATGCGCTGGGTTTCATTGGGGATAGGATCTGGAAGAGGATGGAGCCGTGGACTAATCGCATTTCTCAGGCCGGTCGTGTTACCTTGATCAAGAGCGTGCTTCAAGCAATGTCGTGTTATGTGATGTAGGTTTTTCTGTTCCCTAAATCTTTGTTGTGAAAGTTGTCTTCCATGCTGTTTGGTTTTCTATGGAGCGGTGATTGATCGAAGAGGGCTGTGGCCTGGATTAGAAGGGAAATTGTTGTGCTTCCAAAAGAAAAAGGAGGTCTTGGTATCCGTGATCTGTTTGCCCATAACATTTGCTCTGCTTGGAAAGCAAATCTGGCGATTTATTTGTGACCCGTGTTCTTTGGTTGCCTCTTTTCTGAAAAGCATTTACTTCCCTAACAGTTCTATCTTGGAATGCGAGAATCTCAGGAGGGGTGGTCCGATGTGGAACTCTATTAAGGAGGCAATTTTTGTTATGAAGAAAGGGTGCAGGTGGCGGCTGGGGGAGGGTGATGTCCGGATCTGATCGGACCCATGGATCCCTCGACCGTGGAGCTTTAGGCCCATTTCTCGCGCGCCTGTTTGTTTGGAGGAGTGGCTGGTAAAGAGGCTGTTTAACAGACAGTTGGGTTCGTGGGACCTCGAGGGTCTGAGTGTCATCCTCTGCCAGGAAGATGTGGAGTTGATTCGTTTTGTTCTTGTTCCTGGCCAGGGATCGGTGGATGAGTTGATTTGGCATTTTACCAAGTTGGGCTGCTACTCCGTCAAGTTTGGCTATCATGTGGCAAGGAGAATTCTCTGTTCTGATGAGGAACCCAGTAGCCTCTCGAAGTCTGCTTTTGTGAGGCGTTTAGCTTCAGCCAGTTTGCCTCCTAGAGTTATCTTCTTTGCTTGGAGATTATGGCACGGGGGTCTGTCGGTCGGTCTGATGCTAGCTAGACGTAATTTGGGTTCTCCATTATGTTGTTTGTGTGGGGATATAGAGGATGTAGCTCATGCGTTGATGTTCTGCCCTTTGGGCGGGGGGACAGTGTGGTGTGATGACTTTTTTCCTCACTCTCTTCTTTCCTATTCTCATAATTTTAATTCTTGGCTAGAGTGGGTAGCCTCCTCGCAAAGCCAAACTGGTTTTTTTGAACTAATTGTGACTCTTTGGTCTGTTTGGTGGGCTAGGAATGATGTTTCCCATGATGATGGTTGTTCTTTCGAGGTAGGTATGGCTCGGACTGCTTCGTTTATGGCGCAGTTTTTTGCTGCTAATGGCGGTTGTGACCAGACTGATGAAGACTCTTTGCGTTGGCGGGTTCCTGACCATGGGTGGTCCAAGGTGAATACTGATGTCAGTTTTGCCAGAGATGGGGCATGGTTTGGAGTTGCGGTGGTGCGGGATGCTGAGGGTTCTCTTCAGGCATGCTCCATATTCAAGCTGGGGTTTGCTTCAGATTCCGCTGTTGCAGAAATCATTGCTTTTGAGAGGGGCCTGTGTTGGGCTAGGAGCTTGGGGCTAGGATGTATCATCGCTGAAACTGATTGTCTCCAGTTGATTAATGCGCTGAAGGATAGGGGATCGCTTGCTGCTGATGGGGAGATTGTGGGGTCTCGTCTGCGTGCTCAGCGAATTAAGGATGGGGCGTTACGCTGGAGTTTTGTTAGGAGGGATGGCAACCAGGATGCTCATTTTCTTGCCTCTTGTCATCATTTACTTGTTAATAATTCCCTCTGTAGGTGTTGGGTTGATGATTTCCCTCCCTTGCTTGTTTCGCTGTGTACTCACGATTTGAAGTTTTAAGCAATAAAAGTGCAATTGTTTATTTAAAAAAAAATCAAACACAATAGAAAAGAAAACAAAACTTAATTAAATAATAAATTAAAACTAAACTAAACCTAAACCTAAATCTCAATCAAAATAAAAACTGTCAATTAACCGTGCCAGAGTTCCCCGGGAACGGCGCCAAAAACTTGTAGCAGAAATATGTGACTATCTATACCTAGGCAGTGTACCTATCGTTATGTGGAATAGTGAATTAAGTGGGGTTGTTGATCTCGAGTTCAATTAATTGACAATTTATTTATTAACTGAGAAACTAAACCAAGAAAACAGGAAACATCACTTTTTCAGGTTTACTTAATTTAATAAAAGAAAGACTCAACAAACTAACATAAAATAATGAAACAGTAAACGGTAAAAATAAGCTAAATAAAGATTGAAACTCTTAAATATAAAGAAGCACCCCGGATTGTTCTACAAACCTTCACTTTATTAATCTATTAATAAACTCTTCCCCAATTCTACAATAAACTCAGGAATCTTAATTAATTTGTTGACCGGTCCTTGTACAACAAATCCTAACTGACAGAAATAACAAGTCGCAAACCATGCCCAAGTCAATTCTAACCAATCGCTTTATTATCAATTCCTATTGGAGACAAATTAACCTATAGGCAAACCATGCTTCTAGTCGTTAATCCGGTTTAACTTCCAATGTCTTGTTAACTAATCTCAGCGCCGCATTTTGATTTGAAAACTACAAATATTGGTTTAATAATTGATCAGAGAATTAAAGTGCATGAAGAACAGAAATTAAACTACTACAATTATAATTAGAGAAAAAATTACAAAATAAATATAAAGATCCGGTTTGCTACCCCAATTTGGGGAGCTAAACTAACTACGCTAACATAAAACTAAAAACAGGAAAAATAACAGAGAAAGACATTAAGCAGATTAAGATAGAGAAAAGAGAAAACTCCAATTAATCAGATGGAGACTCTGAATCCCCGCTCCATCTCTGCCGTCACATCGATCCTCCGTCAGAAATATGGTGTGACAATGGTGGAATATGGATTGTGGTATGATGATGGCGTGGTCTAGTGATTAATGAAGATGGAGTATTGTGATCTGATGAAGTTGGTGTAGGTTGAAGATGAATAAGAGAGGCACAAGGCCCTCTTCTGGTGTAAAAGCATGCTGATTTTGCAGCCCTAATCGTCATTATATAGCAGTTTTTGGTGGATCTATCAAAATCAAAAATTTTTACCTTTTATTTTACTGAAACGTTGCGCTTCTTGCTACTTCTGTTGTCATGTCCGAACATATGTCCGGACATATAGGTCCGGACACCTCTTTTCCACGCGATTTTTTATTTTTTCCAACTTTTGACTTGTGCCCAGACATGCAAGTCCGGACACAAGTCCGAACATCACTTGTGGACAGTCGAATATAACTTCAACAGGGCCTAGATTCTTCGTTTGGACTCCATTTTGCTCCCCGTTTGTTGTGTTGCGAAGATAGTGAAGTGAAGAATGAAATTCCATGACTTTTACCTGAATTTGACACATGAAATGTATCAGTTCACATCAAAACATAAATCTAAGAAAAAACATATGATAAGTGAGAAATATGGCATGGATTGTTATCAAAATAGGAAGAATTAAAGCCCTAAAAATAGATATATTTCACGCTTATCAATTAAACATGTGAAATACACCTCTAAAACATGCCTTTTTGGACACTCATCACACCCCTACACTTACCTTTTTGCTTGTCATCAAGCAAAACCTAGCACCCAAGAAAGTGAGGGATGCTCAAGACTAACAAATACTAACATGAATTGTAGGATTAGAGAAGAAGTAAAAAGTGATTAAAACTTTTGAGGAGTGTGAACCATCTCTTAGTGTTGGCATGGGTGTGCTTACGGCAAAACAAAATCTAGAGTTTTGGGTGTGATCTGGAGTGGTTCAATGTTTTTAAGATTAGGTGATTTGGAGAGCTTTTACCATGGCCAACTTCTCTCAAGAATGGGCATTGAGAAGAAAACAAAAGGAAAAATAATTTATGCATTTGTTTCACTTTTGCATAAGAGATGAGGAGACAAAAATTGGGCATGTAGCCTTTGCATTTTAGAACACTCAACTCTCATCGTTGGTTACCAATGGCGTCTCACAAGTTCCTTAGAGATTGTCATAATGAAATACTCCTTAGAAATCCCTAAGACAGAAAACAAAAGGAACCCCAAAGCAATAAAAATCCAATCATATAAGATCACTTGGCCACACCGCAAGTAAAATGCTCCTCAAAAGCAATCAAAAAGAAAAATTAGAGCATTTATCCCACAATTCATAACAGTATTTGTTCTTCATGAGAACATCTCACAACACAAGGGTCCAAATTTTTTATTTTGGACAAACAGAAGATGAGCTGAGGGATTAAACATTTAAGCACAAAATCACCGAAAAGGTCAGTCCCCCACACTTAATTTGAACAATGTCCTCATTGTTCACCAAACAAACCGGGGAAGGTTTTAGAAGACCTTTTCGGGAAGCAAACAAAAAGAAAATGCATGGGACACAAACAACATTATAGCACATAAGCTATGCCCACTGATAGAAACAAGCAGAGTCAAAATGAAGGAAGAGAAGTGAGAGTATCAAAATAAGAGAAACTAGTACTCTCTTGAGATTATTGTTGCTTGCACTGAAGGAACTCCCCCACACTTGACCTTTAGCCTCAATTGGCGTAGCTTGGTTACGGTGTGGACTTTAAATTGCACCTACAGAAACACTAGAAGCAACGAAACTACAAACGGGGTTTAGAGTTAGCACAAACAAAATCAAAGGAGAACTTGACAAATTAAAATAAATGAAAATGAAAGAAATTCATCCAGGTTGCCTCCCGGGAAGCTGCCCATCTTTAAGGTCTTTGGCTAGACCATACCACATTGAAGTCCTCCAGGATCGAAAATGAATGTTGAAGTGGGCTTCAACGGGTGGGTTGGGCGGGCATCATTACTCTTTGAAGAACGGCCCAAATTTTTCAGTTGATGATCCTTGGTGCGAGAATCATCTTGTGGTAGAGACTCCTCTTCAAATTTAAGGATGAAGACATCTTTATCTTCATTTAGCAGTGAGAAGGGAGAACTTCGGGCCGGACTTTGTCTTCATACTCTGGTCCAGGATCAAACGGGAAGGTGGCCTCCACACTAGCGGGTAGACTTTGAGCTTCCATCATTCATCACTTGAGCATGAGTGGAGATGGCCTTGATCCTCCAAGTGAAGATCAAAGTTTGATGTCTCCTCCTCATCAAATTTGAGAATGTAAACATCCTCGACTTCTTGTAAGGCTCATAGGAAGAGCCTTTATGGACATCAACTTCAGAAGGTGGCTCCTTGAAGTAGATGGTGGCACTCTCCTCTGATGACTCGGAGGGAGGCGGGGTCTCCTCCTTCTCAAAGTTGAGGATGTGATCATCCTAATTGTATTGATGAACAATGGAGGGTGAGACAATTTGGTGGTTGACTTCAAAGGGATGAAACCTCATGAGGTCGAAGAAGAAAATATCTTCTAACAAGTTGTCTTTATAATCAAGCTGGTGGTTGTTTGATGGTGAACTCTTTGATTAGAACAAGGAAGGAGAGAGAGAGAGAGAGAGAGAGAGAGAGAGAGAGAGAGAGAAGAGGAAAACTCAAGTCCTTAGTAGGTTGCTCCACCTCTTGAACTGTTTCACTCTCAAGTTGTTGCACAATTTGATCTATTTGAGCTTGAACGTTCATGTTAAATGTATCTTGCTTCATGTTAAAGGTATATTGCACAGTTGCGTTAAGCTTGCAAGAAGAGATAAGATCTGACATGAGCTCCTTCAAACTAGGTGAATCAACCTTTATTGTGATCACAGGACAGTAAGCGCTCTCATGGTGTCCTCCACACTCTTGGCACACAAGCCTCCGGTAGACAGATGAGTTAAGGTCCTCCATGAGAGCTCTTAATTCTGACATTGTTGTTGGACATTAGGGGCTCTCATGGTACTCTCCGCACCTTTGGCGTACACTTCATTGATTTGTGCTTTGTTCGGTGTAGTTGCCATAGGAGTAACCATACAAACCTCCACTTGATTATAATAACCATCCATCAGTGTTAAGTTCATACAAAGAAAAGAAAAAAAATTATACACAAAAGGGGTAGATAAAGGAAATGAAAAGTATGCACCGAAACTAAACAGATAATAAACCAGATAGTTGGGTCGAAGTCCCCGGCAACGGCACCAAAACTTGTTGTGTAAAATAATGATGAAACTATCTTGCTAACTATGGGTAGTGAATCCAATCATTATAGTACAACAAGGTCATATCCACAGGGACTTCGTAACTATCTAATCAATTATAAGCATAGTACATGTGCAAGAAGATAAATAAGAACGAATGAACTTAAATTGGGGTTTTTGGCTTGATTAAGCGAAGATAAAGAAAAGAACAAGACTAAACTAACTAAACTAGGATAGAAGTAGCTCGGGATGGATCTTTGCACCCGTCCTCCCTTTACTACCATTTGTCAACTCTTGAACTCATGGCTAAACAACAGAACACTTAATTAATTAGCAACCTTATATAGGCCTACTAATCCTAACCAATTTAACTGTAATTTCTTAATCAGCTAAGCCCCGGCTCAATCGATAGCACTAAGCTTAAGTTCCCTAAGTTGCAATGTAGTATAATCTCAAAATCATCAAAATTAGAGTACACTATTCTAGTCCCCACGGTTTAGGTTTCTATCTCAGAATATCATTTTGATAGAAATCCACACTAATGCTAAACTAATCGGCAACGTTAATCCAACCAATTTAGTAAATCAACAATTAATTGAGCAAACCCTAAACAAATCCTCAAATCATGAGCAACAAGTTTAGAAGCCATAAACTCTCAATAATTATCTTCTTTAAGCACAAGGACTAAAATAAAGCATGAAAACAAGTTCATGGTTCAACAATGGAGGTTTTAGGGATTTTGGGGCAAAATCCCCATCCCAAGCTACTAGGGAGGTTAAGCCTTCATTAAAGCACAAATAAGAGAAAAGGGAGAAGAAATAATCGTGGGAGGTTGAAGAGTAGCTTCAATGGAGGTGATATTTCTCCTCCTTTTCTTATTCTTTTTCTTCCTCTTCTTCCTCTTCTTTTTCCCATCTTTTCTCTTCTTTTTCGAGTCGCTTTGCTCTCTTGTTCCCCCACTCTCTCCCCTTCTTTTTCTACTTTTAAAAGCGTAGATCTAGGCAAAATTTCGACCCGACCGACCCACCTAGGGTCAGTCTTAGGGTCGGTCAAAGTCATTAGCAATTTCGGGAGCGTTTCCGGCCTCTAGAACGTCCGACCGATCCACCCTGGGCCGGTCTTAGGGTCGGTCCGGGGCAGGATAGTCTTTAAAACATTGTATCTTCTTCATTTTAGCTCCGATTTTGGATCTGTTTGCACCCACACATTTGTCTTTTCGTCTACTTTATTCCTAGCTATGTTATTCCTCATGTTTCAGAAATAGTTGTGTAAAACACCAATAAACCACGAAAGTAGAGGAAAACTAGCTAGAGTGAATAAATGAGCATGAAAAGTGTTGATAAAACATATGAAATACACCTCTAAAACATGCTCATTTGGACACTCATCACTGCTCGCGGCTCCCTGAGCAGTATTTGAAGATCTTTTCCCTCAAGATAGTAAAGGAAATCTGGGAGACACTCAAAGTCACCTACGAAAGGAATGCGGAGATCAAGAAGACGAGAATCGAGTTGCTTCTCACCCACTGGGAACTGTTCAAGAAAGATAGCATCTTCGAGATGCACACACGGTTCACAAAGCTTAGTAACGAGATGTTGGTTATGGGAAGAGCTATTTCGAATGAAGAAAAAATCAGGAAGTTCATCAAGTCACTTCCTGCCTCCTTCAACAACAAGATAAATGCCATGCAAGAGGTGCATGATTTGTCCAAGATGTCAGTCATTGACATGTTGGGGTCATTGATGACATTCAAGCTAAAACTATAGCAGATGAGCAACGAGAATGCTAAGAAGAACAAAGGCAAGTGGTTGGCGCTACAGGTTGTAGAGGAAAGCGACTTATGATCAGATGTTGATGATGAGGGAATGGTTCTCTATGCCAAGAGACATTTCATTAAGATCTTCAAGCATCAAATACAGAAGAGTAATGACTTTAGAGATTCTAAAGAGCAACAGAAGAACGACGACAAGTGCTTTGGCTGCAACAAGCAAGGACACCACCTTAGCGACCGTCCACAGCGAGCACGAGAGGCCACCAACCGGTTCAAGAAGTCTGCCCAACCGCACCTTACAAGGAAGTAAAAGAAGAAGGCTCTCGACGCTGCATGGGGTGAGACTAACGATAGTGACGACAGTCAAGACACCACCAACAACCACTCCAGAGGGGAGAAAGCCAATATCTACATCAAGGATGAATGTGTACACAAGAACATGAACGGTCTGTGGCTGGCTGTGGATGAGGAGAACACTAAGGACCCTGTCTCAGAGCAATCTGAGGATGATCAAGACTAATCTAAGGTAAATTTACTCAAATTAAAAAAGGAAATTGATAAATCTGGGTTACCTGGTCTTAGCAACTTCGCTAAAAAATTTGTTGATCAACTAGAGAAGTATGATAGAGTTAATGATGACTTGAATGAAGAAAATGGACGTCTAAAAAACCGGTTGAAAGATGATAGTGTTGTGAACTTGAGATCATGTATTAGAAAGTTATAAGATAGCTATGATAAGCTACTCACAACTCACGAAAAACTCAAACTAGATGAAACCACTAGAGAATTACATGCTAAGGAAAACCAACTAGGTGAGGGTGACCTCATAGCGTAACAAAGCCAAAACGGAGATGGTTTCTTTGAAAAAAAATCTTGATTGTATTGAACATGATCATCACCTGGGAAACCGAAGAAATTCATCTTGGAGTGGTAGGCCACCTGTCGAATAACCGTCGGGGACTAGTCGGCCAGGGTTATGTTACCTTTGCCGACAACCAGGTCACTACTAGTCCAATTGTTATAGGACTCGCTTTCTGCAATCCTGGCACCTGGTAGTGGGAGGTTTAAAATGGATAGAAAAGAAAGATAACATGAGTGAATTCTTTGGTGATTAAGGGCCCAAATACCATTGGGTCCCAAATCCCATAAATTGAAAAGGCTAAGTGCAAGAAAGAGTAGGAAGAGAGCTCTATCTTTTCTCGTTCATGCCCAAATGTAGAGGAACATGTTCCTCTAGTAAATAACAGTTGTTTTCTTATGTGCATGTTTATATGCTTATGATCTTATGTTTATGCTTATTATTATGTTATTGATGTTCATCTTTGAAAGATCAACAAGTGGCATTTAAAATTCTCGTGTTTGAATGCTCTTAAATTAATGACAAAGGTGCAGATATTTCTCATTAAGTTAACTAGTAGGGAGAAATTCACCAAGATCGTGACTGGTCTGGACATGATATGCACAGGTTAAATTGATATTCAAGATCTCATTTTTTTTATTCGAAAGACAGGTCATTGACTATTTGGTTAACTGTCTTTCAGCAGTATTTGACTACTTTATGCTTAAACGATAGGTGACCGATTATTATAAATAGAGAAATCATGTTTTTAGAGTATGACAAGGGAAAAATAGGACTTTTAGTTTAGGATCAACAGTAAAAATCCCATTCCAACATTAGAATTTGGTTTCGACAGCAAGTGTCAATTTGCAGCCAAATATATCCATTGAAACTAGCCATTACGGTCTGCCAACACTCTATTACCGCTCGTAGATATGTTAGAGACTATTGCCTGGACACTATAAAAGGAGTAGTGATGCTCTCTACACTCATCATTTACTCTCAAGAACTCAAATCTTCTAGTGAACCTCTAAAGTTTGTTCTCCCTCAAACACCTCTGTGAGCTAGTGAAAACCGTCACCAAATCTCCCAAACCCCTAGTTGCGAAGCGCTCCTTGCTCTAAGTAGAATATTTCTAAACGTTTCACAAATCTCAAATGGCTCCCAAACAAGTGAAGTCTACTAAGTCTTTAAAAGCTCAAAGAAGGTTGTTAAAGTCATCGACTCCAAGTAACCCAACAAAGACACCGTTCAGATTGTTGAACCACCAACCCAGACTATCCCAAAGCGCTTGCCAGAAGAGGAAACCTAGCTGAAGCTCAAAGTGGCAGATGATGAGAGCTTCCCTGATGAAGAACTCACCTACATAGCCACCCACATGCCAAAAATCAACAACAAATTGTAAGGTTCTACTTCCACTCATATCCCCTCTACTTCTCTACAAAAATCCCACACTTCTAAGAAAGCACCTGTCAAACCCACTACCTCCACCACCACTTCTACATGAACTCCACCCAAAAATCCAACATCAAATCCCAAGACCATCAGCACCACAAAATTCTTCACCACAAAAGCTAGGGTGTCTCCTTAAACCCTTGAGAAAACCCTAAAAACAACTAGATTATATAGCAGCGCAGACACTTCATTTACACCTTTTCCCTCTCAAGAAGAGTGGCTGGCTAACTACTCCTCTTAAAGCCCCATTGTCAGGATGATAGGAGGAATGGAAGAAAGTGAGGAAGAAGAAGAAGTTCAAAATGAAAAGGGTGAGGAGAATGAGGAAGATGCAGCGTTCAACAACTGGGTAGAAGGAAAAAAAAGAAAAAGGTGAGGAAAATAAAGAAGAGGGTGAGGTAGAAGAAGGTGAGAAACTGAGTGTTGAGAAACAACAAATAGAGGGCTTTACGAGCAGTCCCTCAGTGGTTGGGGACCAGTCAGGGAAAGCTCCAGCCAGCTCTGTGACTGTCTCACCCGTGATTAGCAAACAACACGATCAGGTGCACCAAGCCAAGGAAATATGTAAGGTTGTGGAAATAACCGAGGTAGAACTGGCTGAGCTATTCGCCAGGAAAAGAAATGAACCCGTGAAGCTGACCAAGGAGGAGTGGACAAGAGTTGAGAAACTCAAGGACTGGAGCCCACGCTCATTCAACTCAAAACATTAGCAGCAGATCTCTCCCGGTCTTACCCAAGACTGTGGATGAGACTTGGTTGATGGAGTACAGGCTAGGAGAGATAGTTGAGCTGCTGACATCCCAAGGATGGACAAATATGTTTTAGAGGACTGACCCAGTACACCCAGAACTATTAAAGGAGAACATCTACAACATGGGACGGCTCTAAGATAGGGAAGGAGACATGTATCTAGCGTTAAAGGTGCACGAGCAGTGGGTAACTATCCACAAGAGCTAGATTGTCAAAATCTTAGAGAGTGAAGGTCTGGTCGTCCCCAGGGAAACTTCTTAGTAGGGCCTAGGAAGCAAAGCAGGAAATATGGTGGTGACTCTAGGTGGAGGTCATGTGCAAAAAAATTCATCCAATATGATGTATGAGAGCGACCGAGTCCCGCACAGCATACTGGTGCACAACGTAACACAGAGGACTCAGAGGAAGCACATTATAAGCGCCAGAGACATCAAGCTCCTCTACATGCTCAAGAAATATCAGTAGATTGGTCTATTAAGGATGATCGTGCTCACCTTTCACAGGAGTACATCAGTCATCCAGGGGATGGCCCACAGAGGGATCATCACCCAGACCCTAAGGGAAGCAGAGTTGAACCTTGACTATCTTCAACCCTCTTTGCGATCAGTGTAAGATAGTATTGGACTAGAAATGTTGAACAAGATGGGCAACAAGACGAGAGGCAACAAACTTAAGGCCACTCTCAAGATGTCCAAGAGCACTAAAGCCCCTCTGTGAGCAAGAAGACCCCATGAGTGACGTCAAAGAAGAGCAAGGCTCTTGCACTACCGGTGCCCGAGATGTGGAAGAAGCGAAGGAATATTGATGATCAAGGAGTGCCAGGCAAAGTAGTTAAGACTCTATAAGCCATACAAGTTTTGTCCTCTAAGAAACACGTTAAATCTTTAGCTTGAGGCTCTATAGAGTACCTTATCCAACACCTAGCCTGAGTGTTTTTTTCCTCCTAAAGGCATGAGAGATACCTAAAAGAGACCCTAGCTATAGGCTAGATTTTTGTTATGACTCTCTCTAATTTCATATCGGTTATATTATCAATATATGCATATTTTCTTCAAATATTTTCTGAATCTCGATGCTTATTTAGTTCACTTCCCCTATTTTTGTTGGATGGCCTAAGGAGAAAAAGAAGAATCATTACTTAACTTTTCGAATAACTGTTCTTGAATTGCTTGTCCTTGCGAAAATGACTTGAGTGTTTTTTATCTTGTGGAACCACTCATCTAACACAGAGGAAACCTTCTTAGGGGGAACCCCTCTCGGGAGTTAAGAACTTTCAAGCTTGAAACTCACTTTTAAAACACTTAGTTAGTTTGTTCTTTTGTTGTTTATTGGATTGGTTGCCATCATCAAAATTGGGCAAATCATTAAGTCAAGTTCCTTGAAGTTTTGATGATAGCAAACTATCCTTTTTATCTAATGTGCTCACTCGAGTGTTTCATCAATAAGAGGCAGGATCACTTGTCTGCAAGGTGACAGGTGGTGTTGCAATGGAGATTCTCATAATTGCTTGTATGCAAGGTTACAAGTTGGGTCTTTCCATTATGACCATGCCCAACTGTCGGGCTCCTATCCACGACAACTAGGACGATACTCTTAAGACTGCTCACCGCTACAACTCATTATAACAACATGAAACGCATGCAAAAAGTTTGTTAGCCATGCAAGTAGTGCTCTACAACGTCAAACCTATATATTTGATCTCTTTAGATCAAAAAGTCATACGCATGGGAGACAAGAAGAGACAAGGGTTGTGCAGAAAAAGTAACTCGTCATTGTCTTCTTTTTCCCTTTTGTTTTCAGCGACAGACTTAGTTTGTGGTCCCAACAAACTAGCGTGGTAGTGGCTAAGCCAAAGAGAAGGCTGGACTTTAGAAGAGTTATGAATCAAATTTGGAGTTCACTAATGAGAGGAGATCAACATCTCCTATAAGAGAGAACTAGCTTCATTCTGAAGCATCTGTGCTAAGGGGCAGAAACGAACATAGATTTTCTCTAGAGAGCACAAGTTGTATTATGAGCTTTTTATTGTATAATTTCTATTATTTTGAGAGTTTAAGTGAGCTTTAGTAATTAAGTGATCGTGGAAGCGAAGTGGTGTAACCAACTCATAGTGTTTAGTTTGCTACGGGGGTAGCTTAGGTTCAGTCGAGGGACTGTTGAGAAAATGTTGGGAGACTGTCTGGTCATGTGTTGACCTAGGTAGAAAAGGCTTCGAAGGTAAGTCCTAAATGCCTCGGAGTCCATAGGTGGACGTGGAGTGGGATTGATGGAATTTCTAGGAAGTATTCTCATTCAAAAGAGGTTTCCGGTTTAAAGTAACTTACAAGTCTTCTACCTCATAAGTTTAAATTCCATTGTATTCTCACGATACCTGCGTGACACGTTAACGACTGCACGGGGACATGTCTTGGAGTACTAAGGGACCAACAAGGCTATAGAAAATGAATTATGGGCAGCTCTTAATGTAATCAATATAACACGTCATTGTAGTAGATGAAAGGCGATTCCAATTGCGGTCACTATAGCAACAAATTGATATCTCTGTTTCTTGAACTTCTTGTCATGGTAGCAACCATCTCTTTTGACAATTCCATTGGGGTTTTGAAGAGAATCGATGAACACTAGAAAAACACACCTACATGGCAAACAAAAATTGAACACCACGCACACTATAATTAATATGTCAAGATTCAGTTTCAAAGTAACATGCATAATAATATAGTCAAAAGTTCATCATCAATCTTAAAACTAATAGTTACCAATACTTTTCAAATATTGTTTGTCGCTAAACATATATATCATGTTTAAAAGTAGGATGAAAATTTAACCCATCAAGCGGACAGATAAAATGAAACAAACTACTCATTTAGCTATCTCCCACCACTACTTGTTCCTCTTTTCACCATCCGAGCATATTCAAGGAAAGTGGAAGTCGGACATCAAGATGTACCATTCTCATAAAGAAAAGGCACCCAACAAACTATCAATACCCCCAGCAAAATATCCAACAATTATTCATCAAAAAACATACTTCCAACGAGAATCCATAAGAGCACAATAAAAAAAAGCATTAATTTGTCTACATTTGACATGATATCAATTTGCTACCTTCTTTTGTTTAAACAATCACAAGAAACCAAATTGTAAATTTTAATTGCACAACACGTATACTTTCAGTAAAACAACAGTCAAAAGAAAAAAATCCAAACGTGGAATCTGTAGATATAATAGTCATCTCCATACAGAGCTTTTAACTAATCAACCAGGTTTTCATTCAGCTCCCTAGGAATGAAACTGAGATTCGATTAGAATCCAAGTCTAGAATGAACTAGTGTGCTTAACAGCAATGGAGCTAGAGTGTTCTGTTGAGATTATGGCCTCTTTTGCTATCAATTTTTAGGTTTAGATAGCTTAGCACATAACGACAGTGGAAGTCGATTACTTAGCCACGATATATTACATAGGTTCATTTGATTTAACTGTTTTTGTTTACCTTCAATGGAGGCTATGGTTCGTGTAAACAAAACAGAAAAGGGGATGTTAAGGATGGTTCTATTCCATTTGTTTTTTTATTTGATTTTAGATAAATTTGTTATTTTACTTGCCATGTCAGCATATGTAGCCATCTTGGCTACATTTGGTTGTAGCTCAACTAATTGTTTCAAAACAATACTTTAATTTCCTAACTGAGTTTACTTGATTTTTTTTAAACAATAGATATTACTTAGTTTTCATAAGATTCATATCGATGGAGCTATATATTTACCCCTTTCTTTTAGACCATTTTTACTTTTTCATATTCTTATCCCTTATTCTTCTCTCAACTTATTTACTTGATTATTTTCAAAATAAAAAGAAATTGTTAGCTTGAAAAATCATCAACCTCCTTAGCACTGACCTTCTTCTATATAAACATGTCATCCATAGGCATCACAAGAATATACACAAAATACCTTTGTACACATAAGATAATACCCTCTCGATCGATGGGTTGATGGACCATGTCCAAGCCCTCTCATTTGAACACTACTTGCTGGGAAAGCTCTTCACCACCAGAGGCACGGACATCGGGGCAATGAAAAGCACCCTAGCTAAGGTCTGCCAACTAACGAGTGAACTCAAAGTCCGGCATGCGGGTAAAAATTCTCTACGTCTTCACATTTGAAAGCCTGAAGAGGGTGCATGCAGTACTAGACCGAAGACCCTGGTCCTTTGATGGCACGCTTCTGAACTTCCAGCAAATCGACAAGGCAAAGGCTTCCTTAGATCATGAATTTATTTTCTTTCTCATCTGGATTAGAATCCATGACGCCCTCTGCTTCTTCATAACGATTCCACCCAGAGTCATGCCCATCGTTTCGGGACATTCATGGAATACGGGGGAGAGGATGGCTATGTTAGGTAATTATCAGCGTAATAGACCAATCCTACACTACCTCAAGATCTCCTTAGAAGGAGTCGAGTGATCTGTCTTGCGCATCACCTATGAAAAGTTCCCCCATTATGCTTCGATGCAGACTGGTTTTACATGGCACCAAGAACTGCCCAGATACATCAGAATATTCTGTGGGAGTGTACCCTTATGGACCCTGGCTTTCTGCTTTGGGATTGTGGTTAGGTAGAGGCATGTCTTCGAAGGAAATCCTAGACGTATGGAGGTATAGCTATGGGCTTGTTGAAAAAAAACAAAAGGATGATCCGAGACCATCCACAAGCTTTCACCAAGGTAGTAATTATGTGGAGCTTCGTAAGGATGTTCCTAGGATGAATGAGGATATTGCAAACTGTAACACCCCTACCGTTAATCTCGTCATTACCGTCTAATCTCCTCGTACTTCCATACTTACACAGCGGATGATCCATACTCTCCGGCGGGTGATACAATGCCGTTAGCCACCCACGTGGCTAACAAGGCCTACTTCCACTACAGTATCGGTCTGATGGACCGCAATACCCGAGTACTAAGACAAATGTAATCCATACTACAATTACAAACCGAGTACAACAATTCTCCATTCAATTCACTCTCAATACTTACCATACAATATACCGAGTTTTCTAAGTACAATACTAAAGTACAACATCTTCCACATGTCTATACATGCTCCTTACGAGTATAACCTCCTACCCATGTTCTCACAACTCTACATGCTTCCAAGTACATAAGGGTGTACCACTAGGTACACCAACGGTTCAAAGGGGCTACAAGCCCGCATACAACTTAATATGATAACCAAATTAATCCTAGCTGCTAAGCATAGCTATCCGGTCTCACACGTCGACCATCAAACTTCTTAGGTACCTAGAAAATAAAAACAGTGCCCTAAAGGGCTCAGCAAAAGCTGTGCATAAACTTCGCATACACCGCGAGCTAATGAGGGAACACCGACTAATTGGTCGAATACATGGAATTCGTTTTATACATGCATACATACTATTTCATACAACAATACATTCATTCAAGGCACATACTTACAAGATACCATACATACATCCAAAAGGCAATACACTTTACCGTTCATACTCCAAACTTTGTTAGCAAGTTACCCACCTGGGTTAATCGGATGTTCTTTACTCTTTTACTCCGTACCATACTACTTACACAACCTTACTCATACAATACTTACTTATTTACTTACTTTCTTACTTACTTGCTTACTTACTTACTTACGTACTTACTTACTTACTTACTTACTTACTTATACTCATGTTAAGTTGGTGTGACCTCCGGGCAGGGACTACACCGTCCCACCACCGGGCTTTAGGGTGGCTCACTAATCTAGGATGCTACCCATTTAAGGGGTTTGGTCCATGGAAACGATTAAGGCCAGGATTTGGATCCAACCTCTTGTGTCTCCGCCTCCTCACGCGTGGCCGAAGCTATATCGGACTTCTACTCATTCCAATTTACCAATTTCTCAATGTTAGAAATGTTAGCTAGTTAGGAATTAGTTAGAAGTCCGCTTTTCACAATATTTGGTCAATACAATACACATCAAGGTACACACACTTCATTCTCATCCATTCATTCCATGAATTATACAAACTAAGAGTTAAGGTAAGCATCCAACAAGGAGCAATATAATACAAGCACAAGAAAGTGCAATAAACCGATTCGTGCATTTTATCTTGTTTAGGTGATCATATAGCACACAAACACACAGATCAAAGTATCCAAGGTAGCATATAGGGCATGAGAAATTCATACTGTTCACCGTTGACCTTGGACTCGCCGACTCTCCTTCGGTGTTCAATTCATTCAAATCTTATAACATACATAGAATCAGGCAGTTAATTACCTATAATTAACCTAACCCATTTTATCGTTAGTGTTTCCCGATTTACAACTACTAATTCCTTACAATTCAAATTCATTCACCTAAGTTACTTAGTTCTCATTACTTCCCAAGCTTGTTTATACGCTTAAAGACCATTAAACATCATTAATCAAGTATTAATTACCTTATACTATCATTTCATTCAAATCCCCATCATTAGAATGCATAAAAATACTTTCTTGTGAATTTTTGGGGTTGTCCGGGTTTATGTCGGGGGTTACAAACCTGGACCAATCCGTGAAACAACATTCTGCCTTAATTTTACTATGGTCCTGGTTTGTGTACCGGGATACAAACCCGGACCACACCCTTTTTTAGTTTCTGCCGTGTTTTTGGGGTGTTCCGAGTTTGTGTACCGGTTTGTAAACCTAGACCATCCCTGTTACACCTTATTTTGCAGTTTTCCAGCCTCCTTTCAACCCCTATTTCATACTTAATCCTTTTCTAATCTTTCCACATGTAATCTAACAAGTTTTTACACCAATTAGGCACTCTAAACCTCCTGAATTCATTTCTTAAACTCACCACTCAACATCTGATAACTTTACACATTTTCCTATATTAATGCTCCTGACTAATGCTACAGATTTTTGGTTTCTTCCTTTCATCACTAACCCAATGGTTCTTTCATTGCCTTACCTCCATCCCAAGTCTTACCCATATATAACATTCAATCACATCTAGTCTCCAAGGTGAGTAACTACTCAATCAAACTCCAAAACATACCTAGTCATCCTAGGTTCTTCCCTTACCATTTCACATTCATGTCACCTAGTTCCCAAGGAAATTTAGACAGAGTTTCCCCACAATCTTAACATTCCTGAGCATCATTTTCATTCCACCAAATCTACTCAAATACCATATCCACAAGAGGTGCTACAACACATAAATTTCCTGCATAATCTCAACAATAATCCCAATGTGCTTAAGTCTTAAATGCAAGGTTCTAAAGCCCTTAAACATCAATATAAACAACCTTAATTACTCCATTCCTTTATCAGCATTACAGTATGATTAAACACTCCCCAAAACAATGAAACTTTTCTGTTTTATACTGCAAGCAAAACAGCTCAAGGTAAGTTCATTTACCTTGGAATTTTTATGACTTCCTTTCCTTCCTTTCTCTTCTTGTTCTTTCCTTCTTGGTTCTTGTTTACAAATTTGGTCAAGGGATACTTGTTTGCTCTACTGCTACAGCCATGCCCATTAAACAACAATAAGCATCAAGAACTTCCAAAGTCTAGAATCAACCCTAATGTACAAGGAGATGATTAAAAGCTCTAAGGGAGTATTACCTTTGGACTTATAGATGAAGTTTTGGGCTACCAAAATGACAAGGTTCAACTCCTTTCTTGAACACCAAAAACGGCTGAACAAGGAGCAGCAAAGAGAGTTCAAACGTTGGAAATTTTTTTTGTTGAAATGGAAGCTAGAAAAAGATAAGATTTAGCTTCATTTCTTACCTTAACACATTAAGAAGATGGTTTGGCTCCTAATGGTCTCCTTTAGCCTTCAAATGGAGCTTCATCCATGGGGACCAACTTCACCATTTCCAGATTTTAAAAAGAGGGGAATGATCTCCAAGAAGAGGGGATTCAACGGTATAATTATTTTTATGTTTTCACTATGTTTTGGCTTTGAAAATGGAAGAAGAAGAGTGGCTTTGTGAGGGAAATGTAAATCACCATTACTGGCTTGGAGGAGGAAGAAGGGTCTGGTGAGAGAGAGAGAGAGAGAGAGAGAGAGAGAGAGAGAGAGAGAGAGAGAGAGAGAGAAACCCGTGAAAAAAAAAGAAATGGGAGGAGAGAGAGTAAGAGAAGTGCTTTTGCACTTTATTCACTTTTTCTTTCTTCTTTTGTTCCCTAGTGAGTGAGAGGGTGTGATGGCTGGAAAGGAAAACGTGGAACACCCATATACAAACAAGTTTCAGATTTTTAATTACCAATGGAGAGGTTATTTTTCTCTTATTACAATTTACACCCCCACAAATTTCTTGTTTTTACACTATTCATGCACTGGAACCCGTTTTCCAGAATTTTCTCGTTTAATTAATTTTAATGGCTCCCGACCTCTACTAATTTCTAATTATAGACGTTTGATTAGCTAAAATTATTATGGGTCTATTTAGTCGCTTAAAGTCATGTTTTCCTGGTTTCCTCGAAAAACGCGCTTTAAGATTCATTTGTGTTTTTAATCCGTTTTAAGGATCCGTTTTCTTCGGGAATTGTTCCCTAAATTTTATTTAGGCATAATATAGCCTTAGGAACCCACCTAGGATCCTAGTCAAGGTCACATAACTCCTACAATTATGTAACACTCGTTTTAACATTTTTCGGTTTTTAAGCGTTTTCTTCTCTTCTTTTGGTTTTATTTTCCTCACCAATATTCTCTAGGCACTATTAGGCCCTTAATTACTTTATTAGAATGATTTAATCACTATAATTAAGTTTGGGGTATTTCAATCTACCCCCTTAAGGAACTTTGCCCCCAAAGTTGGTCAAAGTTGGTGAATTGCTATCTTTACTCGTTTGTCATTTCCATTTTCAAAATCATACATTCATACATCTCTACTAATCCTCAGATCCATTACCCATGGTGTTTACATACAATCCAATTCAAGTGCAATACACCCCGTGCAAGCACTCCACAATACACTTGCAAGCATACAATGCAAGCCTTACCATCACTACAATCCGTATTCCGACCACCCATCTGGTTCTACAATACACGATATATGCATACATACAATGCAAAGCTATCCCAAAGCAATGCAAAAATCCTCTTTTGCCTGATCTCGCTATTCTTGGAAAAATACACAACACACACTGCCACCGTCCTACCGGTCAACTCACTCGTCCGGTGCAGTGGTTTCAAAACTAATCTTCATTCTCAAATTTGAAGGAAAATAATTTTGTAAATATTAGTTAGAAATCCTTTTTGAAAAACACAATCAACCAAGTCCAATTTATACTCATTACGTCTATTCTATGCGTGATTACTTGTGACCACTTGAAGGGAGCTTCAAGAATCATTCGACCCTGATGTGATCAGCATTAGTGTTGAACTATCCTTCCACCCCAATTTGTGTTCGGTTTCCCTTGATTTGATCAGGATCAAGTTTGACTTCCCACATCAGTTTCACACAATCAAATAATTCAATTATTTCTATTTTCTATCTTTTTACTCTTCTTAGTCAAATCACAAACCATACATCTCCAAGGGATGGAACTCTGTCCATCAATCATCCTCAATTTACTTCCAATTAATTTACTTAATAATTCACTACCTATCAGACTCGTTTCATCACCTATTACCCCTTCCATCCATTATTCTCAATCATTTCAAATAATCTATCTAAGAAATACAATACTTGTGGAGTTTGGTCCACTCACCATTCTCACTTCGCCTCAAAACAATCACCCAGGGAACTCAACTCCCTCTAGGTTCTACATCGGTTTCATACCGACTCATGCATCATAATGCCATGTCTAACCTCAAATAGACATATACTATGGGGATTCTTATTCCCTAGGAGTTTCTCTACTCCTTTTTGCTAATACTCTCACACTTGAGTTACAAGATATGTATATTTATATCTATGATATTCGCATCTCTTAAGCGCAATTATCACAATTACGTTATAAGTGGATACCTATGTTTATGTAACACAAGTATCAATCATCAAACCAATTCTCACTTGTGCTATGCACACTGTAGTTTACGTACTTACTACGCGAAACATATACTAAGTGGTTTTCGCTCTAGCCCCCTTAAAAGGGATTACGCCCACGTAATCTACCATATGTTATCATTGAACATTGGTTCACTCAATTCGGGAATCCTGAAGCGTATTAGCTTCCATACGGTCTATTATACCATGTATTCTGGTCAAAGGGTCTTAACCATATTAACGGTTTAGTCCCTACACCAAGAATTCCCTTTGGAGTTTATTTAACTCATAACTGGTTCGGTACTAGCGTATCCGGCTTCAAGGCATTGATAATTAGCCATTCTATCATACTTACTGGGTATATTAAACCTTTGAGCTAGGGCCCACTAACTTCTGCTGTGCGGCCCTGATAACTTTAGAGCTTACCTCGCCCTTTTCATTACTCTTAATGTATTACATATTTACCTTTTTGTCCCTTTTATGTTGGGATATACGGTTTCTCAACCGGCGCGTGGTATCTCTTACCGTACTCGAGCTTATTGTGTTATAGGTTTTCTATCTAGTTTTCCGGAATCCATTTTGTATACTGTTGTATACCTTTGTGATCACTCAATTCGTTCTTCCGACTTGTTGTCGTTTGAGGTTGAGCTGCTACCTACTATGTAGTGCTTCCTCTGGTCGTTGGTTCCTGGTTATTCACTCATGTAGTGTTATACCAGTTTTCTTTTGTTGCACTATGTTGCATTTCACAAGCATTAATCCTTACGACGTTCATAATTTCGTTTCAGCCTTTATTCCAATGGAATTCACAGGTTGTGATTGTTGGCATCTCCAACGTTCCTCGTGCATCCTTGGCCGAAGGGCCGCACGGTTTATTTGATAGATTTACGCTTAAACTGGCTTGCGCCATGTTCGATGTTGCGTTTACAAATCCTCGTATTTATTGCGGTTAGTTGTTCAGCAAACGGGTGCTCTTGCCCCAAGTTATGACTCCTCTTATCGAGTTGATCCACTAGGTGTACGCCTTCAGTTCCTTATGAAGTTGCAATAGGAATGAACAATGCGTTCCTTGTGTGATCCTTGTTATATGGTTAAGACTGTAGGCTCAATGGCTAGTCTGTCTACTAATTCTAGATTCTCGACTCCGCTGAGTCCAGCCAATAGCTTTGTTTCCTATATTATGGTCTAACTACATTCCCAGAGTGGTCTCTTGTTGCACACCATATTCTTATTCATTGTATAACATTGTTTCCACGGCCTATGCTACTGTGGTAGCTTGCCTTTACTCATTGTCGTTGGCACCGTTCCTCAACTCTACTCTCCACTGTTACATTATATATTCAACTTCTTCATGGTGTTAATATACTAGAAGTTTCCTAGATTTGAGTGTGTGGCGGTTGTCGTAGCACTTCGTAATGTCGTTATTTAAATGTGAAGGTGTTCTTCTTCCATTTATGTTTCATGTGTAGGTTAGCTTACCTCACATTCTCGCATCACTTGTGACATCATTTTCCACATGACTTGGATGACCAAGGATAAAGTAATCTGTTGGATCACCAGCTTCTTTGAGCGTTGGTCATTTGATGTGTCAAAATATGCACTCACATTGCTCTTTTTTTATGTTCATTGCCTTCTACTTTGACATTGGGTGTAAGGTCTGGTCGTGCATCCTTTCTTTTCTATGTATATTATTGGGACATCCAAAGGAACTCCAAGGGTTATTGGTCTCGTTCTCTAATAGAAGAGTATACCATCACTGACAAGTGAAAGTTCTTATAGAGGGGTTTATTTCCACTCATAAGTCTCGCAACAAGGTTTTACTGTGTTAGCCTCTGCTTAAGTACTTCCACCATTCATACCATGGTTCGTCGTTTGCTTGGTTGATTACCTAGTATACTACTCCTTTAAGCCCCTATGCTCTTGAGCGTTATCGTTTTACAATCCACATTGAATACATTCTGTGTTTGTCCTTGAACCGACTACTCTTTGATTTTTAACCACTTCTATCAAGGTCTCTTCATTCATACGATTCTTGGAATTTTCCTTTTCTCGTTCAAGTTGCTTCTAGACGAAAATCATGTGCTCAAGCTTTAATGTGTTAACAGAGGGAGCCTCTCTCTAGAGGGTCCATATATCTACCGCATTAGTGGCATTATGATTATGAGGTTTTTATGTCTCGGTACTACTGTTATTACGGTGAGCAGGAAGGCAATTAAAGCCTTGTCAACTGTATACTAGACTGATGCTCTTGTGACAGTGACACTGAGGTAGTCATTACTCTAGGCTACTCATTACATTGAATTCAAATCGAGTGATTCGATTGTCGCTCTGTTCATCGTAGGAAATAACATTTCTCCACTTGCCATTCTCGGTAGTTCTTCTTATCATTTAACGTGGGTTTGCAATCATTTAAATCTACATGACGTAGTTGGTTCATGGCTTATAAGCCACCTTGTTTCGAGCTATGCTCTTTGCAGGTTGTTTATACAAGTTCCTGTTTCTCTGTATACCGTCAATGGTTTGAAGGTGGTACTGGGCTCCATGACACGGTCGTTACATCACGCTTCCGTTCATGGGAAGCCCCTTAGACAATATGATATTAATCAGTGCCTTGTAATGATTTATGGTGTTTCCTGTTAAGTGAAATCCCTTCGGTGTCTGAACCGAGTGTTCGTTCTAGCTCCCGTGTCCTTATCACGACATTTGTTCAACTATTGTTGACTTATACACCCTTCAAGGATTGCTCCTGGGTGTTGCTAGGTTACACCATTACATCTGGCTAATTTTATGATATGTTGTGTTAACTACACCGACTTGCGGTATGGTATTTGGACTATCCCATCTAGATTATAATGTCTCCCATTCTTGGGTAGACCGTTGGTACTTCATCCTTGCGTTTTTTACTGGGGTAAACGTCCTCTTGGTGAAGATTAATATTCCCGGTAGGTATGGTGATTGTTCTGGGAATTCTATCCCGTTCATCCAACATTAACGTGTCCGTGTAGGTATCTGCCTTACAGGTTTAGACTGGATATTCATTCCAACTATCCCATGCTTGTTTTAAAATATTTGAGACATAACCAATGTCTATACTTACTATCCTGGGCTCCTTGCACTTTCTAACTCTCATTCATTATCCTCAGATGAATTCTCTGAGTTCCTTCATACTCACTACCTTAACTGCGTTCTTTCTCTTTAATGGTCCAAGATGTCCAATTGTCCTGGTTTGAATTTACTTGCTATCCGTATAACGGAGTTGACTACTTCCCGTGTTCCGTACACCACTGGTATACATATGTGGGGTACCCTACTGATACATTGCTACTTACCCGACCAACCTATAAGTAGGTCTGTCAGGCCCGCAAGCTCCCTTCGGAGTGCAGTCATCCCACATCTCATTTTTGTACACTTGTAGTGTTCATCACACGCCTAGGTGAAGTATTCTACAGTCGACTCCTCTTTTATCGTCCTATGATATCTTATTGTGCATTCACTGGTTTGGTTTTTAAAATCTGGGTGTTTAAAAAGAATTGTTTGAGTTTTAAAAGAAAAGTTTTAGTTTGAAAGAAAATTTTTGTGGCATTTCAATGCCGGGTGGTTCTGACCGAGTCTAGCTTCCTGCTGACTGGTATATCCTTTAATGCAATGGTCAGGCCGTTAGGCCCTTCCAAGGTTTCATCTTCACATCCTTAGGATTTGTGATCTTGTAGTTGCTATAGTGCGATCACGGCACTTTACTAAAAACTCGTTGTTGTTAAAAGTCTTTCTAAATAATCCTGTTATTACTGCACTTGCCGTGGCAAGTGCATGGTACTGGTGGTTTTTAGGTTAACCTATACCGGTCACGGTATTGTTTCCTTGTGTTTTGGTAGCCTTGTCGGCTCTTCCATTGATCCACTGATCCTTTACTTGGGTTAATCGATCTTCTGAGCAACTTCTCAGTGATCTTGACATGACTGTCATTGATCAGGGTGCTTCTCTAGTCCTTGGAGATCCCTATTTATTTGTTCTGTGTTTTCCTTGTAGCTCATTCCCTCACATTTATTGTGGTCACCGAGCCTCAGCTTGGTTAGGCACTACTTCTATAGTCATGTCGGATTAGCTCGTGCATGTCCTCGTAGCTGTCTGAGCTATGTCGGCCAGGTTTTATAACCTCTTTGGCGCTGTACTTTTGGAGTTAACCACTCTTGACTATGTCCTTAGTCAGCTGGTATACCATTGGTGGTATAATCTAGCTATTACTGTCCCGTAGACTTGTGTCTCGGGTCTCGTTACTGCTCCTTTTACTGTTTTGTTGCACGCTTAGTGCTTCTCTTCCTACTGCTGCTTGACCAGCCAGGTTCTTGCGACTGCTAAGCAGGTCGCCCCATGTTGTCGTAATTCCCAGTTTCCTCTTGGTATGGATTCTCTCTCTACCGCTATTAAGTGCGGATATTGTTGTTCGACCGGGGACTATCTCCGGGATTTCCAACTATTGGAATTTACTGTATGATAGGTTCTTGTTTCCCGTAGGATTATCTCCCAACTGCCAGATCGGGTTTTCCCGAGTATGAGAGGACTTTCCTTCTCTCTGGCGTTCTTTCCCAAGTTATACAATGGGGGATGTGGAGGACAGGTCTGGTATTGTAGGTATCCGGTACACACCGGTGGTTCTCACGCTATCACTCAGCCCTTAGCCCTAAACTTCTAATTCCTAACTCGGTATTTCCTAAACTCGGTATTTCCAGTCATCAGAGCGATACTTCGCTCTGATACCACTTTTTGTAACACCCTTACCGTTAATCTCGTCATTACCGTCTGATCTCCTCGTACTTCCATACTAACGCAGCGGATGATCCATACTCCCCGGCGGGTGATACAATGTCGTTCCACCCACGTGGCTAACAAGGCCTACTTCCACTACAGTATCGGTCTGATGGACCGGAATACCCGAGTACTAAGACAAATCCAATCCATACTTCAATTACAAACCGAGTACCACAATTCTCCATTCAATTCACTCTCAATACTTACCATACAATATTCCGAGTTTTCTAAGTACAATACCAAAGTACAACATCTTCCACATGTCTATACATGCTCCTTACGAGTATAACCTCCTACCCATGTTCTCACAACTCTACATGCTTCCAAGTACATAAGGGTGTACCACTAGGTACACTAACGGTTCAAAGGGGCTACAAGCCCGCATACAACATGATACGATAACCAAATTAATCCTAGCTGCTAAGCATAGCTATCCGGTCTCATAAATCGACCATCAAATTTCTTGGGTACCTTGAAAATAAAAACAGTGCCCCAAGGGGCTCAGCAAAAGCTGCGCATAAACTTCGCATACACCGCGAGTTAGCGAGGGTACGCCGACTAATTGGTCGAATACATGGTATTCGTTTTATACATGCATACATACTATTTCATACAACAATACATTCATTCATGGCACATACTTACAAGATACCATACATACATCCAAAAGGCAATACACTTTACCGTTCATACTCCAGTTACCCATCCGGGTTAATCGGATGTTCTTTACTCTTTTACTCGGTACCATACTACTTACACAACCTTACTCATACAATACTTACTTACTTTCTTACTTACTTACTTACTTACTTATACTCATGTTAAGTCGGTGTGACCTCTGGGAAGAGACTACACCGTCCCACCACCGGGCTTTAGGGTGGCTCACTAATCCAGGATGCTACCCATTTAAGGGGTTTAGTCCATGGAAAAGATTAAAGCCAAGATTTGGATCCAACCTCTTGTGTCTCCGCCTCATCACGCGTGGTCGAAGCTATATTGGACTTCTACTCATTCCAATTTACCAATTTCTCAATATTAGAAATGTTAGATAGTTAGGAATTAGTTAGAAGTCCTCTTTTCACAATATTTGGTCAATACAATACACATCAAGGTACACACACTTCATTCTCATCCATTCATTTCAGGAATTATACAAACCGAGAGTTAAGGTAAGCATCCAACAAGGAGCAATATAATACAAGCACAAGAAAGTGAAATAAACCGATTCGTGCGTTTTATGTTGTTTAGGTGATCATATAGCACACAAACACGGATCAAAGTAGCCAAGGTAGCATACCGGGCATGAGAAATTCATACCGTTCACCGTTGACCTTGGACTCACCAACTCTCCTTCGGTGTTCAATTCATTCAAATCCTATAACATACATAGAATCGGGCGGTTAATTACCTATAATTAACCTAACCCATTTCATCTTTATTGTTTCCCGATTTACAACTTCCTTACAATTCAAATTCATTAACCTAAGTTACTTACTTCTCATTACTTCCCAAGCTTGTTTATACACTTAAAGACCATTAAACATCATTAATCAAGTCTTAATTACCTTATAATATCATTACCATTCAAATCCCCATCATTAGAATGCATAAAAACACTTTCTGGTGAAATTTTGGGGTGGTCTGGGTTTGTGTCCGGGGTTACAAACCCGGACTAATCCGTGAAACAACATTCTGCCTTAATTTTACTATGATCCGGGTTTGTGTACCGGGATACAAACCTGGACCACACCCTGTTTCGAGTTTCTGCCGTGTTTTTGGGGTGGTCCGGGTTTGTGTACCGGTTTGTAAACCCAGACCATCCCTGTTACACCTTATTTTGCAGTTTTCCAGCCTCCTTTCAACCCCTATTTCATACTTAATCCTTTCCTAATCTTTCCACATGTAATCTAACATGTTTTTACACCAATTAGGCACTCTAAACCTCCTTAATTCATTCCTTGAACTCACCACTCAACATCTAATAACTTTACACATTTTCCTCTGTTAATGCTCCTGACTAATGTACAGATTTTTGGTTTCTTCCTTTCATCACTAACCCAATGGTTCTTTCATTGCCTTACCTCCATCCCAAGTCTTACCCATATATAACATTCAATCACATCTAGTCTCCAAGGTGATTAACTACTCAATCAAACTCCAAAACATACCTAGTCATCCTAGGTTCTTCCCTTACCATTTCACATTCATGTCACCTAGTTCCCAAGGAAATTTTGACAGAGTTTCCCTACAATCTTTACATTCCCAAGCATCATTTTCATTCCACCAAATCTACTCAACTACCATATCCACAAGAGGTGCTACAGCACATAAATTTCCTGCATAATCTCAACAATAATCCCAATGTGCTTAAGTCTTAAATGCATGGTTCTAAAGCCCTTAAACATCAATATAAACAACCTTAATTACTCCATTCCTTTCTCATCATTACAGTATCATTAAACACTCCCCAAAACAATGAAACTTTTTTGTTTTGTACTGCAAGCAAAACAGCTCAAGGTAAGTTCATTTACCTTGGAATTTTTATGACTTCCTTTCCTTCCTTTCTCTTCTTGTTCTTTCCTTCTTGGTTCTTGTTTACAAAGTTGCTCAAGGGATACTTGTTTTCTCTACTGCTACAGCCATGCCCATTAAACAACAATAAGCATCAAGAACTTCCAAAGTCTAGAATCAACCCTAATGTACAAGGAGATGATTAAAAGCTCTAAGGGAGTATTACCTTTGGACTTATAGATGAAGTTTTGGGCAACCAAAATGACAAGGTTCAACTCCTTTCATGAACACCAAAAACGGCTGAACAAGGAGCAGCAAAGAGAGTTCAAACGTTGGAAATATTTTTTTGTTGAAAGGGAAGCAAGAAAAAGAAGAGATTTAGCTTCCTTTCTTACCTTAACACATTAAGAAGATGGTTTGGCTCCTAATGGTCTCCTTTAGCCTTCAAATGGAGCTTCATCCATGGGGACCAACCCATTTCCAGATTTTTAAAAGGGGGGAATGATCTCCAAGAAGAGGGGAGTTCAACGGTATAATTATTTTTGTGTTTTCACTATGTTTTGGCTTTGAAAATGGAAGAAGAAGAGTGGCTTTGTGAGGAAAATGTAAATCGCCATTACTGGATTGGAGGAAGAAGGGTCTGGTGAGAGAGAGAGAGATAGAGAGAGAGAGAGAAGCCCGTGAGAGAAAAAGAAATGGGGAGGAGAGAGAATCAGGGAAGTACTTTTGCACTTTATTCACTTTTTCTTTCTTCTTTTGTTTCCTAGTGTGTGAGAGGGTGTGAGGGCTGGTAAGGAAAACGTGGCACACCCATATACACACAAGTTTCATATTTTTAAGGAAAAATTACATCGCCCACCCATGACGTTTGGCGAAATTACACAGCCCACCCACGAGGTTTCAAAAATTACTTTGCCCACCCATGTGGTTTCCGCAATTTTACATCCAGCAACTTTTCTAATATTTGATCAACTTAAAAGATGGTTAAATGATATCCAAATTTGATGAAACTTTACATGGACGATATTAAAGTGTTATATTTTGGTAAAACGTGAAATCCAACGTTTTTTAAGCTCATATATGATCTGTGGGACCCAATGAACGTGTCTCATGTTTCATTGGGTCCCACAGGTCATATATGACCTTAAAAAACTTTGGATTTGGCATTGAACAAAAATATAACACCTTAGCATCGTCCATGTAAAGTTTCATCAAATTTGGATATCATTTAACCATCTTTTAAGTTGATCAAATATTAGAAAAGTTGGTGGATGTAAAATTATGGAAACCACATGGGTGGGCAAAGTAATTTTTGAAACCTCGTGGGTGGGCCGTGTAATTTCGCCAAACGTCATGGGTGAGCGATGTAATTTTCCCTATTTTTAATTACCAATGGAGAGGTTAGTTAATTACCAAAGTACAACATCTTCCACATGTCTATACATGCTCCTTACGAGTATAACCTCCTACCCATGTTCTCACAACTCTAAATGCTTCCAAGTACATAAGGGTGTACCAGTAGGTACACCAACGGTTCAAAGGGGCTACAAGCCCGCATACAACTTGATACGATAACCAAATTAATCCTAGATGCTAAGCATAGCTATCCGGTCTCACACGTCAACCATCAAACTTCTTGGGTACCTGTAAAATAAAAACAGTGCCCTAAAGGGCTCAGCAAAAGCAGTGCATAAACTTCACATACACCGTGTGCTAACGAGGGTATGCCGACTAATTGGTCGAATACATGGAATTTGTTTTATACATGCATACATACTATTTCATACAACAATACATTCATTTAAGGCACATACTTACAAGATACTATACATACATCCAAAAGGCAATACACTTTACCGTTCATACTCCAAACTTTGTTAGCCAGTTACCCATCTGGGTTAATCGGATGTTCTTTACTCTTTTACTCGGTACCATACTACTCACACAACCTTACTCATACAATACTTACTTACTTACTTACTTACTTTCTTACTTACTTACTTACTTACTTACTTACTTACTTACTTACTTACTTACTTACTTACTTACTTACTTACTTACTTACTTACTTACTTACTTTCTTATTTACTTACTTACTTACTACTTACTTACTTACTTACTTACTTACTTACTTACTTACTTACTTACTTACTTACTTACTTACTTACTTACTTACTTACTTACTTATACTCATGTTAAGTTGGTGTGACCCCTGGGCAGAGACTACACCGTCCCACCACCGGGCTTTATGGTGGCTCACTAATCTAGGATGCTACCCATTTAAGGGGTTTGGTCCATGGAAAAGATTTAGGTCAGGATTTGGATCCAACCTCTTGTGTCTCCGCCTCATCACGCGTTGCCGAAGCTATATCGGACTTCTACTCATTCCAATTTACCAATTTCTCAATGTTAAAAATGTTATCTAGTTAGGAATTAGTTAGAAGTCCTCTTTTCACAATATTTGGTCAATACAATATACATCAAGGTACACACACATCAGTCTCATCCATTCATTTCATGAATTATACAAACTGAGAGTTAAGGTAAGCATCCAACATGGAGCAATATAATACAAGCACAAGAAAGTGCAATAAACTGATACGTGCGTTTTATCTTGTTTAGGTGATCAGATAGCGCACAAACACACGGATTAGAGTAGCCTAGGTAGCATACAGGGCATGAAAAATTCATACCGTTGACCTTGGACTCACAGACTCTCCTTCGGTGTTCAATTCATTCAAATCCTATAACATACATAGAATCGGGCGGTTAATTACCTTAACCCATTTCATCTTTAGTGTTTCCCGATTTACAACTACTAATTCCTTACAATTCAAATTCATTCACCTAAGTGACTTACTTCTCATTACTTCCCAAGCTTGTTTATACGCTTAAAGACCATTAAACATCTTTAATCAAGTCTTAATTACCTTATACTATCATTGTCATTCAAATCCCCATCATTAGAATGCATAAAAACACTTTCTGGTGAATTTTTGAGGTGGTCCGGGTTTGTGTCCGGGGTTACAAACCCGGACCAATCCGTGAAACAACATTCCACCTTAATTTTACTATGGTCCGGGTTTGTGTACCGGGATACAAACCCGGACCACACCCTGTTTTGAGTTTCTACCGTGTTTTTGGGGTGGTCCGGGTTTGTGTACCGGTTTATAAACCCAGATCATCCCTGTTACACCTTATTTTGCAGTTTTCCAACCTCCTTTCAACCCCTATTTCATACTTAATCCTTTCCTAATCTTTCCACATGTAATCTAACATGTTTTTACACCAATTAGGCACTCTAAACCTCCTTAATTCATTCCTTAAACTCACCACTCAACATCTGATAACTTTACACATTTTCCTCTGTTAATGCTCCTGACTAATGCTACAGATTTTTGGTTTCTTCCTTTCATCACTAACCGAATGGTTCTTTCATTGCCTTACCTCCATCCCAAGTCTTACCCATATATAACATTCAATCACATCTAGTCTCCAAGGTGATTAACTACTCAATCAAACTCCAAAACATACCTAGTCATCCAAGGTTCTTCCCCTACCATTTCACATTCATGTCACCTAGTTCCCAAGGAAATTTTGACAGAGTTTCCCTACAATCTTAACATTCCCAAGCATCATTTTAATTCCACCTAATCTACTCAACTACCATATCCACAAGAGGTGCTACAGCACATAAATTTCCTGCATAATCTCAACAATAATCCCAATGTGCTTAAGTTTTAAATGCATGGTTTTAAAGCCCTTAAACATCAATATAAACAACCTTAATTACTCCATTCCATTCTCATCATTACAGTATCATTAAACACTCCCCAAAACAATGAAACTTCTCTGTTTTATACTGCAAGCAAAACAGCTCAAGGTTAGTTCATTTACCTTGGAATTTTTATGACTTCCTTTCCTTTCTTTTGTAGACTGTATATTGTGAGTGGTTGAAACTGGTGTAATTAAAACAAATGAAAAAGAAATTAAAAACTCAAAATAACGATTGGGCTACAAACAAAATCCCGGTCGCAGTAGTATAGTGAAGTGGAAGCGACCGGATATCGAACCGTGGGACTAAGGGGAATTATTAAGTACCTAAGCTTTGTCACAAAAAGGGGGGTTAATCGACTTGTTTTTACAAATAAAAAGGAAAGATAAAATAAACTAAGTAAAAGGTAAATTAAACGGGACTCTGGGTTCAGGTTTATATAGTCTACTTTTATGCTATGTCTACCGGTTTTATATTATAATAGTTTGGCAAAATTCCTGTTAATATCTTAAGGACTAAATCATAGACTCAAAAGAACTCATTTACCAGAAAATGCTCGGTCTAATCTAGATTTGAGCAAAACACATGTAAACGGACATTAAGTGCGAGAAATTATAATTGCATCTGAAAATACTAACTTATTAAATCATAATAAGCTTTCTCCAGATTTACGGCTTAATTAACCTGTCTACTTATCACGGGTCTGATCAAAATAGACTTAATAAAGCATTTTAATAACTTCATGAAATTTATTAAAAAGGCGTGAGATAAAATTTAATCGTAACAAACTGTATTTATTTTAACCGGTAGAAATATAGATTACATAACTAAACAAACTATAATTAAACCTTCCCCCGGAGTAAATCCCCATTAGCCTGACATATTAACTGGTAATATGTCAGTCAGAGGTTGGACGTAATAATAATGCGGAGTTATGGAGGTGTGGATGGTGAATGGAGAAACGAAGAGAACGAAGAGTGGAGAGTGTACGTAGGAATTTGTATGTGGAATGAGTGATTTGGAGTGTTGAGTTCTGGGGGTCGAACGTATATTTTGGTTGGAGGTGTAGTGTGTTTATATAGAAGAAAGGAAGAGGAAGAATACAGAACTGGAACACGCGTGAGGAATTTAAGGAATGTGCCGGCGCCTAATATTGCTGATGGGGTAGATAGATATGTTTGCAGGCGCCGAAGAAAAATGGGGAAGACGGTCGGCGATGTCGATTTTCTGGGTTGCAGCTCTATTTGTTGTCCGGTCTTATTTGGGCGGACGTCACTCAGTGTTGTCCGGCCTTATTTCCCCGTACAGGCCACGGTCTTCTCGTCTTGTCCGGCCATTTTTATACGGACAGACCACGGACATGTTATGTCCTGTCCGCCCTTTTCTCCTCGGACAGCACACGGACACACCTCTCCTTGTCCGGCCTTTTCTCCGCGGACACACCACGGGCATGGTGTCCCTTGTCCGCCCTCTGTCCGGCCAAACTTGAGTGGACGTGACACGGACGTCTCTAACACATCGATCCGTGTCACGTCCGGCCTTTTATCCCCGGACATGACCCGGACGTGTGTATTTGTCTCGTTTTCTTTTGCGAACTTTGACCGGCTCTAAATTCTTCGTTTGGACTCCGTTTCTCGACCTGTTTGCGCCTACGCGTTCGTCTCTTCGTCTACTTTGCTCCTAGCTTGGTTTTCCTCCTGTTTAACCAATAAATCTGTAAAATAACCAATAAAACATAAACTAGAGGAAAACTAACCCAAGTGGAGAAATGAGCAAGAAAAGTGCTAATATAATACATGAAATACACCCATAAAACATGCTCATTTGGACACTTATCACCTTTCTCTTCTTGTTCTTTCCTTCTTGGTTCTTGTTTACAAAGTCGGTCAAGGGATACTTGTTTGCTCTACTGCTACAGCCATGCCCATTAAACAACAATAAGCATCAAGAACTTCCAAAGTCTAGAATCAACCCTAATGTACAAGGAGATGATTAAAAGCTCTAAGGGAGTATTACCTTTGGACTTATAGATGAAGTTTTGGGCAACCAAAATGACAAGGTTCAACTCCTTTCTTGAACACCAAAAACGGCTGAACAAGGAGCATCAAAGAGAGTTCAAACGTTGGAATTTTTTTTTGTTGAAAGGGAAGCTAGAAAAAGAAGAGATTTAGCTTCCTTTCTTACCTTAACACATTAAGAAGATGGTTTGGCTCCTAATGGTCTCCTTTAGCCTTCAAATAGAGCTTCGTCCATGGGGACCAAATTCACCATTTCCAGATTTTAAAAAGAAGGGAATGATCACCAAGAAGAGGGGAGTTCAACGGTATAATTATTTTTGTGTTTTCACTATGTTTTGGCTTTGAAAATGGAAGAAGAAGAGTGGCTTTGTGAGGGAAATGTAAATCGCCATTACTGGCTTGGAGGAGGAAGAAGGGTCTGGTGAGAGAGAGAGAGAGAGCAACCCGTGAGAGAAAAAGAAATGGGGAGGAGAGAGAGTCAGAGAAGTGCTTTTGCACTTTATTCACTTTTTCTTTTTCTTCTTTTGTTTCCTAGTGAGTGAGAGGGTGTGAGGGCTGGTAAGGAAAACGTGGCACACCCATATACACACATGTTTCAGATTTTTAATTACCAATGGAGAAGTTATTTTTCTCTTATTACAATTTACACCCCACAAGTTTCTAGTTTTTACACTATTCACTCACCGGAACCCATTTTCTGGAATTTTCTTGTTTAATTAATTTTAATGGCTCCCGACCTCTACTAATGTCTAATTATAGACGTTTGATTAGCTAAAATTATTACAGGTCTATTTAACCGCTTAAAGTCGTGTTTTCCCGGTTTCCTCGAAAAACGCGGTTTAAGGTTCGTTTGTGTTTTTAATCCGTTTTAAGGATCCGTTTTCTTCTGGAATTGTTCCCTAATATTTATTTAGGCATAATCAAGCCTTAGGAACCCACCTCCTACGGTTATGTAACACTTGTTTTTACATTTTTCGTTTTTTAAGCGTTTTTTTCTCTTCTTTTGGTTTTATTTTCTTCACCAATATTCTCTAGGCACTATTAGGCCCTTAATTACTTTATTAGAATGATTTAATCACTATAATTAAGTTTGGGGTATTTCACAAACCCTCTGCATGCTTCTAACCCAACGTCAACCAAATAATACATCCTCTCTGCGCTACCAAGGCCCTAATGCAACTCTTGACAAGCGGAATGAGACTCTAGAATCCTTGATCTGGCAGGGGCAACAAACGTAGCTTTGATCGGGTTGTAAAGGGTTGTGGGTTATGGGAGGTTAAGCAGACATGCAGTAATGGAACCAAAATTCAAAAAGGTAAAATAGATATGACCAACAAGGACTTGAGTCTGGTGATTCATCTGGTCATATGAAGGAGCCAACCCCTACCGCTAATACCGTCATTACTATACAACTACTTACCTTCGCAGCGGATAATACATACACAGCGGCGGGTGTACAATGCCGCTAGTCACCCACGTGACTAACAAGGCCAGCTACACTACTATATACTATCGGTCTGATGAATTGAACATACCGAGTACTCTACACAATACATTACTTTCCCTTGCATACTCAACCATAATTCAATTACAACTCCAATACAATACTATACCGAGTCTACTACAATCCTTGAATACCGATACAGTTTGGACTTCCAAATTCGCATTACAATACTAATACAAATCCTATAATTCAACTACCCATGCTTACATAGCAGCCCCGTCCTACACTCTCGAACGGCGGTCATCTTCAAATACCTGTAAAATAAAAACGGTGCCCCTAGGGGCTCAGCAAAATTGTTGCATATGAAATTCGTATATACCGCGTGCTAACCGCGGTACGCCGACTACTTTGGGACGGATATACATGGAGTTCGTTTTACATGCATACATACATACTCATACTACAACAATACAATCAACCATACTTACATACATATACAAGGTTCATTACCTACCAAGGAAGACAAGTTGTCCGTCAACCGTTCGTTAGTTATTCGTTCGTAAAGTTTCCACCAAGCTTAATCTTACTTACTCATCGTTTTACTCACGTTGCACTCATTACCTTACTCATTATTTACTCATGCTCTACTCAGCACTCACTACAACTATTACTTACTATTACTCAGAACTCATCACTTGCTCCCGCATACTCAGTACCCATACTCTTATCCTTACTCATACTTACTCATACTTACTCATTGCTCGGTACTAATTACATACTCATATTTACTCATTACTCAATACTCATTACTTTACTCATACCTACACAATACTCAATACTCATTACTTTTGGCCTCCGGGCAGATTCATACACAAGACTCGCCACCGGGCCTACAAATACAAGGGCTATACTCCTAGCTCCTCAAATATACAAATGTCTGTTTTTACCGGATCACTCAAATTCCCAACACTCCTCTCTCGGAGTATCTTACAATCTTATGGATTAGCCTAGAAGTATCTCTCTCGATAACCTCCACTAGCTTAGAGAATTACCACCGTCTAGTATTCTCTGATTTAAGGGCTTCCCCAACGTATCGAATACTCTCATGTTCGGGACATTACTTACATCAGTCGGGTCCTCTCATAGTGGGTCGACTAGTTGCTAAGGGGTTTGAAGATCCCTCATCATTCTTTACTACTCTCATGGTTCATGACTTGCACCAACATTAATTCCTCTAATAGGGTTTATTTATATATACTTCCACTACTTATTGTTTGTGGATTGTTCATTTCGGTTCTCCTACTGTTATCGGGAGGTTACTACTCACGTACACTCTCTCACATTCTAGTGAGCTCATTGGTTTGCGTTATCGTTTGTTGGTTCGTTAGTTTAGTGCGTTTCTACGTTTCTGTTAGTTCACAACATGACTCGTACTACGAGTCACTAAACAACAAGACTCATCTATGAGTCGGTCTACGCACTAAGTGAAGCCACACAATCAATCAAGAAGGGTTAGCTCATACAACATACAGCAAGACATACAATGAAAGGCAATAAACCATTTTCATGCTTTAGTCTTGATTAGCCGGCATACAGCACACAAATCAGAGTAACTCGGTTAGCATACGGGGCATGAGAAAATCATACCTTTCACCGGGGTTAGCTTTACCATGTGTTCCGTTGTTCCTTGGCTCACTCTTGTTCCACTGATAATGTTTCAAACATTGTTATTAATACTTTGTTCATACGGTACTTGAATAGTTACTACTCCCGTACTTACCCCGTTGTCCTGTTATGCTTAGTTTTACTTATGTTCATATACTTACAACTTTCTTACCTACTTCTCCAACTTGTTTATACCTCTAATGACCCTTAAACATCATTAATTAAGTACTAATAATCTTATACTAACATTACCATTCATTACCCTTCCTTAAACTCCACTTAACAAACTTAATTTTACAAATTTTGGTTGGTCCGGGACCTTGTCCGGGTCCTTAGTCCCGGACCAACACTGGTCCTAACTCTCGGTTACTTTTTCTATTATGGTCCGGGACATTATCCATCTCTTAAGTCCCGGACCAAACATTGTCCAAACTATCGGCTTGATTTTTAACTATGGTCCGGGACCTTGTCCTCTTCTCAAGTCCCGGACCAGGCACCAGTTTCTACTCTCGGGGTATTTTCAGAGGGTGGTCCGGGTCTTGGTCCCGGGCCACAACAGATTTGTTACAGAAATGAGTTTTTCTTGCTCTGTTCAATTCCTTTCTTTGCCCAATCAATTCCTAAATGTTCCTACACTTAACCCCATATGTTTAAGCACCTAATTTAGCTCTAAACATGCTCAAATCCATTACCAACTCATTACTCTTTTTTTATACCAATTCACACACAAATTCTCTACATTTTCCCTTCAACACTTACATCTTTTCCTTAATTGTGTTTTGCTACAGATTTTGGGTTCCTATTTCCCCCATACATAATTTCATCTCCTAATTCCATTTCCAAGGCCTACCATGCATTATCTCACCTCTTCAAGTCCAACACTCATTCACTAGGTCTTGTACATAAGTTCTTCTAGTTTCTCCAATACAATTCGACAACTCTTGCTATAGATTTTACATTCTTATATCCTCATACCACAACTACCATTCCATGGTTACCAAGTATCTCTACTAACCCGAATACACATCTTGGTTCTCCCATTCACCAAGTCATCCATTAATGCACAATTCCTACTAAAATTTTGCCATAGTTCACCTACTTTTCTAACTTCTCCACATACATACTTTTTCGCCAAATTCATCCCTAATCTAGCCACACCCATACAAGGGTTCTATCATCACTCAAAACAATCTCAATACTCCAATACTCCATCAAGCAACAATACTAATACACATACACATTACAATTGGCTCCAAGGCCTACAATGCACATACTTACTCACAAGTTCTCAAACTTCCACAACTACAATACCTCTACAATATTTTGGGTTCATTAATTAGTTTACCCATCCCCATTACTCTAATGCATTAAAATTTATCATTGGGAAGGAGCTCTTACCTTGAGCTTATAATTCCTTCCTTTCTTTTCCATTTCTCCTCCTTCTCTCTTTCTTGCACAAAATCGGCTACATGGGGAATGGAGTTTCCAAACTCCATTCCCATCACCCAATGTAACACCCCTACCGTTAATACTATCATTACCGGCCAATCTCCTCGTACTTCCAGATTCACGCAGCGGTACATACTTACATACTGTAACGACCCCAAAACCACCCTGGTTGAGAGACCGTTACACGCCGCGCACTTATTACCTAAGACACACAAGGCCACACTATCGAAACCCCAAAACAGAACTAATGCTCATATATTACCAAATAAACTATTACAACATGTCTTTACAATACACAGGCGGAAGCCAAACCGAAATACAAAGCATAATCTAATTACAACTGGGCACCATAGCCAAACAAGCTGAAAACAAAACTCAAATGCCAAAAGAAAAGGAAAAACTGAATCTCCAAGCACGAACTAAAACCTGCAAATCAGACGGAGATAGAGGTGAGCCAAACTATAGCTCAGCAGGTGATAAACTTCATCAGCTGAGCATGCTCAAAACAGATACTGAACATACATATTATACATATACGAAAGCGCTTAGCCAGAGCAAAATCAGAGATAAAGCGGAAGTCTTTCAAATAGACAGAAGTCTAAAACACAAGGAGCTAAGCGGTGGTCAAAACATACACTTAATAGCATAAGGTAAACTGAAGCCGAAAGCTTGACGAAATCAGAAGCTTAACAAACTCAAAAAGCTTAAACACAATCAGAAGCTTAGCAAAATCAGAAGCTTAGCAAAATCCAGAACTTAGCAGAAGACAGTAAGCACACAGCAGACCGTCTCAAATCAAATACAGATAGAGCAGACGAAGCAGAGCACTTAAAAATCAGAAATCCTCAACAAACAGGAAGCACACAGCAGCCTATCTGATTTTTCAAACAGACAGAGCAGACGGGAGCAGAGCAAAACAAACAGTGGTGTTCAAAGGACAGAAAGCACACAACAGCAGTCTGTCAAAACAGCAAAACAGAATCCAAACAGAAGTGGGACACTAGCATTCAAAGCATACAGACAGAACGGGTAAACAACCTGTGAACAGAACAAGGAAACCTCACTCGTAAACAGAACAGGTGGGAACCTGTGAACAGAACGGGGATACCACCCGTGAAATAACAAAAGGACGTCCTACATAGCGCGCTACGAGATAGCTAAACCAGCCATCCACGGTTAAGATACAGAGATACTAGGTCCCAAAACAGAAGCTTTCAGAGCAGATCAAAGCCTTTTACAAAACAGAACGAAATTCTTTATCAGACCAGAGCAGAAAGCATAAGCTTAATCGAAACAGAACGTTGGGCGTTGCTGAGCGCTAACACCCAAGCACAAGGTTTAATACAATCAAAAATAGAATTAACAAGCTGAAACAGAAGTCTTAAGCCAAGACCAATGAAATATGAAAGCCAAAACCAAAGACAGAAGCTGAAACTCACTTTCAGAGCAAATAAGAGTTCAAAAACTTATCAAAGATTTTAAAATCAAATTACACATATACATATGCTAAAACATATTTAAATAGATAGTACTCAAAAAGAGAAATCCAACGCCGTAAACGACACCCAAAACGGAGCTCAGACGAAGAAGTTATGCCAAAAACAAAGGCATGTCCGAACATGCGTCCGACCTTGCATGTTCGGACATAAACCGAGAGTCTGAAAATCTGCCGGCGTATGATGTCCGAACTTCAATGTTCGGACCGATGTTCGGACACTGCGAAAACTGCAAAATCGACTGCGGATAACAGCCAGAACCAAGCCATAAATCCCCCACAAAACATACATAACTTATAGTATCAAAATAGTCAATCGAAAACATACATCCACGGGGTTTTAACGCATCAAAGCACATCAAAATCAACCAAGAAACATCACCAATCGAAGAGTCAAAGAATTCACATACAAAAACCAAAACGGAACCCCCGTGGGTGAACATACACAACCGAATCCATCTACCACCTACCTCACATCCGAAGCAACGCTATCTCTGCAGACTCTACGAACTGCCTTCTCGAATCTCCATTCGAACGATCATCCCTCGAATTGAACCATTCCCAAATACAAAATCAAAATCAGAAAAAGGGAAAGGAGACTCAACAGAGAAGAGAACTAAATCTACAACCCAACCTGACTGACCACTGATAAAAGAACCGAATTCCACCAGCAGATCTCCAACAGTTAATAATGGAGAGGAAATTGAAGAAGAGAAAGAGGAGCAAAGGGAGGTTATTGAGAGCGAGTAAGAACCATCATGTGAGAACATCAGGATAGTGGAACGAGCAATTGATCGTGAATAGAAAGTTGAGAAAGGAGAGTTAGGAAATAGTAAAATAAGAAATAAGTCCTTAACTCTTTAATTACTAATAGAACGCAAAAAGACATCTTTAGCCCTCCTTCCACAAGCTAACATAATGACATTAGGAGAATGTCATAGACAATCTAATATAAGATTACAAAATAGCATAAACTCCCATTGCGAATCAGAAAGGAAATAAAAAAAATCTGGGGTATAACACATACGGTGGGTGATACAATGCCGTTAGTCACCCACGTGACTAACAAAGCTACTACTACTACATACAGCATCGGTCTGATGGACCGGAATCCCGAGTACTACACTTCTACAATACATACTCCGTTTACCAATTACATACTACATTGCTCCATTCAACACTTTGCTCCTTTACAATACCATTCAATACAATATACATAACCGAGTTTACTAAGTTCCTTATACAAATACAATACCTCTTTCAATTCCATTCATACTCATTAAGAGTCTACATCTACCCATTCCTCGCATCTACATACTTACAATGCACAAGGTGTACCCCCTTGGTACACTACTACTTCAAGGCTACAAGTTCAATACTATTCTCTACAATCTACACTGTCACCGGACTCTTACTGCGACCATATCTGCTTCGGGTACCTGCACACTAAAAACGTTCCCCCTAGGGGGTCAGCTTTCGCTGCATATGATAACCGCATACCCCGCGTACTAGTGAGGGTACGCCGACCACTTGGTCGACTACATGCAGTTGATTTCATTCAACTACATACATACATGCTCTTATACACCATACTATAATACTTTACGCAAGGAAATACACGTATACACTCCAACACATACAAAGAGATTATACAAGTCCAACAATACTTACTTACCTTCTTCCGAAATACACATTCACGATACATGCACAATACATACTCATTACATACTCAATCCATACACAATACATATACAATGCCCAATACTTGTTAGCTTCATTTGTCCACCCGGGTTAATCGGGTGGTGTAACGCCCCTAAATTACTAACCATAATATGATAATAAACTTGCTCAGATTAATAAAGCGGAAGCATAAGTCTTATAGGACGTTACCGCCACACTCACAACCATGTGAATGCTTAGGCTTAACTTACAACCAAACTAACTTTGTATTACATAGGTTATAGAACAACCTAATACATTAGTCTAGAGACCAAGAGAGAATAAAATGATGGTCTTCTAGCCCCAAAAGCCCACACTCTCGAATGTCTCCACAACTAAGGAGAAGCTTCTTCATTTCCTGCATCTGTGGCCATTCATACAATCACAAAGAAAAGACCACAGGGCATAAAGCCAAAAATCAGCAAAGCTGAGTAAAATCAAAGCTACCATCAGAAAATAACTTAGTAAAGTACTTGATGGTATATACACAAACTTTGCTCAACCAAGAGTTCAAGCATTAACAATAAGGTATCCAAACCTGCACAAGTGCATGTTAATCAATTCACATATTTCCTTAGTCATCAATTTCTCCATTCCACAACAATCAGTTCAAGGGACGAATCCCGATCATTGAGGCGATCCAACCTTTCCCAAACGCACTCCAGGCCCTAAAAGATGTGCACACCCCCTATAGTACCTTTAAACTATAGAGTAGGAAACCATGAAGCATCTCATGGAGCCCAAGGCATACCATGAGTCCAATAATTCATGAGAAGGCAATTACTGCTCAAGTTCCACATATGGCCATATATCTCAACAATCCATTCCAATGAATTACTCATTGAATCCTCATTAATCAGAATATAACAGTTTAAAGTATAACAAGAATCAACAGTCAAGTCACTTAACAAAGCCCATTTCATAATTTCAAACACAAGGGACATAACAATAATCAAACAGCACTTAAGGAAAGGATTTGATCACATAATCTTACATGGCACCTTCGGCCAGATCATACAGCATCAAATATCTCAGCTTAACAATTCAAACAACCATAAATCATACCTTAAGACCAAGTCTTGATCAAACAAACAAATCATATCCATTTCAGTTCTACTATTAACTATCTCATCTAGATCAGCTTAAGACATAATTTAACTATAGATTACAACCTGGATCAAACCATAATTGGTTCCTAACACTTTCGGTCATAACAACACAATATTAACCAGATTAGCTTAGGAGTTAATCCAACCATAAACAACCTTCTAAGACAGTACATATAAGTTCCTAACATATTAGACTTTAAGACCTTAAGTCCCAGCTTAGTTTAAACTATCATATTCATCCTAAAATCATGCTATACATCTCTTTAATAGTTCATGGCCAATTCTGCCATACTAGGTTACTAATGACCAGAACATCAACAATCATGTTTTTAACCCTAGGACACATCTAGTTTACACTAATTAACTTCCAACTGAAAGCGGTTGTACTAGACATCTAATACACCAGATTAGCTCTTCTAGTAATCACACCTTACAACTTAAACAAATTCTATACTTTCACCTATGTTATTCTGCCATAATAATCAGATAGGTTCTAAGTTAGTTAAGCACCTAAAACACTTGATTAATGCTCTAGAATTCCACCCACAAATCTGGTGATTAAACAAAACTCTTTTAAGTCACCATTTATCCCAGGTTATAACAACACCATATTAGACTAAAGATCATCCAGAACAATCATAATTACCTCTAGGTTATTCCCACTTACTAAACAGCAGCAAAACACCATAAACAAGCTCTTAAGCAATCAGTAATCAAAGGTAGGTTGAAAACACATCCTTTTCTTCCTTAAAACACTTTTCTAACTCTTCTAGCTTTAGGCTAATAAATACCTACGAATTTTAGTTAGATAATATAGGGGTAATACTCCTGTACAACATACAGATTTATTAAGGGATGGTAACCATGAAGTTACCTTGCAGATTGCTGAAGAAAACCTTCCTTAAATCCTTGGAAAGCTTGCTAGAAGTTAGAACACCCTAAGACAGCCTTTAAGCTCCTAGAATGGACATGGAAATGGAGTGAGTTCCCTTGGTTTCTCCTCTGGTTTTCGGTTGAGAATAGACTAGGAAAGGATGAAGAACACAACCAGAACGTCCTTACCTCTAAGATTGGAAGAAGATGAAGATAGTAGCTCTCCTCCTTCTCTTTGCTCTCGGCCAGGTGGTGGTGGTAAGCTTTCCTCTCTTTCTTTTCTCTTCTAAACGTGCTAAATGGCTGAATAGAGGTGGGGGACGGTTTATATAAGCAAGGAGGACGGTTTAGGTTGCTTAAGGTGAAGGAAAAGTGTGTGTGGCTGATTTCTAAGCCATGTCACATCTCCAATGGGATGTTGCCACCTCCTACCAGCCTACTTAGGTGTCAAGCTCCTATTGGTTATAGTATGTGTCAAGTGTTTAAGTAGGTGCCAACTCATCATGCCACCTCGTGCTTAAAGACGTCCTACTTGCCTACTAGCTTGGTCGTGCTTAAGACGTCCTACTAGCTTGCTAGCTTGCTGAGTCACCTACTTGCTTACTAGCTTGATGAGTCACCTACTTGCTTGCTAGCTTGATGAGTCACCTACTTGCTTGCTAGCTTGCCCAAGCAGCTGCATCACCTACTTGTGTGTTTACTACATAAGCTAGCTGCTGCATCACCTACTAACTTGGTTGTCACAATGTTATTGGAGCATTCTAGCTAGCTACTTTTAAGACAATACAAGAAGTGCTATTAAGGACTTTTTTGGTCCAAATGTGTACTTATGCCAATATTAGGATTTAAATATGCTTAATAGCTCATTAAGACCTAATTAGCAAAGTAAATCATCCTTTAGAAACTTTGGGTATTTCAGGTGGAGATTACTCTTTTACTCGTTACATAATACTTACGCATACGTACTCATACTTTACTTACTTACTTACTCAAGTCAAGTCGTCGGGACCTCCGGCCCGGGGACTACTCTGTCCCACCACCGGGATTTACTTGGTTCACCAATACAGGATGCTACCCATTTAAGGGGTTTGGGCCGTGGACCAGTTTAAGAACCAGGAATCGGATCCAACCTCTTGTGTCTCCTCATCCTCACGCGTGGCCGAAACTATATCGGACTTCTACTCATTCCAATTTATCCAATACTTACGTTGGGAGTTAGGTAGTTAGAAATTAGTAGAAGTCATTCATTCAAGCCACATACACATACATTGCTCAAATACACATCCATACAAATACAATACAATATACATACACTACTTATTACAAATACACCTCATCATCATTCACGTATTTCTTGAATTATACAAACTAGTGTTCAAGGCGATAAATATCAAGAACACATAAACCAAGCACAAGTAAGTGCAATATAGTCCGATTCATGCATTTATCTTATTTAGGTGATCGAATAAGCACACAAATCGGGGTAACCAGATTAGGATACAGGGCATGAAGAAATCATACCTTTTACTGAAATTTACTTCACCGGGTGTCTCCTTGTTCCTTAGTCCTTACTTGTTCCTCGAGTCCTAGTCTCGAACCAATGACTACATGCCAAATGGTTCAATTAATACTAAGTGTTACAATACATACGTAATTACCACTCCCGTACTTACCCCATTATCCCGTTGTTTCGGTTTAACTTAATGTTCTTATACTCACAACTTTCTTATTCATTCCTCAAACTTGTTTACACTTCTTAGGGCCTTTAAAGGTCACCAAACAAGGCCTTAACAACTTCTAAAACCATTACCAATCAATCCCCCATGTTTAGAACCCTTAAAAATACTCTCTGCTGAATTCTGGGGGTGGTCCGGGACTTGGTTCGGACCCTAGGTCCCGGACCAATGCACTATCTAACTCTCGGCCATATTTTCTACCCTGGTCCTGGACTTGGTCCTAGACTTAGTCCCGGACCAATTCCTGCATTCACTCTCGGGCCTTTTTTTGAAGCGGTTCGGGACTTGGTACATATCCTAAGTCCCGGACCCTGCTAAAAACTGCTATTAAGGTCATTTTTCAACCCCTAATCAACCCTTAATCCACCTCCAATCATTCCATAATCTTTCCACATGTTTTGTACATATTTAAACACACTTAAACACTCACTAAAACACCTTAAATTCATGGTTCAATGCCTACTCAACTTCTTACTCAATTTCTACAAATTTCCATTCTCATTTTCATACTTTGCACACTTGTGCATTCCCACACTCCTCTTTGCATTTTGCACTTTGTTCGAATGCCATCTTACCATTCCAATTCATTTCCAAGCAACTACAATATCTATACCCAAGTCTTAACACTCTTTTTACTAATTCTTACACACTAATTTTTCCTAACTTCTCCAATGCATTTTTATACACTTTGCTACAGATTTTACACTTCTTGTTTCTCATACTACAACTACCACTTCATCACTACTAAACATACCTACTCAGTCCAATATACACCTTGGTTCTCCCATTCACCAAGTCATTCTTAAATACATAATTCCTACCAAAATTTCGTCATAGTTCACCTACTTTTCTTACTTCTCCACATACACACTTTTTCATCAAGTTCATTCCTAATCTAGCCACACCCTCACAAGGGTCCTACCAGCAATCAAAGCAATATAAATCCATCTCAATACATCAATACTCCATCTCACAACAATACCAATACTCACACACAATTTACTTGGCTTCAAAGCCTACAATTCAAACACTTAGCTCACAAATACTTAAACTTCCACAACTACACTACTAATACACTAGGTTAGGTTTTTTTATTTGTTTACCCATTCCCGTTACACTAATGCATTAAATTGAGCATTGAGAAGGAGCTCTTACCTTGAGCTTATATTTCCTTCATTCCTTTCAAATTCTTCTCCCATCTTTCTTGCACAAATCGGTCACATGGGGAATGGAGTTTCCAAACTCCATTCCCATCACCCAAAGCACACAAAATAAGTATAATTAACATACTAACCCCTTAGATTAATGCTAGTTCATTGAAATGCTTAAACAAGATTTCTAAGGTTTACCTTTGGAGTGTTTTAGGAGGGGTTTTAGCCCTTGGTTCAAGAAGGTGAATCCACCACCATTGCAAGGTTGAGTTTATTCAATTGAGAGAGAGAAAACAAGGTATTACAAAGGGTAAAAATCAGTTATAAAAGGAGATGGTGAAAACATGAGTTTTTCATGTAGATTTTTACCTTAATGGAGAGAGAGGACTCCAAGCTACACATTGATGCTATTTTCTTCACAATGGGGTATACCCACGAAAATGAACTTCCTCATTTTTGGATTTTGAAAAGAGAGGAGTGTAGAGGATGATGAGGGGATTACAAATATGTAATTATTTTTGCATTTGGAGCTCACATGGAGGTACAGCATGGAGAAGAAGAGAGAGCTTCCATTGTTGTAGATGGGAAGCTCAAATCGCAGCAAGAATGAAGGAGAAAGAGAGGGAGTACGGTGGGGAAGAAAGAAATGGGAGAGAGAGAAGAAAGTGAGGAAAGAGAGTGTTCTTTTTACTTTTTGTATTCTTTTTCTTTCTTCTTTATTTTCTTCTTTCTTTCTTTATTTATTTCTTGTGTGTGAGAGGGAAGGGGTATTGGATGATACACAGCCCTTTGTGGGTTTTTGAAAATTTTATTTACAATAGTGGACACACTAGTTTGGTTTATTTATGCTTTTACCCCACAACTTCTCGTTTTTGACAGTTTTTACTATTTCTTCATTTTATCGATTTTATTGGCTCTAGACCTTCACTAATGTTTATTAATGACTATTTGGTTGACCAAAATTAGTACGAGTCTATTTGACCCGCTTAAAGACGTGTTTTCCCGGTTTCCTCGAAAAACACGCTTTAAGGTTCGTTTGTGTTATTAATCCGTTTTCTTCGGGGGTTGTTCCCATATATTATTTAGGTCTTATTAGGCCCTTAGGATCCTTATAATACGCTAACCGAGGTCTCCTACCTCATATGGTTAGCTAACGCTTATTTAGCGTTTTTCACTTTTTAAGCGTTTCTTTATTTCTTTTGGATTTATTTTCCCTTACCAATATTTCTTAATCATTATTAAGCTCTTAAATACCTATTAGGATAATTTAATCGCCATATTTAAGGTCGGGTATTTCAATCTACCCCCCTTAAGAACTTTGTCCTCAAAGTTATTCGAGGTTACATGTCTAATACCAAAAGTCACACATTTTTCCTCCTTACAATTCCCAAATCCACTACTCACGGTGTCTACATTCCATACCATACAAATGTACTATAATTGCTCCAATCCACATTACTACCAACCATTGGTTCCACATTACCAGGTTTTCACATAAATACAATGCAAAGCTATCCCCAAGGCAATGCAATACACATACAGTCCCGCAGGCACTCAGGTCATCTAGACACAGGACTCCTCTATGTCCCGCTGCCCTTGGAAGAATACAACATGTTACACTACTATCTTCTCCGGTATAAGCTTCTAACAAATCCTCGGCCTCCAGTCTAAGAGAAATTCTTTCACAACTACTAATTAGAAGTTTTCTAAAACGCACAACTCCAAATTCCAATTTAAATTCATTACTTTTATCCTATGTGTGATTCTTGTGACCACTTGAGGGGAGCTTCGAGAATCATTCGACCCTGATGTGATCAGCATCAGTGTTGAACTATCTCTCCACCCCAACTTGTGTTCGGTTTCCCTTGATCTGATTAGGATCAAGTTCGACTTCCCACATCAGTTTCAAACAAGCAATTAATACAATTATTTTCATGTTTATCTTTTTACTCTTCCTAGTCATTCATACATCTTCAAAGGATGGATTTCGGTCCATCAGTCATTCTCAATCTATTTCCCAAATGCTTTACTTCGAGATTCGATACCTAAGTGCTCATTTCATCAACCTTCACTACTTCCATCCATTACTCTCCATCGTTTCAAATATTCTACCTAGGGATTACCATACTTGTAGAATTTAGTTGTCCTCAATTTACTTCCAATAACTTACCTAGGTATACACTACTCCTAGACTTCATTCATCTATTACTCTCATTCATTTCATACTACTTCTTCAAAGGCTACAATACTTGTGGAGCTCCGTCCACTACTCGTTACTTTTCTTTTACTAATACTCTTACATGGTGTTACAAGGTAGGTATATCCATCCTATGGTATTTGCATCTCTCATGCTTAATTACCATAATTTCAATATGAATGGATACTTATGTTTATTTAACATAGTACCAATCATCAAATCGATTTTCATTTGTGCTATGCACATTATAGTTTATGTGGTTTTCGCTCTACCCCCCTTAAAAGGGATTACGCCCACGTAATCTACCATATGTTATTATTATCAAACATTGGTTTACTCAATTTGGGCATCTTGAAGCTTTTTAGCTTCTATACCGTCTATTACTCAATGTATTTTGGTCAAAGGGTCTTAACCAAACTAATGCTTTAGTCCTTGCACCAGGAATTCCTATTGGAGTTTATTTAACTCATAATCAATTGGATTCTAGTTTATCAGGCTTCAAGGCATTGATAGCCATTCTCTCATACTTACTATGTACATTAGCCTCTTAGCTATGGCCCACTAGCTTCTGCTGCGCGACCCTGATAACTTTAGTGCTTAATTCGCTCTTTGGTTATTCTAAATATGCTACTCATCGCCTTTTTATCCCTCTATTGTGGGAATAAGGTTTATTACACAAGTGTGGTATTCTTTTACCATGCTTGAACTCAATGAGTTTTAGATTGTAACCAGCTCTCTCGTAATCTATTATACATACTATTTGTACTCCCACGATCATTCGCTAAGCTCCTCCGACTTATTGTCGGGCGAGGTTAAGTCACTACTTAGTTGTAGTACTTCCTCTGTTGTCAATAGCTTCTGAATTATACCAGTTCTTCTGGTTCAGTACAAGTGTTCTTTACTTGTATGACCTTGCATTTTCTATGCGTTGGTCCTAGTGACTTTCTTAAGTCTCTTTTCACTCTTTATTCCATTGGAATTCACATTTTGTGATTGTTAGTGTGTTGTACACTCTTCGTGCTTCTTTGGCCTTAGGCCGCACGGTTTGTTGCTAAGCTTGCTTAACTGGCTTATGCCATGTTTGTTGGTGAAAAGAATGGTTTACTACGGTTTACATTCTCCATATCCTTAGCCATCCCATTAGATCATTAGCTGCACAAGTGCAATACCAAAACACTCAGTCATACAGAGTGCAGAGGCGTAAACGCTTGACAGTAAGTCACTTATGTGATAGGAAAGAATATTTCTGCCTGTCATCTCATATTTATACTCCGTGTCATTATCTGCTACTTCCTCATAGCGGCCGCTTGTTGCGCACCGTATTCTTACTCATTGTACAACATTGTTTTTACTGTTTCTGTTATTGTGGTAGTTCCTCTTTACTTATTGCCATTGTCATTGGCACCATTTCCTTATGGCATGAACACTGAGGGTTTCCTCTGTTCGTGTGTATGACGGTTGTCATAACATACCGCAATGTGATTATTTCCCAATGTGGAGATGTTTCATTTCAACTTAGGTTTCATGTGTAGGTTAGCTTACCTCATATTCTATCATCATTTATGATACAATTTACCAAGTATCTTGGTTGACCAAGGATGAGGTAATTCATCGGGTTATAAGCTCTCTTGAGCGTTGGTCATTCGTGGTGTCCAATGTGCATTCGCATTGATTATTTTTGGCATTACTGTCTTCCAGTGCTGAGCATTAGTTATAGGCTCTAGCTGTGCAGTTTCATTTGTATGCATATCACCGGGACATCCCAAGAAACTTCAGGGGTTTTCTAGTCCCGTTCTCTAATTGAAGAGTATTTTATCACTGATAGGTGAAAGTTCTTGTTGAGGGGTTTGTCACCACTCATACGTCTCATAGCAAGGTTACTATGTTAGTACCTGCTTATGTACTACATATGGAGTATACTTACTCCTTTAAGTCGCGATGGTTTGGAATGTCTTTTCCTTGTTTCATCGCCCCTTGGCAATATCTATATGTGTAGGCTCTATTGTTATAGTAGATGGAAGCCTCTTCTAAGGGTTCACATCTTCACCACCTTGGTGGTCTTCGATTAACGAGGGGTACTTTTCCTCGGGTTTCCCGTAGTGTCCATGTAACACCCCCGAATAACAATCAATAATTAAACGACGAGCCTAACGGTAATACGAGATGTCTACGCAGCGGTTTCCAACTTCATCCGGGTGTCACAGACGCCAACCACCCACGTGGTTGACACAACAACACTATCAATACTATGCTGCGGTCTGAATGACTGGAATTAAACCATGACCAAATCCGAGTCCAACATAAAAGATACAAACCGAGTATACAACCTATACATTAAAAACATACTACTTAAAAGTCTTGCCCAAATGAACTACCTCCATGGTAGTCATACCACCTACGCTCCGTCACGTTTGGCATAATACCTGAAAAAAAATTGGGTGTAAAGGACTCAACAAACTACACTGAGTATGAACGTGTGAAGCCCGTATGTTGCCGGGCCACACGACTACTTGGTCGAATATTATTAACTCAATTTACATGCTCTAATAAAGCAGTAAAGCATACATCAACACATCATGATAACATGCACACTCATCGGTAGCATAGCAATATCAAAAAGCAACCAAGCCCATCTTGCAAATAGCACAGCAATATCAATAAGCAACCAAGCACAACTTGCCAGTAGCATAACAATGTCAAACACGCAGTCCAGCACAATAAGCTGCTAGTGTAGCAACAACAGTCAGGTAATTATAGGACGTGTGCGTAGGTACATTATACCGTCGATCCTCGCTATGGGATCACTCAAGAGATTGAGTATTGTTTTCTTGTTCTCATTACATATGTTTCCTTTCTTCTCTTGCACCGAGTCAGGGGATATAGGTTAGATCCCGAGACTTTGCTATGTAGGTGCTATTTATACCTTGTTTCTTAAAGGATCACATTTGTGACTTTCTCTTGTATGCTTGGTCTCATTACACAAGTTTTCCTTTATTCTCTGGCACCGAGTCAGGGGATATAGATTAGATCCCGAGACTTCATTATGTGGGTGCTAATCGTTCCTTGTTTCTTTAAGGATTATTTGTGAATTCTTTTATCACCGCACGTTGGAGGACGTCTCCTCCATAGCTAGTCCCCCATTCCCGACACCCAGGGTCGAGAAAGCGGAGTCACCTCTAGACTCCAGGATAAGCTTCACCAATTTATCACTCCCCCATTCCCGACACCCAGGGTCGAGAAAGCGGAGTCATCTTTAGACTCCAGGATGTGCTTCACCAATTTGTCACTCCCCCATTCCCAACACCCAGGGTCGAGAAAGCGGAGTCATCTTTAGACTCCAGGATGTGCTGAGAAAGTGGGGTCACCCAGGGACACCCAAAACATATTCCATCATAGACGGTCGAAGGATCTGATGCAGATACCAACTCCCGATCATCCATACCGCGCGGCCCGAGCTGTTGTCTTCCCGGGTTGTTCTCATGTTTCACAGTTGGTATTTTTCGTTTCATTATCATTATAATCTCGACACCATAGTGGGTGTCATTAGCGGTCCTCTAAAGTTAGAGAGGATTTGTCTCTTTGTATAGTTCTTTTGTTTTGTCTACGTGGTTCGTCATGTCTCACCGAAGGAGACTTGCTCTTCATTATCATTAATGAATAGACGCCATAGTGGGTGTCATGGTAGTCCTCAATGGTTTAGAGAGGAGTTCCCCTTATAGCGTTTTTCTTTGTTTTCATAGTTCGTTGTGGTTCATCTCGAATTACATAAACGCGAAGGGACTAAACTACTGTGTGCGCACAATGATACACAACAATGATATAAAAATCATACAACATAATAAACAAGCAATCCAATTTCATGCTTTGATCTTAAGGTCTTTTCACACAGAGCACACAGCACACAAGCCGTGTAACACGGCAACATACGAACCACACATGTCCATACCTTATTCAGAGGCAAATGTCGTCTCACACACGGGTTCCTGGTCGGCGTTCGTTACGACCCTAACGCTGATTAAAAACAATGTGTCAGTCCATGATTTCATGTGACGACATTTTATTCTAGTTTATCTTATTTATACCAGGGGTTATTCCCTAAGTGAGTCATTGAATGTACGGTTATTTTTAAACCTTAGAACTTCCCAAGTACTCACCTTAGATTATTATCTAACTCCTAAGACGTTTACATCATCGTTATATGAGTTAAATAAGTACTCCCCCTAGCTATTATTCTAGAGGGTTTTAAACGCTAAATTGTAACGAGTTAAACTAAGGTAGCTTTAACTTGCTTAGAGTGTATTCCCTCCTTAGCTAAATAGGTTAGCAACATTTTAACCCTATTATCATAATAATATAGTCTCCAAGATACCCTTAAAACTTATTTATACAGAAATCCCGAATTTGTAAAACCGCGCATAATCTTGGTGTTTAACCTCACATAACCACTCCTTTTCCATATCAGCCAAAGCTTACTCTCTCCCAAGTGGTATCATCAATTAGTTAGGTATACTAGCATTGTTTGAGTTCATTATGAGACTAACATCACCCCTATAGTACCTCTGAAGTCTAGTTATACAGAAACTATAATATCAATGAAATTTGACACAACATTCTACACATGCTCTCTTGGTTCTTGCATTTATTCAGTTCAACCGATGTCTCATCCTGTACCACAGTGTCTACTCAGCTAGTTACAGGTGTTAATAAGGTTTTAACTCAAAACCAAACCAATGAGACACCCAAATAGTTGTTGTGATGAGTCACACAGAAACAGAAATCCCATAAAAACTGAAACACAAATCTGATATCACCACTTCTATTTCTTTTCTTTACTCTTGAATTTTGACTTCAGTTTTCCCCAAAGTGTTAACACGTTTAGTTAGTTAAGTTTGCAAGGCTTTAAGCTCATTTACAGACCAATCGAAACTCTTATTCCCAGCTGTAACTCAGTTATACAGAAGCAGCTGGTTATCGACATTTTCTGAAGGTAAAACTGGTGCATCCCTTCTTTACTGAATCTGTTAGCTGGGAGCTGACTTCTAAGCTTCTTCCTGGATATCTACACCCTTAGCTAAGTGAATAAATTGAGGCTTAAGTTTCTTTTCACACCAGATAGACACCCATACAGCATCTGTACTTATTCATACAAAAATGACATACTAGATAAAAATCTGGAAACCAGAATCGATGCATTCCTTTTCTTCCTCTTCTGTCAGGTAGTTACCTGACCTCTAATTCATCCCTATGGTGCTTATATCTTACTTGGGTCTATTAGTTCAGTTTTAGTTTCATTTACCACTCAATAAAACCCCTATAAAACCTCTGTAATAAGGTTAAACAGAGAGCTCAGGTTTCAGGAAAACTAAAAAACAGAAACTTGGTTCCTGTCATCTTCTCTTCTAGCTTTCTTTTCATACATGAATCTGCCTTTAAATTCCTCCTCAAGTTATTTATCTTTTAGTTTGATGCTTTAATATATTTAGACTCTAACCTAGCCCAAAGCAATAAGGTCTTCCCCTCTAAGACTACTTTACACCAGATCTGTACAACTGAAACAGAAGGTTTCTGCTATGGCTTTATTCCTATCATTGTCTTTCTGTTACTTAACCTGTTTCTCTCTCTCTTTTTTTTTGTTTTCCTAGTTTACCCAAATTGCTTATCCAATATTTAAGTGAATTGAGCAAGTCTCAAACTAAAACTTAGCTCAAGGAAACCCTGTTACAGATCTGAAATTCGTGATACAGCAAACATCTAAGCATTGAAAACCTTCAAACTAGGTTCTGTGTATTTTGGTTGATCCTTACTGATTAGTTAATTAACCTGACTCCTAATCTTCCCCTAGGTAGTTATAAACTTATACAAGTGTGTGAGGAACGTTTTAGGCTCATTAGTAACTCAATGCCACCCTTTCTAACCCTTCTGAAAATGGCTATACTGAACTGAAAATAAAAACAGTGCAAAACTGAAATTAAAAACTGCTACATCACCCTCTATCTTCTTTGACTGTTTTTCTGATTCGATTTCCAAGTCTCCCATTTTCCTCAACTTGTTTAGTCACTTAGTTATGTTTTAACTCAAGTTTGAATTCGAACAGATTCCAAGTTACCTAGACAACCTCCCTAAGAACTCTTGATAAGGAAACACAAATTTGAAAAAAAAACTGTGACATTTCTTTTCTGTTGCTACTGATATTGTCCATCAAGTTTCATTTCCCAAGTTATCTAGTTCCTTAGTTGGGTGTATTAGCTGTATGTTAGATTCATCATCCCACGACCATATTGTTGTTGCTACTGAAACTTACTGTTACTGAAGTAAGAGATTTCAGAAACTGAACTAAGCTTATACCACCTCTTCAAAATCTTTTCCTCTGTTGATCTGGTCTCTCTCTTTATTTTTTAAAGCGTTTCCCCGCATTATCTAGCCACTGGTTTAAGTGTTTTATTACAATCTCAATCTTAACACAGACCCAAAACAATGCAATTATTCCCCGTACATCCCTCTGTGATAATGTTATACAGACAACACACGTTGCAGGAAAACTGGAACCAGACACTCACACTCTGCTATACTCTCTTCTATTTTTTTCTTTTCTTTCTTGTTCTATAATCTGGTTTCTAGTTCCCCCAACTTATTTACAGGTAGGCTCATATGTTAGCAAGATTTTAGACTTATTTCCCAGCCGTCACTGCCTTTACAACGCCTCTGAAACTCTTTACCCAACAACTGCACCAGCTGCCAAGTACTGAAGCATGTCACCGATCATTCCCTTAAATTTCTTTCTGGTTATTCAGGGAGCTGGTTTTCTAGTTTCTCCTTAATTGTCTAATTACTTAGTTATCTGCTTAGTCAAGTTTTAAACTCATACTGACCCACAACAGACTATTTAGAGTTACACAACTCACCTGGAATTTTATTTATAACGAACAGCCATCAGTTTTCAAGATCTGTGCATAATGTCTGGGTGGCTTAATACCTTGTTTTCCATTGACCACAAAGAACTTATTTACTTAGTTAAGAGTTTATCATAGCTTTACTCTCAGAAACTGTCCCAAGACAACGCTATGAAATTACTGAAATGTTCCTAACCTGAAATGAAAAGAACAAAACCCTGCCATACGAAGTTGATAGCTTCCTTTCTGTTGTTTGGTTTCCTAATATCAAAACTATTTCTTAGCTTCCAAGTTGTTCTCCTTCTGCTACTTGATTATACAGAGAGTATGAGTTCTCAGGCAAGAACCAGAAATCAGAACCTACGAATCTAGTGCTATCTCTTCTGTTGATATATTAAATTCAGAAGTAGCTCACCTCTTTATTCTTAGCTGTTTTCTCTCGTTGATCTTTGGTGCAGGTGGGATTCCCAGCACTTTGGTCACACGACGACACTGAGGAATATCTATCAGGAGTTAGACTTGGGAACCAGGGCAAGCAATGACTGGAGCTAGAATGAAAGAAAAAGAAAGTGTTCCAGAAGCTCCACCTGCTAGCTACATTTCACGTGAGGTCTTGGCAGGTTCTTGCTCGAAGGTCTACAGGTTCTTCATTGATGGAATAGCATGGAGTACACTTGCAGTACAGGGAGAGAAGATGGGGTGAACCAGATCAGTACCCATCAAACACAGAAACTGATGAAAACAGATGATGGAAAACACTGATTGACGATCTACCTGGCTAGGTTTCTTTTTTTTTTACTTCTGAAGCAGGAATGGCCTGTTGTTCGTGGGATCTTGGTGCACTCTTCATGGGGTACATTCCCAGGCGAAGTTATGCGCAGATGAAGGAGGAAGTGAGTTCGACAATAAGGGGGAATTCTCGGGTGTAGAGACAGAGGCGTATGACAAAGGTTGGGCAACAGATAATTACCTCGCTCGTGGTCAGAACATGAGTCGCATTGCACCAGATGAGTGCTTGCGTGGAACATGCTATACTAAGACGCTAATTTAAGGGGGAAAATTGGGTGGGTAGACTGGTTAAGCGACAGTTGCTCACTAACACTCATATGCATGCGTGGGAGTTTGCAAAAGACAAGCTCTGATGCATGAAACTTTGAAAGAGCAGTAGGCTTCCTCTGTTACTGAAATCCGAAACAGTCGAGTGGTGTCTGAGGTCTTCAAATATCAAGGGGGTATGGGCGTGATGATTGATTTAATGGGGCTGGAGTTTCAAGGGGGATGTCTCCTCGGCTAATTATGTGGGAATCAACAACCAGCACCAGCAATTGTTTTATGAGTATGGAGATTTCAGTATGTGTTCCTAGTGGTCAGAATCATGTCGATTCTCTCTTGTTTTTGTTACCTTTGTAATTTTAGTACTAGTTTTATATCGGTAGTACTAGTTATTGAATTCGAGCACAGCTCAATCGGTTAAGCACTCGGGGAAGGTACAGGAGGTCTTGGGTTCAAACCTCAGCAGGAGCGCCTTTGCTCCTTTTCTCTCTTTTTTTGTATAGACTATATACATGCTTACTTATATATATGTGAGACTATAAATTATATCGTGTTATTTTTGTTACGATGTTATGCGACGTTATTATTACTTATTTACAACGTTACGATATCGTAACGTTACGTACATGTATTTTCGTATTCGTACATATACAAGTACGTGGCTATATTAATATATAACGTTGTCACGCTTTCGGATATGTACACACTAAATTTAATTGTTTATTCATTATTTTATGTTCAAATTATATAACGCATTTATGATTTTATACGATTAATTGATCAGGGGTGTTTCAGTCCAAATGTGAACTAGGCCAATGTTGGCATCATCACGATTCTTATGCCCCTGTGCTACCATTGCTACAGAAAGCATGAAGGTAATTAAAAGCTTGTCGACTGTATACTAGACTGATGCTCTAGTGACAGTGACACTGAGTTGGCCATTACTCCATGCCACTCAGGATGTTAGGTCTGAATTGATGGTCCAGTTGTTGATTTCTTTGTTGCATGAGGCAATATCTCTTGCAAGTCTTGTTATCAAATGGTGTGGGTTATGCAACCGTTAAGGTTTACATAACATAGTTGGTTGATGGCTTTTAAGCCTTATTGTTGCAAGCTATGCTCTTTGCAAGCTGCTTATACATGTTTCCACTCCATGTATACCCCATAGGTTGGAGGTATTGCTAGGCTCCATGGTAAGTCGTGACATCACGCTTCCGTTCATAGGAGACCCTTTAGGCAATCTGGTGTTAATTCGGGCCTTCTGGTAATTTAGGGTATTTCCTATTAAGTGAAATCCCTTCGGTGTCCTAACCGAATGTTCGTTCTAGCTCATGTGCTCTTATCATGACGCTTGTTCAACTGTTGTTATCTCAGACACCCTTCAAGGATTGCTCCTGAGTGCTGTTAGTTATGTCGTTACATCCGGCTAATGTTTACGGTATGTTGTGTCTACTATACCGCCTTGTGGTATTGTATTTGAGTTATTCCCTTTTTGAGTTATAACGTCTCCCGCTCTTGGGTAGACTGTTTATACTTTCTCCTAGTGTTCTAGGCTAGGTTTAATATCCTCTCCAATGATGGATTACGCTCCTTGGTAGTCTTGGCAATTGTTCTTGGGATCCTCGTCCCGTTCATTGAACATTGTGAGGTTCACATTAGGCATTTGCCTTACGGTGTTCAGGTTGGGTACACTTCCCAGTTGTCATGTATTTTCTTGATGTCTTTGAGACATATCCAATGTCTATACTTATTAGTCTGTGCTTTTTGCACATCTAATTCTTATTCCTTATCCTCAGATGGATTCTCTGAGTTCTTTTATGCTAATTACTTAGCTGAGTTGCTTCTCCTTGATCGTCTGAGGTGTCCAGCTGTTCGGGTTTGAACTTACTCCTGGTCCGTAGAGCGGAGATGACTACTTCCCGTGTTTCGTACACCACATGTATACATATGTGGGGTACCGTGTTGATACGTTACCACTTACCTAACTATATGTCAGGCCCGCAAGCTCCTTCGGAGTGCGGTCGTCCCACATCCCGTAATTGGGTACACTCGTAGTGCTCGTCACACGCCTAGGTGAAGTATTCTATTGTCAACTCCTCTTGTATCATTCTATGATACTCACCGTAATTATGTTGGCTTGGTTTTAAAATCCAAGGTTTAAAAGAAAGGTTGTGGTTTTGAAAGAAAAATTTTGGGTTTGAAATAATAGTTCGGTGTTAAAAGATGTTCTTCATGGCATAGCCATGTTTGAGGTCTTGACCAAGTCCAGCTTCTCGCTGACTGGTATGTCTTTAATACAATGGTCAGGCCGTTAGGCCTTTCCAAGGTTCCATTCTTCCTGTTCTTAGGATACGTGGTCCGGTAGTCGCTTCTTTGCGGTCTCGGTACATTACTATGTACTTGTGGTGTGTTAGTGTTCCTCTACATGTTCCTGCCCTTACTGCACTTGCAGTGGCAAGTGCATGGTACTGTTGGTTTTTGGTTAAACCTATACCGGTCTTGGTATGGTTTCCACTTGTATTTAATAGTCTTGTTGACTCTTCCCTTGATCATATTGATCTATGTTTGGGATACTCGATCCTTTTAAGTATCTTCTCATTGATCTTGACATGGTTGTCTTGGTCGAGGTACTTCTCTAATCCTTGGAGATCCCTATTTATTTAGTTTTATGTTTCCCTTGTTGCTCGTTCCCACTGGTTTACCGTGGTGATTGAGCCTTAGCTTGTCTAGGCACTACTCTTGTAGTTGCATCGGATTATATCTTGTGATTGTCCTTGTAGCCACTTGAGCTTTGTAGGCCAGGTATTGTAACCTTTTTGGCGTTGTAGTTCTGGAGTTAACCGTTCCCGACTATGTCCTTAGTCGGTTAGCATACTGTAGGTGGTATTATTTAGTTATTACCGTCCCGTAGACTTGTGTCTCGGATCTTGTTACTGTTCCTTTTTCCGCTCTACTGCAGGCTTGGTGCTCCTTTTCCTGCTGGTGGTTAACTAGCCAGGTTCTTGCGACTGCTAAGCACGTCGCCCCATGCTGTTGTAAGTTGTAGCCTCCTTATGATTGGAGTGCTCATCCTACCGCTATTAAGTGCGGGCATTGTCGTTCAACCTGGATCCATCTCCAGGACTTCCAGTTCTTGGAATCTACTACATGTCGGTTCATGTTTACCGTACTGTGATTTCGTAACTGCCAGATCGGGTTTTCCCGAGTATGAGGGGACTTTCCTTCTCTCTGGCGTTCTCTCCCAAGTTATACAGTGGGTTTGTGGAGGGCGGGTCTGGTATTGTAGGTATCCGGTACTCACTGGTAGTTCCTAACTAGCATATCTCTAATGCTAACACTCAGCCCTTAGCCCTAAGCTTCTAATTCCTAACTCGGTATTCCTAAACTCGGTATTTCCAGTCATTAGATTGATACTTCGCTCTGATACCACTTTTTATAACACCCCTACCGTTAATACTATCTTTACCGTCCAATCTCCTCGTACTTCCAGATTCACGCAGCGGTAAATACTTACATACGGTGGGTGATACAATGCCGTTAGTCACCCACGTGACTAACAAAGCTACTACTACTACTACATACAGCATCGGTCTGATGGACCGGAATCCCGAGTACTACACTTCTACAATACATACTCTGTTTACCAATTACATACTACATTGCTCCATTCAACACTTTGCTCCTTTACAATACCATTCAATACAATATACATAACCGAGTTTACTAAGTTCCTTATACAAATACAATACCTCTTTCAATTCCATTCATACTCATTAAGAGTCTACATCTACCCATTCCTCGCATCTACATACTTACAATGCACAAGGTGTACCCCCTTGGTACACTACTACTTCAAGGCTACAAGTTCAATACTATTCTCTACAATCTACACTGTCACCGGACTCTTACTGCGACCATATCTGCTTCGGGTACCTGCACACTAAAAACGTTCCCCCTAGGGGGTCAGCTTTTGCTGCATATGATAACCGCATACCCCGCGTACTAGTGAGGGTACGCCGACCACTTGGTCGAATACATGCAGTTGATTTCATTCAAACATACATACATACATGCTCTTATACACCATACTATAATACTTTACGCAAGGAAATACACGTATACACTCCAACACATACAAAGAGATTATACAAGTCCAACAATACTTACTTACCTTCTTCCGAAATACACATTCACGATACATGCACAATACATACTCATTACATACTCAATCCATACACAATACATATACAATGCCCAATACTTGTTAGCTTCATTTGTCCACCTGGGTTAATCGGGTGGAGATTACTCTTTTACTCGTTACACAATACTTACGCATACGTACTCATACTTTACTTACTTACTTACTCAAGTCAAGTCGTCGGGACCTCCGGCCCGGGGACTACTCTGTCCCACCACCGGGATTTACTTGGTTCACCAATCCAGGATGCTACCCATTTAAGGGGTTTGGGCCGTGGACCAGTTTAAGAACCAGGAATCGGATCCAACCTCTTGTGTCTCCTCATCCTCACGCGTGGCCGAAACTATATCGGACTTCTACTCATTCCAATTTATCCAATACTTACGTTAGGAGTTAGGTAGTTAGGAATTAGTAGAAGTCATTCATTCAAGCCACATACACAAATACATTGCTCAAATACACATCCATACGAAATACAATACAATATACAAGTACACTACTTATTACAAATACACCTCATCATCATTCACATATTTCATGAATTATACAAACTAGTGTTCAAGGCGATAAATATCAAGAACACATAAACCAAGCACAAGTAAGTGCAATATAGTCCGATTCATGCATTTATCTTATTTAGGTGATCGAATAAGCACACAAATTGGGGTAACCAGATTAGGATACAGGGCATGAAGAAATCATACCTTTTACTGAAATTTACTTCACCGGGTGTCTCCTTGTTCCTTAGTCCTTACTTGTTCCTCGAGTCCTAGTCTCGAACCAATGACTACATGCCAAATGGTTCAATTAATACTAAGTGTTACAATACATACATAATTATCACTCCCGTACTTTCCCCGTTATCCCGTTGTTTCGGTTTAACTTAATGTTCTTATACTCACAACTTTCTTATTCATTCCTCAAACTTGTTTACACTTCTTAGGGCCTTTAAAGGTCACCAAACAAGGCCTTAACAACTTCTAAAACCATTACCACTCAATCCCCCATGTTTAGAACCCTTAAAAATACTCTCTGCTGAATTCTGGGGGTGGTCCGGGACTTGGTTCGGACCCTAGGTCCCGGACCAATGCACTATCTAACTCTCGGCCATATTTTCTACCCTGGTCCTGGACTTAGTCGCGGACCAATTCCTGCATTCACTCTCGGGCCTTTTTTTTGAAGCGGTCCGGGACTTGGTACATATCCTAAGTCCCGGACCCTGCTAAAAACTACTATTAAGGTCATTTTTCAACCCCTAATCCACCTCCAATCATTCCATAATCTTTCCACATGTTTTGTACATATTTAAACACACTTAAACACTCACTAAAACACCTTAAATTCATGGTTCAGTGCCTACTCAACTTCTTGCTCAATTTCTACAAATTTCCATTCTCATTTTCATACTTTGCACACTTGTGCATTCCCACACTCCTCTTTGCATTTTGCACTTTGTTCGAATGCCATCTTACCATTCCAATTCATTTCCAAGCAACTACAATATCTATACCCAAGTCCAACACTCTTTTTACTAATTCTTACACACTAATTTTTCCTAACTTCTCCAATGCATTTTTATACACTTTGCTACAGATTTTACACTTCTTGTTTCTCATACTACAACTACCACTTCATCACTACTAAACATACCTACTCAGTCCAATATACACCTTGGTTCTCCCATTCACCAAGTCATTCTTAAATACATAATTCCTACCAAAATTTCGCCATAGTTCACCTACTTTTCTTACTTCTCCACATACACATTTTTTCATCAAGTTCATTCCTAATCTAGCCACACCCTCACAAGGGTCCTACCAGCAATCAAAGCAATATAAATCCATCTCAATACATCAATACTCCATCTCACAACAATACCAATACTCACACACAATTTACTTGGCTTCAAAGCCTACAATTCAAACACTTAGCTCACAAATACTTAAACTTCCACAACTACACTACTAATACACTAGGTTAGGTTCTTTTATTTGTTTACCCATTCCCGTTACACTAATGCATTAAATTGAGCATTAAGAAGGAGCTCTTACCTTGAGCTTATATTTCCTTCATTCCTTTCAAATTCTTCTCCCTTCTTTCTTGCACAAATAGGTCACATGGGGAATGGAGTTTCCAAACTCATTCCCATCACCCAAAGCACACAAAATAAGTATAATTGACATACTAACCCCTTAGATTAATGCTAGTTCATTGAAATGCTTAAACAAGATTTCTAGGGTTTACCTTTGGAGTGTTTTAGGAGGGGTTTTAGCCCTTGGTTCAAGAAGGTGAATCCACCACCATTGCAAGGTTGATTTATGCTCAATTGAGAGAGAGAAACAATGTATTACAAAGGGTAAAATCGGTTATAAAAGAAGATGGTGAAACATGAGTTTTTCATGTAGATTTTTATCTTAATGGAGAGAGAGGACTCCAAGCTACACATTGATGCTATTTTCTTCACCAATGGGGTATACCCACAAAAATGAACTTCCTCATTTTTGGATTTTGAAAAGAGAGGAGTGTAGAGGATGATGAGGGGATTACAAATATGTATTATTTGTGCATTTGGAGCTCACATGAGGGGGTAGAGCATGGAGAAGAGAGAGAGCTTCCATTGTTGTGTAGAGGGAAGCTCAATCGCAGCAGAAGGAAGGAGAAGAGAGGGAGTACGGTGGGGAGAAAGAAAATGGGAGAGAGAGAAGAAAAGTGAGGAAAGAGAGTGTTCTTTTTTGCTTTTGTATTCTTTTTCTTTCTTCTTTATTTTCTTCTTTTTTTCTCTTTATTTCTTGTGTGAGAGGGAAGGGGGATCGGATGATACACAGCCCTTTGTGGGTTTTTGAAATTTTATTTATAATAGTGGACACACTAGTTGGTTTAATAAGCTTTTACCCCACAACTTCCGTTTTTGATAGTTTTTACTATTTCTTCATTTATCGATTTTATTGGCTCTAGACCTTCACTAAAGTTTATTATGACTATTTGGTTGACCAAAATTAGTACGAGTCTATTGACACGCTTAAAGACGCGTTTTCCCGGTTTTCCTCGAAAAACGCGCTTTAAGGTTCGTTTGTGTTATAATCCGTTTTTATTTTTAAGGATCCGTTTTCTTCGGGGGTTGTTCCCATATTATTTAGGTCTTATTAGGCCCCTTAGGATCCTTATAATACGCTAACCGAGGTCCTACTCATATGGTTAGTTAACGCTTATTTAGCGTTTTTTCGCTTTTAGTGTTTCTTTATTTCTTTTGGATTTATTTTCCCTTACCAATATTTCTTAATCATTATTAGGCTCTTAAATACCTATTAGGATAATTTAATCACCGTATTTAAGGTCGGGGTATTTCACCCAAAGCACACATAAACAAGTGTAATTAAAATACTAACCCTTAGATTAATGCTAGTTCATTGAAATGCTTAAAATAAGATTTCTAGGGTTTACCTTTGGAGTGTTTTGGGAGGGGTTTTAGCCCTTGGTTCAAGAAGGTGGATCCACCACCATTGCAAGGTTGAATTGGTGCTCAAAATAGAGAGAGAAAACAAGGCATTACAAAGGGGTAGAAAGAAAGATGGAGAAAACATGAATTTTTCATGTAGATTTTTACCTTAATGGAGAGAGGAGACTCCAAGCTACCCATTGATGCTATTTTCTCTTAGAATGGGGAAAACCCATGGAAATGAACTTCCTCATTTTCAGATTTTGAAAATAGAGAAATGTAGAGGATGATGAGGAGAGTAAGAATATGTAATTATTTTTACATTTGGGGCTCAATGGAGGTAGAGCATGGAGAGAAGAAGAGGGAAGCCATTGTGTTGTTGGGGGAGCTCAAAATCGCCAACCAGCAGCGAGAGGAGGGGAGAAATCGGCTGGGTGAGAAGGAGGGAGGTGAGAGAATAGAGAATGAGTGAGTGAGGGAGTGAGAGAAGGGTAAAGTAGCTTTTACTTTACCTTTTTTGCTTTTGACTCCCTTTGTTTAATTAGCTAGTTACATGGGTGTGAGGGACTTATTAACCTATTAAAAACCGGCCCCCTTACAAGTGTTTACTAGTTGGAGCGTTTTTCGTCTGCTTTTATAGAAAACGCTCGTTATTTTACCCGGTTTAGGTACTATTCACTAACCGGGCCCATTTTCTAGAATTTTCTCGCTTCTTTAATTTATTGGTTATTAAGCTTCCATTAATGCTTAATTATTGTTATTTAATGATTTATAATTTTTACGGGTCGTTGACACTTAAAATCACGTTTTCGGGTTTTCTCGAAAACGTGCGCTAAAGCTCTATTAGCGTTTTAATACATTATTTGGATCCGTTTTCTTCGGGAATTGTTCCCATATATTATTTTGGTAATTATTAAGCCCTAGGAATCCACATAATACGCTAACCAAGGTCTCATACCTTCTATGGTTATTTAACGCTTATTTAGCGTCTTTCACTTTTTAAGCGTTTCTTTATTTCTTTTGGATTTATTTCCTTACCAAAATCTTAGGCACTATAGGCCCTTAAATACCATATTACATAATTTAATCACCATATTTAAGTTCGGGGTATTTCACAACCCCTCGTACACTAGCATTATTCCCCCTCCTCTTTACGTGATGATGAGGTGGCCCCTGGCCCAGCAAGGGGCTGCCAGAAAAGAAAAAAATGGCATCCTCCATGGTTATCCAAGTTGGCAAAGCACCTGGATAACCATTACAATGCTTTTGCTCTCTGTCTTTGGTCTTCTACTCTTAATGCCAATCATCGCCCAATAAGCAATACTTATTCTGTTAACCAGTTTTGTTGGCTTTTTAGGTGTTAGTTATTCATGGAACCTACCCTACTTCATCTTAGCTATAGGAGGTGGTTCTCTTGAAGAGCATGATAAGCTCTTGTATGTTCTAGTCAGTATGAACCACATCATTAGGATTAGATGTTGCTCAGGCACATGATATTGCTTTTACCAATATTGTATTTGCTTCCTCGCTATGGTGTGGGCTGCATTAAGCTCATCGATGTACCTTCTCCCGACGTCTTATTAATGGAATATATCATGGTTTACGAAAGAAAACAACAACATAAGAAAGCCAAAACCTAAGTCTGTGTAGATCTAATCACATCCTGTCCTATAAGGTCGGTCCACCCAATTACCTGGTTTTACGCAAACTTTTATTAGTCTCAACAAAAATTTAACCCAAGATCATAACAAATTGAGCCACAAATAAATTTCTAAACAACAATAACTCGACTCCATTTGTTTATTATTATATATCAAACTTGTTTTATAATGTATTTTTTTTTGTAATAATATACATATAAGACTTGTATATTTTGACACAATCCAAATACCTAATCTAAAGTTGATCTACAAATTATATATTTGGGTTAGACTTTATGATTGTTTAAATTTTTTATTAGGTTTCTATTATTCTTTAATTTTTAGGGTTGGACATGAGTTAAAAGTTCAAACCTGAGCTTGTTTTTTATTGAAGAAAAAGAATACAATAAATGGTGCATATACAGTAACATGTCACCTAGGATTTTTATAGTTCCATAATTATTCGTTAGTAAATATAAATATATGACCAACACTTTTCTCCGCCCATCCAATAAGTTAATCAACATTTTTTTATATGAGCTGACTTAGGATAAATATAAACCATGTTATCACAGGTAACTTGCAAAAAATTTAATGGACATCTAATAAAAATTGATAATGTACTTAGATTACAAAACTAGAAAAATTGTATACAAAATAAATTAGAACTTTTATCAAACAAGTTGAATTTTGATTGAATGATTTTAAACACATTAGAAGTTATGGTCGCACTATTTTTAGCTTAAATCTTGTCTACTGATTGAGTATAGATTAACAACATATCAATAGACTCTAATTCTTTTTTTTTTGAAATAAATAGTGTATCACGTGCACATTGTATTTATATATATTATTCTATAAAACAAATTTGTAAATTAATTGATTTTTAAGTTGGGCCAGGTCAGACTGCGCAATGCTAAAAAGGTTCAAAAAAGACGCAGACACAACAATTTTCTTAAGCTGACACAGTCGGGTCCAAATCCAGCCTACAAACCGCTCCAAAGTAACAAAACAACTAGGCTTACGTTAATCGCGTGCGATTTCGAGCCCAAGACGCAACCCAGCCCAGCAACATAGTTTTTGTCATTTTAGGTTTTCGGCTGCTCAACACGTCTGTTTAAACGAGGCATGATAGGTTTTCGGCTGCTCAGAGAGGCAAGTGAGGGAGCGAGCAAAGATGCAGATCTTCGTGAAAACCCTAACGGGTAAAACAATTACCCTAGAGGTTGAATCCTCCGACACCATCGACAATGTGAAAGCCAAGATTCAGGACAAGGAAGGGATTCCACCGGACCAACAACGTCTCATTTTCGCTGGGAAGCAGCTCGAGGACGGCCGCACACTCGCGGACTACAACATCCAGAAGGAATCAACACTCCACCTCGTCCTCCGTCTTCGTGGTGGTGCTAAGAAGAGAAAGAAGAAGACCTACACCAAACCAAAGAAGATCAAGCACAAGAAGAAGAAGGTCAAGCTTGCTGTACTTCAGTTCTACAAGGTGGATGATTCTGGTAAGGTTCAAAGGCTGAGGAAAGAGTGCCCGAATGGTGAGTGCGGTGCTGGAACTTTCATGGCGAATCACTTTGATCGTCATTACTGTGGTAAGTGTGGGCTCACCTATGTTTACCAGAAGGCTGGGGGTGATTAGTGAGTGAGTTATCAATGTGTTTGTTTGTCTGATTGGTAAAGTGAGATTGAGTTTATGTTTCGGTTTTGGATAATGTTGTCGTTTTGTTCAATTTACCAATGGTAATCTGGGGTTTTTAGCTATGGAGCACGGTGGTGCCTTTGAAACTTCTCAATGTCATTGCGTTTTGATTTATTATCATCGTTGTTAAACTTATTAATCCGGTATTAATTTTGCAATTCTTTTCCCTAAAAGACAATATTTGGGCTACCTCTTACCACAGAAAGAGAATTCGCCAGCTAGGGTTATGCGTCAGATGTCATATTCTCTGTATGGCGTTAGTCGGATCTGAGTGTAAACACAAGTGAGTACAAAAATTATTTGCCTCTTCTGTCGGCTTCAAGGGTTTGGGATCTGTAGATGATTTCTTGAATGCTTTGTTCTGTTGGCAAATATCATTAACCTTTCTTTAGGTTGCCAAAACCGGTGAAGGATTGTTTTTATCCAGAGTAAAGCATTTTTTTCTTTGGTAAATTTCAATTGCTAGATGCTCATTTTCAATGATAACAAAATGACGTATTTGTTTTATATCTGTGTGGGTATCTATGCTCTTGATGTCGGGATTTTGGGAAAGGGTTCGCCTAACATCGCAATTTCCTTATGAAGATATATTTAAGTGCTTCAAGGAATCTATCTTTAGGCTACACGAACTATCTGGTCTTCCTTTAGCACTGAATTTCCTTCACTTTTATATGGTATATAGGAACATTTGGTGACATGAAAGAGTGACATTCCAGTTTGCCAGTGCGTTCATTGGCAAATTAAACTCAATAGCTTTTACTAACTCTATGAAGCACATATTATAGAATGATGCAGCAAATCAGACGGATTCCCATTGATAACTAGTGCTTCATTTCCAGCTAAAAGAGTGTTTGCAGTGTCGATCCTCATTTTTAAAGTTACTTCGGCCGTTGTGACTTGTATAAACTCTCTTTTTAAACTGTGGATTGCTCAGTAGGTGATTCTTGGATTAGTTCATGATGGGCTTTCTTGGATTATATAATGGGTAGGAAATTCTGTGTTTTTTAAATAATCCACTCGTTACTAGTACGTAATGCCAAAAAGTTCCAGCTCCAAATTACAAGCCAACTATGGATTGAGAACTATTCTAGCACTCTTTTAAGTTTAAACTCCTAGCCGTGTCTAATTTGAAAAAACCGTGCTAATTCTCTTTGCACTCGGGTCTCTCGAGTGTAATTCTGGTCTTAATGTTCTGGTCATAATAACATTTAACAGATATCCTTTCTAACAAGAACTCTTCGAGGTCTTAATGTTCTTTGTCTCCTTTTGAGAGACGTGACCAGGGAAAATGGCAGAAAGGAGGTAATGTGCTTAGAAACCTTCGTCCTTCGGAAAGTATGAGTTGGTTCTCAACGAAACAAGTTTGCCTGTAAAGGAAGTACAAAGACAAATTTGTCGCTTGAAAAAAGGAAAGTATGAAACCAAAGACAGCAGTGCGACCTTGGCAAGAAAGTATGAGCAGGTGGCAAAAATTCACACTGACCAATATCTAAGAGGTGCCCTGCGGGGTAGCTCTAGTTAAGGGTCGCCTAATGCACGAAGTCCAAATAACCTTGCCCTCCACGCCAAGTAAAATGATTAGCAAACAAGCTCACTGTCTTTGTAGGTTAAAAGGTTACACCAGCGGGGCCGTGTGCAAGTGGAGTTTTGGCACAGGTTCCCACTTATTAGGGGTCCATATTTAAAGATTATGTTATTTTTTTAGTTAAAGTCAGTTTGTTATTAATGTGTATAAAAAAGTTATAAATAAATAAATTATAAAAAATGATAATTTATTATTGAATTTTATATTGTATCTAAAACAATAAACTAATTAATAAAAGAAAATATGTTAAAACGAATATTCAATAAAGTCTTTATTAAACACATGTATACAAATAAAAAAATAAATGATAAATTAATAAATATTAAGTAATGAATATCACTTAATTAATATAAAAATTAATTTTTATAATTTATATGTGATTTAATATTTGTATATATGATCTTCTATTTAAATTGGTACAGAGCCCCTAATTGATTGAGACCCCGGTACACCAGAGTGACGTAGTTTTAACCAATGACTTTTGTTTACTGTACGAATGGTTCACGCTAATATTGCAACCTACAAAAGCTATACTACGAATGAGAATGAGTAGAAGCTATCAATATTGAAATCCCTGATCCCCATCCATGATGCCCTTGATTGTCATGTCAATGATATCACTCCAGAATACAAGCTTTCCGGCAAAAATCCACATGCTAGGTTCAAGAAAGGTAGATCGCGCTCCCCCAACAAAAACCCAATCCTTGCTATTGATCTTGCCCAGAAGTGTCGTACGCAACCTCAAAAGACCTGGAATAAACCAAAAGTTCGTTAAGTAGTTATCTATTTTCATAATAAGATGACCTCCAGAGTTCATTATCTATTCTTGTAATGTCCCGCATTAGCTTCTCGTCAAACTGTTGGTTGTTTCGCCATTATTTGTCCTGGGTTTGGTTATGCTTTGATCTAAGACTATCCTACCTTGGTTAACATCTATTATAGATGTTGCCTATAGCAGAGTGATTGGTCTTTATTGCCGATGGACTTCCGATGTTGGTGTACCTTGTTGGTTACCTAATCTATCTTAATATAATGCTAATGATTTCAAAAAAAGGGGGGGGGGGGGGGGGGGGGGGGGTGTGTGAAACTTTTGACGCATGATGCAGAAGAAGTTTGTGACCGGAAATTGATTGCTACTTTAAAACTCTTAAGTGCTGAACAAGGTATATGTCCTTCCTTCCAGCGTTATCAGTTATCCATCTTCAGCACTCCAAGGCAATCTCAACTGGGGAGAGTGACTGGGTGGGAGCCTTTGCAATTCTGGCATCCTTCAGTTCGTCTTCTGGTTTGACCTTCAGCTGCTCGGTCTTGGTTTCTGGCTCTTCAACCTTCATCTTAAAAGTTGTGGCCTCCTCATGTTCCTTGCCTAACTGGGTGCTGTCAAACTTCTACTTCTCATAGGAGATATTACTTTTAGAGACCTTTTTCAAATTGATTTTTGAGCTCATAGGTATTTAGATGTAGCTAGTAAGAATTTTCATAATTGTTTCTCCTAGAGGTGTATTGATCTTTAAGTTGAGGAGTTATGGGTGTTAGATAGAGTTTGTCTACTTCGTCCCAAGTGTGAGATACTTTGTTATAACTTCTATAAATTTATCAATAAAACAGTTTTGCATCAGTATATTTATAGTTGTTTGGTTTTGATTGTTTTATATGTCAATATATTATTGGAAGAGAATATATGATCCACATGGAATCCATGCAGAGACCATCCATTTATACTATTAATATGTTATCAAATATGTCAAATACGAACGAAGTGTATTGATCTATTTATTGAAGAGTGATATAGCATGATTGAGTTTAACAACTCATATACACTATCACCACCATCTGTCCTTTCATTGCACCAATCTATTCATACCATCTACCCTTGCCGAAATCTTACAAATAGGGCTACAACTTTAAACTCGTTACAACATAAAGTGCCCTTTAGCACAAGGAAGTAAAACCATTAACAGAAAAAAATGGTGGAAGCCTAAGTCAATGTAGGTCTAGTCACAGCCTGAAGGTCCACGCACTTAAATAGTTTTGCCCGAAATTTGTTAGGTTGGGGCAAAAGTTAACCCAAGACCATATCAAATTGAGCCGCAAATAAAATTCTAAACTATGAATACTCGACCCTATTTTAGTTTGTTTTAATTATAGATCAAACTCATTTGGAAATTTTTTATGAAATGTCATGTTTCTTGGTTAATTCATAAAATGTCACTAAAAAGTTGAAAGTTATGAAATATTATTATGTTTTCTTCAACATTTATGAAATATCACTCTTGTCATCACCAAGAAAAAAGACATAAATAACTTTGATAGTTAACAAATTGCTTTGAAAGTTCGTAATATGTCAATAGGTGTTAAAAATTCAAAATGAATTCAAAATACAATAACAATAAAGATAAATATTGAACCTATTAAAATTATTAATAATGATAATAAAAAAATAAAAAAAATAAAAAATGGTAAATATTAAATAATTTATATAAAAAATAAAGATGAAATGCTTTGTGACTAATTCATGAAATGCCACTAAAAATAGAAAGTTACGAAATGTCTTTATATTGTTCTGAAATTCATGAAATGTCACTCTTGGTATTGACTAGTAGGAAAAAAGACAAACAAAAGAACCTGTTGTGAGGGCAATAACCCGTCTTTACTTAATTAAAAGGCCCCACGTGGATTTACTAATTATTTGAATTTTATTGAGTCACCATCTAATTTAACCATCCAATTAGAAGGGAATATCATATGGACATGAAATAGAAATAGCAATATAATCTCTAGGGGTGTTCATGGCCGGTTAACGGCTAATCGGTTAACCGGAATTCGGTTAACCGCATGACGGTTAGTCAATATTAATAACCTTAACCGCTTCATTTAGCAACGGTTAACCGGGAACGGTTAACCGCGGTTTCGGTGCGGTTTTATCGGTTAACCGTAAACCGGATAATGAAAAAAAAAACAATTTCAGAATTTACTAACTTCCATTAAATTAGACCACCGACCCCCGTAATTCAATTATTGAGACAAGACTTCTGAATAACTATCTATCTTCATCAATGGCTAAGAAGTCGATTTCAAAAAAAAAATTCAATGGCTAAGAAATGATCTAGTATCTTCGTTGCTGCAGCACTAGTTGTAATTAGCTCAGACAAGGAAGAAGCAAAGAGATCCGCAACTACACAGCAAATTAGCATAGTATTACTCCACTTCCGGTCAACATCTCCGAGTTAAACGATCAAAATCGGAGAAAAAATATCAAAATCTATGCCACTTGGTTGGGAGTTAATATTAACGCAGTAAGAAATTGGGGTCTCCTCCCCGAACCAATAGTTCGCTTGAGCGCGGAGGAGGTTTTAAAATGCAAACAGAGGCTACAGATAAAATGAAAGATCACCTTTGAAATAGTTAAAGCCGGGCTCCACTGTTCTTTGAGAACATTATTCCCCTTCCTTTTCTTTTACCAAACTGAGATGATCCTCCTTACTACAAAGCTGCCGAGAGTTTTGCTGACTGGTGAGGGAGATGTTGAGTGAGGAAGATTGAAGAGAAAGAGAATGAAGAAGCGGCATGAATGATGGGTGAGAGAAGTTGTCCGCGTTGTTAGGGTTGCAATGAAAAAGTTTTGGGAAGAGTAATTTTAAAAATATAATAATATGTATAATTAACCGGTTAGTCCGGTTAACCGGATAGACAAAATATGATAACCGAAACCGTAACCGAAACGGCTAATTTAGCTGGTCGGTTAACCGAAACCGGAAAATCGGTTGCGGTTTAACCGGATTTTCGGTGCGGTTTTCCCGGTTTCGGTATCGGTTATACGGTTACGGTTTTTTATGAACACCCCTATAATCTTCTCATTAATTTCTTTTTTCGAACATATGTAATTACAGCCCTAAAACTATAAATTACATGAGATTGCCCAAAATGATATTACAAACTTTTAACCAGAAATCTAAGTTCGGGGGCTAGGTTAAGAATTGGGGAGGTGCTTGGAAGCAGTACCCTTTTCCCCCGAGATAACTCGGTCTTTACTTTTATCATCGGATTTTAAAAGAAAGATATGGAATTAAAATAATAACAATAGAATAATAAGATTATGCAGTATTCAGATATATACTAGCTCTAAGATTTGGAATATGCAACTTTTCCGCTAGAGTAAAAGCATTATGAAAGTGGACACTCTCATAATTATAAGTTCTCCAGCTCCAACCTTTAAGAGGCAAGACGGGATCCTCATCTAATGACAATGTAATTGAATTGTATAAACAATATAAAAAATGTAAAAATTAGATCTTTAAAACCTGCTCATTACCTGTGAAAAATATAGGATAGCTATATGCTTCTGTCATAGATAAGAAAAATAATGATTAGTCCAATATATATAAAAAAATAACATGAATAAAAATATAATTGTGTAAATAAAAGCATAAATGTATATTTACGATGTCGAGGGCTCAGGTTACATCATTGCCCATAAACAATTGCTGCCAATGATCACTATGGATGGAACCGAATTATTATTGTCATTTCGTCAAGCAGCTCATGTGCACTCAGAATTAACATAAAAATAACAATTGTTTATATTTTCTCCTCAATCCGGGCAACCATTACGTTCAAAGGAATATAACTGTTTTTTTTTGTTGGACAACGTAGAGTGGATGGTGGTGAAGGATACATCACGGTGGATGGCACTGGCTGATTTTAATTCTAGCAAATTTCATCTTTTTTTTTGTGTGCCTCTTAGTCAAATCAAATCCCCCCTCACTTTTTTTTTGTAGAAGCTTACAAATCAAAATGAGTGATGACTCAAACTAAAACAAATATGGAACGTGGAATAAGTATGTATTCCCGTTTGAATTCAAATGCATCACGACAACCCACAGATAAATAGCTAATAACAGGTTAATAATCACAGGGTATCAATTTCAACAAATAAAATATCAAAATGAAATAACAACACTCCCAAATAAATCTAATGTAATCAACGCATTCAGAGGAAAAATATTCAGAGGAAAAACATTCAGAGGAAGAACATAGCATCGTAAATTTCAAGTTGAAGAAACTTTTGTCGTGCCGCAACATTGCCCAATCCAGAGAGGCGGTAGCGCAAGCCTTGTTCAATCCCTTATACCTCTCATCCATGCCCTGCTGAGAATTGCAATTAAATCATACTCCTGCCACAGGTATGCGTTGATTACATTAGATTTATTTGAGAGTGTTGTTATTTCATTTTGATATTTTATTTGTTGAAATTGATACCCTGTGATTATTAACCTGTTATTAGCTATTTATCTGTGGGTTGCCGTGATGCATTTGAATTCAAACGGGAATACATACTTATTCCACGTTCCATATTTGCTATAAGGTAAGAAAATGCATTTGGAATTTGATTTTTGCTTTGTCAATTTTTTTAATGTCAAATGACTTTACTTTTCCTTAGTTTATTACATGGTTTATTGGCTCAATAAATGCCCATGTTCTCTGCAATTTCGTGCATGTGGTGTGTGACAAGGCAAGAGTTGGAAAGAAAATGATTGTGAGCTAGAAGACAAGGTAATTTAGGTAAGTTTGTTCTTTTGATTTTTCTGTTAGGCTTGTCTTCTTCCTCCCTTGTAGATCACGAATTCAAGGGTCAAATGGGGTGTCTTAATGACATTGAAGAGCCAAGGACAAGCATGTTAGGTCACATGGAAAAGAAGGAATCAAGAAAAGTGAATTCTAGATCTACTTTTTGCTTTTTCCATTTGTTTTTGTTCTAGCTCACATGGCCTTATTCCATGGCCTAATTTCGACAGCTTGATGGTCAATGAGACCTACATACTTTGACATTAAGTAATATAACACATGGGAAGGTGAGTCACCATGTTCTATGCCTTTTATAAACTTTTAATGCAATTTTTATACTAGTTTTTGCTCTCAAAATCGGCCCCTATAGAGAGTCTTGTTGACTAGTCACACCAACTGATTTAGAAGGTCATTTTAACCCTATTTAAGATTACCAATTCGTGGCATGTCAAAAACTACAAGGCAATTGCGTAAAACGCGTTTTCGTGACACCCGAAGGTGTGTTTTTGTGCTCTAAGGAAATTTTGGGAAACAATTGTTTTTATGAGTTCCAAGTGTTTGTAAACACTTATTATAGTAAATAAACATATACTAAGATGTTACATTGGGTTATATGGGGTTACATCACCCGTGACATAATTTACGGGCCATCGGGACACACCCGGGCAAAAAGGAGCGCTAAGAAATCCTCCTGTTGTTTTTGCTGAATTTTGAGAAACCACTTCGTGGGTTCTCTTTATAATGGTTAATAATGATGTTAGGAACTCAAGGAATTAATTTTATAGGAGTTCGTGCCACCTCGGCACTCCTCCGGACTTTTCGTGCTTTAAGGGCGTGCGTGAGCACTCCCGAGCGTTTTGCGTTTTTGACTATAGCTTAGGGAATATATTTATATTCATATAATTGTATGACCATTTGGTTTGAATATTAGAGGGTCATACAAGGTCATGTTTGACCATATGCTTCTAAGGCGTTTTAGCGTTTATGGAGAAACGACTGTTTTACGTAACGTTCTCATGCATGGGTTTGCATGCGTACGTGAAATGATTTATAATGGATTATTTCCATTAAATAATGGTTTAATAATATTAATTAGATTTGGGGTATTTCAATCTACCCCCCTTAAAAAAGGACTTCGCCCCGAAGTCTCATATCTAAATTTAAGGTTGTGGGGAATCAAGTTCCACTAAGTATCCACAACTCAATCTAGTTTTTAGGGATCAAGTCCCAAGTCTCTATATTCCTAAGTTCACAGTGTACATCAAACACAACAGGAATACTTTGGAACAATATAGTGTAATGTAATAACACAGTCACTTTTCATATCAAATAGTGCAGGTAATGCACATAACTTTTATTGTAGTGTAACAAGTACACACCAACAAGTAGAAGTACAAGTACATTCAAATACAGTGTTACACAAGAACACATACAAGACAAAGTGTCACTGAAATATACTGAACAGTGTTACACAAGAACACATACAAGACAAAGTGTCACTGAAATGCACAAAAGTGCAACAAAATGCATACTAAATTCACAAACGAAAAAGGCTCTACCCCCCAAAAAAAGAGGGGTACGCCCCGTACCCTAGACTAAAGTGTCTAGTCGTGTAAATAGGGAAACTTCGCTCGCATATCAGCTTCTAGTTCCCATGTGGCCTCTTCCACATCGTGGTTGACCAAAGAACCTTTACTAGACTCACAGATTTGTTTCGAGTATCTCGTGTCTTTCTGTCTAAGATTCGTTGCGGTGTTTCCACATACCGCATTGTTGGTTCTAATGAGAGTGTCTCTGGTTGTAGAACATGAGAAGGATGAGGCATGTATTTCTTAAGCTGAGACACATGAAAAACATTGTGTACTTTGCCCAACTCTGGCAAATCAAGTCGATATGCCACAAGGCCCACCCGCTCTATGATAGCGTAGGGTCCTACAAATTTCGGGCTTAGCTTGCCCTTTTGCCCAAATCTGAATACACCCTTCATGGGTGATACTCGTAGAAATACCTGGTCGCCAACTGCGAACTCAAGGTCTCGTCGCCTCTCATCAGCATATGATTTCTGTGTCTTGTGCTGCTTTCATGTTACTTCTGATTTGTTGTACTTCTGCCTGGACTTGCTCTAAGTACTCAGGCCCAATGATGACGGTCTCACTAGACTCGTCCCAGCACAATGGTGTGCGACATGGTCTGCCATATAAGGCTTGGAAAGGTGACATCTGTATAGAGGCGTGATAGCTGTTATTGTATGCAAACTCGATGAGATGTATCTATCTATCCAGCTGCCCTGGAAATCCAAGGCACATGCTCGTAGCATGTCCTCTAAGGTCTGAATAGTCCTCTCTGACTGACCATCTGTCTGAGGATGAAATGCTGTGCTAAGCTTCAACTCAGTGCCAAGTGCCTCGCGAGTAGCTCGCCAGTATCGTGAGAGAAATCTAGTGTCTCGATCTGAAACAATAGTCTTAGGTACTCCATGATGTCTGATAATCTCCTGCTCAAATAGTTCTGCTAACTTTGGCACTTTCCAAGTGTCTTTCATCGGAATAAACCTAGCAACCTTAGTCAGTCGATCAACAACAACCCAAATCATATTAAGGCCTCCTCTCGTAGGTGGTAGTCCCACCACGAAGTCCATGGAGATATCATAAAACTTCCACTCTGGACTGGCATAGACTGTACCATACCTCCTGGTCGTCTATGTTCGAATTTCACTTTCTGCAAGTGAGACATCGAATCATATTCTGTCACGTCGCCCTTCATACCACTCCACCAGAAATACCTCTTTAGATCTTTGTACATCTTAGAAGCTCCTGGATGGACAGATGTGGAAGAAGTGTGGGACTCTCGAAGAATATGCTCCTTTATATCTGTGCTGTCTCTGGGAATACACAATCTGCCCTTCAATCTGATGAGTCCATCATCATGTAACTGGAACTCATTTTCCACCCTCAAATGTACCGTCAGACAACTTCTGACTGATCTCCATCATTCGCTGATCACTCTGCTGTGCTCTACGTATGTCGTCCATAAGACTCGAGCTAGCCACAATGGCATTTAGGAATGTGCTCGTCGACTCAGTGCGTCTGCTACAACATTAGCTTTCCCTTCTTTGTACTGCAAATCAATGTCATAGTCCTTAAGAAATTCAACCCATCTTCTTTGTCTCATGTTTAACTCCTTCTGGGTGAATACATACTTCAAACTCTTGTGATCCGAATATACGGTCATCTGGACACCATACAGGTAGTGGCGCCAGATCTTCAATGCAAAAACAATAGCTCCAAGCTCCAAGTCATGTGTGGGATAGTTTTCCTCATGTTTCTTCAACTGTCGGGAAGCGTAGGCGACTACCTTCCCATTCTGCATGAGTACACACCCTAATCCCCTGCCTGATGCATCACAGTAAACTTCATAACCCTCTGTGCCTTCAGGTATAGTCAAAACTGGTGCTGATGTCAAAGCATTCTTCAAAAGCTCGAATGAGGTCTCACATTCAGTAGTCCATGTGAAAGGTGCGTCCTTCTTCATTAAGCTGGTCATAGGTTTGGCTATTTTGGAGAAGTCTCTGACAAACCTTCTGTAGTATCCTGCTAAACCAAGGAAACTCCTGATGTCCGTAACTGTCTTTGGCCTAGGCCAAGTGCGAACTGCTTCTATCTTTGCTGGATCCACTGCGATCCCAGCATCAGAGATAACATGTCCTAAAAAGGAAACTCTGTCTAACCAAAACTCACATTTGGAGAACTTAGCATAAAGCTGGTTCTCCCTTAGATCTCAAGTACATGTCGGAGATGACTCTCATGCTCTCTTTAGACTTTGAGTAAATTAGGATGTCATCGATGAAACAACCACGGTCTTATCCAACTGCTCTCTGAATATCTGTTCATCAAATCCATGAAGACTGCAGGTGCATTTGACAAGCCAAAAGGCATAACTGTAAACTCATAGTGGCCATACCGTGTTCTGAATGCTGTCTTTTCTATGTCTTGCTCCCTGATGGGTATCTGATGGTAGCCTGATCTCAAATCGATCTTCGAAAACACTTTTGCTCCTCTCAGCTGATCAAATAAATCGTCAATCCGTGGTAGTGGATATTTGTTCTTCACCGAACTGCATTAAGCTCTCTGTAATCAATACATAAACGAAGGCTTCCATCCTTCTTCTTCACAAAGAACAGGTGCTCCCCAAGGAGATACGCTAGGTCGTATGTATCCCTTGTCCAATAAATCTTTCAGCTGCTCCTTCAGCTCAGCCATCTCTGCTGGTGCCATACGGTACGGTGCCTTAGCTATGGGACCGGTACCTGGTAGTAATTCGATGGAGAACTCTACCTCTCTGGATGGCGGTAAGCCTGGAAGTTCCTTTGGAAAAATATCTGGAAATTCCGACACCATTGGCATAGCTGGATCAAAGTCAGGGTCGTACTCTACATCTGAACATAGCATAGGTATACTTCCTTCTGCTTCCTGACGTGCTTGTACATGACATAGCAGATATAACTTTTATAGACGGTGCTCTAGGGCTCTGACGATAAGATACTGTCACTCCTGATGGGCTCTTAAGTAACAGCCTGCGCTCTGCACAAAGAATGCGGCCTCTGTGCCGCCCCAGCCAGTCCATCCCGGCTATAACATCGAATCCTAGACCTCTGAACTCAATAAGGTCCATAGGAAATTCCTCCTCCTTAATGCGGATAGTGGCTCCTCTATAAAGACGAGTGCAACTGATCTTCTCCTTAGACGGGAGTGCCACCTTAAAATCAGGTAACTCTACAGCGTCTAGCCCCAACTTCCCCCAAGCGAAGGCGAAACGAAAGTATGTGAGGCTCCGGAGTCAAACAGTACTAGTGCATCCACTCCATTAACAGGAAAGGTACCAGTGAGGATCGCGCCGCCCTTGCTGGCCTCCTCCTCAGTAAGAATACTTAAGGCACCTTCCGTCTCCTTAGTACAACCTAATAACAGAATCTGAGTAAGTACTTTGATATATGATGGGGTCTAAAGACTTTCACTTTCATAACAATAATGCTTCATTGATGAGATGATCTCTTTTCAGGTGTCCAAACAATTACAACACTAATACTTTCTAAAAGTCAAACTAATCTTCCTGGTCTCATGTGAGTGGTGTTTATCACTGTCGAAGGTGCTGTGTTTAGTTTAATCCTTTTAATTCCATGGTATAGCAACCTTGACTTTCCACCCATTATTAAAACATCTCCTGAACTCAATATGATTTTCTTTGTAAGGTCCACACGCTTCTGCTCGCCATAAAGGAACTCTGCGTCATCTCCAATAGACAAAGATAATACTGGTATCCCCTGTTCAAGGGACCCTTTTGTTTCATCATTGTCCTGGTGTAGTCCTAAACGGCCTCCTTCTTCATAGAAGTTGATGATACATAGATCAGCCCTTAGATTGGGAACTGGATCTTCTTCTAGCTGTTGAGCTGTATTAACTGCTTGTTCCACAATTGGTAAAAATTCTTCTGGGATTTTTGGTACTTGTGCTCCATCTCCATTTCTTGTATCTTGGTAGGTTTTTGTGTAAGGATTCCAATCCTTTCCTAAGCACATCATTTTCAGCTTCATCTTTGATCCTCCTGGAAATTCTGGAGTGTAGAACCCTCCTGGTCCTGCTCCCAATTCGACATTTTCTAATGATTGCAATTTGTGTCTCCGGTGTTAGGTATCCTTTGAGTAGTATCAAACCTGGTTGGATAACCTTACATTGTTCGTTCCCTGGTTCTTGTACTTTGATAATGTTTTCTCCCAGGGAGGGCGGTGAGGGGATAGGAAAGCATATCTTATAGCTTCCTACGTGGTTTAAATTTTACTAGTGAGTTTACTAATTCTTTCCTACTCAATTAGGCAATCAAGGCATGCAAGCACTCATTCACATCATTTGCTCAATAACAGGTTCACATGGTTTAGAAATACCTGGGTTGGTAGAAGGACCAGCCTCATCTGAGCGGTCCATGACATGTAGGGCGGGTCCCGATGCTGGGCCTTTGCCCTTATACCCCTGAGTGGTTTGTTGGTGGAGGGCGAGTATCGCTAGCTCCATTCTTTGGCCTGTGTTTGTCTTTGCTCCCGGGCGGTAGTTCCTGCTCTCCGGGTTTCGGATACACTCGAAGCACGATGTCCGAGTATCTGGCAGTAGCGGCACTGGACTTTCTCCCCTTGGCAGTCTACGCCGGGGTGATCCTTTCCGCACTGTCTACAGTTGAAACGGCGGACATACTTCTGGCCCGTGTTTGAGCCATGTCCAGAACCTAATACAATCAATTAATTATACATTCCAACGGTACTGAAGTAATCACAAAAGTTCAAATCTAACTGTCTGATTAGAGTGCCTACCCTTAGATGGGTAGGTTTTCTGTGAAGTTGCTGCTCCGTGGGTCCTGACTGGGGGTTCCCAGTAGTTTGGTTCCCCTTCCCTTGATAGGACCCCTGTCCTTTCTGATAGGGTTTGTTCCTTTTGTTGGAGTTCCCCTGCTTGGCATCTTCGCCACCAGGTCCGTCCTTCCTCTTTTGGGAGCTCAAAGCATCCCTTCTCTTACAAGTGATCTCCACTACGGAGGCAGCATGATAGCATTCCTGAAATCTCAAGGTATCAATCTCCAAATCTCTCATGACGGGGTATACTATGTAATAAAATTCTCAACTGTTTGTGTCTCTCCTGTTTTACCTGTAAACTGGTGGGGATGATTGGTCCCATCCCAAACTGAAGTCGAGGGCTCAGTCCCCCGTAGAACCGGTCGACCAACACTTGGTCTGAGTATCCTATACCGGGTAGTAGCCGGAGTAGTGAAGTAAACTTGGCATAATACTCATCCACGGTCATTTTCCCCGTCTGCTCCAAGGCGTCAAACTCCCTAGTCTTCACCATTCTGGTGTGGGCCGGGTAGTATTTGCCTCTCAGTAGTGCAGTGTAATGTCCCCAAGTAAAAGCTGGGTCATCCAGGTGGTCGGCTTTCACCATGTTCCACCAATCTCTCGCTGCATCCTTCAGATAAAAGGCTGCAAGCCTTACTTTTTCCCTAGCTGGGACTGCAAGCGTCTCGAACGCTGTCTCCATCTCCATGATGTATGTCTCTAAGTGAGCAGGGTCAGTCTGCCCCTTGAATGCAGTTGGCCTCAGATCAGCCAAACTCTTCACCCAATCTCTCTCCCTGGGTGGTGGTGGTGGAGGTAGCTGCTGCTGCTGTGCAACCCCCGCCTGTGCAAATGCCTGAGCGATTAAAGTAGCAATGTCTGCCAGCCTGATGTTTGGCTCCTCATCAGCCTGTCCACGGCGTCCTCCTCTTCCTGACATCTGCAGGATGTTGAGGTATATTAGATACTGTGGTCACAATCTCGGTCTTGGATAGTAGTCTAAGTAAAACTAACTTAAACTCCTTTCAATACTATCACTCAACCCGTAACCTAAAGTCTTAGATATCCTAATCTCGGTGTATCCTTGTATCCAGAGCGTAACTACGCTCTGATACCACTTTTTGTAACACCCCAACCCGAAATCCAATAACTGAACGGCGATCACTCCCAAATAAAATACAACTGCAGCGGAAATAAATACAACAACCGGGCGGTATTACAATGCCGTTGGCCACCCTTGTGACCAACAAGGCTAAGTCCAAATACAATCTCCAAAAGTCACGGTCTGAATACGAATACAATCCGAGATACTAGGAATCAAACTCAAATGTAAAATACTTAAGTAAAAACAAATGTCTATAAGAAGACTCCCATAGCTTGAATCTACCCCACCTACACTCGGTGTGGTAATCTTCTCAACTTCAGGTACCTGAAAAATGGGGGTGCCCCCAAAGGGGCTCAGCAAACAATGCTGGTATGGAAAACGTGCAGCCCATCGTCTACCGGGCCACACCAACTACTTTGTCGAATACATGCAGTTCATTTTTATAAAGCTGTAAACAAGCATAGTAGGATAATAACAAGTATCCATACAAGGACAATAATGTCACATAGAACAAGACTGCAGAAGGTCAAGTTAGCTGAACTGAAATTCTTTAATGATAGTCGGTCCACACAATGGGACTGACAGGTATAACTGAATATCTGAAATAGTGGAGGTATAGTGACCTCGTTAAGATTGAAAGGTTGGGTATTAAAAACCCCAGGAGATAACGTAGTTAAACCCTGAACTGAGAGGCGTGGGAAATAGAATCCCACTAGAGGAATGAAGTCTTCCTCAAACTGAACTGATGGGCCTTAGAAACCCGAGAGGAATAGAGTCTTCCTCAAACTGAAATGTTCCGTCGCGACGTAGATAGGAGACGACCTGAGACAGGTACAGCTCCTGTAGCATGCATGGCCAGATCCAACTGGGCTCCTCGTTCTCGTAGTATAGAGTTGTTAAGTGTCATATAAAGACGTTAAACAAGAACACAATGTGTATTGTCAATTATCACGTTTAGGATAATGACGTTTGTTATAAAGTGAAGTTAGTGAGAGACTTGAGTACAAGTCCTCGGTATACTGAAGCGCAGGTATTTAATCCACTGGTATAGTAGTGTTTGTATGCGTGGGACATACACGTAGTAGTCAGCATCATTCACGCACATAAAATAATACAACAGCGCACAAGAGTAAACAACATTTTACATTAATTATCTTGGTCGTTATTCAAACAACAGATAGCACACAAGCCGGTGTAATCCGGTAGAAAACAGGTTGCAAGAATCCCATACCGTTCACCGTAGGTTGCAGTTGATTATACCCTGGTCAACGTCTGGTCAAACAAAGTCCTAGAATAGGATTAACTGAGAGGGTTAATTTATGTTACCCTTATATAATAATTCTATTGGATCTTTTAACAAATCTCGTATTTGTTATTTCATGTGAGGTTTATTTCTTTCAATTACCTCATGATTTAATGTATATCTTATTTGTTATTCCTTTTTGATTTATTTATAAATCCTTTAATGTACATATATGTATTCATATATTCATGCACTATATTTGTTGTTTACTTTAATTGTCTAAGGGACATAACAACTTATAATTTTCTTAACTATATTTAAATGTCTTACAATGACATAATATTCTTATAATCTCATTATTCTCCTTTTAGTCATAATAATATTTATTGTTTTCCTTTAACTTCCTTATAACTATATAAGCCATAGTTCTAATTCCATAATTCCTTTAATTAAAATTCTTTCTTCTAATTCCTCAAAATCCATATGGGACTTTATTTATTTAAATCTAAATTCTTACCCTTATATTTCGGTTATTTACAAAACAACCACATTAATTCATGAACTTTATATTTAAATTCTAATCTCATTATATTATAGAGTTTTAACTTCTTATTTAGCTAAATTACATAGTCACACTAATATTTTAGTATATAGCTTTTAAGTACTATAACTTTCAAAAATAACAACTTAGCCCCTTAAATTCTCGGCAATAATATTTTATTTCCCATAATTACAATTTAACCACAAAACCTTATAAACTTTGCATAATGCCTTATAAACTATAGTTTTAATTTTAATTCTCCATAAATGCCGAATATATATATATAAATTCTTAAATTACCAAACTAACCCCAAGTAATTCGGCTTTGGTCTTGAACTCTCCATTAATTACATTTTCACCCCAAAACTTTATAATAACTTCTTAATGACTTATAAACTAAAGTCTAAATATATAATTCCTCAAAATTTCAAAGGTGAGCCTAATAAATCTCTTAATTATGAATTCGCCCCTTTTTATGTTCTAAACTTTCATAACAACTTTTATAAATTACATAATAGCCCAAAACTTAATAAAATGTTATTTTAACACTTGTTTAAATTATCTAAAATTCATAAACTTAATTCCTAACCTTATATTATATTATAATTTCACCAAATACCCCTTTAGCTCTCGGCTTTCACAATATATACACTAAATTTTGTAAAAATTACATTTAAGCCACTTAACTTAATTAATTAGCCATTTAAGCACTAATGAAATATTTTTAGCTCACCAAACTTTGTGATATAAGTTTATATACCTAAGTAGGTCATTAATACCTATTTATCAATTAGTACATTCGGCCATATTTATTTGGTGACCATATAGTATATAAAAGTGGACTTATATGTCATAATAATTATACATAAATTCATAGGAGTTATATAACTCATGTAAAAATTATTGTAATGTCTTATATAAATTCTTAGCTCAAAAATAAGCATTTTTGCCCTTGATAATTCGGCTTGAATTAATATGTGACATAACTAAATTTTGTGACACAAAAATGTGTCTTAAGGTAAATATTTTCTATATAAGTTATAGATTGTATTTTTGGCATATAATACCATATAGTTTCGGTCTTAATAAACCTAGGAGATGTACATAATTTTTGTATAATTTTTAGAAGCTTAACAAAGCTTATAACATAAAGATTTACTTAGTAAACTTACTTCTTAACAAAGGTGGTTAAGTGCTTGAACTCCTCTTGAATCTCCAAGCTTTCTCCAAGGAAATTTTGATGCTCCACTTCGGTTATATGCAAGTGGTGTAGGAGTTTTAGGAGTTAGATCTTGAATAAAGATCTTAAGTAGATTTGTAAGTAGTTTTACAAGGATTTACCTTAGACTTTTCTCCTTATGAATTCGGCACTCCTAAGGTGGATGAAGAACAAATTTTCCTTCATCAAAATGAAGAAGAAAAGAACCTTAGAAGGAGTAGAACTTGGTTACACATAAAAATGTGCTTTAAGGATTTTCAAGCATTAAAACTACCTTAAGATAACCTTGAGATGCTCCTTGGATTAATGTTGGTTTGAACAACCTCCTTGGTGAACTAAGTGATGCCGAACTCTTGTTGTTATGCTAGGAAGAGTTTTGCTTCAAGGTTTGACAAGAAATGCTAGGAAATTACCTTAAAGATGAAGATAGAAGTTAAAACTCCATTAATGGACTTAAGAGCTTCAAAGGAAGAAGATGAAGCAAGAAGAGAGAGCTAGGTAGCTTACCAATTCGTGGATGAAGAGGGCAAGGAGAAGAATGAGACTCACGAATTGTATAAGGTAAGAAAATGCATTTGGAATTTGATTTTTGCTTTGTCAATTTTTTAATGTCAAATGACTTTACTTTTCCTTAGTTTATTACATGGTTTATTGGCTCAATAAATGCCCATGTTCTCTGCATAATTTCGTGCATGTGGTGTGTGACAAGGCAAGAGTTGGAAAGAAAATGATTGTGAGCTAGAAGACAAGGAAATTTAGGTAAGTTTGTTCTTTTGATTTTTCTATGTTAGGCTTGTCTTCTTCCTCCCTTGTAGACTCACGAATTCAAGGGTCAAATGGGGTGTCTTAATCGACATTGAATAGCCAAGGACAAGCATGTTAGGTCACATGGAAAAGAAGGAATCAAGAAAAGTGAATTCTAGATCTACTTTTTGCCTTTTCCCATTTGTTTTTGTTCTAGCTCACATGGCCTTATTCCATGGCCTAATTTCGACAGCTTGATGGTCAAATGAGACCTACATACTTTGACATTAAGTAATATTGAAATACCCCCAACAACTAAAATACATAAAACCATGAGTATATGAGGAAGATTTAAGTACCAGGTCACGGTTATACAATCATACTACAATTTAAGCCTTAAGATACTGAGGGACTTACACATGTCCGTGAATGTGATAGCAAGTCACATTGGATTATAAGCATTGGTGCTCATCGGTTTTGACATTAATCGATATAACTGAGCGAATTAAATTATTCCACATTGGGATATTTGTACACGAAACAAGTGTAGCACATTAATTATGCAAACTGAAGTAGAATGGATACTCGTTAGCACATAATAATTGCACAAATTAACATAGTTGCGTGGGTATAACATATGTGTAGTATTACTAGTTGCAAACTTGTGCAAATAACATTGTAACATAAATACTTGTACTCAGCGGCTTATACCCCTTGACTTAGTTGTTAAACTATTACCTAAGTACTAATTAATTCTACTATAAAACAACAAAGAAAACAACCCCACTATTTTGATTTCCGAAAATCCTACATTTCCACTAACCCACATTTAAGTACCCACTCATCCTGTTAATAACTCACCCAGCCTTTCATTTCCTGCATGCAAACCAGTGCCCCTTTACCTCTCGCGGGTGTGAGTTCCGATCACTAAACCCACGCTGCTTTTCACTTTCTCCCATTTGCTTCCGATGCGTGCCAGTCCAGAGCTAGAACTTGAACTCCCTTTAATCCCTACATATGGTAAGAGCTCATCTCCTCCCAATACTCATTTAGCGCCACTAAATCCCTTTCTCCTTCCTCGATTGTTCATGAGTTGCGCAAGCCCAGAGTTGGACCTTGGAGTTTTTTTTACCGGAGTGTGAATCTGAAGCAACACAAGATCAAACAACAAGGTAAACCGGGGACTGACTCTTTTAGCTTCCTGTAATTTCGAACCTCTTGGTCTTGGGCGATTTAATCTACTTCCTGTCCCCACCGAACTCAAGCTCTATTGTTCCGCCATTTGCATGTCTGAACCTGGGAGCTCCTATCCACCCTGTGAGTCTGAAACACCACGAACTCAACGAGCAAGCACTTTGCATGCGACTCTACTGGTGGGCTCTCGGGAAATCCTGGAACGAAAGAGTCCGCTCCATACCTGAGCAAGTCTGGCGCAAGGTATTGCCCTGTCTCACTCTGATGATTCTGTCCGCAAAGGAAAAAAAAAATCCTTGCTCAAATACCTCTGATTTTTTCTACACGCATGTATGTCTCCGGTTGTTTAAACTCTCTTTATTCCCTCTTTGATGTCCCAAACGTGAGTACTACTCCCTTGGTTGTTCAACCGTTCGCATGCATGAAACCTTCTGGAGACCTCCGCATGGTTGCGCCAAATAAATGCCCAGACACTCACCCCCGAACTGTTCCAAAATCAGATCCAAGGTGAGGCCCGCAAACAGACATGTTTCATTGATTCATTTTGTTTCCTGTTTCGGTATCACGAAAGACATGTTCTAATCTGGAAACTTTTTTTTCCTTATGCATATCCGTCTGTAAAGCAAATGCTTTTGCCAAATCGCCAACCCAACCTGATAGAAATGCAAGGAGGAACTATTTCCTAACCAAGGTTGTAACCTAAACTCATACGCTAGAACTGTGCTAAACCTTGTGTAAATATTCTGCTGGGAATTTGTGGGCTGGTTGTTGAAGCATTAGCAAGAATGGTGGTCTAGACATCAAGATTTAATAAAGTAGAAACCAGATTAAAGAATGAACATAGGAACAGAAAAGGGAAGATACCGGTTTCAGATCTCAGAATTTCAGACTTCAGTTCTCTGTATAAAGAGTGTTCAGAGGGGTTTCCCACGTGAGTTTGGGTTTTGTTTGAGGAAAAGAAAAACTGTATTAAGACGTTTAATCAAGTAAATGGATAATGAGGGAAAACTAGAAATCAAATCAGATTAAGAAACAGGGAATGTTGAAGTAAAGTCACCAGTTTTGAGTTTCAGTGTTTCAGGTTTTGCATTTATTCAGTCTCTGTATTAAAGGATTCCATGGAGCTAACAGAGTAGGTTAGGTAGTTCTCAGGTTTAAAACTTGCCTAACACACTTAACTAAGTAAGTAAGTACTTTAGTATAAATTGAAAGGTAGGTTGACGGACTGACAGGATTGAAATGAAGGGAACAGAAAGAGAAGTAACAACAGAAATGTATATCAGTTCATGGATTATGTTTCTTCCAGTTTTACAGTTCCTGTCCTAGTATAATGATGCATCAGTGAGGACAACAATGTTGTTGTAGATCCTTTTGAGGATATAACCATATTAAGACACCTAACTAAGAAACAGTTGGATAACAGAAGATAATAAAACAGTTCCAGTTTCTGCATTTCCTGTTCAGTACTGCGGTGTTCTCCTCATTCTCCTCTTGAATCTGCACTTCTGTATGAATTACAGGAACATGCTCTGCACATCTCTTCATTCACTCCTTGAACATACTCTGCACTAGTCTTCATTATCTTTTTATACACACGCCTCTGAAGTGATAAATCATCACTGAGACTGCCGCATCTTGCAAACCAGTTTTGAGTACAAAACAATCTGTCCATTATAATAGTGAAAATCCTGTTTCTATGTCGATCATAAGTAGTAGCTGCTATCACTTGCAGCAATAGAGGTGTTTAATTGCTTCTGCTGCATCAGCAGCAAGCATATAACGATAGCATCCTTCTATGTACAAGATCCAAATAAAATGTGTTCCCTTTTCCTTTAAGCTACTGTCAACATTATAAGCTTTTGACTCCTCCTGTTGCACCAGTTAAACAAACGATCAGCTTATAACAGTAGCATTCTCTTGGTCTTCTATCATACAACTGAAGCAATCGATAAGCAATATAGGTAGAGCATATCACTGGATTTCCTACCTCAAAAGCCAAATGGAAGTATAATCAAGTTGCCATTATAACAATAGGAGTTTGCTTCAGCTATTACTCCTGACAGAGCTCAAACATTATGCTCAATATTCGTTCTCCTCACCCTCTTCACTCCTTTTTGTTTACTGGAAAACAATGAAAATACTGCAGCAGCACTCTTCTTGTTGGTGCAACTTCTGTCACACAAAACAGTTACACTATTGCATCTCTCGCACCAGATTTAAAAGGAGCTGAGAACAGCTTTGTTCCCCTTTAATTTTGCGTCAATCTTGGCTGGTGAGCAAGGAAGCATGGGCTCTTCACTCACCATGTTACAAGTCTCTCTTCTCTTGATGAAATTACTAGAGCAACAAGTCACTGGCTGTTGTGTTATAACTCAACATATCATATTTTAATTGGACAAGAGTTAGTTTAATCGAACAGATTATAGTTCCATTGCTCATATCGTGGTTGCTTGTTAATAAAAATGAATAACACATATTGAATTAGTAATGTATGTAATATGACAGTTTATGTTATCATAAAATGATACGGGAATTTAGCCGTAACAATGGTAAATAAATTATATATACATATATATACATATAAAGATATACGTATACAAGCTCTCGTTTGAAAATGACAAACAGAACAAAACTTGGTTAGTGTATTAATCATGTATATATATGCTTAACACAACGTGGCTATATATATATATACATATATTATATATATATATATGTATGCACGTATATGTATACAGTTGGAAAGCAAAAAGAAATTAAGAGGAGTGTTATAAAAGGAGATAATGTGATAAGGATTAATCTAAAAGGTTGTAGAAGTTTTACCCCTTTGGTAGTTGCTAATAATGATTAAGGGTTAATTAGCTGAGCCTGGATTTGAACCCTTTCAAGTAATAACCGATTCATGAAGAATAGTTAATCACTAAGGTTAATTATAGGGGATTAGTGATTATAAATGATAACAAATGCTTACCGGCTCATAGAGAATTAATACTTGGTATTATAATCCAGAGCTAAGAGGTTAAGAGGAAGGGCTAAATCAACGTGTAATGTGACGATATAGATGTTCTAAGAGATTGATTAAGTCTAAGATTAGTACCTGGAAACTTCTAAGGGCTTGTGTGAGTGGATATTTACAAAAATGCACCTAGGGAACAACACCCGATAAAATGAGATAATCTAGGAAGATGTCACAACGGTCGTCACATAAAATCATAAACTGACAAGTGGTTTTAATAACGATAGGGCTGTAACGAACGCCAACCGGACCCCGAGGGTGTGAGACAACTCTGGCTTCTGAACCAGGTATGGACATGTGTGGTTCGTATGTTGCCGTGTTACACGGCTTGTTTGCTTTGTGTGCTGTGTGCTTTGTGTGACAATGACTCTAAGACTAAAAGCATGAAAATTGGATTGCTTCTTGTGGCTTGCTTTTATGCGTGTTATATTATCCTTGTGGCATTTTACTTGCGTGCACACAGTAGTTTAGTCCCTTTCTCGTTTATGGAACTTGAGACGAACTACTACGAACTATGAAAACAAAGAAAACTCAATAAGGGGAACTCCTCTCTAATCCATTGAGGACTACCATGACACCCACTATGGTGTCTATTCATTAATCATAATGAAGAGCAAGTCTCCTTGGGTGAGACATGACGAACCACGTAGACAAAACAAAAGAACTATACGAAGAGACGAATCCTCTTTAACTTTAGAGGACCGCTAATGACACCCACTATGGTGTCGAGACTATAATGATAATGAAACGAAAAGTATCAACTGTGAAACATGAGAATAACCCGGGAAGACAACAGCTCGGGCCGCGCGGTATGGATGATCGGGAGTTGGTATCTGCATCAGATCCTTCGACCGTCTATGATGGAATATATTTTGGTGAAGCACATCCCGGAGTCCAGAGGTGACTTCCGCTTCCTTGACCCTGGGTGTCGGGAATGGGGGAGTGACAAGTTGGTGAAGCACATCCCGGAGTCCAGAGGTGACTTCCGCTTCCTTGACCCTGGGTGTCGGGAATGGGGAGTGACAAGTTGGTGAAGCACATCCCGGAGTCCAGAGGTGACTTCCGCTTCCTTGACCCTGGGTGTCGGGAATGGGGGAGTGACAAATTGGTGAAGCTTATCCCGGAGTCCAGAGGTGACTTCCGCTTCCTTGACCCTGGGTGTCAGGAATGGGGGAGTGACAAATTGGTGAAGCTTATCCTGGAGTCTAGAGGTGACTTCCGCTTCCTCGACCCTGGGTGTCGGGAATGGGGGACTAGCTATGGAGGAGACGTCCTCCAACGTGCGGTGATAAAAGAATTCACAAGTAACCCTTGAAGAGACAAGGAATGATTAGCACCTACATAATAAGTCTCGGGATCTAATCTACATCCCCTGACTCGGTGCCAGAGAATAAAGGAAAACATGTGTAATGAGACCAAGCAAATAAGAAAAATTCACAAATAACACCTACATAACAAAGTCTCGGGATCTAACTTATATTCCCTGACTCGGTGCAAGAAAAGAAAGGAAAACATGTGTAATGAGAACAAGGAAACAGTACGTAACCTCTTGAATGATCCCATAGTGAGGATCGACGGTATATTATACCTACGCACATGTTGTATTATGTACTCGATTGTTGTTGCTACATTAGCAGCTTATTGTGCTGGTTTGCGTGTTGTTATTGCTATGCTACTCGCAAGTTGTGCTTGGTTGCTTTTGATGTTGCTATGCTACCGATAGTGTGTATGATATCATGATGTGCTGATGTGTACTTTACTGCTTTATTACAGCATGTAAAATTGACTAAATAATATTCGACCAAGTAGTCGTGTGGCCCGGTAACATGCGGGCTTCACACGTTCATACTCGGCATAGTTTTGCTGAGTCCTTTATTTTTACAGGTATGGGCCTGGACGATGCCGGAGAGTAGGCAAGTGACTACCATGGGGGTAGTCCTTCTGGGTAACGCTTGAGTAGCATGTTAACGAATGAGTTGTGTTGTTTAAGTTATTATCTATACTATAGACGCTCGGTACTTGGTTCGTAATTCCTGTTCGTACTTGGATTTGGGTAAGGTTTAAATTCCAGTCATTCAGACCGTAACTTGGAGTTAGTATTGTGGACTGTCAACCACGTGGGTGGTTGGCGTCTGTAGCACCCGAATAAAGAGAACCGCTGCGTAGACATCTCATGTTACCATTAGGCGCGTCGTTTAATTGTTGGTTGTGATTCGGGGGTGTTACAGAAAGTGGTATCAGAGCGTAGTTGCGCTCTGATGACTGGAACAGAGAAGTACCGAGTATAGGAAACCTGGAATTAGGAAGTTAAGGGTTGGGGTAGTACGTGAGGCGCGTTAGTTAGGGTTCTTCCCCAGTAATTACTGGATACCTAACAGATACCTACACCCACCCTCCACGTCCCTAATTTTCCTTAAAATTCAGAGGAAGAACGCCGGAGAGGTAGAAAGTCTCCTCACACTCGGGAAAACCCGATCCGGCATCTACTTAATGTTATCAACCCGTGAAGTCAAAGACGTTGCCAAAGGGATAATACCCGTAGAGGGACCAATTTTAGCGACAACTTGGGTCGACATGCTTAGCAGTCGATAGGACCAACCTCACAAGCAAAGAGGACCAAAATACCCTAAAATATATGAAATGAATAAAGCTAATATAAGTTTCAATCATGAAGGAACAAATTCCGAAAGAGGAACAGTTAAAACACCCGCAAGCCATGCCACGGGTGACTGTAGAATCCAATCTCATAAAGAATAAACCCCTTTGAACCATGTGCTAATCATTAACTATGGTTATGGAGGAAATATTATGAAGTTTCACAACAAATAATAATGAGGAAGTAACAGAAGGGTTACAAGACCCTGGAAAGATCAAGATAGAAACAGAATAAAGAAGTGAAAAATTTATAACAATAAATCAGATCGAAGCGAGACTAATCAGTCCAACAAGACAAATCAGTCAAAAATTTATGAGGAGGAAAAAAAAAGTCAGGAGGAAACCAAGATTAAGGGACTTAATAGAGGAATTAATTGATCATTTTGTAAAATTCAATATAAATTTAAGAACGTGGAGAATAATAATACGAGAATTTAAAAGTATAACATTGTATAACACCAGAAGTTATGAGACCACGTGTACAAGTAACAGAACAGGTATATATTATAGATACGTGAACGGAAGAATATACATCTAAATGTAAATATAGTGGAGAATTTAAACCATTGATCTAAAGACTTAAGGTTTTGATACTAGTCCATGAATTCATTGTCAGATGACTAGGAACGAGTGGGATAAAATCGAAATTGGTTAAATTGATTGGTTGTTTAAACTGGACGTGCAAGGCTGAACTTGACCCTGGCCAGGTCAAGTGACACCGAGCACAAATTGGGGTGAATGAATAGTCCAACACTTACGCTGATCACGTCAGTGTTGGAGGATTCTCGAAACCTCCTACAAGTGGACACATAAACTACAAATATACGGGAAAATTTATAAGTCAAGATTAGAAAAGTACGAAAGATGTGATATCAATATTAGATAATACGAGCATGTAAAATACATTGATACATGACTCAAAACTTGGAGGGGTAAACATATGGGTTACAGATATGTGAAGTCTCGAAATGGTGTGATGTTACTAATGACCCAATAATTAATACATGGGATATATATATTATACCGAAATCAAATACAATGTATAACCGGTACTAGACCGCGAGACGAAGACGAGCTGGTGAGTAAGCTGTCGCTTGATACAATAATAGGAATAATGACGACGGTAGGGAAACTAAACACCCTATGTTACATGGTATGCAGACGTAAAAACTTATAACAGGTACAAATGCGGTCAACCGACAATGAAGGTTACTTGAAGGTGAAGGAAGGCCTAATCTGGCTATACACATTAAGCTATAAGCTAAGTAATAATGCTAAGAGGATAAACTAGCTAACTACAGATAATTATGAGTGAAAATGTAAATTAAACAGGTCGTCGAGACAATGACATGATTGTAACATTGAAGAACATTGAACACTAAAATGTTACTACAGAGCATATATGAATATTCACCTAATGGGCAGTTAGAAACCATAACTCAGACGCTTAAAGGCGCATTAAAAGAATGAATACCCGACCTCCAAGGGAAATGAGTAAACAAAGTACGATCCACCGAGACCATGTCTAAATTAAAATACCCCTTGGAATCAAGAGACTCTTCCTTCTATAAAATTAAAGAATGCACTGCCTTGAAAAGTATAGTGAAGGAAAACCAAACCTGAAAGTAATCAGAGTCGCACAGCAGAAGCTGGTGGACCATAATTCACATTTTCCAGTTGAATAACAAGTGACTCATCTGCCAATACCCTAGACCCAGGGAGGATAACCCGAATCCGTATAGACCGGTGTGGATACTGATAAGAATCTTTGAGACATAAACTGAGCCATTAACATAGTCAAGGCATTTGATAGGCCTATAAGGTGAGATACATTGCATGGAAACTAGAATACTCCTTGAGAGTTAAACATCTTGAACCAATGTTCAAGGATGATATAGTGGGGATTACGTGGGCGTAATCCATCTTTAAGGGGGGTAGGCGCGCTGCGCTTTTGTTGTGTCGTTGCGCGTTTGATGTGTGGTTTTGATTGTTATGTGTGTGAACTGTGTACGAATTGGTTGGATGCATTGTGGCTATGAATGAATGACTTGCTCATCAGATTGCTTATGAGTACAGTATAGGAATTTATGAATACAATATATGAATATTACTGGAACATTGAGATATTATTGAGAACTGGGTGAAGCCACAAAGGTGGCGTAGTGCTTATAAGCACAACGGGTAAAATAGAACTGTGGAATTTGCGGGACATGATCCCTTGGTTAGTGAGAACGAATTCGGGACTTGATCCCTGATAGTGACCAGAATACGAACATTAAATTAACGAGACAAGACTTCGGGTCGAATTCTCTTTAAGGGGGGTAGATTGAAATACCCCCAACAACTAAAATACATAAAACCATGAGTATATGAGGAAGATTTAAGTACCAGGTCACGGTTATACAATCATACTACAATTTAAGCCTTAAGATACTGAGGGACTTACACATGTCCGTGAATGTGATAGCAAGTCACATTGGATTATAAGCATTGGTGCTCATCGGTTTTGACATTAATCGATATAACTGAGCGAATTAAATTATTCCACGTTGGGATATTTGTACACGAAACAAGTGTACACTAGTAAAAATCATATTTTTTGTTACGAAGTTTCCGGTAACGACTTAATATCGTTATTATACTTGTTATTGGTAACAATAATTTCGTTACCAAAGATAGTACTAAAGACTTAACAAAAATTAAGACTACAGTAACGATATAATTGTTACAAAACCATATTTTAGTAACGATATAACTTTTAATAACGAATAAAAGTCATTACGATAAACAAATAAATCTTTAGTTACGTCATCTCGTGTAACGACATGTAACGACTTTTATCATTACAATATATTAGATTAGTAACGATTTTGATTTTTGGTAACGATTTATTGTCGTTACCAAAGATCTATGTTCTAGTAGTGGTAGCACATTAATTATGCAAACTGAAGTAGAATGGATACTCGTTAGCACATAATAATTGCACAAATTAACATAGTTGCGTGGGTATAACATATGTGTAGTATTACTAGTTGCAAACTTGTGCAAATAACATTGTAACATAAATACTTGTACTCAGCGGCTTATACCCCTTGACTTAGTTGTTAAACTATTACCTAAGTACTAATTAATTCTACTATAAAACAACAAAGAAAACAACCCCACTATTTTGATTTCCGAAAATCCTGCATTTCCACTAACCCACATTTAAGTACCCACTCATCCTGTTAATAACTCACCCAGCCTTTCATTTCCTGCATGCAAACCAGTGCCCCCTTTACCTCTCGCGGGTGTGAGTTCCGATCACTAAACCCACGCTGCTTTTCACTTTCTCCCATTTGCTTCCGATGCGTGCCAGTCCAGAGCTAGAACTTGAACTCCCTTTAATCCCTACATATGGTAAGAGCTCATCTCCTCCCAATACTCATTTAGCGCCACTAAATCCCTTTCTCCTTCCTCGATTGTTCATGAGTTGCGCAAGCCCAGAGTTGGACCTTGGAGTTTTTTTTACCGGAGTGTGAATCTGAAGCAACACAAGATCAAACAACAAGGTAAACCGGGGACTGACTCTTTTAGCTTCCTGTAATTTCGAACCTCTTGGTCTTGGGCGATTTAATCTACTTCCTGTCCCCACCGAACTCAAGCTCTATTGTTCCGCCATTTGCATGTCTGAACCTGGGAGCTCCTATCCACCCTGTGAGTCTGAAACACCACGAACTCAACGAGCAAGCACTTTGCATGCGACTCTACTGGTGGGCTCTCGGGAAATCCTGGAACGAAAGAGTCCGCTCCATACCTGAGCAAGTCTGGCGCAAGGTATTGCCCTGTCTCACTCTGTTGATTCTGTCCGCAAAGGAAAAAAAAAAATCCTTGCTCAAATACCTCTGATTTTTTCTACACGCATGTATGTCTCCGGTTGTTTAAACTCTCTTTATTCCCTCTGTTTGATGTCCCAAACGTGAGTACTGACTCCCTTGGTTGTTCAACCGTTCGCATGCATGAAACCTTCTTGGAGACCTCCGCATGGTTGCGCCAAATAAATGCCCAGACACTCACCCCCGAACTGTTCCAAAATCAGATCCAAGGTGAGGCCCGCAAACAGACATGTTTCATTGATTCATTTTGTTTCCTGTTTCGGTATCACGAAAGACATGTTCTAATCTGGAAACTTTTTTTCCTTATGCATAGCCGTCTGTAAAGCAAATGCTTCCTTGCCAAATCGCCAACCCAACCTGATAGAAATGCAAGGAGGAACTATTTCCTAACCAAGGTTGTAACCTAAACTCATACGCTAGAACTGTGCTAAACCTTGTGTAAATATTCTGCTGGGAATTTGTGGGCTGGTTGTTGAAGCATTAGCAAGAATGGTGGTCTAGACATCAAGATTTAATAAAGTAGAAACCAGATTAAAGAATGAACATAGGAACAGAAAAGGGAAGATACCGGTTTCAGATCTCAGAATTTCAGACTTCAGTTCTCTGTATAAAGAGTGTTCAGAGGGGTTTCCCACGTGAGTTTGGGTTTTGTTTGAGGAAAAGAAAAACTGTATTAAGACGTTTAATCAAGTAAATGGATAATGAGGGAAAACTAGAAATCAAATCAGATTAAGAAACAGGCAGGGAATGTTGAAGTAAAGTCACCAGTTTTGAGTTTCAGTGTTTCAGGTTTTGCATTTATTCAGTCTCTGTATTAAAGGATTCCATGGAGCTAACAGAGTAGGTTAGGTAGTTCTCAGGTTTAAAACTTGCCTAACACACTTAACTAAGTAAGTAAGTACTTTAGTATAAATTGAAAGGTAGGTTGACGGACTGACAGGATTGAAATGAAGGGAACAGAAAGAGAAGTAACAACAGAAAATGTATATCAGTTCATGGATTATGTTTCTTCCAGTTTTACAGTTCCTGTCCTAGTATAATGATGCATCAGTGAGGACAACAATGTTGTTGTAGATCCTTTTGAGGATATAAATATAAGACACCTAACTAAGAAACAGTTGGATAACAGAAGATAATAAAACAGTTCCAGTTTCTGCATTTCCTGTTCAGTACTGCGGTGTTCTCCTCATTCTCCTCTTGAATCTGCACTTCTGTATGAATTACAGGAACATGCTCTGCACATCTCTTCATTCACTCCTTGAACATACTCTGCACTAGTCTTCATTATCTTTTTATACACACGCCTCTGAAGTGATAAATCATCACTGAGACTGCCGCATCTTGCAAACCAGTTTTGAGTACAAAACAATCTGTCCATTATAATAGTGAAAATCCTGTTTCTATGTCGATCATAAGCAGTAGCTGCTATCACTTGCAGCAATAGAGGTGTTTAATTGCTTCTGCTGCATCAGCAGCAAGCATATAAGCGATAGCATCCTTCTATGTACAAGATCCAAATAAAATGTGTTCCCTTTTCCTTTAAGCTACTGTCAACATTATAAGCTTTTGACTCCTCCTGTTGCACCAGTTAAACAAACGATCAGCTTATAACAGTAGCATTCTCTTGGTCTTCTATCATACAACTGAAGCAATCGATAAGCAATATAGGTAGAGCATATCACTGGATTTCCTACCTCAAAAGCCAAATGGAAGTATAATCAAGTTGCCATTATAACAATAGGAGTTTGCTTCAGCTATTACTCCTGACAGAGCTCAAACATTATGCTCAATATTCGTTCTCCTCACCCTCTTCACTCCTTTTTGTTTACTGGAAAACAATGAAAATACTGCAGCAGCACTCTTCTTGTTGGTGCAACTTCTGTCACACAAAACAGTTACACTATTGCATCTCTCGCACCAGATTTAAAAGGAGCTGAGAACAGCTTTGTTCCCCTTTAATTTTGCGTCAATCTGGCTGGTGAGCAAGGAAGCATGGGCTCTTCACTCACCATGTTACAAGTCTCTCTTCTCTTGATGAAATTACTAGAGCAACAAGTCACTGGCTGTTGTGTTATAACTCAACATATCATATTTTAATTGGACAAGAGTTAGTTTAATCGAACAGATTATAGTTCCATTGCTCATATCGTGGTTGCTTGTTAATAAAAATGAATAACACATATTGAATTAGTAATGTATGTAATATGACAGTTTATGTTATCATAAAATGATACGGGAATTTAGCCGTAACAATGGTAAATAAATTATATATACATATTATACATATAAAGATATACGTATACAAGCTCTCGTTTGAAAATGACAAACAGAACAAAACTTGGTTAGTGTATTAATCATGTATATATATGCTTAACACAACGTGGCTATATATATATACATATATTATATATATATGTATGCACGTATATGTATACAGTTGGAAAGCAAAAAGAAATTAAGAGGAGTGTTATAAAAGGAGATAATGTGATAAGGATTAATCTAAAAGGTTGTAGAAGTTTTACCCCTTTGGTAGTTGCTAATAATGATTAAGGGTTAATTAGCTGAGCCCGGATTTGAACCCTTTCAAGTAATAACCGATTCATGAAGAATAGTTAATCACTAAGATTAATTATAGGGATTAGTGATTATAAATGATAACAAATGCTTACCGGCTCATAGAGAATTAATACTTGGTATTATAATCCAGAGCTAAGAGGTTAAGAGGAAGGGCTAAATCAACGTGTAATGTGACGATATAGATGTTCTAAGAGATTGATTAAGTCTAAGATTAGTACCTGGAAACTTCTAAGGGCTTGTGTAAGTGAATATTCACAAAAATGCACCTAGGGAACAACACCCGATAAAATGAGATAATCTAGGAAGATGTCACAACGGTCGTCACATAAAATCATAAACTGACAAGTGGTTTTAATAACGATAGGGCTGTAACGAACGCCAACCGGGACCCCGAGGGTGTGAGACAACTCTGGCTTCTGAACCAGGTATGGACATGTGTGGTTCGTATGTTGCCGTGTTACACGGCTTGTTTGCTTTGTGTGCTGTGTGCTTTGTGTGACAATGACTCTAAGACTAAAAGCATGAAAATTGGATTGCTTCCTGTGGCTTGCTTTTATGCGTGTTATATATATCCTTGTGGCATTTTACTTGCGCGCACACAGTAGTTTAGTCCCTTTCTCGTTTATGGAACTTGAGACGAACTACTACGAACTATGAAAACAAAGAAAACTCAATAAGGGGAACTCCTCTCTAATCCATTGAGGACTACCATGACACCCACTATGGTGTCCATTCATTAATCATAATAAAGAGCAAGTCTCCTTGGGTGAGACATGACGAACCACGTAGACAAAACAAAAGAACTATACGAAGAGACGAATCCTCTCTAACTTTAGAGGACCGCTAATGACACCCACTATGGTGTCGAGACTATAATGATAATGAAACGAAAAGTGATCAACTGTTCAGACATGATATAACCGGGAAACAACAGCTCGGGCCCGCGCGGTAATGGATATGGAGTTGTATCTGCATCAATCCTTCGACCGTCTATGATGGAATATATTTGGTGAAGCACATCCCGGAGTCCAGAGGTGACTTCCGCTTCCTTGACCCTGGGTGTCGGGAATGGGGAGTGACAAGTTGGTGAGCACATCCCGGAGTCCAGAGGTGACTTCCGCTTCCTTGACCCTGGGTGTCGGAATGGGGGAGTGACAAGTTGGTGAAGCACATCCCGGAGTCCAGAGGTGACTTCCGCTTCCTTGACCCTGGGTGTCGGGAATGGGGGAGTGACAAATTGGTGAAGCTTATCCCGGAGTCCAGAGGTGACTTCCGCTTCCTTGACCCTGGGTGTCGGGAATGGGGGAGTGACAATTGGTGAAGCTTATCCTGGAGTCTAGAGGTGACTTCCGCTTCCTCGACCCTGGGTGTCGGGAATGGGGGACTAGCTATGGAGAGACGTCCTCCAACGTGCGGTGATAAAAAATTCACAAGTAACCCTTGAAGAGACAAGATTAGCACCTACATAATAAGTCTCGGATCTAATCTACATCCCCTGACTCGGTGCCAGAGAATAAAGGAAAACATGTGTAATGAGACCAAGCAAATAAGAAAAATTCACAAATAACACCTACATAACAAAGTCTCGGGATCTAACTTATATTCCCTGACTCGGTGCAAGAAAAGAAAGGAAAACATGTGTAATGAGAACAAGGAAACAGTACGTAACCTCTTGAATGATCCCATAGTGAGGATCGACGGTATATTATACCTACGCACATGTTGTATTATGTACTCGATTGTTGTTGCTACATTAGCAGCTTATTGTGCTGGTTTGCGTGTTGTTATTGCTATGCTACTCGCAAGTTGTGCTTGGTTGCTTTTGATGTTGCTATGCTACCGATGAGTGTGTATGATATCATGATGTGCTGATGTGTGCTTTACTGCTTTATTACAGCATGTAAAATTGACTAAATAATATTCGACCAAGTAGTCGTGTGGCCCGGTAACATGCGGGCTTCACACGTTCATACTCGGCATAGTTTTTGAGTCCTTTATTTTTACAGGTATGGGCCTGGACGATGCCGGAGAGTAGGCAAGTGACTACCATGGGGGTAGTCCTTCTGGGTAACACGCTTGAGTAGCATGTTAACGAATGAGTTGTGTTGTTTAAGTTATTATCTATACTATAGACGCTCGGTACTTGGTTCGTAATTCCTGTTCGTACTTGGATTTGGGTAAGGTTTAAATTCCAGTCATTCAGACCGTAACTTGGAGTTAGTATTGTGGACTGTCAACCACGTGGGTGGTTGGCGTCTGTAGCACCCAAATAAAGTAGGAACCGCTGCGTAGACATCTCATGTTACCATTAGGCGCGTCGTTTAATTGTTGGTTGTGATTCGGGGGTGTTACAAATATAACACATGGGAAGGTGAGTCACCATGTTCTATGCCTTTTACAAACTTTTAATGCAATTTTTATACTAGTTTTTGCTCTCAAAATCGGCCCCTATAGAGAGTCTTGTTGACTAGTCACACAAACTTATTTAGAAGTTCATTTTAACCCTATTTAAGATTACCAATTCGTGGCATGTCAAAAACTAAAAGGCAATTGCGTAAAACGCGTTTTCGTGACACCTGAAGGTGTGTTTTTGTGCTCTAAGGAAATTTTGGGAAACAATTTGTTTTTATGAGTTCCAAGTGTTTGTAAACACTTATTATAGTAAATAAACATATACTAAGATGTTACATTGGGTTATATGGGGTTACATCCACCCGTGACATAATTTACGGGCCATCGGGACACACCCAGGCAAAAAGGAGCGCTAAGAAATCCTCCTGTTGTTTTTGCTGTATTTTGAGAAACCACTTCGTGGGTTCTCTTTATAATGGTTAATAATGATGTTAGGAACTCAAGGAATTAATTTTATAGGAGTTCGTGCCACCTCGGCACTCCTCCGGACTTTTCGTGCTTTAAGGGGCGTGCGTGAGCACTCCCGAGCGTTTTGTGTTTTTGACTGAGTATAGCTTAGGGAATATATTTATATATTCATATAATTGTTGTATGACCATTTGGTTTGAATATTAGAGGGTCATACAAGGTCATGTTTGACCATATGCTTCTAAGGCGTTTTAGCGTTTATGGAGAAACGACTTTTTTACGTAACGTTCTCATGCATGGGTTTGCATGCGTACGTGAAATGATTTATAATAGGATTATTTTCCATTAAATAATGGTTTAATAATATTAATTAGATTTGGGGTATTTCACAATGCCTTGACCCAGTTGGTCTCTCGTGGCGGTGGCGGTGCTGGTTGAACTTCGGGGTGTTGCCCCTGTTGAATTGCAGCTACTAGTTGTGGTACCATTTGGGCTACGGCGGCCGCTACAGCTTCGGCCATGACCTGGGCCGTAGTATTCTCGCCCTGGTCACCCGTATCTCCATTGCCACGGTCTCTACCTCTTGGTCGACCTGACATCTGAATTCACATGAATATTCATTAGCAACATGCTTGCACACTTATCGGTCCAACGATTGTAACGCTTCCCGATAGTAAGGTATCTCCACACTTAGTTAGTGGTTAACCTTTCCATAACTGATCACTTAGGTAACTGTAGTTAGGTTTCCTAACTCGGTATATTCCTAAGCTCGGTATTCTAGTCATCAAAGCGATACTTCACTCTGATACCACTTTTTGTAACACCCCTACAACGTACTTCACAACCAAATGAAATCGCAGCGGAAATAAATAACTAAACAATAACTAACGCTTCGGTGCTACAACGCCGTCAACCACTCACGTGGTTGACAAGGCAGAATAAATACAAGTGTACCGGTCTGATGATCAGACTCCCGAGCATAAAACTAAACCATAAATACATCATATACAATACCGAGTAAACTGTCAATATACCGCCATAGTAATTTCAACGGAATCAAAATATAATGCCACGGGAGCAGAGGCGCATCCCGGGCCCAACATCCAAAATAAACCAACATACAACTGCAGCCTAGATCCTACAGCCACTCTGCCTCCTCGATCCTCATCCTGCAGTAAAAATATGGAGTCCCCCGAGGGGGTCAGCAACCCTTGGCTGGTATGGTTAACGCGCAGCCCATCGGCTACCGGGATATACGCAACTAATTGTCATGATAATATGGCATTCATTTTATACATAACATAACATAATATGTGGCATAGCATCAATAATGCATAGCACAACATCACATACACAGTGGATCTTCGTTCCACAATAACAAACCAATAAGGTTAAACAACATAAGAGCCTAGAGAATGGTTCACCCTCATGTTGAGCTCGTTATACACACTCATTACCGTCCTGTTATTCGAACGAGTAACTTAAGTCACAGGTGGTTCGGATATAGTGACCCGAACACACCACACAAACACATGTTCCCACTAAACCGATCATAAGTCAGAATAGGTAAGCTTTGGAGGAAGCTAGCGGGAGATCGAACGCCAAATTAAGGAGAACAATCTTAACAACATAAAAGTCGAATCTGATTCAGATATCTACTCTTAACTTACATGCATGACCGGACAACCGGATTCCTCACTTCCCAGTTAACACTTGTTAGAAGTTCATGGTGGAACTTAACAACCAATACACAATAGGTGGTAAGTCATGTTAGACACACAAGGGAAATGAGTCACATCATAACATCACAATAATATGAACAACTGTAAACTCATTACATGTTTAGATCTTATAACGTCATAAACACACAGAAAAACATACAACACACAAGCCGGTGTAAACCGGTAGGCAACAGACTGTAAGAAAACCATACCTTGGTCCTTGCCTCGATTCGTTTCCACCTTGAGAGAATCCTAAACACATTAGTAACGTCGGTTAATTAACGCACTAGTCCATTGTTAACTTGTTACTTCACAATCTATTTTATTTTATTTTCACACTTGTTATAACTCTTCACCATTTTAATTACCATTATGACACTCCTAACATGTCTTAATTAACCTCATACCATCATCACTAACTAATCACCATTTTTAGACAACTTTCTCTACTTTAAAACAAAGTTTTTTGGTCCATACAGTGACCTGTCCGAACTTGTGTCCGGACTTCCCAAGTTCGGACACAAGTCGAGACTCAAAACTAAAAATAGACGCCTGTCCGAACTTGTGTCCAGACTTCGGAAGTTCGGACATGGGTCGAGAGAATTTCAAAGTAGGAGCAGGTACGTCCGAACTTGTGTCCGGACTTCTCAAGGTCGGACACAAGTCGAGACTCTGAAAATTTTCACGCAACAGGCCTGTCCGAACGTCCATGTCCGGACGGATGTTCGGACAAGGCAAAACACTCACTTTCTAAGCCTTTAAATACTTAACCAATTTCATCAAACTTCTCCTAAAGCCTCATAATGTTTCCCTACATCATTTGGTACACTCACACCCACATACAACATCAATAAAACTCATTTTCTATTTCCTTAACACTTACTCATTTCATACCGAAATTCCTAACACTTATGATATTCTCCTTAGGTCTCTAAGTGGTGTTCCATACCTATGATAACCACTATGCCAATAATGTTTCCTCACCACTACAACATCATCTCTCAAGCATCTATTCTCACAACTAACTCCTTATGTCATTCTTGAAATCCTTTTTCAAGTTTACACTTTCTCCTTGTTCACCAAAGTTTGCCTAAATCCTAACACAAGTCCAAATGACTTTGGTGTATCCTAAACATTATTTTGCATTATAAAATCCTCTAGAACATTGCCTAAGCCCTTCTCACACCTTAAAACACCTTAATGCATGTTCCTCCCACTAGTTAAACACTTAACCATTCTAAACATCTCTTAACTTGCCAAACTCATTTTAACCCTTAGAACTTCTTGTTTATTACCTAAATTTCGACATAGGTTCTCCTAGAACATCACTAAACCAAAACATATTGTTTTCACCAACAAACAACCAAGAACACTAAAAATCCATCAAGCACTTTCTTATACACAAACTTCACTCATATAGCACTACATCACAATATAGTGCATAATTTAAATTGCATGGCACTTAGGCCGTTAAATAACATGGCTCTTAGGCCCTTAAGGTGCATAAGTCATAAACACTGAATTTCCACAATATATATGCCTTTGACCTGCAAATACATACAACAAGACATATGTTCTTTTACTAGTCTTCTTGAGAACACTTCACTAAATCATTTACCATTTGCTCTTTAGGTAGTTTTAACAAGCATTATAAGCTCATTTCTCCTAAGGCATTAAACTACATTAGATTAGTACATTTACCTCTTTTCCACACAACTTCTTTCTTGTTTCCTTACAAAACCGGTAAGGTATTTGATTCCTTGTCAACTACTAAACAATATACAAACATTGAAATGAGTATACAAGCTCCAAGCTTAAACTCATTGTAAACCCTAGTTTTACATTATTTTAAAAACATTAATGTAGTTGTTTTACCTTGGTCTTTGAAGAGAGTTTGAATATATATCAAGAGAGGACTCCACCTAGTCCATGAAAGGTTGGAATGAAGCTAGAACAAGTTCACACAAAGAGCACCATTAATGGGCATTTTCGGTCAAGGTAAAAACATGGAGGAAACATGATTTTTCTTTGAGATTCCTTACCTAGAAGCAAAGGAGAGTAATAATATGTAGAAACATAAGCTCAAGCTCCTTCAATGGTGGAACTCCATGGCACCGAAATGGGGCTCTTGAAGTTTTGAGAAGATAGGAATGAAGAGCTTGATGAGAGGAAGAGTATGGTGGTGTTTGTTTTGATTTGGTTAAGTGAGCTAGATTTTACAAGAGGTCAAAGGTAGAGTTAATGGTGGTGGTGGTGTATTACCGTGAGAGAGCAAGAAGGAGAAGGTTGAAGAAGAGCATGGGACCGTGGGAAATGAGGAGGGAAAGAAGAGAATGAGGATAAGTCTTGCTTTTAGAAGATATTTGTGTTTATAAAGCAAATAGTAACTAAGTTAGTCATCTTTATTTCTTTAACAAGTTAACAAGAGAGTGGTGAGTCACCACACTTAAGAAAACCGGCCCCCATTAGTACTTAGGGGTAATATAGTCTTTATTTGTCAATTTAATTACTTATACAAACATATGTACAAAATAGCTTATTAAAATCACTATTCATAAAAACAAGGCACATAGAAGTGAAATTTTTGATTTCCCATTGATATAGACTTCCAAATGTGATACTATATAGTACACATGTTAATTAAAGAGTAATGATGGACATTTAGCCATTCAAAACTCATTTACAAGACAATTTTTCAAAAATGTGCTTTAAGACTCCTTAAAGCACATTTTGTGTTTTAACTTGTTTCCAAGCTTGGTTTTCTTTGGTAATTGGTTTAATATGTTCATTAGTATATAAATAAAGTCTTGATAAGTTCATTAGGTCTTAACCAAGTTTATCCCAAGCTTAGAGCACATTTTGGCTCTTATTGACCTTAAAGCACATTTTGTGTTTTCTATTGTTTAAATTTGTTTACCAATATTTCTAAGACTCTTTTTAGTCTTAATATACCATATTTAGGTGTTTAAACAATATACTAAGGTTTGGGGTATTTCAATCCTTAAACACATTTGCAAACCATGAGTAAGATATCATAACCAAGCTTTACACAAGTAGTAATTCACACATCAAGCTCACCACTTGTAAAATAACCTTAATAACATCATAAAAATACCATTCAAGCTTCAATAAATCAGAGAATCAAACAATTTCCAAGAAACCACCTTAGAAAGCTTAAATTCTTATTTTTGACCATAATCACTATTCACCAACTTAAATAACTTCCCAAAGGAGTCTCGGCCTAAAAATTTAACCATGATCCAATATCAACAACACAAGTATCTCCCCAAATTTTCAGCTCAAGATCAATTCGGAAACCCATCCAAACACTCAGAAAGGCTTAAGGCACATTTTCTCATTTTTAGCTTCTTTACCTTGTCTAACCGACTTAAATTTCTCCATTCGACTTGATTTTTCAACCATAACCATATATTCACTATTCAAGACTACCCTCAAAATTTCAGCTCAAACCCATGTCGGAAACACATCTAAACAATTCCTAAAGCTTAAAGCTCATTTTTCTCCATTTTCAAGATTCTTTAGAGTTTTCCTACTTCCCAACCTGATTTCGACTTTATTTTCTAGGATAATCACTAACTATTCATCCCTAGTTTACTATAAAAATTTTAAGAAAATAGGACATAGGATTCGTAGGTAACCAAATAGAATGTCTTAAGAAAGAAAATAAGCTTAAAGGGTGAAAGTGATGTGCATAGATGTTACCTGTCCTCTCCTAGCCATTTTGATGTTCTTCTACCTTGATTATAAGTTGCTTGAGCTCAAAATCTCCACCAACCAAGTCGCCCACCTTGGATTTTGGCTCCCAGACCTTAAACTTGCCTTTTTCCTTAATTTTAGCTTAATTACTACCTTAGATTTGTGTTTCCAATGGACGAGTGTTGTTGCCTAAGCTCCAATGGTGTTTTCTAGCTTAGGAGAAACAAGGTAGATGAAGAAGAATGGCCACCTTGCTCACCTACCATGGCCGACCTCCACCCCCCCTTTTATACTAAAATTTCATCCTTATCTTACTATTTGTAATCATTACTTCTAGAATTGTCCATAGCCATTGATTTGCTCCAAGTGTCAAAAACCAATCCTAACCATCTATATGTAACCGCCCTTGAATGGATAAGGAGGGGGCAACTTGCCTTGATCATCATTACAAATAGTAAGGAGGTGTGAATAGTGGTGAATAGTAACTGAGATATTTTTCTCTCCTTTCCTTGATATTTTCGGCCACCACCTTAGGCCATGTTTGGCTTGAGCTTTTCATGGGTATTAAGACTATATATGTAGGTATGTTAATACTAGTGTGGGTTATCAAGTTCCAGGAATTTCCTCGGGTTACTTATGAGCTCTCCCGAAGCCTCGTTTGCCCAGAACCACTAAATACTGAAAAATGTAACTAGATTGTCTTATATTAAAAGAAGAAAGATATGATTGTTTCTTCCCTCAAAACACTCTCAAAAGTATCTAACACTCTTCCTAGGGTTGATAACCACTCTCAGTTCCTAAGGAATTTAGTAATTTTTGGAAATTTCAGGAATCCTGTGAAACTGAGGTACACCGGGTGATACTCCGGGAACTAAGGTTCCTAATGTTCACCAAGCACCTCCAACTAATTATAACCTTCTCCATCTTTAGAAATTAGGGTTTCCTAAGGTTTACAGTTAAGTAAGGCCCTAATCACAGTTTAGAAATTTGGGGTATTACAGTGCACACAATAGTTTACGTACTTAATACGTAAAACATACACTAAGCGACTTTTTCGCTCTACCCTCCTTAAAAGGGATTACACCCACGTAATCTACCATATGTCATCATTGGACATTGGTGTAAGGCATTCAGCCGCTATAAAGTATTTTATCTTCCATGCGGTCTATTACGCAATGTGTTCTGGTCAAAGGGTCTTAACCATATTGATGGTTAGTCCCTACACCAAGAATTCTCATTGGAGTTTGTTTAACTCATAACCGGGTTCGGTTCTAGCCTTTTAGGCTCCAAGGAATTGATAATTAGTCATCCGCTCGTATTTACTAGGTATATCAACCTTTGAGCTACGACCCACAAGCTTCTGCAGCACGACCCTGATATCTCTAGAGCTTCGTTCGCCCTTTTTGCCATTCTAAATGTATTGCGTATCCTCCTTTCTATCCTTTTTATCTTGGGAATGAAGGTCTTTTCATCGACTGTGGTATTTCCTACCGTATGTGAATTTGATGAGTTATAGATTTTCTATCCAGTTCTCTAGAAATCTATTTCGTATACCGCTGTATACATTCGTGATTATTCACTTGGTTCCTCCGACTTGTTGTCGGTTGAGGTTGAGCTGCTACCTAATGTGTAATGCTTCCTCTGTTGGTAGTGGCTTCTGAATTATGCTCACTTAGCTGATTCTGTACAATAATTCTTTTTATTTGTATGCCCTTGCATTTATATGCATTGGTCCTTATAGCTTCCATAAGCTTACTTCCGTTTTTATTCCGGTGCAATTCACTTGTTCTGATTGTTCGTATGTCCAATACTCCTCGTGCTTCTTTGGCCAAGGGCCGCACGATTTGTTTCTACGTTTCCGCCTAACCGGCTTGCACCGTATTCATTGGTGCGTTGTATTCCTTCCGTATTCAGTACGGGTGATTATTTAGTAATCGGGTACTCTTGTCCCAAAGTCTATTACATACTTATCAAGTTGATCCATTAGGTATACACCTTCAGTTTCCTATGCACTTACTAGAAAAGTGAATAATGCGTTCCCTGTGAGATCCTTCATCACATGGTACAGGCTACTGGCTTCACTGCCCAGTCTATTTACCATTTCTTGCTTTTTCCTTAACTCCACTGAGTCTTACTTATCATTTCGCTTGATCCCCATGTCATTATCTGACATTACCATGTAACAGTCGCTTACTACGCACCACGTTTGTATATGTTATACAACATCAATTTACTTGGCATCTGCTTATCATGTTAGCTTCCGCTCATGTATTCCAACCATTACACCATGGTTTTCCATTTACTTGGCTGATTATAGAACATGCTATTCTTTAAATTCTTATGCTCCTTGAGCGTTGTTCATTCTAAGCTTCACATTGTACACATACTGTGTTTAGTTCTAAATCGATTACTCTTTTGGTTTCCAACAATTGCTACTAAAGTTCCTTTCGTCATACTCAACTTGGAAATCTCTCCTTCTTGTTCAAATTATCTCTTGGCAATAATCATATGCTCAAGCTTTAAGGTATTACAAATGAAGCCTCCCTTCTGAGGGGGGGGGGGGGGGTTCACATATCTACCGCTCCAGCGGTTTCACAATAATGAGAGGTATTCTTACTCCTCTGATTTCTCATAGTGCCCAAGCGTGGGGTAATTCGGTAGTGTTGTCACTTGTATTCTTATGTCTTTGCACTATAGAGAGCAGGAAAGGCAACCAAAATCCTTACCAACCGTATACTAGGCTTATGCTCTAGTAACAGTGGCACTGAAGTGGTCTTTACTCAAAACTGTTCATTACATTGAATTCGAATTGATTGGTTCATTCACCATTTTATTCATTTACTTCAAATACTTTTTCCACTTTAACTGGTGTCGTTCCGGGCAATTCTTCTTATTATTCAATGGGGGTTTGCAACCGTCAAAATCTACATCATGTAGCTGGTTCATGGTTTATTAGCCATATTGCCTTGAGCTCTGCTCGTTGTAGGCTGTTCACATAAGCTTCTACTTCTCCGTATACCATCAAATGGGTTGGAGGTAATACTGGGCTCTTTGATACGGTTGTTGCATCATGCTTCCGTTCATGGGAGACCCCTTAGGTATCTTGATATTAATCGGTGCCCTCTGGCAATTTAGGGTATCCCCTGTAGTGTGATCCCTTTGGTGTTCTACCCGTGTATTCACTTTAACACTTGTGTTCTTATCATGATATTCTGTTCAACTATTGTTGACTCCGATACCCTTCAAGGATTGCTCCAGGGTGTTGCTAAGTTGCACCATTGCATCTGTCTAATGTTTATGACATGTTGTGTTAACTACACCGCCTTGTGGTATCATATTTTGACTGTCCCATTTAGGGTTATGATGTCTCCTGTTCTTAGGGTTGTAATGTCTCCCATTCTTGGGTAGACCATGGATGTTTCGTCCTTTGTGTTCTTGGTTGGTTTAATATCTCCTTAAGTGAAGGATGATATTTCTTGTAGTCGTGGTGATTGTCTTGGGAATCCTATCCCGTTTTTTAGACATTGGCGTGTTCATGCTAGACATTTGCCTTATTGTGCTTAGGCTGGGTGTCCATTCCATCTATCATGCATTTGCTTCGTGATTCTTGAGATGTATTCAATGTCTTCACTCAACAACTAGTGCTTCTTGCACTTCCAAATTCTTAATCATTTCCTTAGATGAATCCTCTGATTCCTTTATACTTGTTAGCTTAACTGTGTTCATTCTCTTCGATCGTCCGAGGTGCCCAACTGTTCTGGTTTTGAACTTACTTATTGTCCGTAGAATGGAGTTGACTACTTCCCGTGTTTCGTACTCTACTTGTATACATATGTAGGGTACCATACTGATACATTACTACTTACCCGGCTAACCTATAAGCTGGTCTGTCAGGCTCACAACCTACTTAAGACTGTTTATAAAGTCTAGAAATATGGTGGAAGACAATCTTGTGGCCATAATATCGGCAAACTGACAGGTGGTGGAAACATGAAGGACTCGAGTGTGGCCAGGAGCGACCCATTCACACACAAAATGAATGTCGATCTCAATGTACATTGGTGCTGGAACGGATTGGTGGACATGAAAACAACACTAACATTGTTGCAGAAGACAATAGTCATAGAGGTTGGTGACGCGTGGAGTTCCTTAAGAAGGCTTTAAATCCAATAGGATTCTGCAATATCTTTGGCACCGGCTTGATGCTCAACTTCTGCACTGGAGCGGGAGACAGTAGGTTGTCACTTTGAGAACCATGATATAAGATTAAGGCCAAGATATAAACAATAGCCAAACGTAGATCAGCGTGTGTGTGGACAACCAGCCCAATCAGCATTAGAGTAGACAGCGAGGTGTTAAGATTTGGATGATAATATCATGAAACCTAGTTATATTGTCCCCTTTATGTAATGTAGATTCCGCTTGAGAGCTGTGAGATGTGCTTCTCGCGGATCGTGTATATGAAGAGAACACGGTTGAACATCGTAGCTGATGTCTGGTCGGGTAAAGGTAAGATATTGTAGAGCTCAAACAATAGATCGATATGTTGTAGGGTAACTGACTAGAGGGCCAGCCATGGTACCAAGTTTGGCAGAAGTATCAACTGGGGTTTTGCCAGGGTTACAATGAAGCATGCCATGACGGTTAAAGAGATCGTGTGCATATGTTGCTTGACTGAGATGAATGCCAGTGTTCTGATATGTGACAAAAATGCCTAGAAAGTGACGAAGAGGCCCAAGGTCAGCCATGGCAAACTAAGAACTGAGGGCTGTGATGACACGACATAGAAATGTAGATGTGGAGGCTGTGAGTACACGACCTCGTTCAGCTGACCATGTAAGAAGAAATTCTTCACATCAACTGATGGATTGGTCAATGACGACTAGTTGCAAGAGCTAGGATGGTGCAGATGGTGGTAAGCTTGAAAACTAGAGAGACTGTCTCATATAATCAATACCATGCTGTTGAGATAAACCACGTGCAACCCAATAAGCTTTATGGTGAACTAATTTTTCCATCTGCATTAAACTTACGACGAGATAGCCACTTTCCAGAAACAACGTTAGCACCCGTGGAGCATGGAACAAGATCCCAAGTCCTGTTTTTTAATTAAAGCATCATATTCTTCTTTCATGGATTAGAACCAGAGAGGACTTTTAATGACAATTTTGAAGGATTTGGGGAGTGGTGTGGTGGTGGTGTTGATGTTTAGTATATGTGTGGGGTTTTAAGATGCCAGACTTGGCTTGAGTTTGGACGGGGTGCGAGGGTCGAGGGGCGGGAACGGTGGGTGCAGGTGGTGAGGGAGAGGATTTGGGAGATTCACCAGGTGGGGTAGACAATGATGACGAAGGTGTGCGCGTTGGACTGTCAGGCATAGGGGACAAGGTTGGTTGTAGAGAAGTAGGTGGTTCGGGTGGTAGGAGTGGTGGACATTAGAGGATGAATGTAAGGGATTTTGCAGAAAAGGATAGACATGTTCATTGAAAATTACATGGCGAGAGATAATAATAACTTTGTGAGTGTTCAGGCTAAGACAATGATATCCCTTGTGATGCAATGCATAACCCAGGAAGACACAAGGTGTGGTGCGAGGCTGGAATTTGTGTTTGGTAGTTGCAGTGAGATTTTGGTAGCACATACCACCAAAAACACTCAAGTGAGTATATGAGGAGCGTGTTTTGAACATGGCCTCATGTGGTGTTCCAAAAGATAGTGTTGAAGTGGGGGTGAGGTTTAGGAGGTGAGTAGCAGTGTAAAGTGCTTCAACCAAGAATTTAGGTGGTAAGTGACTTTGAAAGAGAACAGTGCGGATGGCATTGGTGATGGTTCAAATCATCCGTTCAGCTTTGCCATTCTTTGCGAAATACCCCAAACATTAATTACATTCATTAATCATGAATAAATTAAACGAAAGAGTTAATAAATGGTTAGTTATTGATTTATAAGGCTAAAATATACCTTAAGATTATTGAGGAACAATCTAAGATCATATATAAGCAAAAATGTGCTTAAAGATCACTTAAGGCAAAATGTGCTTTAAGAAACCTAAGGGATTGTGTAACCTCAATTAGGGCCCAAAGTGGATTCTTAAACCTCATATCTAAGAAGCCTTAAGACTCCTTAAAACACATTTAATGAAATTGTTAAGTCAAGTTCCTCAGGTTTGGATGATAGCAAACCTATGTCGTTTATCTGACATGTTTATCTAAGTATGAAGATCAGGTAAATAGGTAAAAGGGTAGCTTAGCACGCAAGGTTGCAAGCACACTCTGGTCATGACTAGTGTCCTACTAGTTGGGCACCTGTTTATAGAGCTCTAACAGTGCTCCTAGTACACACTGAACACCAACACAACATAGCAATGACTCTCAGCATTAGAAATGTTCAAGATTACATGGTATATCAATTGAGAACCCGTGAACCAATAAAACATGTGAAGTTGGCAAGAGTTCATGACAAAGCGTGTTGAAGAAACACAATAATGCACAAGATAACAAGACATATTCTGAAGATATAAAGAAGAATTAATTACGCATCATCTCCTGATCAGGCAAGTGGAGAGCACATGTAACACCCCTACCGCTAATCCCCTAATTAACTCCTAATCGTCACGGTCTCTAGGCTAATCGCAGCGGAACACACAACCTAAGTAGCAGGTGATACACGCCGTTAGCCGCCCATATGACTTACTAGGCCTCAATAACAACAACAGTGCGGTCTGATAGCAAGAAGTACCGAGTTAACCACAATAACCTCCAACAATCCATAAACAAGTCCTAACAATACATACATCCTTGTTCACCAAAATAATATCCAAAAGTGATTACCGAGTCTAAATGTTTAGCTCACAATTTACAACCTTCCAAGTCTACAAAATATTAACGGTATACCTCTAACCGAATCACAAATGTTTACATCTTTCAAAATCCAAAAAGGTGTACCCCATGGTACAACGGCCACAAACCTAACCGTGTACCACTCGGTACACCAACCAAAATAATTAATCTACACGAAGAGCATCCCGGTCATTTCCGGCCTTTCAACAGTCTCGAGTCCCTACAAATAAAAACATTGCCCCTAGGGGCTCAGCAAAAGCTGAATATGACTTCCGCATACCCCGTGTACTAGCGGGGGTACGCCAACTAATTGGTCGCCAACATGCGGTTCATTTTAATAATTGCAACATGCTAGGTATGGAAAGCATAATCATGCATAACACGCACAAACAAGGCATATCAAACAAGGCACAAACTTACCGTCAACGGCCATGTCCAATCTCAACAAGCTTCACCTTAGGTTAGCCCAATTACCATCCGGGTTAATCGGATGTTTTTACCTCAATACTCAAGTTCCACAAATCCACAACCAAGTTCTTCCAACCCAAATTATCCTTCTCTTATAAAATCCCAAGTTAAGTCGGTATGACCTTCGGGCAGGGATAAGGCTATCCCACCACCGGGCTCAAAGTTGGCCCTCCTAACCAGGTTGCTACCCATTTAAGGGGTTTGGACCATGGAAAGGATTATAGCCAGGACTCGGTTAACAATCTCTCTTCCAACCTCATCCTCACGCGTGGCCGAAACTATATCGGACTCCTCAAATACTCCCAATTCAAATTCCCAAAGTTAGAATGTTAGGTGGTTAGGGAGTTAGTAAGAAGCCACAACAATTATTCAGGCTTTCACAATGATCAACTAAGCACTTCACAAGCTAGCACAACTCCAAGCTCAAACACCGTGCAACCCAAGCACAGCAAGTACAATATTTATATGAAAGTGCAGTAAACCGATTACATGCTTTTATCTTGCTTAGGTGGTGGCAAATAAACACACAACAAACAAGCCGGGGTAACCCCGTTAGGACACAGCGCATGAGGAAATCATACCGTGCACCGTCGGTCTCAGACCTTCGCTCCCCTTCGGTTCAACTATTCGGGTCCTATAACATATCATGAAGTCGTACGGTTAATGATCCATACTTAACCTAGTTTACTTCATCTCTTACGGTTACCGACTTATATTACCTAAGTCAAGGTATTTTAACTTTCACACTTAGGTTATTTAACTTACATTCTTCCTCAAGCTTGTTCAAGCCCTTAATCACCTTTAACCATTATTAATTAAGTCCTAATCATCTTATAAATCCATTACCAAACCAATCCCCATCTTATAATGCAAGTTTTATAAGTTTAAAGCTACTTTTAGGTTGGTCCGGGACTTGGTAAGGGACTTTAGTCCCGGACCAGGCTTGAATCAAACTCTCGGGTGCATTTTTGTATATGGTCCGAGACCTTAGCATGGACCTAAGTCCCGGACCAGTGCTAGTTGAAACTTTCCGATAGGAATCAGGGAGTGGTCCGGGTCATTGTCATGGAACCAAGTCCCGGACCACTGTGAGGCAAAACTCTCGGGGTATTTTAAATGGGTGGTCCGGGTCTTTAGCCTTAAGCTATGTCCCGGACCAATGCATTAAGGAAGTCTCGGCCTATTTTTAGAGGGTGGTCTAGGACTTGGTCCTGGACCTAAGTCCCGGACCCTGCTACGGTTTTAACAGATTTTACACTTCAGTTTTTGTTTTAAGCTTAATCTTTCACTCATTTCTTCCCTAATCTTTTCCTAAGTATCTAAATATGTTTTAGCATCATTTAAACACCCTAAACCAACCTAAATCATTTGTTAAGTCACCTAATTAAATCTAGCCAACTTACACAATTTCACTTAAATTTCCTAAGGCACCAAGTGCAGTTTTTGTTTTTGTTGTTTCTTAACTCCTAGCTTCACTCCTATTGTCATTCTATCCTTACATCTTTGCATTATCTCTGTTCCACAACCTCCCCACCTATAAACTTATCCTTACTTAATTTCCTAATTCATTAACTACTCAAGTGAAATCCTAAAACACAACTAATCTTCAAAAACTGTTTTTGCCCAATTTAAACAACTAAGTTCTCTACCTTGCTACAGAAAATTCGCCATAGTTCCCCTACATTTCTAGACATTCCCACAACACACTTTTTTTTTCAGTTCTAATCATCTAAACTAACCAAATCCCTCAAGGGATCTAACAGCACACAAGTTAACTAAATTCACTTGTATTTTTCCTGCACCACAACCATTGTTTTTCTTTGGTTTCCAAGTCATAAACATCATCCCAACCATTCCAAAACAGCCTAAAACTTTTTCCTCATTATACTACAACATAACCCATTATCCAAACCATTCCAATTCCTTCTTTTTAAACATTAAAAACTGTTACAAACACACAATCAAACTAGCTCAAGGTATGTGTCTTTACCTTGTGTTTTCTAGCTTTTCTTTCCCTTCCTTCTCTTTCCTTCTTCCTTCTTCCTTGTTTCTTGAATTCTTACTCTTATCCTTTCCCCACCAAATCGGCAAGCTACAGCCAATCACCCCACACCTTACAACTTATAAAAATCATTCCTTAACTAATCTTACACTTAAAACAATTTAGGGTTTACAAGAGGGTATTACCTTAAGCTCTTAGAGAGGCTTTTGAACAGCAAAGAGATGAGGTTTCCAGCTCCAAAATAAGAAACCAAAACCGGCTAGAAGAGGGAGAAGAACAAGGCTAGTTTCAGATTTTCGTTTTGCCTTAAAAAGCTAGAAAAAATTGAACTTTGAAGGCTATTTTTACCTTAGAACAAAGAGGAGATGAAGGGGGTTGCAATGGGGGTCTTCAAGCTCCAAAATGTGCTATAGCCAAGGTGAAGAGTTGTGAGCTTTTCGATTTTTAAAGGGTGGAAGAGAAAGCTCTAGAAGAGAGGAATGCAGTGGTATAATTTTTGTTGAGTTTGGTGTTGATTTGGACACTCAAAAATGGAGAAGAAGAGAGGAGCTAGACGAGGGGGGTGAGAAATCGCCATTACTGGGCAAGGAAGAAGAAGAAGACAGTAAGGAGGGAAATAAAACGTGAGGGGGTGAGGGTTTAGGAGAGAGAGAGCCCCTACCACTTTTATACTTCTTTCTTTTCTTTTCTTGTCCTTTAGCTAATTAGGAGAAATAAAAGAGAGGGGGAAGAGCATGCTGGACGGCTCCACTCACACACACAAGTGTGTTTCAATTTTTTTTTTTTTTTGCAAAAGGGGACACACCAACTTAGCTTATTTATGTTTTTACCCACCACTTTTATTTTTTTGCACCGATTCACTCCCGGAACCCGTTTTTCCGGAATTTTCTCGGTTAATTAATTTTATTGGTCCTAGACCTTCGTTATAATGTACTAATGACTATTTGGTTGCCCAAAATTATTACGGGTCTATTTAACCCGCTTAAAGTTGTGTTTTCCCGGTTTCCTTGAAAAACGCGCTTTAAGGTTCGTTCGTGTTTTTAATCCGTTTTAAGGATCCATTTTCTTCGGGATTTGTTCCCTCATGATTATTTAGGTGTAATTAAGCTTCTAAAATCTTAATTAGCCTTATTAATCACTGTTTTAAATTTTTGGGGTATTTCAATCTACCCCCCTTAAGGAACTTTGCCCACAAAGTTATTCAAGTTGGTGAATTAGTTTTCTTTGTTCAATTGACTCTCAATTGTTAAAGATCATCCACACAACATCTTACAGAATTTAAAATTGTGTTGCACAAAGATACTCACCTCAATCACAAACATCTACCGACATAACCCAAACCATACCATCTCAATCCAATACAATACAATCCAAACATCAATCTCAAATCAATCACAGAGATACCACAAATCCATTCGCATCAAACACCAATCACTTCCACAATTACAATCACCAATCACAAGTCCAACAAAATGTAATACCACTTGCATACAATGCAATGCTTACCCTGAAGCAATGCCAAAAACAAAACGGTCCTACCCCCTTAAAAGGGGTACGACCCGTACCCTCTAATGCTAGATAATCTAGTCTACAAATAGGTGTGGGTACTTCGCCTTCATGGCGTCCTCAAGTTCCAAGGTCGATTCCTCAACATCGTGGTTTGCCCACAAGACTTTGACCATTCGCACTGATTTGTTGCGAGTGTCTCTAGTCTTAGTATTAAGAATTCGTAGAGGAGTCTCGACATATCGCATCGTCGGCTCAAGGGATAAATGCTCAGGCTCTAACTCATGAGAAGGATCAGATATATATTTCTTGAGTTGAGAGACATGAAACACATCGTGAACACGTCCCAACTCCTCAGGTAACGCTAATCGGTATGCCACGGACTCTCTCTGTAATCTCATTTACAGCCCCACAAACTTCGGGCTCAGCTTGCCCTTCTGGCCAAATCAAAAGACATCCTTCATAGGAGAAATGCGCAGAAACACTTGGTCGCCCACAGCGAACTCAAGGTCGCGTCGTCTCACATCAGTATAAGACTTCTGTCTATCTTGGGCTGCCTTCATATTCACTCGAATCTGCTGAACTTCAGCTTGCACTTGGTCTAAGTATTCCGGTCCTATGATGACCGCTTCGCTCGACTCATCCCAGCACAATGGGGTACGGCAAGGTCTACCGTATAAAGCTTGGAAGGGCGACATCTTAATCGAAGCATGATAACTATTATTGTAACAAAACTCGATAAGATGTAGCTTATCAATCCAGCTCCCCTGAAAAGTCTAAGGCACATGCCCGAAGCATGTCCTCAAGTGTCTGGATAGTTCTTTCTGTCTGACCGTCGGTCTGTGGGTGGATGGCGGTGCTAAGTTTCAACTCGGTGCCCAACGCTTCCTGTGTAGTTCTCCAGTATCTCGAGAGAAATATGGTGTCACAGTCAGATACAATGGTCTTGGGAACTCCGTGGTGTCGGATGATCTCCCAGTCAAATAGCTTAGTGAGCTTCGCCACCTTCCAGGTGTTCCTCATCGGTATGAATCGGGCAACCTTGGTGAGGCGATCAACGATGACCCAAATCATGTTGAGTCCTCCCCTAGCAGGTGGGAGTCCAACAACAAAATCCATAGAGATGTCATGAAATTTCCACTCTGGAATAGGCATAGACTGTACCATTCCTCCCGGTCTACGGTGCTCGAATTTTACCTTCTAGCATGTGAGGCACCTTAAGACATATTCAGTCACATCGGACTTCATCCCTGACCACCAGAAGTACCTCTTCATGTCCTTGTACATTTTAGAGGCTCCCGGATGGACATGCAGTGTGGAACAGTGTGACTCATGCAGAATGTGATCCCTCAGCTCAGCATTGCTTTGGGGGACGCATAATCTGCCATTCAGTCGGATCAGACCATCTTCATGTAGCTTGAAGTCGTACTTCCGCTTCTCAAATGTGCCCTTTGTAATTTTCTGCCTGATCTCTTTCATATAGGAGTCGCACAGCTGAGCCTCTCGCACCTCATCGACCAAGCTGGAAGAAGTGAGCAGCGAATGGAGTCAGTGTGCTCGGCGACTCAGGGCGTCGGCTACAACATTCGCCTTCCCCTCTTTATACTGAAGGTTGATGTCGTAATCTGATAAGAACTCCATCCACCTTCTCTGTCTCAAATTCAATTCTTTTTGGGTGAACACGTATTGCAAACTCTTGTGGTCGGAATAAATGGTGATGCTTACCCCATAGAGATAGTGTCGCCATATCTTCAAGGTGAAGACTATGGCTCCTAACTCTAAATCATGTGTCGGGTAATTCTCCGCATGCTTTTTCAGCTGGCGGGAGGCGTATGCTACTACCTTGCCATGCTGCATGAGTACGCATCCCATGCCTTTGCCTGATGCATCGCAGTAAACTTCAAATCCCTCTATGCCCTCTGGAAGTGTGAGAATGGGTGTTGAGGTCAATGAATCTTTCAAGCTCTGGAAGGCTATCTCGCACTCGTCTGTCCACACAAACGGTGCATCTTTCTTCATCAGTGCCGTCATGGGCTTCGCAACTTTCAAGAAATCTCTAACAAACCTTTGGTAGTAACCGGCTAGACCAAGAAAGCTCTGAATATCGGAAACATTCTTAGGTCTAGGCCATGAACGGACTGCTTCAATCTTAGCTGGGTCAACAAAGATACCAGCACTCGAGATCACGTGACCAAGGAAGGAGACCTGGTCAAGCCAGAACTCACATTTGGAGAACTTCGCGTATAGCTGATTCTCACGTAATGTCTCAAGTACACGCCTCAAATGGCTCTCATGCTCGGCTCTCAACTTCGAATAAATGAGGATGTCATCGATGAAGACCACCACTGATGTGTCTAATTGATCACTGAACAACCAATTCATCAAATCCATAAATTTAGCTGGCGCATTCGATCCGAATGGCATCACTGTAAACTCAAAGTGACCGTATCTCGTACGGAATGCTGTATTCTCAATATCGGAATCTCTGATGGCAATCTGGTGATACCCTGATCGGAGGTCAATCTTGGAGAAGACTGAAGCTCCCTTCAACTGATCAAATAGGTCGTCGATGCGTGGCAATGGGTATTTGTTCTTCACAGTGACCACATTAAGCTCACGGTAATCAATACAAAGGCGGAGACTACCGTCCTTCTTCTTCACGAAGCGGACCGGCGCTCCCCAGGGTGATACGCTCGGGCGTATAAACCCCTTGGCAAGCAAATCTTTCAACTGTACTTTCAATTCAGCCAACTCTGCCGGTGCTAAATGGTATGGCGCCCTAGCAATCGGACCCATGCCTGGTACAAGCTCTATCTCAAACTCAACTACCCTCTGTGGTGGCATGCCGGGAAGTTCCTTCGAAAACACATCTGGGAACTTCGACACTACCGGTATGTCGGGGTTGAACTCTGGATCTCGTTGAAGGTCTTGCACATAGCAAAGGAATACCTCGTGCCCCTTTCTGAGCTCTCGATACATGGACTCGGCGGAGATTACTTTGGTCGAAGGCTCTCTCAGCCTCTAACGGTATGATACGGTAACCCCAGATGGGCTTCTAAGCAGCAATCTGTGCTCGGTGCAGAGGATTCACCCCTTGTGCCGCTCCAACCAGTTCATCCCAACAATTAGGTCGAATCCCAAACCACTGAACTCGATAAAGGAAATGAGAAATGCCTCGCCCTTAATTTGGATAGTGGCAGCTCGGTAGTATTTCGTACACTTAACTCCCTCTTTCGACGGGAGAGTGACCATGAAATCTGGCAACTCTTCGGCGTCGAGCCCCAACCTCTTTGCGAATGATGGCGAAATGAAGGTATGAGAGGCGCCAGTGTCGAATAATACAGTGGCATCAATACCATTCACCGGAAAGGAACCCGTGATGATGGTGCCGCTTTTACCGGCCTGTGTCTCGGTGAGAATACTGAGGGAACCTTCCGTACCGAGTCCACAACCTATTTATTCATAAGCTTTATGAGTTGAGGGTATAACGCAAGTGGAAAATCTGACAACCAACATTGCTTTATTCATAAACATCCATCATACAACGTGTGTCTCTAATACACATCGCTATCATACTACATGATATTACAAGTTTAATACTTCCTAAAGGTGAGATCCAGGCGTCCAGGTTTTAGGTGTGTGGCGTTGACCACTGTCGATGGTGCCGTATTCACTCTTATCTTCTTGATACCGTGATACAGCATTCTCGACTTACCTCCCATAACTAAGACATCTCCGAACTTAAGTATCAGTCTCTCAGCGAGGTCTGCACGCTTTTGCTCGCTAAATAAGAATTCGGCATCGTCACCAATGGACCAAGACACTACGGGCACTCCTAGTTCGAGAGATTCCGCTGTCTCGTCCTTATCCTGGTGTAAACCAAGTCGTCCACCTTCTTCGTAGAAGTTAATAATACAAAGGTCCGCTTCAAGTGTAGGAACGGGATCAGCCTCTAGTTGCTGCGCGATCTCTACAACTTGCGCGTTAACCACTTGGAATTCATCGGGTATTGTTGGCGGTGTTGCTCCATCTTCGGCTCGTGTCTTCTGGTATGCCTTGGTATAAGGATTCCAGTCCTTTCCCAAGCATATCATCTTCAGCTTCATCTTCGCTCCACCGGGGAATTCGGGTGTGTAAAATCCTCCTGGAACCGCCCCTAGTTCGTTGCATCGTCGGATGATAGATATTTGCACTTCAGGTGTCAGGTATCCTCTTATTAATATCATACCTGGTCGGATGACCTGACACTGTTCGTTGGTGATGTGGTAAGTGGTGAGGTCGGCTCCTTCGGCGAGTGGGTTTGAAGAGATTGGGTAACAGATATTGAAGGTTCCTATGGTGGTAAATTTTATCTGATGTGAGTTCAAGTTGTTAAACTAGTTCGGTTCATGCTCAATTCACACAAGAATCTCTAAGTAATTCAAGTAGTCACTCATGCAAACAATTCAACATTTAGGCATGCTCTCAAGGATCAAAGGTGTGCGAATTTACCTAAGCCGGACTTCGTGCCGGTCCCATCTCTATAAATGATGTGCAAGGCCGGCTGCCTCTGGGGTGTGCCCTTCTGAGGACCTCGGGACCCCTGTCCCTGTGAGGTCTGCTGGGCTGGTGCATCGCTAGATGCAACCTCCTTGCCTTCCATCTGTTTAAAACCCTGGTAATTTCCGCGGTAGTTGCCTTGGTAGTTGCCTCTGGGTTTGGACTTGTTCGGGCACTCAAACTGACGGTGGCCCATTTGGCCGCACTCAATGCATCTCACCTCTTTCCCTTGGCAGTCGAGACCGGGTGGTTCCCTCCGCATGTTCTGCAGTGGTAGTACCGGCTTCTAGTGTGGGTCTTACCGAAGTCAGAACTAGAACCTGAGGTTTGAGGGTTAGAAATATCCGATGTGGAAATATCAATTCATATAAGTACAAGTTTTATCCACTATCTTACCCTTAAACGGCTGGGATCTCAATGGTTTAGCAGCCACTGCTGTAGGGTAGGCTATTCGCAACTGCTCAGTTGCCTTGCCCTTCTCATCCTGGGCGTTGTTTTTAGTGGGGGTACTCTTTTGAGGTGGGTGGGTGTACTTCCCTTTCTTTGACTTCCAGCCCTTGTTCTTATGTTGTTCCTCTGAGCTAGCATTCTTTGGGTTAGTCTTGCACTTGAGCGCGTTCTCTTCGTCCCTTAGCTGGACGGTGATTTCAACTCTTGAGGCGGCATGGTAACACTCCTGAGGTTCTTGGGTGTTAGAGAGTATGTTTCACAAACAAATTACTATCTAATATGGACAATGGCATAACGGTTTCAAATTAAGGTTTACCTGGAGGGAGGTAAAGCGGGTGTATCCCATGCCATACCGGAGGCGTTGGCTCAGGCCGCCATAGAAGCGGTCGACCAACACCTGACAGGTGTACCCCAAGTCTGGTAGTAAACGGAGGATGGAGGTGAATTAGGTGTAGTTTCATCGACGGTCATCTTATCCGTCATTTCAATGCGTCAAGCTTCAAGCGCTTCTTGGTCTTAACGTGCTCGGGGTAGTATTTTGCTCTAACGAGGGAGGTGTAGGCTTCCCAATCAAAGGTCAGATCAGCGGTGTGCTCAGCTTTCACAAGTTTCCACCAATCCATGGCGGCATCTTTGAGGTAATAGGCGGCTACCCTCACTCGAATTCCAGCAGGAGCTTCGAGAGTCTTGAATGCCGTCTCCATTTCAGCAATGTAGGCCTCCAGCTTAGCCGGTTCGCTCTTGCCTCTAAAGCAAGGAGGACGGAGATCTGTGACGGCCTTTACCCAATTTACCTCTCGGGGCTGCGGTGGGTCGGCTGTTGTTATTGTTGTTGCTGGTTTTGTTGGGTTTGTTGAGTTTATTGTATAGCTGTTATTACTTGTGGTAACATTTGTGCTATAGTGGCGGCGACGATTTCAGCTATCGTCTGCGTGCCCGGATCATTGGAAGACTCACCACGGGATCGGCCTCGGCCTTGTCCTGACATCTGAACATTTAACATTTCGCATTAGGTACTGTGACCAATTGGTCTTGAGTTTAAGCAGTTGTATCGTCCTTGCGGGCGTTAAGGGGTATCCGTATTGATTACGGTCATTCAAAGTTAGGTTCCTAATTCTCCGTTGTAAGATGGTTTATAATCCTAACTCGGTAATCACTACACTCGGTGGTACTCGGCTATCAGAGCGACACTTCACTCTGATACCACTTTTTGTAACACCTCTACCGCTAATCCCCTAATTATCTCCTAATCGTCACGGTCTCTAGGCTAATCGCAGCGGAACACACAACTAAGTAGCGGGTGATACACGCCGTTAGCCGCCCATACGACTAACTAGGCCTCAATAACAACAATAGTGCGGTCTGATAGCAAGAAGTACCAGTTAACCACAATAACCTCCAACAATCCATAAACAAGTCCTAACAATACATACATCCTTGTTCACCAAAATAATATCCAAAAGTGATTACCGAGTCTAAATGTTTAGCTCACAATTTACAACCTTCCAAGTCTACAAAATATTAACGGTATACCTCTAACCGTATCACAAATGTTTACATCTTTCAAAATCCAAAAAGGTGTACCCCATGGTACACCGGTCACAAACCTAACTGTGCACCACTCGGTACACCAACCAAAATAATTAATCGACATGAAGAGCATCCCGGTCATTTCCGGCCTTTCAACATTCTCGAGTCCCTGCAAATAAAAACATTGCCCCTAGGGGCTCAGCAAAAGCAGAATATGACTTCCGTATACCCCGTGTACTAGCGGGGGTATGCCAACTAATTGGTCGCCAACATGCGGTTCATTTTTATAATTGCAACATGCTAGGTATGGAAAGCATAATCATGCATAACACGCACAAACAAGGCATATCAAATAAGGCACAAACTAACCGTCAACGGCCATGTCCAATCTCAACAAGCTTCACCTTAGGTTAGCCCAATTACCATCCGGGTTAATCGGATGTCTTTACCTCAATACTCAAGTTCCACAAATCCACAACCAAGTTCTTCCAACCCAAATTATCCTTCTCTTATCAAATCCCAAGTTAAGCCGGTATGGCCTCCGGGCAAGGATAAGGCTATCCCACCACCGGGCTCAAAGTTGGCCCACCTAACCAGGTCGCTACCCATTTAAGGGGTTTGGACCATGGAAAGGATTATAGCCAGGAATCGGTTAACAATCTCTCTTGCAACCTCATCCTCACGTGTGGCCGAAACTATATCGGACTCCTCAAATACTCCTAATTCAAATTCCCAAAGTTAGAATGTTAGGTGGTTAGGGAGTTAGTGAGAAGCCATAACAATCAGTCGGCGAGCGCTACCTGACACAAAAGGATGAAGCTCCTGTTCTAGAGGAAGGTCTGAAAGCTCTCGACTCCAATGATAAGGAAACACCTCCAATTCAAGTGCTCAACCCTCGACGAGCGCTACCTGACACCTATCCGATCCAGTCAAGAGGGAGAAAGTGACACATAATCGCTCTCTCCAGTCATCCTGACTGTAGAGGAGTGTGAGAAACTGAGGAAGGCCAAGGGAAAGACTATGATGGCTCCTTCACCTCACATCCAAGAGCTAGAGGAGCTCTTTTAAACGAAGAGTGATGTCGCCAAGTCTCAGCCCAAGCATTTGCTCAAGTGCCTGAAACGGTTGAGCCAACTGCAGCCCTCCCTCATCAAGGCAGCAAACATCGACGATAAATCATGTCCCATCTTACCAAAGACGTTGGACATCAAATGGATGGAAAAGATGGGTCTGAGACAGATAGTGGAGCTATTGGAGTTCCAAGGATGGGTAGACTACTTCCAATACCCCGTCGTCTGCTACACTGAGCTGCTCAAGGAGCATATGTGACATATAAGTTGATGGAATGAGCAAAAGAAACTTATAAGGAGGTATACTTATAACATAAGATGATAATTCGCGAATACTAAGATTTCAGGGATTAAGGTACATAAAATAATACCTTAAGTGTAAAGTAGACATGGAAAAAGGGTTAACAAAGATTAAGAGATAATCTTATAACTCAACATGAAATAGCAAAATTAAAACACTTAAACCTTTCACAATATGATTAACATTAGACGGGAGTGGAAAATAATTAACGCCCTTGGTTAATCGAATTATAGGGTGGAATAGATGGGACGTCAGCTGAGACTAGGTGAGCGTCGTCATGGTGAAGGGTATGATATTCTTGTAGTCTGTTTGCTACCGAGTTACATCGGCTTGTATGCTATATGCTTGAGTGAAATGGATATAAGATTAAGCATGGAAAATGAATTGCTAAGTGTTATTTGATGCTATGTTATTGTTACTCGATGTTACTTGTGAAATGCTACAAACAAGAACTTAGTAGATTAATACTCACACAAGAACACTTAACGATGTTCGGAAAGTAACAAGAGGATTAAGTAAGTGGAGTTAACTAACGGTTGATAACATATGAGAAATGTCTCACTAACTTTCCTTCAATATATTGTCGATATCTAGAATAGCGATGTTTAAACTTATCACCCTGTTATACCCAAAATTTTGACTCCCCGGGATAGAATCCCTAAGTCTTAAGTGTTGAGGAAGGCACCTTGGTCAGTCAATAAGGAATCCTGACTTGATCGGCGTATTTCGGAGTGCTAGTGACAGCTTATTCACCATCGGGGGTATTTTTGTAAATTTTAAGGCTCCTAAGACCTCCCTTAAGCTTTATCTCTCCTACTCCTCATTCCCCTCATTCTCTCATGTATCACTCCTCTCTCTCATTTTATTTCTTCTCCAAGCAAGCCAACAATGGCGATTTGCAAAACCCATTCAGCACTCTCCCTTCTCTCCTCTTGTTGAGCACTAAAACCTCCACCAAAATTACAAAATTTGTACCTTTGTGTTCCTCTCATCAAGGAGAGCATTTCCCTCTTTTCCAAATTCGAAAACAACCACTTTCATCTCCATGGATGTTCTTGGTTTTGAATATGAATACCACCATTAGAAGCCTCACCTTCACCTTGTTGGTCTAAGGTAAAAAGAAATCCGAAAATACTAGCATTCCTTGCTCTTATGTGCAAATAGAAATTTCTAAGTCTTAAAATTCTATTCCTTGTTTGCCCAGCAGATTTTGGCTTCTTTTGGAGGGTGGAAATATTGATCTTGTTGCTATTCTACACTACTTCTACATACTTGCAAGGTAATGCATTTCCTAAACCCTAAAATATACCCTAAAGCTTTAAAGATAATTTAAGTGTTAGTTTGTATTGAAATGGTGGTGTATATCAATGGGCTGTAGCTTTAGAGATTGAATCCCCAAAACCGGTGGGAAGAGAGGAAAGGAAAGGAAGGAAGAGGGAAAGAAGAAAGAAGAAGGAAAGAAAAGCTAGTAAGAAAACAAGGTAAATTACACTCACTTGTGTAGCTTTTGTAATGCATTGTGTAACAGATTTTTAGTAGCTTTAAATGAGTATTGTAAATGGTATTGAGTAGTAGTGTAATGTGGAAGGAGACTAAAATGTTTTAAAGCTTTAAAAGACACTTTAAAACTTGTTAAAACTTGGATGGAAATAGAAGTTGTGTGCAGGAATTAAATGAGTGGTTAATGTCTAGTATTTGTTTTGGAGAGTTGTGTGTTAGTGATGTTTGTCAACAAGTGATATGGGTAGCATTGTGTGAATAAACATGTGGTGAGAATGTAAAAATATAGGGGAGACTATGTCAAATTTTATCTAGAACCTAGAACACTTAAGAACTAGAAATGAGTGGAGAAACACTTTGAAAACAGATTTTTTTTTAAATGGAGCTAAGTTATGGGTAGATTAAGAAAGTAAGATACTGCACTATAAACCTTGGAAATGGCATTAGGAGAGGATTCTATGTATGGAGGAAGTAAGAACAAAAATCTGTAGCATCTATTGAAGAAGAAAAAAAACTGTAACAAGGGAGAAAAATAGACAGTGAAGGATGTTAAGTAACAGATTAGTATAGAGCTTTCGTTAGGTTAGTTTTAAGTGCCTAATCAATGTTAAAACATGCTAGAGTTCATGTGGGAATATTGGAAAAGAAACAGGTAAAGGATTGAAGCGAGAACAGAGCTTAAAAACTGTAAATTTGCAACAGACTTAATTTGTACTTGTTTGCAAACAAGTACACAAACAAGTACGCAAACAAGTACGTAGAAAGGATGGTCCGGGTTTGCAAACAAGTACACAAACCCAGACCACCTTAAAAACTTGACAGAAACATCTCTGAAGAGATGGTCCGGGTTTGCAAACAAGTACACAAACCTGGACCACCTTAAAAACTTGACAGAAACGTCTCTGAATATGGTCCGGGTTTGTAAACTGGTACACAAACCCGGACCACCATAAAAACTTGGTAGAAAGTCATTCCAGGGTTTGGTCCGGGTTTGTAACCCTGGACACAAACCCGGACCAGGCTAAAAAGTATCCAGAAAGTGTTTTTAAGCAAGTTAAAGGTGGGGAATTGAATGGTCTTGATATTATAAGGTATTAAGACTTGATTAATGATGTTAATGGTCATTAAAGCTATAACAGCTTAGAAAGTAATGTAAAGTAAGTGATTTAAGTAAATGGATTTGAACAACAATGAGTTGTAAGTATAAACCGGGAACGTTAGGAAAGTAATGAGTAAGGTTATTATAGATAATTTGTAACGACCCCAAAACCACCCTAGGAGTTAGGGACGTTACACGCCGTGTATCTATTACCTAATAACGCAAGGCTCTAACATACGAAACCCAAACCGAAGCAAAGTACACTTTTATTAACTAGAACCAAATTACAAGGTCTATCTAACATTACATGCGAAAGCCCAACTTCATTACATAAAAAATCAAATTACAAAGGGCCTTAAGGCACAACTACAAATAAAGCGAAAGACGAAGCAGAAAGCAGAGCGGAGTCTTCAAAGGAAACTTAAACCTGCAAATCAGACGGAAATAGGGGTGAGCCAAACTACAGCTCAGCAGGTGATAACTTCATCAGCTAAGCATGCTCAAAACATATACTGAACATAATCGTATACTAATACATAAGCTTAGAAAATTAGACTGGAAGTTGTAACAGAAATCAGATAGAGAATGAAGCTTTCTCAAATCAGAGGAGTGACAGGCCAGAACTGAAATAGAAGTTGTCAAATCAGAGCAGAGCAGAGAAGCAGAAACTGAGCAAATTGAACGAAGTCTGAAATAAGAACAAAACAAACCACAAACTCAAAAGTCCAGATCAGAAGCTTAATCAAAACAGAGGTGGACACTAGACACCAGCTGACACATCAGAAGGACTCACATAACGTCCTATGGATCCGAAGATCCCACAACAGAAGCCGTAGAGACAGCTATGGACCCGTCGGCACTAAACACCAAGGGACCCTGAGAGATAGAACAGAAGGGAACCCGAGGGAATAACAGAAGGAATTCTGCGCAGCATGCTACGGGACAGCCAGACCCGACTATCCAAGGCTCAAAGCTAAACATCTAGGTCCCAAAACAGAAGCTTTACAAAATGAAGCAGAAGCCTTTAACAGCGAACGGAGGGCTGAAGCACATCAAACGATCATAAGCCCTTATCAAAACAAAATTACATTGACTAGCAAACATGAATAGTAAAAAGCGTAGAAGCTCAAACACTCTTTCAGAGCAAATCAGAGTTCAAAGGCTTATCTAAGGCTTTCAAATTAAAGTGCACATATACATGTGCTAAAATGTATTAGATCAGATAGTACTCGAAAAGAGGAATCCAACGCCACAAACGGCACTCAAAACGGAGCTCAAACGAAGAAGTTATGCTAAAAACAAAGGCCGGTCCAAACATACGTCCGACCTTGCATGTTCGGGACCTAAATCGAGAGTCTGAAAATCTGCCGGCGTATGATGTCCGAACTTCAATGTTCGGACACATGTTCGGACACTACGAAAACTGCAAAATCACTTGCGGAAATCAGCCAGAACCAAGCCACAATTCCCCACAAAACATACATAATTTATTATAGCAAAATAGCCAATCGAAAACACATTTCCACGTGGTTTTTACGCATCAAACGCACATCAAAATCAACCCAAAACATCATCAATCAGAGAGTCAAAGAAATCATAAACAGAATCCGAAACAGAACCACCGTGGGTGAACACACCCACCCGAATCCATTCACCACCTACCTCACATCCGACGCAAAGCCATCTCTGCGGACCCGACAACAATCTCTACTCGAATCCCATCTGAAATCACAAACGCTCGCACAAATCGAAGAGGAACCACACCGATAGGAGGAGCAAGAATCTTGAATGAAGAACGATATCCCCAAACTCGGAATTGGCAGACCCAAACCACCAACGTAGAAACTAGAATCATAGATTATTGATTTACAGAGAGGAGAAGATTTGAGGAGAAGAGGGCAAAGGGAGGAAGAGAATGGAAGTTACATCGTGAATGGCAGAGCGGGAGAATGAGCGTCAATGTATTTGAGGAGAAAGGAGCAAATATACATGAAATAAGAAAAAAGGAAAGGAAAAGAGGGAGAAAAGAAAATAAAATAAATTTGAAACTCCTTCCTTAATAAATAACATTATCACAAGAAAAAGAGGAAAAGGAATTAAATAACCTTTCTACTAACTTATGAATAAATAACAAAAAAGAAAGATGACATTGTAATCCTCCTTCCTCAAAGGGAATGCTAAGACTAGAATCATAAACGAATCAGCTCAAGATTCAAAATATGATTAGTCTCCCTTTGCAAACCGAACGTAATAGAAGCGGGATGAAATTAAATAAAAAAAAACTGGGGCATAACATTATACCCCCCTTAAAATGAATTTCGTCCTCGAAATTCGACGAAACCCGGAATACACACGAATGCTCCTCAAGTGCAGGAATACTACAAACTCTAAGACATGCAGAATGAAGCTCACAGATCAAAAGGTCAACCCTCACAGGGAGTTGCCACTCAGAACAAGATTCACAACTGATAGCCTGACAGAAGGGGAAGCAGAATATTACTGGCACAAAACTTTAGAGCACAAGGAAACACTTACATCTCACAGAGCTAACACTTCAACTTGACAACTGACTTGCTGACCGAAGGAACGAAGCAAAGGTAACTAAGAACTAACCCTGAAAGCACAGGAGCCACACCCAGACTCACCACTGACTAACAGACATGGAACATACCAGAAGGCCCCCACAATCTCAGACTAAGGCACAGGAAACACACTCCACATCGCTAATCATACCCATGCTAACACACCGAACCTACTGGCTCAAACGCTAACAAAAGAATGAAGCAGAAGGTACTGAAGGCTAGGCCTGAAGGAGCTGGAACATTCTCATCTCACTGCTAACTGACTGACAGGAGAGCACACTAGAAGGTCACCAACACTTAGTCTCAAAGCACAAGAGAAGCACCCACACACTTTAGAGACCCGCCTTGCAAAGCATACTAGCAGACTCACTAATAGAAGGAACAAAGCAAAAGATTACCTAACCACTTAACTTTAGGGCACTGAAGGAACACTCACAATCTCAGAGCTCTATCTTACACGGGCCAGCTCACCGAATCACTGATTGTCCCACAAACAAAAGGAACCAAAACGGGAATCACTGAGAAGCTCAACACAAAGGCATAAAAGGGACTCTCACACTTCCAGATGCTCTAACTTGCCCGAGCCAACACCCAACCTCACAAGCAAATTCACTAACAGAACAAGCAAAGCACAAGATCATAGAAGACAAAGCTTAAAGGATTAGGGCAGCACTCGCACTCGTTGCTGACTGCCAAACCAAAAGAACATAACGAAAGGTTACTAAAGCTCAGCCTAGAGACACAGAAGAAACACTCAACTCTCTCAAAAGACGTCCTTCTACAAAGGACCAACCAAACAAATCTCTCGAACCCACACCACAAGCCACTCAGAACCAAAGCTCAACACACCCCCTGAAACATACACTGAAGCACCCATTGGCTCACATCACACAACTCAAAACTCTCAGCCAAGATTCTCACCCAAACGCAGAACTTCACAGTCTAAGCTCACACCATGACCCGCTCAGAACTAAAGCACAACCTACTCTCCGGAACACACACTGAAGCACTCCTAGACACTTATCACTCAACTCAGACCTCGCAAACCAAACCCACACACAAACACAGAACATATAGACCAAGCGCACACCCGAACTCACATCACAACACATTACCTTACTCAACTCGTAGGCCATACTCACAGCACATCCAACCAAGAGCTAAAGCACACACCTAGCCGGATCGCACAACTGAAACACTCTTGAACCACGTCACAACTTATCACACAACCTATCCTCACCAGAAGTCACACACGTGACTCCGCACAGCACACTGCCCAATCAGAACACACAACTAAAAACCACCAAACTCACAATTTAGTTTCTCACACCATCCAAACTATTCCAATTCCACATGCCACACAACCCAAACAAATCTGACTAACACCCAGCACAGAAGACAACTCACACAACAAAAACACACCACTGAAGCTCACAACTGAAACTTGCATTCGGTCATCCTTTCCCAAAGGACCCAACTCCCTCAGATTCAGACTCAAAGCATAGAAAGCACATTGACAATCAGACACTACGCTTCTGCTGCGCTACTCTGATAGTGGACAACCACAGAGCAGACGCACTCAACAGACTCCAGGAAACATTCAAATCAAACAACAGATAGCAGACAAATCATGCAATAGACAACACTTAGCACATATCAAACAATGACACGGAAGCGTAGACAGGCAAACACCCACAAATCCCAACGAAAACCAAACCTAGCTCTGATACCACTAAATGTAACGACCCCAAAACCACCCTAGGAGTTAGGGACGTTACACGCCGCGTATCTATTACCTAACAACGCAAGGCTCTAACATACGAAACCTAAAACCGAAGCAAAGTACACTTTTATTAACTAAAAACAGATTACAAGGTCTATCTAACATTACATGCGAAAGCCCAACTTCATTACATAACAAAATCAAATTACAAAGGGCCTTAAGGCACAACTACAAATATAAAGCGAAAGACGAAGCAGAAAGCAGAGCGGAGTCTTCAAAGGAAACTTAAACCTGCAAATCAGACGGAAATAGGGGTGAGCCAAACTACAGCTCAGCAGGTGATAAACTTCATCAGCTAAGCATGCTCAAAACATATACTGAACATAATCGTATACTAATACATAAGCTTAGAAAATTAGACTGGAAGTTGTAACAGAAATCAGATAGAGAATGAAGCTTTCTCAAATCAGAGGAGTGACAGGCCAGAACTGAAATAGAAGTTGTCAAATCAGAGTAGAGCAGAGAAGTAGAAACTGAGCAAATTGAACAGAAGTCTGAAATAAGAACAAAACAAACCACAAACTCAAAAGTCCAGATCAGAAGCTTAATCAAAACAGAGGTGGGACACTAGACACCAGCTGACACATCAGAAGGACTCACATAACGTCCTATGGATCCGAAGATCCCACAACAGAAGCCGTAGAGACATCTATGGACCCGTCGGTCACTAAACATCCAAGGGACCCTGAGAGATAGAACAGAAGGGAACCCGAGGGAATAACAGAAGAAATTCCTGCGCAGCATGCTACGGGACAGCCAGACCCGACTATCCAAGGCTCAGAAGCTAAACTTCTAGGTCCCAAAACAGAAGCTTTACAAAATGAAGCAGAAGCCTTTAACAGAGCAGAACGGAGGGCTGAAGCACATCAAAAGGATCATAAGCCCTTATCAAAACAAAAGTCATACATTGACTAGCAAACATGAATAGCAAACAGAAGCGTAGAAGCTCAAACACTCTTTCAGAGCAAATCAGAGTTCAAAGGCTTATCTAAGGCTTTCAAATTAAAGTGCACATATACATGTGCTAAAATGTATTAGATCAGATAGTACTCGAAAAAAGGAATCCAACGCCGCAAACGGCACTCAAAACGGAGCTCAAACGAAGAAGTTATGCTAAAACAAAGGCCGGTCCGAACATACGTCCGACCTTGCATGTTCGGACCTAAATCGAGAGTCTGAAAATCTGCCGGCGTATGATGTCCGAACTTCAATGTTCGGACACATGTTCGGACACTGCGAAAACTGCAAAATCACTTACGGAAATCAGCCAGAACCAAGCCACAATTCCCCCACAAAACATACATAATTTATTATAGCAAAATAGCCAATCGAAAACACATTTCCACGTGGTTTTTACGCATCAAACGCACATCAAAATCAACCCAAAACATCATCAATCAGAGAGTCAAAGAAATCATAAACAGAATCCGAAACAGAACCACCGTGGGTGAACACACCCACCCGAATCCATTCACCACCTACCTCACATCCGACGCAAAGCCATCTCTGCGGACCCGACAACAATCTCTACTCGAATCCCATCTGAAATCACAAACGCTCGCACAAATCGAAGAGGAACCACATCGATAGGAGGAGCAAGAATCTTGAATGAAGAACGATATCCCCAAACTCGGAATTTGCAGACCCAAACCACCAACGCAGAAACTAGAATCATAGATTATTCGATTTACAGAGAGGAGAAGAGGGCAAAGGGAGGAAGAGAATGGAAGTTACATCGTGAATGGCAGAGCGGGAGAATGAGCGTCAATGTATTTGAGGAGAAAGGAGCAAATATACATGAAATAAGAAAAAAGGAAAGGAAAAGAGGGAGAAAAGAAAATAAAATAAATTTGAAACTCCTTCCTTAATAAATAACATTATCACAAGAAAAGGAGGAAAAGGAATTAAATAACCTTTCTACTAACTTATGAATAAATAACAAAAAAAGAAAGATGACATTGTAATCCTCCTTCCTCAAAGGGAATGCTAAGACTAGAATAAATCATAAACGAATCAGCTCAAGATTCAAAATATGATTAGTCTCCCTTTGCAAACCGAACGTAATAGAAGCGGGATGAAATTAAATAAAAAAAAACTGGGGCATAACATAATTAACCACCCCACTGTATGTATGTGGTAGGATTCAAATAGTCAAACACCGAAGAGAAGTCGGTGAGTCCAAAGTCAACGATGAACAATATGATTTCCTCATGCTTTGTATCCTAACCTGGTTACCCCGATTTGTGTGCTTATTTGATGACCTAAATAAGATAAACGCATGAATCGGATTTTAATGCACTTGTGCTTGTTTTAGATGGTTCTTGTTATATGGTCTGGAACATTTAGTTGTATAATTCATGAAATGAATGGATGAGAATGATGTGTATATGTAGCTCATTGTGTACTTGTGTAATGTATTAGTCCTTGGTATGGATGTGATGACTTCTACTAATTCCTAACCACCTAGCTCCTAACTTGAGTAATGAATAAAATGGAATGAGTAGAAGTCCGAAATAGCTTCAGCCACGCGTGAGGATAAGGAAACACAAGAGGTTGGATCCGATTCCTGGCCTGAATCCTTTCTATGGACCAAACCCCTTAAATGGGTAGCATCCTAGATTGGTGAGCCACCCTTAAGCCCGGTGGTGGGACGGTGTATCCCTGCCCGGAGGTCACACCGACTTGACTTGAGTAAGAAAGTAAGTAAGTAAAGTATTGTATGAGTATTGGTCTTGGCTAGTTTAAGTCATTGACCTTGAGTAAAACAGTAATGTACACCCGATTAACCCGGGTGTGTAAAGAAGCTAACAAGTACTGTGTATGTATTGGAGAAGCGTATCTTCGGAACGGTAAGTATGAATGGTTGACTTGTAATGTCTTCCTTGTATGCAGTGAATGTATGTATGCTATATGATATGAATGTATTGTACTGTGTAAGAGCAAGTATGCATGTATGAATAAACGAACAACATGTATTTGACCTAAGTAGTTGGCGTACCCTCGCTAGTACGCGGGGTATGCAGAATTCATATGCAGCGTAAGCTGAGCCCCTTGGGGAACTATTTTTATTTTACAGGTACCCGAAGCTGTTATGGTCATTGTAAGAGACCAGCTGCTACACTTAGTTAGCTAGGGATGATTTTGTGGATAGTAAAGAATTGTATAAGGCTTGTAGGCCTTGAAGTACAAGTGTACCAAGCGGTACACCCTTTTATATTTGGAAAGGTATGTAGAATTGTGAGGAATGGGTAATATGGTGACTCTTAAGGAGTATGTGTATGCATGTGGAAATGTTGAATTTTGGTATTGTACTTAGGATACTCGGTATATTGTAAAGTAAGGATTGAGCAATGTAATGAATGGAGAATTATAGTACTCGGTTGTAATTGAAGCATGAATTGTATTTGTTTTAGTACTCGGGTATTCCGGTCCATCAGACCGATACTGTAGTGGAAGTAGGCCTTGTTAGTCACGTGGGAGGCTAACGGCATTGTATCACCCGCCATTGTGTAAGGAAGTATCCACTGCGTAGTATGTAAGTACGAGGAGATTAGATGGTAATGACGGGATTAGCAGTAGGGGTGTTACAAAAAGTGGTATCAGAGCGAAGTATCGCTCTGATGACTGGAAATACCGAGTTAGGAATTAGAAGCTTAGGGCTAAGGGCTGAGTGATAGCGTTAGAGATACGCTAGTTAGGAACCACCGGTGTGTACCGGATACCTACAATATCAGACCCGCCCTCCGCATCCCCATTGTATAACTTGGGAAAGAACGCTAGAGAGAGGGAAAGTCCTCTCATACTCGGGAAAACCCGATCTGGCAATAGTGAGATATTCCTATAAGAGGAAAGAACCTGACATATAGTAGATTCCAAGAAATGGAAGTCCCGGAGATGGTTCCCGGTTGAACAATAACACCCATACTTAATAGCGGTAGGATGAGTACTCTAACCATAAGGAAACTACCACTTACAACAGCATGGGGCGACATGCTTAGCAGTCGCGAAGCCCGGCTAGTCAACCAGCAGCAGGAAAAGAAGCACTAAGCACGCAACAGAGCGGAAAAAGGAACAGTAACAAAACCCAAGACACAAGTCTACGGGACAGTAATAGCGAAATAACACCACCAACGGTATGCTAACTGACTAAGGACATAGTCGGGAGTGGTTAACTCCAAAATTACAACGCCAATAAGGTTACAATACCTGGCCAGTATGCTTAGACAGCTACGAGAACATTCACGGGATATAATCCGACACAACTACAGAAGTAGTGCCTAAACAAGCTGAGGCTCGGTGACCATGGTAAACACGGGGAACGAGCAACAAAGAAAAACACAAGGCAAATAAATAAGGATCTCCAAGGATTAGAGAAGTACCCTAATCAACGACAGTCACGTCAAGATCACTGAAAAGTTACTTAAAAGATCGAGTGTTCCAAACATAAATTAATAGATCAAAGAAAGAGTTGACAAGACTACCAAATACGAGTGGAAACCATACCGTGACCGGTATAGGTTTACCCAAAAACCACCAGTACCACGCACTTGCCACGGTAAGTGAAGTAAGAACAGGAACATGTAGAGGAACCCTAACACACCACAAGTACTTAGTAATGTATTGTGACCGCAATGAAACGACTACAGGATCACACATCCTAAAAACTGGAAGAATGAAACCTTGGGAGGGCCTGACGGCTTGACCATTGCACTAATGGACATACCAGTCAACGGGAAGCTGGACTTGGTCAAGACCTCAGACATGGTCACGCAATGAAAAACTTCTTTTAACATCGAACTGTTATTTCAAAATCCAAAATTTTTCTTTCAAAACCACAACCCTTCTTTCAAACCACCGATTTTAAAACCAAACGAGAAGATTCACCATAAGATATCTTAGGATGATATAAGAGGAATTGACAACTGAATACTTCACCTAGGCGTGTGACGAACACTACAAGTGTACAACACGAGATGTGGGATGACCTCACTCCGATAGGAGCTCGCGGGCCTGACAGACCTACTTGTAGGATGGTCGGGTAAGTAGTAATGTATCAGTATGGTACCCCGCATATGTATACAAGTAGGGTACGAAACATAGGAAGTAGTTAACTCCATTCTACGGACCGTAAGTAAGTCCAAGACAGAATAGTTGGACGCCACAGAAGATCAAGGAGGAAGAACGCAGTTGAACTAACGAGTATAAGTGACCCAGACAATTCATCTGAGGATCATGGACAAGAACTATAAGATGTAATGAGCAAAGATTATTTAATATAGACATTGGATATGTCTCAAACATTTCAAAGCGGATGCGTGAAAGCTGGAATGAATACCCAGCCACAAACAGTAAGGCAGACGTCTACACAGACACGTCAATGTTCGATGAACGGGACAGAACTCCCAGAACAATCACCATGACTACCGGGAATATTAATCTTCATCAAGAGGATGTTTGAACCGGTGTGGAACATGAGGAGAAAGTATCAACAGTCTACCCAAGAATGGGAGACGCTATGACCCTAAACAGGATAGTTCAAATACAATACCACAAGGTGGTATAGCTAATACAACATGTCATGAACACTAGCCAGATGTAATGGCGTAACCTAATAACACCCAGGAGCAGTCCTTGAAGGGTGTACAAGTCAACAGTGGTTGAACGGAATATTGTGATGAGGACACAAGTGTTAGAGCGAATACATTCAGTTAGGACACCGAAGGGATTCCACATAACGGGAAATACCCTAAACCACTAAAAGGCACTGATTAACACTAGATTTCCTAAAGGGCCTCCCATGAATGGAAGCGTAATGCAACCACTTGCTATGGAGTCCAGTAAATACCTCCAACCCTAGGATGACAAAGAGGTGGAAACCTGCAAGGTTCATAGCTCACAGTAATCTGGCTTAAAAGCCATGAACCAACTACGTTAAGTAAACTTATATGGTTGCAAAACCAACATTATTTTATAACAAGACTGCCAAAAATTCCCCCCTAAGGGAAGAGATATTATTTCATACAATGAATAGAGCGACAACTGAACCACCCAATTTGAACTCAACATAATGAGTGGCTTGGAGTAATGGCTACCTCAGTGTCACTGTCACAGGAGCATCAGCCCAGTACACAGTTGACGAGACTTTTAATTGCCCTTTATGCCCACTGTGTGTAACGCCCCTAAATTACTAACCATAATATGATAATAAACTTGCTCAGATTAAATAAGCGGAAGCATAAGTCTTATAGGACGTTACCGCCACACTCACAACCATGTGAATGCTTAGGCTTAACTTACAACCAAACTAACTTCGTATTACATAGGTTATAGAACAACCTAATACATTAGTCTAGAAACCAAGAGAGAATAAAATGATGGTCTTCTAGCCCCAAAAGCCCACACTCTCGAATGTCCCCACAACTAAGGAGAAGCTTCTTCATTTCCTGCATCTGTGGCCATTCATACAATCACAAGAGAAAGGACCACAGGGCATAAAGCCAAAAGTCAGCAAAGCTGAGTAAAATCAAAGCTACCATCAGAAAAAAACTTAGTAAAGTACTTGATGGTATATACACAAACTTTGCTCAACCAAGAGTTCAAGCATTAACAATAAGGCATCCAAACCTGCACAAGTACATGTTAATCAATTCACATATTTTCCTTAGTCATCAATTTCTCCATTCCACACAAATCAGTTCAAGGGACGAATCCCGATCATTGAGGCGATCCAACCTTTCCCAAACGCACTCCAGGCCCTAAAAGATGTGCACACCCCCTATAGTACCTTTAAACTATAGTGTAGGAAACCATGAAGCATCTCATGGAGCCCAAGGCATACCATGAGTCCAATAATTCATAAGAAGGCAGTTACTGCTCAAGTTCCACATATGGCCATATATCTCAATAATCCATTCCAATGAGTTACTCATTGAATCCTCATAATCAGAATATAACAATTTAAAGTATAACAAGAATCAATAGTCAAATCACTTAACAAAGCCCATTTCATAATTTCAAACATAAGGGACATAATAATAATCAAACAGCACTTAAGGAAAGGCTATGATCACATAATCTTACATGGCACCTTCGGCCAGATCACACAGCATCAAATACCTCAGTTTAACAATTCAAACAACCATAAATCATACCTTAAGAACAAGTCTTGATCAAACAAACAAATCATATCCATTTCAGTTCTATTATTAACTATCTCATCTAGATTAGCTTAAGACATAATTTAACTATAGATTACAACCTGAATCAAACCATAATTGGTTCCTAACATTTTCGATCATAACAACACAATATTAACCAGATTAGCTTAGGAGTTAATCCAACCATAAACAACCTTCTAAGACAGTACATATAAGTTCCTAACATATTAGACTTTAAGACCTTAAGTCCTAGCTTAGTTTAAACTATCATATTCATCCTAAAATAATGCTATACATCTCTTTAATAGTTCATGGCCAATTCTGCCATAATAGGTTACTAATGACCAGAACAATCAACAATCATGTTTTTAGCCCTAGGACACATCTAGTTTACACTAATTAACTTCCAACTGAAACCGGTTGTACTAGGCATCTAATTCACCAGATTAGCTCTTCTAGTAATCACACTTAACATTTTAAACAAGTTCTATACTTTACCTATGTCACTCGGCCATAATGATCAGATAGGTTCTAGGTTAGTTAAGCACCTAAAACACTTGATCGATGCTCTAGAATTCCACCCACAAATCTGGTGATTAAACAAAACTCTTTAAGACACCATTTATCCTAGATTATAACAACACCAGATTAGACTCAAGATCATCCAGAACAATCATAATTACCTCTAGGGTATTCCCACTTACTAAACAACAACAAAACACCATAAACAAGCTCTTAAGCAATCAGTAATCAAAGGTAGGTTGCAAACACATCATTTTCTTCCTTAAAACACTTTTCTAGCTCTTCTAGCTTAAACAATCAGTAATCAAAGGTAGTAATCAAAGGTAGGTTGCATACTCCTGTACAACATACAGATTTATTAAGGGATGGTAACCATGAAGTTACCTTGCAGATTGCTGAAGAAAACCTTCCTTTAATCCTTGGAAAGCTTGCTAGAAGTTAGAACACCCTAAGACAGCTTTTAAGCTCCTAGAATGGACATGGAAAAGGAGTGAGTTCCCTTGGTTTCTCCTCTGGTTTTCGGTTGAGAATAGACTAGGAGAGGATGAAGAACACACCAAGAACAGCCTTACCTCTAGGATTGGAAGAAGATGAAGATAGTAGCTCTCCTCCTTCTCTTTGCTCTCAGCCAGGTGGTGGTGGTAAGCTTTCCTCTCTTTCTTTTTCTTCTTAACGTGCTAAATGGCTGAATGGAGGTGGGGGTCGGTTTATATAAGCAAGGAGGACGGTTTAGATTACTTAAGGTGAAGGAAAGGTGTGTGTGTCTGATTTCTAAGCCATGTCACGTCTCCAATGGGATGTTGCCACCTCCTACCAGCCTACTTAGGTGTCAAGCTCCTATTGGTTATAGTATGTGTCAAGTGTTTAAGTAGGTGCCAACTCATCATGCCACCTCGTGCTTAAAGACGTCCTACTTGCCTACTAGCTTGGTCGTGCTTAAGACTTCCTACTAGCTTGCTAGCTTGCTGAGTCACCTACTTGCTTACTAGCTTGATGAGTGACCTACTTGCTTACTAGCTTAATGAGTCACCTACTTGCTTGCTAGCTTGCCTAAGCAGCTGCATCACCTACTTGTGTATTTGCTACATAAGCTAGCTGCTGCATCACCTACCAACTTGGTTGTCACAATGTTATTGGAGCATTCTAGCTAGCTACTTTTAAAACAATACAAGAAGTGCTATTAAGGACTTTTCTTGTCCAAATGTGTACTTATGCCAATATTAGGATTTAAATATGCTTAATAGCTCATTAAGACCTAATTAGCAAAGTAAATCATCCTTTAGAAACTTTGGGTATTTCATTCACTCCCCCTTAAGAAAAGCTTCGACCCCGAAGCTCCAACTATTCCCAAGATCATTCATACATTAAAACTATAATGCAACTAATAAACATTAAGTATTCACACCAAGTAATCAAGCATAAACAGAAGAACATTCATGAAAAAGGGTCTTAACATATTCATACCAAAGATATCAAGAATAAGAGTATCGAAGTCACCCCCCGTAAATTTTAAGTTACGACCTCGTAACTATAAATGTTACCTAGGATTCATCAAAAAGTTATGGGTATCTTGTTCTCATAAAATCCTCTGTTTCCCAGGTTGCTTCCTCAATTTTATGGTTGGTCCAAAGGACTTTCACCATTTTCGTAGTCTTTGAGCGTGTCTCTCTGACCTTTGTGTCCAATATTTGTATTGGAACCTCCTCATATGACAAAGATGGGTCAATCTGAACTTTTTCAGGTTGGATGACATGAGATGGATCGTGTATGTACTTCTTCAACTGAGAAACATGGAAAACATTGTGTACCTTGTCTAATTCTGTTGGTAATGCTAATCGGTATGCCAAAGTTCCCACTTGTTCTAAAATTTCATATGGGCCAATGTATTTAGGGCTAAGCTTTCCTTTCTTCCCAAATCTCATGACTCCCTTGGTTGGAGATACCTTCAAGAATACTTTCTCTCCCGCTGTAAATTCCAGAAACTTTCTCTTTTTATCAGCATAGGACTTTTGTCGATCCTGTGCAGCTTTCATCCTTTGCTGGATGAATTTCACTTGCTGAATCATGTTTTCAATCATTTCTGGTCCTAACAAAACTGTTTCTGAGATGTCATCCCAACATAGTGGAGTTCTACACTTTCTTCCATATAAAGCTTCATATGGAGCCATTCCAATGCTACTATGGTAACTGTTGTTGTATGAAAATTCTATCAAATGGAGATGATCAGTCCATGTACCTTGGTAGTCCATAATACAAGCTCTCAACATATCTTCTAATGTTTGAATTGTTCTCTTTTGTCCATCTGTTGCTGGGTGAAAGGCAGTACTGAACTTTAACTGAGAACCCATAGCTTTCTGAAAGCTCTGCCAGAAACGACTTTGAAACCTAGAATCCCTATCAGATACTATACTTGTAGGAACTCCATGATATCTGACAATTTCCTTGATGTAAGTAGCAACTAACTTATCCATTGTCCAAGTATCTCGCATTGGTATAAATCTGGCTGTTTTGGTGAGTCGATCCACAACAACCCAAATTTGATTCATTCCTGACCTAGTTAAAGGTAGTCCCACTATAAAATCCATAGATATGGAATCCCATTTCCAAGATGGTACTTCCAATGGTTGCACTAAGCCCCCTGGTCGACTATGCTCAAACTTTACTTTCTGGCAAGTTAAACATCTAGCTACAAACTCAGCAACTTCACGTTTCATTCCTGGCCACCAAAATTGTTTCTTTAAATCCTTATACAACTTATTACCTCCTGGATGTATGGAGTAGGGTGATTGATGGGCTTCTTGCATCAACTTGTTCTTGATCTCCCCACAGCTCTTAGGAATGCACCACCGACCTTTGAACCTTAAGCTTCCATCTTTATGGATCTTAAAATCTGTAGCTTTCCCTTCTGTAATTTTCCTCTTGATTTGTTCAAGTTTCTCATCCCCTGATTGGTCTTTCCGGATCTCTTCGAATATATCTAGAGAAATGGACAGTTGGTGTAGACTACTTGATTGTGCTTCTTCTCCACTAACTACTAACTCCATGTCGAGCCTACGAATATCTTCATACAACTTATCTGGGAGGATCCACATGGCTGCTGTTGAATGACTTCTTTTTCTGCTTAAAGCATCAGCTACAAGGTTTGCTTTGCCTTCGTGGTATTGAATATCCAGATCATAATCTTTGACAAACTCTAACCATCTTCTCTGCCTCATATTTGAAATACCCCAAACCTAGTTATGTTGTTTAAACACCTAAATATGGTGTATTAAGACTAAAAAGAGTCTTAGAAACATTAGTAAACAAATTTAAACAGAAGAAAACATGAAATGTGCTTTAAGGTCAATAAGAGCCAAAATGTGCTCTAAGCTTGGGTTGAGCTTGGTTAAGACCTAATGAACTTACCAAGACCTTATTTATATAATAATGAACATATTAAACCAATTACCAAAGAAAGCCAAGCTTGAAAACAAGTTAAAACACAAAATGTGCTTTAAGGAGTCTTAAAGCACATTTTTGAAAAATTGTCTTGTAAATGAGTTTTGAGTGGCTAGATGTCCATCATTACTCTTAAATATATATGTGTACTATATAATATCACATTTGGATGCCTATATCAATAGGAAATCAAAAATTTCACTTCTATGTGCCTTGTTTTTATGAATAGTGATTTTATAAGCTATTTTGTAACATATGTTGTATTAAGTAATTAAATTGACAAACAAAGACTAAAATACCCTCATTATATTACAGGGGGCCGGTTTCTAAGTGTGGTGACTCACCACTCTTTAGTTAATATGATAAGTAAATAAAGAAAACTAATTAAACTACTTTTTACTTTTTACTACAAATATCTTCAAAAGCAAAACTTATCTCATTCTCTCATTTCTTTCTTCATTCACACGGTTCCAACTCCTTCTTCCTCCCTTCTTGCTGTTCTCTCACGGTAATATCACCACCACCTTTAAAACTCAAGCTTTGACCTCTTGTAAAATCTAGCTCACTTGTCCAAATCAAAAACAAACACCACCAATCTCTTCCTCTCATCAAGCTCTTCATTCCTACCTTCTCAAAACTTCAAGAGCCCCATTTCGGTGCCATGGAGTTCCACCATTGAAGGAGCTTGAGCTTGTATTTTTACATATTATTACTCTCCTTTGCTTCTAGGTAAGGAATCTCAAATAAAAACTACATTTCCTCCATGTTTTGTTGTGTGACCGAAAATACCCATTGATGGAGCTCTTTGTGTGACTTTGTTCTAGCTTCATTACAACTCTTCATGGACTAGGTGGAGTCCTCTCTTGATATATATTCAAACTCTCTTCAAAGATCAAGGTAAAACAACTACATTAATGTTTTTGAAACAATGTAAAATTAGGGTTTACAATGAGATGAAGCTTATAGCTTGAATACTCATTATAATGTTTGTATATTGTTTAGAACTTGACAAGGAATCAAATACCTTACCGGTTTTTATAAGGAAACAAGAAAGAAGTTGTTTGGAAAAGAGGTAAATCTACTAACCTAATGTTGTTTAATGCCTTAGGAGAAATGAGCTTATAATGCTTGTTAAAACTACCTAAAGAGCAAATGGTGAATGAATTAGTAAAGTGTTCTCAAGAGACTAGTAAAAGGCATATGTGTGTTGAGTGTATTTGCAGGTCAAAGGAAAATATATTGTGGAAATTCAGTGTTTAAGAGTTATGCACTTTAAGGGCCTAAGAGCCATGCATTTTAAGGGCCTAAGTGCCATGCAATTTAAATTATGCACTATATTGTGATGTAGTGCTTTATGAGTGAAGTTTGTGTATAATAAAGCGTTTGATGGATTTTTAGTGTTCTTGTGTGTTTAATGGTGAGAACAAGGTGCTTTGGTGTAACAAAATGCTAGGAGAACCTATGTCGAAATTTAGGAAATGTGTAAGGAGTTCAAGATGTTTTAAAGGAATTTTGATGAACTAAGAAGTGCTCTAGAGTGTAACAAGGACTTAGGCATGGTCTTGAGGTTTTAGTATGTACCAAAGTCATTTTGGACTTAGGTAAAGACTTAGGCAAACTTTGGTAAAATAAGGAGAAAGTGTGAACTTGAAAAAGGATTTCAAGAAATGACATAAGGAGTTGATGGTAAGAAATGATGCTTGAAAGATGATGTTAAAATGAAGAGAAAGTATTTTGAGATAGTAGTTATCATAGGTATGAAACACCACTTGGAGACTAGGAGAAAACATTGTAAGTGTTAGGAATTTTGTCAATATATAAGTAAAGGCTTAAGGAATTAGAAAATGAGTTTTATGAGTGTTTAAGGATGTCTTAAGGTGTGTTTGAAGTGCCCAAATGAGGTTAGGGGGCACTAGGTTATATGGGGTGAAGTTTGGAGTTGAATGTGAAAAGGAAAACAAAGGTCTGGGGCAGACCGAACTTGCGACCGAACTTGCAAGTTCGGTCGAGCCCAGTTTACCCTGCGAGAATTGGCTTCTGGAATGGACCGACCTTGGGGACCGGACTTGCAAGGTCGGTCGGGCTTGTATTTTGTGTACGGATTGAGTTACTGGAATCGACCGAACATGGGACCGGACTTGGCAAGTTCGGTCGGGCTAAATTTTCAAAGGGAAGAAACTCTCGGGAATAGACCGAACATGCGACCGAACTTACAAGGTCGGTCGGAGTAGAAAATTTTGACGGAAATGTGTTCTGGAATCGACCGAACTTGGGTAAGTTCGGTCGGTAAGGTCGGTCGGACCAAAACTTGTAAAAAAAAAAACAGAAAAGAATGTGACTTATGTAGTTAACCCTAGGGTGTATAATGAAGGTAACCTAGGGTAAGATAGACATTAAAACATGTCATACAATCATGTTAAATACTTAGTAAGTTTGAAGTTAAATAAATAATTAACCGACGTTATTAACTATGTATAGGAGTGACCTACGGAGGAAATCAATCGAGGCAAGGACCAAGGTATGGTTTTCTTGCAGTCTGTTGCCTACCGGTTTACACCGGCTTGTGTGTTGTTTGTTTTTCTGTGTGTTTATGACTTTGTAAGATTAAAGCATGTAAAAAGTTTACAGTTGTTAAATATTATTATGTTGTTAAGTATGACTCTCTCTTCCCTTGTGTGTGTCTAACAAGACTTGACCCATTATTGTGAATTGTGTATTGAGTTCAATGATGAACTGCTAACAAGTGCTAATGGGGGAAGTGAGGAGTCCGGTCTGTTCCGGCCACGCGTGTGAGTATGGGAGTCGATGTCATAACCGGTTCGATTCTCTTTGTATGTTATGGTTGTTTTCCAATTTGGTTTCCAACCTTCCCTTTAGCTTAACCAAGGCTATTTTACTGACTCACGTCGGGCCACAGGGGCATACTATGTGTTATTTCGGTGGGCTTGGATCACTATATCCGAGGCACCTTGTGTTAAGTTAACCGTTCAATCTAATAGGACGGTAACGAGTTATGTAACGAGCTTAGCATGAGCATGGCAACATTCTCTAGGCTCTCATTGGGGACTAACTGTGTTGGTTCTCTTCCTAAAAGGAATTGTATGTGTGTGATGTGTGTGATGATGCGTACGATACCCATGTTATGTTATATATGTATAAGTTGTGTGATTTAAAATGAATGCCATGTCATCATGACAATTGGTTGCGCGTATCCCGGTAGCCGATGGGCTGCGCGTTAACCATACCAGCCAAGGGTTGCTGACCCCCTCGGGGGATCCATATTTCTTTTACTGCAGGATGAGGATCGAAGAAGCGGAGTGGCTCTAGATCCTAGGATGTAGTTTACTTTTGAGTACTTTTGGAAGTTGGCCCGGGATGCGCCTGTGCTCCCGTGGCGTGATATATATTTGGTTATGACAGTTTACAGTGACAGTATACAGTGAAGGAGATATGTAAACACTCGGTATTTTGTTGATGTATATATGTGGTTGTTAGTTCTATGCTCGGGAGTCTGATCATCAGACCGGCACACTTGTATTTATTCCCCCTTGTTAACCACGTGGGTGGTTGACGGCGTTGTAGCACCATTCGTTTAGTTACTGTTTAGTTGTTTATATTCCGCTGCGATTTCAAGTAATGTGATGTGCGTAGTAGGGGTGTTACAATATTCATCTCCTTTTGAGTGAATATATTTTAAACACTTATGGTCAGTGAAGATTTTGCAAGTGACTCCATATAAATAATGTCTCCAGATCTTCAGAGCAAATACTACTGCTACAAGCTCAATGTCGTGAGTGGGGTAATTTTCTTCATGTTTCTTCAATTGCCTAGAAGCATAGGCTATCACTCGCCTATTTTGCATTAGAACACAACCCAGACCAAAATTCAAGGCATCACAGTAGACCTCCGGGCCATCCACTCCTTCTGGTAATGTTAACACTGGAGCAGTAGTTAATCTAGTCTTTAGTTGCTGGAATGACTGCTCACATTGGTCACTCCACTCAAATCCAACAGATTTCTTCATCAAATTCGTCAATGGCCTAGCAATTTTGGAGAAATCCTTGACAAATCTCCTATAATAGCCTGCAAGCCCCAGAAAACTTCTAACCTCTGTAACATTGGTAGGACGAGGCCATTCCTTAACAGCTTCAATCTTTGAAGGATCTACTGCTATACCTTCACTTGAGATAATATGGCCCAAGAAAGCCACTTCTTTCAACCAAAAATCACATTTAGACAGCTTTGCATATAACTTATGCACTTGTAGTAATTCTAACACCTTTCTTAAATGCTCGGCATGATCTTCCTGGTTCTTTGAATAAATCAAGATATCATCAATAAACACCACAACAAAACTATCCAAATATTGAGTGAAGACCCGGTTCATGAGATCCATAAACACCGCAGGAGCATTAGTTAGGCCAAACAGCATTACTGTAAATTCGTAATGGCCATACCTCGTTCGAAACGCTGTCTTTGAGATATCTTGCTCGGCTACCCTTATCTGGTGGTAGCCCGACCTTAAATCAATTTTGGAAAACACACTAGCTCCCTTTAATTGGTCAAACAAATCATCAATTCGAGGTAGTGGATACTTGTTCTTAATGGTTACTTTGTTTAGCTCCCTATAGTCAATGCAGAGTTGAAGGCCCCCATCCTTCTTCTTTACAAACAGAACTGGAGCACCCCAGGGTGATACACTAGGTTTTATATACCCTTTCTCCAATAACTCCTCTAACTGAGCTTTTAATTCCTTCATCTCCACTGGTGCCATTCGATAAGGTGCTTTTGCTTGGTCCGGTTCCTGGCACTAAGTCAATGCAAAATTCAACTTCTCTTTTGGGTGGCATTCCAGGAATCTCTTCTGGGAACACGTCCGGGTACTCAGCAACAATAGGAATTTCAGAAAGCTGATTTCTCTTTTCATTTAGATCTCGTATATAACACAAATACACTTGTTTTCCTTTTCTTACTGCTGCTGCCATGGAGATGGCAGAAATGATCCTCACCTTTGGCTGCCTTACTATCTTCCTGTATGATACCCGTTGCCCTGAAGGACTCTTTAACAAAATCTGTTGTTCATAACATTCTAACCGTCCTTTGTACCATTGCAGCCAATCCATCCCCAATATAATATCAAATTCCAAGCCTTCAAATACTACCAAGTCAGCTAGGAAACCTACTCCTTTAACAAGAATATTCACGCTCTCTATAATCTCAGAGCATTTATCTTTTCCCCCGATGGTATTGTCACACAAATATTCACACAAATACTGGACAACTTCAATTTCCTCATGAAAGCAGTAGAAGCAAAAGAGTATGTGGCACCGGAGTCGAATAAAATAGTGTTCTAATCCATGAACAGGGAAAATACCTGTAATGACATTTTCCTGAGCTCTAGCCTCTGATTCATTCATCACATTTAGGGCTCTAGACTTCTTGTACTTGTTCTCATTCTTTTCAGCCCCTTTACTGCTACTTTGTCCACACACCAACTCCAGAAGCTGCTTTAAAAGTATTAGAGTTTGTCTGGCTAACTGGTGGCATGCCTTTCCTGAAGCTTCTTGACTCAGGGTTTCGGAAACATTCATAGGCCCGATGCCCCAGCTTTCCACAGTGGTTACAAGTCACGAACCTCCCTTCACAATCTTTTCCCGATGATTCTTCTGACATCTCCTACAGTTATAAATTCTTCCACTTGGTGCTGTGGCAGATGTCTCCTTACCCTTGCTCTGGATACCTCCACTGAATCTTGTCTTTTGATTGAGATTGGGCTTCTTTACATCCGACCCCTCAGCTGGTCCACCAAAGGGCCTCTTTTTCTTCCCTTCATGGAACTCCCTTCTTTCATACTGTACCCTCTCAATGCTGGCAGCCTTCTCATAAGCTTCTTGTAATGTTTCATAAGTTGATCCCGCCATGAACTCCCGAATTCGAAAATTCAGCCCAAGTCTAAATTTTCTTGCCTTAGATTCTTCATCAGGGACTAGGTTTGGAGCGAACCTAGCTAGTTCCAGAAATCTGGTCCGGTACTCAGCTACCAACATAGATCGTTGTTGCAGGTTTAAAAATTCTTGTTACTTCTCTTTTAGGCAGCACATCCTACCTTTCTATCTTTGGGGCAGCCCACTGCCTCAAAGACTTTATCAAATTCTCATAGCCATCCCTCTAGAATATGAGGATCTTCTTGCCCATGGAAACTCTCGGGTTTTATCGCAGTTATCTGACGCATAACATTATTCCTGTTTGCTTCTAGCTGTGCCATTGCTGCAGCCATTGCTTGAGCCATCTCTTGGATATTAGCTGCCATCTAATCTTGGCAACAAAAGGGTTACTAACACATACACATTCCCTCAAACATTAATAACAATCAAGCAGATAAGAGTATTATACTCCATATTCCTGCAGGTTAGTTAACACAACAGGAGCAAACACGTGCCTTACTCTCATAGCCCCATATCCCATCCTAATTTCATTTTTAATCCATATCACGAGCAACCATGCTCTGATACCACTTTGTAACGCCCCTAAATTACTAACCATAATATGATAATAAACTTGCTCAGATTAAATAAGCGGAAGCATAAGTCTTATAGGACGTTACCGCCACACTCACAACCATGTGAATGCTTAGGCTTAACTTACAACCAAACTAACTTCGTATTACATAGGTTATAGAACAACCTAATACATTAGTCTAGAAACCAAGAGAGAATAAAATGATGGTCTTCTAGCCCCAAAAGCCCACACTCTCGAATGTCCCAACAACTAAGGAGAAGCTTCTTCATTTCCTGCATCTGTGGCCATTCATACAATCACAAAGAAAGGACCACATGGCATAAAGCCAAAAGTTAGCAAAGCTGAGTAAAATCAAAGCTACCATCAGAAAATAACTTAGTAAAGTACTTGATGGTATACACAAACTTTGCTCAACCAAGAGTTCAAGCATTAACAATAAGGCATCCAAACCTGCACAAGTACATGTTAATCAATTCACATATTTTCCTTAGTCATCAATTTCTCCATTCCACACAAATCAGTTCAAGGGACGAATCCCGATCATTGAGGCGATCCAACCTTTCCCAAACACACTCCAGGCCCTAAAAGATGTGCACACCCCCTATAGTACCTTTAAACTATAGTGTAGGAAACCATGAAGCATCTCATGAAGCCCAAGGCATTCCATGAGTCCAATAATTCATAAGAAGGCAGTTACTGCTCAAGTTCCACATATGGCCATATATCTCAATAATCCATTCCAATGAGTTACTCATTGAATCCTCATAATCAGAATATAACAATTTAAAGTATAACAAGAATCAATAGTCAAATCACTTAACAAAGCCCATTTCATAATTTCAAACATAAGGGACATAATAATAATCAAACAGCACTTAAGGAAAGGCTATGATCACATAATCTTACATGGCACCTTCGGCCAGATCACACAGCATCAACTACCTCAGTTTAACAATTCAAACAACCATAAATCATACCTTAAGAACAAGTCTTGATCAAACAAACAAATCATATCCATTTCAGTTCTATTATTAACTATCTCATCTAGATTAGCTTAAGACATAATTTAACTATAGATTACAACCTGAATCAAACCATAATTGGTTCCTAACATTTTCGATCATAACAACACAATATTAACCAGATTAGCTTAGGAGTTAATCCAACCATAAACAACCTTCTAAGACAGTACATATAAGTTCCTAACATATTAGACTTTAAGACCTTAAGTCCTAGCTTAGTTTAAACTATCATATTCATCCTAAAATCATGCTATACATCTCTTTAATAGTTCATGGCCAATTCTGCCATAATAGGTTACTAATGACCAGAACAATCAACAATCATGTTTTTAGCCCTAGGACACATCTAGTTTACACTAATTAACTTCCAACTGTTACCGGTTGTACTAGGCATCTAATTCACCAGATTAGCTCTTCTAGTAATCACACTTAACATTTTAAACAAGTTCTATACTTTACCTATGTCACTCGGCCATAATGATCAGATAGGTTCTAGGTTAGTCAAGCACCTAAAACACTTGATTGATGCTCTAGAATTCCACCCACGAATCTGGTGATTAAACAAAACTCTTTAAGACACCATTTATCCTAGATTATAACAACACCAGATTAGACTCAAGATCATCCAGAACAATCATAATTACCTCTAGGGTATTCCCACTTACTAAACAGCAACAAAACACCATAAACAAGCTCTTAAGCAATCAGTAATCAAAGGTAGGTTGCAAACACATCATTTTCTTCCTTAAAACACTTTTCTAGCTCTTCTAGCTTTAGGCTAATAAATACCTACGAATTTTAATTAGATAATATAGGGGTAATACTCCTGTACAACATACATATTTATTAAGGGATGGTAACCATGAAGTTACCTTGTAGATTGCTGAAGAAAACCTTCCTTAAATCCTTGGAAAGCTTGCTAGAAGTTAGAACACCCTAAGACAGCTTTTAAGCTCCTAGAATGGACATGGAAAAGGAGTGAGTTCCCTTGGTTTCTCCTCTGGTTTTCGGTTGAGAATAGACTAGGAAAGGATGAAGAACACACCAAGAACAGCCTTCCCTCTAGGATTGGAAGAAGATAAAGATAGTAGCTCTCCTCCTTCTCTTGCTCTCGGCCAGGTGGTGGTGGTAAGCTTTCTTCTCTTTCTTTTTCTCTTCTTAACGTGCTAAATGGCTGAATGGAGGTGGGGGTCGGTTTATATAAGCAAGGAGGACGGTTTAGGTTACTTAAGGTGAAGGAAAGGTGTGTGTGTCTGATTTCTAAGCCATGTCACGTCTCCAATGGGATGTTGCCACCTCCTACCAGCCTACTTAGGTGTCAAGCTCCTATTCGTTATAGTATGTGTCAAGTGTTTAAGTAGGTGCCAACTCATCATGCCACCTCGTGCTTAAAGACGTCCTACTTCCTACTAGCTTGGTCGTGCTTAAGAGGTCCTACTAGCTTGCTAGCTTGCTGAAGAGGGGCAAATATGGCCAAGAGATGTGAAGGAAGCCTACGCCCGGAAGAAGGAGCAACGAAGGAACACATAACGACCGATCAGTCGTGATCGTCGGACGTGAGCTATGGTGTAAGTATGAGGAAACGACCGGTCGCCTGTGACCGGTTATAGCAAATACAAAATAAGCATGTGTAATGACCGGTCGCCTGTGACCGGTCACTAAGGTCGCGAAGTAAGTATAGACTGCGACCAGTCGTTTGTAACCGGTCAAGTAATTAAGAAGCGTAAATAGCGACCGGGCGCCTGTGCCCGGTCAGAAAACTGAGGGATATAGGAATTAAGGTAGTACACTTATATAAAATAATTAGAATGACAGGCTGGCAAGCCTAGGAGTACTGTAAAGTTGCTATAAATAAGAGATCAACCCCTTGGACAAGGGGGGACGATGAGAACTTTTAGAACCCCTCTCTTTTCCGTTTTTACTCTCTTTTGTTATGAAAACCCTATTTCATCCCATTTCATTTGGCGCCGTCTGTGGGAAACGAACGACTGGAAAACAGTAACCACGATACAACCACGGCGGAAAAGACGAATGTCGGAGTTGAGTTGATGGAGAATTCGGTGCAGCCAAGAACTGAACACGAAGCTCAAGTTCCTCCCAGATTGAGCGGAAAATGGGGAGAAATCACGATCTAGAGCCATCCTGTTGAAATCGCTTAAGAGTTTCGCTCGGTCGACTACGAGATGGTGATACGAGAAGAGCTGCAATCACCAAAGGATCATTTGCCACCATGTCAAAGCAGAAATCGGATTAATGGAGAAAGAATCAAGAAAAGTTCGAACTCAATTTATGATGAAACTCGCAAAGCATAGCCAGATCTAGGCAGGGGAATCGAATTTCAAATCAAGCCAAAGCCAATCGAGCACTCATCTCTTTCCATTCTTCACCTCGTTTAAATCTTGATGATTAATAAAATTAACGAAGTAAATATTAGTAAGATTCGCACTAACTACACTTTTCTCAGGAGATAGAAGACGAAATCAGAATCCTACGAGCAATGAAAATCCAAATCAATTATCATCTTCAAGATACTACGACACCAGTAATCAGATATCGGCAGATGATGGAAACTCCATAGAGCGAAGTCAAAGTCTGAATTGGAAATCTAGGTCGGAAATTGCAGAACACTAAAGAGCGAAGTACTGCGCTGAATTTGTGAAGAAATCTTGATGCAATCAATCAATAGAGAGGCAATGAAGAATGAAGTTCAGCGGCGAGTGAGATTCTGATTCTACGAAAAGGAAATTGGAAGTGGAAAATGAGGCTGTACTTCCACTGGACAAAGACCCAGCGAATTCGAAACTCAGAGCCCCAACAATGAAGGAGTAGAAGGGCAAAATATTTGACCTAGATCGATCAGTAGCAAGAGGATTTGTGCTCCCGCTTTTTCATAATTTACGTACATTATATTTTTAATTACTTCTTGCTCCATTTGCTCAGTGATTGTTCAATCAGGTCACCCACAAAGAGTAGAATCACGCCTTCAAAAAAGTCATTTGAGAAAATCGAACTGCAACCTGATTCCTCCCGGGAGGCATCTCAATCCTCGCCCGGTCGACACTTCCAAGATTCACGGTCCTACGAATTTGCCTTGAGACCAGGTGTTCTCCTTCAATTCAAGCGGCCGGGAGACTTCGAAACTAGGACCGGGCGTCATTCTCCGCCAAAGACCGGGCAAAGGGCGTCAACTTCCAAGCGACCGAAAGCGTGGCAAACGACCGTCGCGACGTTTCACACCGGTCGGCGTTTCTACATTTCTACAACGACCAGGCGCAGCCCCATCAATTTTCAACGACCAGGCGCAGCCCCATCAATTTTCAACGACCAGGCGCAGCCCCATCAATTTTTAAACCGAAAGCGTGGCGCATAATGAATTCATGACCGGGCAGCATTTCCGGGCATCATTCAGAATAAGAGCAAATTCACCGCGACCAGGCACATGCACCGTGAGGGCGATGTTTCTTCTGCAATGACCGGGCGGCATTCACCGGGGGTTCCCCTCTTGACCAGGCACGGCATCAAACGACCGGGTGGCAGCCTTCGAGCGACCGGGCGATGGCTTTCAAAACGACCGGGAGATGGACTCAGGGTGACCGGGCGGTAACCTTGGAGCGACCGGGCGATGATGTCAATATCAACAATTGATCGATAGGAAAGAGAAGTTCAGAAGGCAAGATCTGTCACACCGAGCTCGAGCAGCACTTAGCTCAATTCCAGACATCTCAAGGGAAGCCCAACATACTATTTCAATCAATACAAGCCTCTAATCTTCTATCTTCTCGAAGAAACACGGTACGATTCTAAACTTCTTCACTTCGAAAAATCCTGAAAAGGGGAAAAATACAAGAGAGGGTAAATTAAAGGTTTGCAAGTCTCCTTTTCTTTAAAATCAACGACCTTAACATTCCAGAATTCTGATTTCCCTTAAGAGTTAACGTCAAAAAATATGCTCATAAACATTATGTTCAGTTCTTGTTATCGCCTACTTCTGTATAAATGGGATATTTCTACTCTGTTAATAATCATTGAGTTTGACTTCATTTTACCTCTTGTGCTATAACACCATTTCTGCTTTAACAAAGTCTGGTTAATATGTTAAGAATTGATCATTATCTTAATCTATAGTAGGAATTTAGTTTGGTCAAAATTCTGCTATATACCATGTTGCATTATTCCGGGCTTATAAATCCTCTAGTGATGATTTGTTTTGAGCTTTGATTAACCTTTTGGCAAAAAAGGGCTTGCGCTTGATGATATCTCTTACGGTACGTCCAGAACTGTATGCCTTAATAGTTAACCTACTGTTGGCATTTAGTAACAAAGGAATTCAGTAAACCTTGTTTCAGTCTTTACTACTTAAATCATTCATTTTCTGCATCTCAAGGAAAAGCTCGTGCTGACACTCCTCATGGCAGCTTATTTTTATTAGATGTTCAAATCATTTTCTGGTTTTGCTGAAATCGAAAAGCTGTTGATATCCCTTAAACACTTTTCCTACTTTTGTGTTTAGAGGTTTAGTCGGGCATGTTCAGGATTGTTTATGTCCCCTTATTCCTATTTTTAATTACTACTGCTATTGAGTATTGCTTCAACTATTTGTCCTCAAAGATAAGTCTATCTGCTACGATTAAAATAGCAAGTTAATAAGGCGTGATTAATAAGAGCATTTGGTTGAATCATTCAGCTTCTTGAAACAAACACTGAACATCTGCTGGTAGCAGTCTGTGAATGAAATAAAACGTCATTTTAAAAGATGTCATCGATTGTTATGCTGAGTTGATACTTAAATTCTAGGCTGCTACGTTTAACTAAATTGGTTTCAGCCTTTGTTAAGCACTATTCTGATTACGAGTACTCGACATCAATCTGAACTGTTAGTCTAGCTGCTTCAACATGCTTCTACATAGAAAATACATACCATTCTGCCCCGTATGTTTCTGCCACCATATCCCTTTGAGTAAAACATTCACGTGATAAGGAATACCGTGGGCCTTTCATAATGGTGTTGTTAACTTTGATTATGTTTCGTGCTCCATTCTAGGCATAGTTATGTATAACAGTCCTTTGCTTCTATCCACGACAAATAAAGGCGCACAATCTGAACATCCAAAGTCTGAAAACTCGTTTACACTCCTTTGCTGCTGTGTGAGCTCTCCTAATTACAATCTGCATGAATTGGTGTCGGTTAGTACTCAGATAGGATTTGTCTCAAAAACCTTGTAACACCATTAATGGTCTCATAAACACCAAAATATCTTCTTCAAAGTTTATAAGTTAAGTAAGTCATGTGCTTTTAAAATTCATGTTCACGAATTCGGATTATCAATCTTGCTCACTGTGTCTGGTTTTGCTTCTTTGGTACGCCTAGACAGTCTCAGACCTTTTTCCGTTTGTAACTCATTTGTTTCTCATTTTCTGTCTGTTTTTATTATTCCCCACTGCTGCTACTATGAGGCAACATGAACGGAAATCTGTCTGGCAGTCTCTACCCTGTCCAACCACTGTTTGTCTCTTATGGAATATTCATTAATATGAAACTTTAGATGACTCATAATTACATAATTCTCAAGATACTAAGCTTCCATTCTCTTGCTGTTTCAGTCTGTTCGCAGCCACTTTACATCTACACTACGCTCTGTCACATTGATAGCTCTGTCACATTGGTAGTTTCATTGAATTGCGTCAATTCTTGTTAGTGTTTAAGCCTCTCCTCGCTTTCATCCTTTTCGGCAATTGGTAGTTGTTTATAGCACATAAAGTTTCCCTTTTTGGTTTGGCTTAGTACACACTAGCGGGGATGTTTTCAGCAGAGTGTGCAACCTGCTTCTTTGAGAGGGTTTCTCACTATTTAACTACGCCAAGTTACTTGTCACAGTTTCGACTAAGTTAGAAGGTTTTCCTTACATTTACCTTTGTTGTCATGAATACTTCATGGTCAATTTTCAAAGAAAAGGTGTTGGCACCCTTAGGTGCATTATTTCGAAGGAATAATTGAACTATGCAAACAGAAATAGCGCAAGATATCGATACTTTAGTTTTCAACTCTTACCAATTATACAGTCTTTACTGTTTGTGAATGATGATGTAGTTCAGTGGTTTATAGCCCACTTTTATGACAAATTGGAGTTCATTTGAAAGTAATCCTGAACGTGTTTAGCTTTGGTAAGCCCGCTTAAAAGCCCAGGGTATGACCCTCATTTGATTCAGTCTTGAATTCTGTTTATAAGTCTGTCATGACAGATGCCGCTTGAACAAATCTCTGAAAGGTAAGCAGGTTACGACGCTTTAACAGTTTGGATCTTTTAGCTTCAGTTATATAACACTTCTTGACTATGAAAGCATTTATCAGTAATGATCACGATTGAACCCATCACTATGAACCATAACGAGCACCTACTGCTGCATGACTGTTTTTTGAACTGGTGATTAAACTGTCAGTTATTTGTTGTTTGCGTTATTAAGTCCGAATGCTATGCTATGTTGTGCGCTATTATACTAATGAATGGCTGAGTTCATCCTATGACACTGATTTACTATGGTGTGGTGGCATAAGGAACTACATAATCCTGGCAAGGGAGGGGCATCCCCACTGTGGAGTAAGCTTATAATTATCCTCCCTTCTTCACTTCTCTTCCCCTCAAAAACAAGGTACGCTCCTAATATCCAAATTAGATTTGCAACAGTCAAGGTAAAATGTAAAACTGAAGATGTTGAATTATGCATTTGCAAACTGCCCTTCCCTTTGGTGTTTGAAAATGATTGTGCATCTGGTTGTATCCCTGCTGTGATGACAAATGATCAAGCCATCGAAAATTAAGTTTCATTAAGTGAGCTTGTTAAACTAGTACTCCTTGTCATGATTATTCTACTATTCAAACCTGAACATATGCATCCTGATGCTCAGTTTGTACTACCAGTTAACGGGAATAAAGACTTCACAGTTCTTATAACATTCTGGCACTCTCTGCTTAGGATGTCCTATGGGCACTATGTACTGAATCTGAAAAAGAGGTCTGAAATCTGTATTGTGAGAACCTGATGGGAAGCATGTAGACAAATTGGCTTAAGCTGAGACAAAATTTATGTTTGATCTCCTTGTGCATCTGCTTGTTGCTGCTGCTATGGTCAGATTGACCAGAACCTTGGCTGTCTTCAGAAGCTTCTAGATTGAACAAACCCTTGCCTGATTTTTCTGTCTTTTAAGTTTTATTCAAAATTCCAGAAACGATGATACAAATAAAACCAGCTTTTTAATAAAGCAGTGACAGATTCACACTGTTACGAATGTAGTAGTACAATACGCATTAAAGGATCAGTTTTCCCTTTGCAGCTATTTTAAAATTCGTGAAATGATAATGTGTAGTTTCCAACTGTGGTTGCTTCTGTTTGCCTGCGCTATTTTATTGCTCACTATAATTGTCTTACGGGTGTCTTGCTTTTGTTTTATGTATATACACGATCTGGTTTACAGAAATAATACTGGACTATGGCATAGCCCGTCACATTATATTTCTTGCCTAATCCAGGCCTACATATATTCCGAAGGAATTGTCAGATTGAACAAGCAGAATTGGTGCAAGCTGTTTATACTTTTAGTTCTTAACTGTTTTAAGCTGCATGGTCTTTAATGTTTCAAGCAATGAAGTAATTCAGTGGCTTATAGGCTACAAAATATGTTAATTCCTTTACTTCTATTTTTACTCTTCAAATAATGAAACTTGTCATCTACTAAAATCTGAGATACCATCTGACTTCCATTATTGCTTAGATTTTGCTACAAGGCTGGAAATTCATTCCTGCACACACTAGGCCGAGAGTACTGCAAAACCTCCAAAAAAAAAGAAGAAGGTTGTAAGGACACTGTTGTCAACAGTCAAAAGCCTACCTGTCCGCTCAAAGGAGTTCAATTCCCAAAGATTACCGAAAGAGTATTTCAGGGAAGTATCACTTGAAGAGGTATCATAGAGGTATATCCATACGCTTTTAACTTAATCAAGTCAGGCATAACAAGGTAAGCCCCAATCTTAATTTGCCTAGCACCTGTTTGTCAAAGTAAAGTGCGAATCGGTATAAACTTGAGTTGAAGATATGCTTTCTACCTGAGGTATATATCGCAATTTCCTTATCAATACAATAGGATCATGCACAATAATTTGTATAAATTTCAAGCTTTGTGAAGCTTTATTCGTGTCATTTATCTACCAAGGATATGAGGGCATGTAAGTTCTAAATGCTCCCATTTTCACTACATTAGAAAAAACTGTTACAGCAGTTCAAAGCCTGCTCAATTTTTCCTACATCTACTTATAACAATCGTGGTAAAAATGAAGCTAGGACGTAATGAAATATATGTTTACTACTGTTGCATTATTAGCATCAAGACAAAAAGTATTCATACCTCATCTACTTATTACAGTGGTATGCAGACTTTATTTATGCCTCTGTTTGTCGGGCGTTAAATGGTATGACGAGAGATTACCATCGTGAAAACCATTCCAGTAAAATGTCTCGATTATGACCTATTCTCAGCTGTTTTATTGCTGATAAATGATTCACTTTCCGATACAATATCTTACCAGATCTTTAAAGTGTTATACATAGCAATATCTTGCTCTCTTTAGTTGTCATTTTCAATCTATTGGATGGTCAATATCCATCCGTTCTTGTTGTATGCTTCTGCCTTGTGCTGTTTAATAGAAAAAAGTTATCTCAGCATTCTACATTATTTACATTATGGCCTCTGCCTTCACTACCAGCGAATGGCATAATTTGAGCGGTGAATTTTGCACAATTACTCTTCTGATGTCTCTTAAGTCACAGTCACAGGGTTTAGACAGCTTTGATGACAGCTTTGACAAATCCCACTCTGATTACACTGTATACACAGTTTAGTTTTCTGATCAATATGTTCTTTATCCCCCGTGGTATTGCCGTCCGGTACTATACGTGTCGTAAGAGATCATATAAAATCTGGAAGAACCTGTCTCGATTATGACTGAACTGTACTGCTACAACTTGAATAAGACTTCTGCATCTGCGTAGGTTCTGTTCCTATTTACTACTGTTACCATGGATGGTTTCAGCAGTTTTTCTGACCACAAGTAATGCTGCATCTGCTTATACTGTTATTATTAGCTTTCTGTTTGGAGTTTATTGTTTTTAAACTCTTTCCTTGCTGCTGCTGTTATCTACACATGCTCTCACCAGCTTGGGTTTTTTTCTTCACTTAGTCACAATTCTCAAAGTGTAAAAAAAAGAAAGAAAAGGGGAAGGTTCACGATCTATGGAAAGCAGCTGTTATAGTTCAGCTTGATCCCTACCGTTACTGCATGGATTTTGCTACAAAGATCATACATTTCTTTTGCCTCTTATACACTGAAGCATGATTGTAAATTTGTTTGCTACCCTCACCATTGCATGTCATCTATAAAGGTATATGATTACCAGACTTATCTATCATTGCATAAGTCTACTGAGCTTGACATTGATTTATACTCAATTACAAACTGGTCTGATGCCTTAAACTATTATTGATCATGTTGCACATGATAACCATATTTGATTGTGAGCTAGTAAATGACTCAGATCACCGCTGTCTCTGAATTTATGAAAATGGAATGGTGCGAAATGATTATCTGTCCCTTTTCTACTACAAGTTTGTAGCAGCCTTTTAAGCCATCAATGGTGTTCTCTTATAAGCTTGTTTTGTCGCAAGTACTACCGTCATGCTTGTGATCATATCACTACTATTAAAATAGCTTTTTGTACATCTCCTCACATGCTAGAATCATCAAAATCAAAAATAAAAAAATCACAAATCAATCGTTGCAGAACAGTTTTTCTAGCTGGAATATGATTATAGTATGCTCATAATTGCAACATTATTTGATATCATCATTTATTGCTACCTGCTCGAAAGTACTAATGAACTTTTAAGGAAACCACAGTACTTTTATCAGGTACTTTTATCAGGGGACTGATCACCCCCCTGAGGTATTAGGGAAAGTATGGAAAAGAAGGCCATAGAGCTACCTTGGGTTGAGACTTATGCCCGGCAAAGTCGCCAAGAAATCTACAAACAATTCTGTCAGCAAAAATTCAAAGGATTGGGTTCATACCAGCTTCACTACAGGTCGCACCAACGATAAGCTGCTTGTAATGTTTCAATGACAGCAAAAATTCAAAAATATTATCAAAATCCATGGCGCTTTCATAGGCCCTCTGGTCGTCTCATCAGAGATGAAAATCCATGGCGCTTTCACAGGCCCTCTGGTCCATGGCGCTTTCATAGGCCCTCTGGAAAAAAGTAACACCTTGGGTTGAAATGAAACCCGGCCAAAAAGTAACACCTTGGGTTGAAATGAAACCCGGCCAAAAAGTAACACCTTGGGTTGAAATGAAACCCGGCCATAGAGCCACCTTGGGTTGAAATGAAACCCGGCCATAGAGCCACCTTGGGTTGAAATGAAACCCGGCCATAGAACCACCAAAAAACTCCATCTCTGGATCCATCAGGAGCTCTGGTCGCCTGTAATGGGTGAATCATTAGGTGTGGGACGCCACACCGTACCTCGATCCAATGCCTTCTAAAAAGAAACACTTTAGAAGAGTATGATCATAAGTACCGCTCTTTGGCTAGCATAAGCAAAGGTGGGAAAATATTAAACCCCTTTAAAGGGAATTATCATCTTTGGCCACAATCAAAGATGTATTATCTCAAAATTTTCAAATTTATCAGATGAACTTGTGGGACTTTGATTGTACTAATTGTACCAACTTTTTTTGAGTTCGTTTTCTTTGTAAAAAGCTAAAAGAAAAAGAACTTGTGGGACTGAGAGAAGAAGGGAGAATAGGAGGACGGAGACAGACGCCGCCCCCAACATACGAAAGACTCGAAGAAGGTCAACATTTTTTCTCTCAACCAACCACATCGATCACAAGAAGTTCTACTTTCTTCATCAAAGCTTCAAAAAGTAGAACTTGTGGGACTGATGAAGAGGGGCAAATATGGCCAAGAGATGTGAAGGAAGCCTACGCCCGAAGAAGGAAGAAGGAGCAAGAGGAACACATAACGACCGATCGGTCGTGATCGGACGTGAGCTATGGTGTAAGTATGAGGAAACGACCGGTCGCCTGTGACCGGTTATAGCAAATACAAAATAAGCATGTGTAACGACCGGTCGCCTGTGACCGGTCACTAAGGTCGCGAAGTAAGTATAGACAGCGACCAGTCGTTTGTAACCGGTCAAGTAATTAAGAAGCATAAATAGCGACCGGGCGCCTGTGCCGGTCAGAAAACTGAGGGATATAGGAATTAAGGTAGTACACTTATATAAAATAATTAGAATGATAGGCTGGCAAGCCTAGGAGTACTGTAAAGTTGCTATAAATAAGAGATCAACCCCTTGGACAAGGGGGGACGATGAGAACTTTTAGAACCCCTCTTTTTTCCGTTTTTACTCTCTTTTGTTATGAAAACCCTATTTCATCCCATTTCACTTGCTGAGTCACCTACTTGCTTACTAGCTTGATGAGTCACCTACTTGCTTACTAACTTGATGAGTCACCTACTTGCTTGCTAGCTTGCCCATGCAGCTGCATCACCTACTTGTGTGTTTGCTACATAAGCTAGCTGCTGCATCACCTACCAACTTGGTTGTCACAATGTTATTGGAGCATTCTAGCTAGCTACTTTTAAAACAATACAAGAAGTGCTATTAAGGACTTTTCTGGTCCAAATGTGTACTTATGCCAATATTAGGATTTAAATATGCTTAATAGCTCATTAAGACCTAATTAGCAAAGTAAATCATCCTTTAGAAACTTTGGGTATTTCACTGTGGCAATTGTAGCATAGAGGCATAAGAATCGTGATAATGCCAACACTGGTCTAGTCCACACTCAGAATCTATGAGAAACCTGACGGAAGGTATCTCTCGTTAACGGAAAATCACCAAGGCGGTGATGAGGTGAAACCTTAGAAAAGGCTTCCACCTACCATAACAACAAAGTTTGTGCATGTAGTTATTGCCAAGAAGAAACTGAATAACGAAATGAGATTTCCAAACCACTATGACTAGAAAGAGGCTTTGTGAGTAACTGTGAAGACCGAGAAGAGTCGGTTTAGAAGCAAACATGAAATGTGTATAATGTGGACTGTAAACATATCGCTTAAAGAGCATAGAGACTTGAAGGAGTAAGTATACTCCATAGGCAACCAAGCATATGGTGAACCATTATAAGAATGGTGGAAGTAGATAAGCACAGACTAGCATAGTAAACCTTGTCATGAGACGTATGAGTGGAAACAAACCTCTCAACAAGAACTTTCACTTATCAGTGATAGAATACTTTCAATTGGAAAACAGGACCGGAAAACCCTTGAAGTTTCTTGGGATGTCCCGGTGATGTACATACAAAAATAAAACTGCACAGCTTGAGCCTATAACCAATGCTCAGCACTGGGGAGACAGTAATTGTCAAAAACTGTAACACCCCTACTCTATTCGGCTCCTAATCAACTTAATAAATAATGTAATCGCAGCGGTAAACTCAATAATTGTACTACTGGTGTTACCGTTCTTACTCGCCCATACGAGTAATAACGTGCTTACTGATACATTCTTAAATACGAAACATTTTCCCACAGTGACAACAAGAGATAGATCTAAACTTCCCAAACCAATATAAAATTACATTCACAGTGAGCATTCTAAGTATCCAAATCCTATACACGGTTCTAGGTTCTTATCAAAATGCAACAGTGCATGTTTAAATAACTGTAATCAAACTACCCAGCGCGTCACTCTCTTTGTTGACACTGGAAGCTGCATACCTGCAAAAATGTTTGTTTGTCGTATGGAATCAGCCCCTGCTGAGTATGTTACTACATGACCGTCATGCCCCCTCAGACCCTCAGTTATTTGGTCGAGAGCATGCAATTCATTTTCATGCAGATAGTTTTATATAATAACTGTAAAGCAACAATATATTGCAATGAACTCAAATATTAAACAAGCCCCCGGCTTCACACATCGCATCTTAATATACCACTAAAAGCGTTACAACGCTTATATGAGTACATAGACTCCAATCCAACAAACACTTAATAATTCATAGTTGAGTACGTCGACTCACTCGACCAAACAATCCACCATAATCCACACACGAGCACTGCGACTCAACTCATCCAGTTCACAACATAGATATAAGTACAATGATCCAATTAATCCAATTCACATCACACACATATGAGTACAGCGACTCATTTAATCAACATTACCAACATACCAAACAAACCACAAAGCATAACCAATGAACAAGGCAAAAGAACGAGAACTACAAGTAAGTATGATTCCCGTCGTTGGCATGTAAGCCCAAATAATGTTCGCCTAATGTACGAGCTAATATAGTCGTCCGTAATTGTTCAGTCACGCCTGATGACAATGCCTCGTTAGAACGACGTGTCTCTAAGTTACCTATCGCCTATGGCGAGTCACACACGGCAGTAGCCACTCCAGCGGTAGAGTCTCCAACCTACGAACCATCTGTAGTCCGTTGGAAATTTATCCAGATACTTACGGTTACCACACGGTATCCTAGTATCGTTAATGGATCACAGTTCACAGTAAGAGCCACATCCTCTTGATAAATTGATCTCTACCATCGCATATGTTTTACTATTCTTCCTAACACAGCAGACTCAGGTCGTTAGTCTAATCCTGAGTATGTCAACTCGGGACCAGTGTTAGATACGAGAGCGGCGTTAAATAGGCCAATGCTCCATATATAAGTCTCAGATAATATATATATCTTATTATCCTAATGCTACAACGTTTACTTACGTTCCTTATATTACACATATAAGATAGCATCATTGCCGCTAGTTCGTTTTATAATATGTTCATATATACGAACTGTACTGTTATCTTTCAACAGTAATAATAATAAGCAGCATTAATATACAACTCAAGCATATTAATTCACACAAGCAGACATTCAATCTTATCACAGATTTTCACACAATGTCTGAACTGTGGAAATCCTCAGAGACAATCAAGCCACATAAATAACATACCGTTCACCCGGATTGTATTACGGTGGAGTATGAATCAGCTAATTCTCTGGAGATCCTCGAGACGCCTCTAACAATCTATTAATATGCATCACACTATGCATCAGCATCTCATATTAACAATACACTACGGCACCCCGTACCGTCATTAATATACCCCGGTTTATTCCCCGCTGTTAACTAATAACGTTTGTCGGGTTTTCGGTTTAACTCGGGATTTAGGAAAAACGCTATATCACATGCGTGGTTACGTCGAGTATATTAATACTCTTAACTTTAAACGTTTATTATCGCATGTAGTTTAATATACCTTGTATATGATATAGTTTATCACTATATTGCACGTATAATCTTAATCATGTATTATACATCTCACCTTAGTATTTAATTTTCTAAGGTTAGTTTTTCCAAGTGTAATGTTGTATAATTCATATGTACAAATACTTTGAATTATATAAATCCTTATTATTTCATGTACACTCTTAACATTAGAATTCCATATCCAATGTTTATAATTCTTTTCCCCTTTATCTCAAGTCATTTAATTATGGTAGTATATAGTTATTGAACTATATTATATTTTCCACACTATAACATATATTTATTATATATATGCATTATAGATCTATTTATTATATGGTAAGTCATTATAATATATATTCATTCTTTTTAATGAATACCTCCTATATTATAAATGTTATAACTCTTATAACATTAAAAACCATATTATAAATTTTCATTCAAAAATAGTAATATTTCCGAACAGCACCTATAATTCTCAAATATTTACAAAATCCACCACATAATTTATATAATGTTATATTATAGTTATGTAACATATATTTTGACATTTATGTCATTAAAACAATTATAACCTATAGTTATAATTTCTCCAAAATACCGCACAGACCCCATGGTCTAATTAAATTTAATTTCCACCACTAAACTTTCTATATTCACCAATTTACCCCATTTTTAACATATAGTTTCTAATATCACCAAAACTATATGTTATACATATATCTTTATAAAACCTTATATATAATCCCAAAAATTACCAAACTATACCAAAAGGTTATAAATACCATTATTAACCTTATATTTTCTCTAAATCTCGGTTTTACCACATATGTTACCCATTTGTAACAATGTTATGAAATATCTTATATTATACTTAGATAATTCATATAAACTCCAAATTTACCCAAATCAACTTCTAAAAAAATTCCTAATAATCTAAGGTTTGTACTAAACTCCATTTAGTACCCCTAGTTTTCGGAAATTACAATATCACCCCAAATATCATAAATCTTTACAATTTAATAACTATCTTATTATAAGGTAGTATTTTAATTCCTTAAATTCACCAAACTTAGTCAAAGTCTCCTATATAGTCAACTTGACTTCTAATACCCAAATTGGACCCAAACTTTTCGGTAATTACAATACATAACCTATAGTTTTCTATTTTTACAATTTTGTCACAAAGCTTCATAAAATGTTATAATTTTTATTAAATTCATTTAAAAAAATTCTAAGTTCCTCTAAATTAAGCCCACGGCCTAATAAAATGCTAGTAATTACCGTTTGACCCCAATTTAATTATATAAGCATAAACTTAACTAAATAAGCTTTAAACTTAAATTAAAATGGCCTAATGACATGGTCTTATTACAACTTTGTTTTATAGCATAAAATTACACATAAATTGCTCAACAATAATACATAAGCTCATGGCCTCACCATAGTTTTATTATTTTTCCACATAATGTCATAATTTGACCATTATGTTAATTAAATCACTTAAATGACTAGCTTAATTTATCTTAGTCATTTTTTTACATTCTTAGGTTATAAATAACCCATATATTATGTTACACTCTCGGCACATATTTATATATGCTAAGAATTACATAAAATCATAAGTTTAAGGTGTTTATACCTTGATAACTTCTTGTATGGACTCGGCACCTTGGAGTAAAATTCACCACAATATTTAGACATGTTTAATACAACAAAACAAGATATAGTTATACTCCAAGCTTGAGCTTAACCATAAAGAACAATTAATGTAAGATTTAAGGCAAAAATCACCTTAAAAATGCTTGGAAGGTTCCTTATGAATTTGGCCTGGTTTAGACACACCACAAGGTGTTAAATTCACTATATAAACATAAGGAACACTTAGACAACAACAAGCTGCTGTGGTAATAGGTTTTACCTTGGAAAAATGCCTAAAAGAAGAGTATTTCCTTTGGATTTCGGTCACCCTTGCTCCAAATGGTTAACCAACTGATTGAACATGTAAATATGAAGATTATGAGTGTATAAACTCACAAAAATCAGAAGAAAGAAACCGGATGCAAAGTGTAGAACCTTAAGGTATGTTTTTACCTTAAAATGTAGATTTGGACTTCCTTGGTCCCTAAACTGAGTTCATTCGAGTTTAGCTCTTGTTCTAACCTTATAACACTGAGAATAACCCATAGGAAAAGATAAGCCACGAAATCCAAGTGTTGGTAGTGAAAGAATGAAGAAAAAGGGCTAAAAATGACCTTAAATCATTACCTTAGGAGCTTATTGGATTGAATTGCCTTCCTAACTCAAGAACACAGCTTGGGAGAGTCCAAGAACTCAGATGGCTCGTTTGGAATGGAGCAAGAAGCAAGAGAGAGTGAGAAATGGTGTTTAAAGGCTTAAAATGATATAATAATGAATAGTAACTTGCTTAGTCACCACATTAGGTAGTAAACTGAATGAGTGATGTTGTGTGCTGTCTTCCCTTGCCCTTGCCTGCCGACACCATGTATAATGAGCTGGCCAATTCGTTGACCAATGGTCAAACTTGATAAATGTGCTTAAAAATGGCACTATTTGGGTACTATTCACAATAAACTGTCAGTTTTGGATTTTTATTTTCAAACTTGGATTTAGACTTTAAAATATAGTCTATCATGTCCAATAAATGATTTAAATGATATACCCAAGTCTTTAAAATGACAAAAAGTCATTATCTTAGAGCTCATACACAAAAATGTGCGTTAAGGTGTTTTAGAGCACATTTTGTGTCACAGGGTGTTTCTGAGCTTAGTTTTCTTTGAGAATAGTTTTGTTGTGTTCCTTACTTCATTACAATACTTAGGAATCCACTTTGGATCCTATTTGAGGTCGTACAATCTTCATGGTGTCTTAAAGCACATTTTTAGCCTTACCGATCTTAAAGCATGTTTTGCCTTGTTGAGATCTTTTAGATTGTTCCCCAATAGTATTTAGATGTTTATTAACCATCTTAGATCATTATTAGATCATTTAATTAAGTTTTAAGGTTAGGGGTATTTCAAAAACAATCAATGTGAATTCACATTGGACACCACGAATGACCAACGCTCAAGAGAGCTTGTAATCCGGTAAATTACTTCATCCATGGTCAACCAAGATACTTGGTAAATTGTGTCATAAATGATGAAGGAATGTGAGGTAAGCTAACCTACACATGAAACCTAAATGGAAGAAGAGCATCTTCACATTAAAATAATGACATTGCGGTATGCTACAACAACCGTCATACAAGCAAATCTAGGAAACTTCTAGTGTGTTTACACCATGAAGAAATGGTATATATATAATGTAACAGTGGAAACAGTAGGCCGTGAAAACAATGTTCTGTAACGAATAAGGACATGGTGCGTAGCAGGTGACCAGTCTGTGTTAATAACCACACAATGACACGGAGTTGTAAATACGAAATGACAGGCAGAAATATTCATTCCTATTGCAATCACATAAGAGATTTACTGCCAAGCGTTTATGCCTCTACACTCTGTAGGACTGAGTGTTTTGGTATCGCACTTGTGCAGTTAATGATCTAGTGGGATAACTAGGAATATAGGAAATGTAAATCGTGGTATCTCTTTCCTGATCGGAGACCACGAGAGACCCTTTAGCCAGTTGCTAACGATCCTGGCTCAGAAGGTGCGCAGCTTGTTATGAACCGAAGGTGGAAGGTTGAGGCTGCCCCACGTAAGAGCTACTTGTTTACTTACTTGCTCGTTAGAGGGGGGAGGCTAAACAGGAGAGCCGGAAAACTCCATTTCGGGATAGTTGAGCACAAAGAGTGTGAAACACACCAACAATCACAAGACGTGAATTCCATCGGAATAAAAAGTGAAAGGAGACTTAAGAAAGTCACTAGGACCGACGCATAGAAAATGTAAGATCATACAAGTAAAGAACACTTGTACTGAACCAGAAGAACTGGTATAATTCAGAAGCTACTGACAACAGACAAAGCACTACAACTAAGTGGTGACTTAATCTCACACGACAATAAGTCAGAGAAACTCAGTGAATAATCGTGGGAGTACGACTAGTATGTTCAATAGATTGCCAGAGAGCTGGTTATAGATCTAAAACTCATTGAGTTCACGCACGGTAAAAGAATACCACACTTGGTTAATAAACTTTATTCCCACAATAAGGGGGATAAAAAGGTGATGTATAGCACGTTAAGGATAACAAGAAGGGCGAATAACCCAAGTTCTCTGGCTCGCGCAGCAGAAGCTAGTGGGCCCTAGCTCAAAGGTTTAATATACCCAGTATGTATGAGAGAATGGCTATCAATGCCTTGAAGCCTGATAGGGTAGAACCGAATTAATTATGTGTTAAATAAACTCCAATATGAATTCTTGGTGCAGGGACTAAACCATTAGTATGGTTAAGACCCTTTGACCAGAATACATTGAGTAATAAACCGTAGGGAAGCTAAAATGCTTCAGAGTGCCCGAATTGAGTGAACCAATGTTCAATGACAACATATGGTAGATTACGTGGGCGTAATCCTTTTAAGGGGGTAGAGCGAAAAACCGCTTAGTGTAAGTGTCACATATAAAACACGTAAACTATAATGTGCATAGCACAAATGAGAATTGATTTGATGATTGGTACTTATGTTAAATAAACATACGTATTCATTCATATTGTAATTGTGGTAATTAGGCACGAGAGATGTGAATACCATAGGATGAAGGTACCTACCTTGTAACTCCAGTGTAAGAGTATTAGTAAAGAGGAGTAGAGAAACTCCCAGGGGAATGATAATCCCTATAGTGTATGTCTATTTGAAGTTAGACATGGCATTAAGATGCATGAGTCGGTATAAAACCATTGTAGAACCTAAAGGAAATTGAGTTCCCTAGGTGATTGTTTTGAGACAATTGAGAATGAGTAGTGGACGGAGCTCCACAAGTATTGTATCTCTTAAAGAAATAGTACGAAAAGATTGAGAGTAGTCGAGGAATGGAACCCAGAAGTAGTGTATTCCTAGGTAAGTCATTGGAAGTAAATTGAGGACGATTGAATCCCACAGGTATTGTATTCCTTAGTTAGATTATTTGAGTTGATGGAGTGTAATGGATGAAGGTAGCAAAAGTTGATGAAATGAGCCCCATAGGCATTGAATCTCGAGGTAAAGTATTTGGGAGTAAATTGAGGATGATTGATCGACTAAATTCCATCCTTTGGAGATCTATGAATTTGTAATTATGACTAGGAAGAGTAAAAAGATAGAAAATGGAAGTAATTGAATTATTTGATTGTTTGAAACTGATGTGGGAAGTCGAACTTGATCCTGATCAGATCAAGGGAAACCAAACACAAATTAGGGTGGAAAGATAGTTGAACACTAATGCTGATCACATCAGGGTCGAATGATTCTTGAAGCTCCCCTCAAGTGGTCACAAGAATCATGCATAGGATAGATGTAATGAACATAAATTGGAATTTGGAGTTGCTGTGTTTAGAAAGATTTTTAATTAGTGGTTGCGATGGGATTTTCCTTCAGACTTGAGAATAAGGATTTGTTGGAAGCTTATACCGGAGAACGGTGGTAGTGTATCGTGTTGTATTATTCCAAGGGCACCGGGACGTAGAGAAGTCCTATGTCAAGATGATCTGAGTGCCTGCGAGATCGTAGTGTGTATTGTATTGCTTTGGGATAGATTTGCATTGTATGTATGTATAAACCTTGTATTGTAAAACCAGATGGTTGGTTGTAATGCGGATCGGAGTGATTGTAGTATATTTGCATGGTATTGTATGTAGAGACCTTGAGTAATGGATTTGGGAATTGTAAGGATGAGAAATGTATGACTTTTGGCATTAGACATGTCTGAATGAGTAAATATAGTAATCCTACAATCTTGAACAACTTTGAGGGCAAAGTTCCTTAAGGGTGGTAGATTGAAATACCCCGAACTTAATTATAGTGATTAAAATTATTCTAATACGTATTTAAGGGCCTAATAGTGCCTAAGTAATTTTGGTAAGGAAAATAAACCCAAAAGAAATAAGGAAATGCTTAAAAAGCGAAAAACGCTAAAATAAGCGTTATATAACCATAGGAGGTATGAGACCTCAGTTAGAGTATTATGCGGATTCCCAAGGCTTAATAATGCCTAAAGTAATATATGGAAACAAAACCCGAACAAAACGGATCCATAAAATGGATTAAAACCACAAACGAACATTAAAGCGCGTTTTTCGAGGAAACCGGGAAAACGTGACTTTAAGCGGGTTAAATAGACTCACAACAATTTTGGTCAACCAGATAGTCATTAATAAACATTAATGGAGGTCTAGAACCAATAAAATCAATTAAATGAGAAAATAGTAAAAACTGTCAAAAACGGGAAGTTGTGGGGTGAGAATGTAAATAAACTAAACTAGTATGTCCAGTATTGAAAATAGAAATCAAAATGTGAGTGTGTGCAGTGTGTGAGCCAATTTGTACTCCCTCTCTCACACTCTTAATTCTCTATTATTTGCAAAAGACAAAAAGGTAAACAAAAGCAAAAAGTAAATAAGTTGCTTTTTACCTTCTCTCTCCTACTCCTCCTCATTCCCCTCATTCTCTCACGTATCACTCATCTCTCTCATTTTATTTCTTCTCCAAGCAAGCCAACAATGGCGATTTGCAAAACCCATTCAGGACTCTCCCTTCTCTCCTCTTGTTGAGCACTAAAACCTCCACCAAAAATTACAAAATTTGTACCATTGTGTTGCTCTCATCAAGGAGAGCATTTCCCTCTTTTCCAAATTCGAAAACAACCACTTTAATCTCCATGGGTGTTCTTGGTTTTGAAGATGAATACCACCATTAGAAGCCTCACCTTCACCTTGTTGGTCTAAGGTAAAAAGAAATCCGAAAATACTAGCATTCCTTGCTCTTATGTGCAAATCGAAATTTCTAAGTCTTGAGCTTCTATTCCTTGTTTGCCCAGCCGATTTTGGCTTCTTTTGGAAGGTGGAAATCTTGCTCTTGTCGCTATTTTACACTTCTTCTACATACTTGCAAGGTAATGCATTTCCTAAACCCTAAAATATACCCTAAAGCTTTAAAGATAATTTAAGGGTTAGTTTGTATTGAAATGATGGTGTATATCAATGGGTTGTAGCTTTAGAGATTGAATCAACATAACCGGTAGGAAGAGAGGAAAGGAAAGGAAGGAAGAAGGAAAGAAGAAAGAAGAAGGGAAGAAAAGCTAGTAAGAAAACAAGGTAAATTACACTCACTTGTATAGCTTTTGTAATGCATTGTGTAACAGATTTTTAGTAGCTTTAATTGAGTATTGTAAATGGTATTGAGTAGTAGTGTAATGTGGAAGGAGACTAAAATGTATTAAAGCTTTAAAAGACACTTGAAAACTTGTTAAAACTGGGATGGAAATGGAAGTTGTGTGCAGGAATTAAATGAGTGGTTAATGTCTAGTATTTGTTTTGGAGAGTTGTGTATTAGTGATGTTTGTCAACAGGTGATATGGGTAGCATTGTGTGAATAAACATGTGGTGAGAATGTAAAAGTATAGGGGAGACTATGTCAAATTTTATCTAGAACCTAGAACACTTAAGAACTAGAAATGAGTGGAGAACACTTTGAAAACAGATTTTTTTTTAAATGGAGCTAAGTTGTGGGTAGATTAAGAAAGTAAGATACTGCACTGTAAACCTTGGAAATGGCATTAGGAGAGGAACCTATGTATGGCGGAAGTAAGAACAAAAATCTGTAGCATCTATTGAAGAAGAAAAAAAACTGTAACAAGGGAGAAAAATAGACAGTGAAGGATGTTAAGTAACAGATTAGTATAGAGCTTTCGTTAGGTTAGTTTTAAGTGCCTAATCAATGTTAAAACATGCTAGAGTTCATGTGGGAATATTGGCAAAGAAACAGGTAAAGGATTGAAGTGAGAACAAAGCTTAAAAACTATAAATTTGCAACAGACTTAATTTGTACTTGTTTGCAAACAAGTACACAAACAAGTACGCAAACAAGTACGTAGAAAGGATGGTCCGGGTTTGCAAACAAGTACACAAACCCAGACCACCTTAAAAACTTGACAGAAACATCTCTGAAGAGATGGTCCGGGTTTGCAAACAAGTACACACACTTGGACCACCTTAAAAACTTGACAGAAACGTCACTGAAGAGATGGTTCGGGTTTGTAAACTGTACACAAACCCGGACTACCATAAAAACTTGGTAGAAAGTCATTCCAGGGTTTGGTCCGGGTTTGTAACCCTGGACACAAACCCGGACCAGGCTAAAAGTATCCAGAAAGTGTTTTTAAGCAAGTTAAAGGTGGGGAATTGAATGTTCTTGATATTATAAGGTAATTAAGACTTGATTAATGATGTTTAATGGTCATTAAAGCTATAAACAAGCTTAGAAAGTAATGTAAAGTAAGTGATTTAAGTAAATGGATTTGAAAACAATGAGTTAGTAAGTATAAACCGGGAAACGTTAGGAAAGTAATGAGTAAGGTTAATTATAGATATTAACCACCTAACCACCGCACTGTATGTATGTGGTAGGATTCGAATAGTCAACACCGAAAAGGAGTCGGTGAGTCCAAAGTCAACGGTGAATGGTATGATTTCCTCATGCACTGTATCCTAACCTGGTTACCCCGATTTGTGTGCTTATTTGATCACCTAAATAAGATAAACGCATGAATTGGATTTTTATGCACTTACTTGTGCTTGTTTTAGATTGTTCTTGTTATATGGTCTTGAACATTTAGTTTGTATAATTCATGAAATGAATGGATGCGAATGATGTGTATGTGTAGCTCGTTGTGTACTTGTGTAATGTACTAGTCATTGGTATGGATGTGATGACTTCTACTAATTCCTAACCACCTCGCTCCTAACTTGAGTAATGAATAAAATGGAATGAGTAGAAGTCCGAATAGCTTCAGCCACACGTGAGGATAAGGAGACACAAGAGGTTGGATCCGATTCATGGCCTGAATCCTTTCTATGGACCAAACCCTTAAATGGGTAGCATCCTAGATTGGTGAGCCACCCTAAAGCCCAGTGTGGGACGGTGTAGTCCCTGCCCGAGGTCTCACCGACTTGAATTGAGTAAGAAAGTAAGTAAGTAAAGTATTGTATGAGTATTGGTCTTGGCTAGTGTAAGTCATTGACCTTGAGTAAAAGAGTAATATACACCCAATTAACCCGGGTGTGTAAAGAAGCTAACAAGTACTGTGTATGTATTGGAGAAGCGTATCTCCGGAACGGTAGTATGAAGGTTGACTTGTAATGTCTTCCTTGTATGCAGTGAATGTATGTATGCTATATGATATGAATGTATTGTACTGTGTAAGAGCAAGTATGTATGTACGAATAAACGAGCAGCATGTATTCGACCTAGGTAGTCGGCGTACCCTCGCTAGTACGCGGGCATGTGGAATTCATATGCAGCATAGGCTGAGCCCCTTGGGGCACTATTTTTATTTTACAGGTACCCGAAGCTGTTATGGTCATTGTAAGAGACCGGCTGCTACGCTTAGTTAGCTAGGGATAATTTTGTGGATAGTAAAGAATTGTATAAGGCTTGTAGCCCTTGAAGTATAAGTGTACCAAGCGGTACACCCTTTTGTATTTGGAAAGGTATGTAGAATTGTGAGGAATGGGTAATATGGTGACTCTTAAGGAGTATGTGTATGCATGTGGAAATGTTGAATTTTGGTTTGTACTTAGGATACTCGGTATATTGTAAAGTAAGGATTGAGCAATGTAATGAATGGAGAATTGTAGTACTCGGTTGTATTGAAGTATGAATTGTATTTGTTTTAGTACTCGGGTATTCCGGTCCATCAGACCGATGTTGTAGTGGAAGTAGGCCTTGTTAGTCACGTGGGAGCTAACGACATTGTATCACCCCCCATTGTGTAAGGAAGTATCCATTGCGTAGTATGTAAGTACGAGGATATTAGATGGTAATGACAGGATTAGCAGTAGGGGTGTTACAATAATATACTAGAGAAGCTGTGGTGAAATTTGAGTAGAAAATAAAGTGTTTTAGTGGCTGTTTGTGAATAGTAGACCTAGGATTTACTAGGAGTCATTAAAGGGAATTGAGTGGAAATGAGTTAATAAAGTTGTCTTGAGGATTAGAATGATCTAGGGTGTTTCTAGGAGGAATTAGAGGTAGGTGGGGTGTTAAACACACATCCAAAATCAAGGTAATAGGAATGTTAAGACTTGTGCAAAAATCTAGGGGAAATGGTGTATAAAGTCTTGTGATTATTTGGTATGATCTAGGTTGCATAACCTTGATGGTAATGGGTGGACTTGGGTGATGGAAGTGAAATTGTAGAAGAATGTTGTAAATTGTCAAGGAAATGACTAGGAATGTATAAGAGTGCATAATCATGAGAATGGTGAGTAAATCGAGTAAAGGAGATAGAAATGTCTAAGGAGGGTGTAGCATGGTCAAGGTAAATTAAGAACAATGTTAAGGTGTTAAGAGGATGGAAAGAAATGTATAGGTATGTTCAAGTTTAGGAGTGATGAGTAACAAATGGAAAGGAGAGAAAATTGTGCATGGAGATGCAAGATAACCTTGAGAAGTTTAGCAAAGGAAAAATGGATGAATAATGGTGTTTGAGGAGGAGTTATATTGGTTGAAAGGAAACACTTTGGTTAGTTGAAGTCTTAGGCAAAATTTACATGTTGGAAGTGTAAGGAATTAAGTTATAAGTGTTAAGAATTTAGTAAGAACTTGAGTAAATGATCAAGGAATTTGGAGGTGAATTGATCCATGAGTTAGGAGGATTTTAAGTGCTTAAATGGTGTTATAACATGTGCGAATACATGGGGAAAGATTAGAAGAAGATTGGACAAAAGAACAAGTGTGGAATGATGTTCAAAACTGTAAAATTTAACAGTTTAAAGTGTGGTCCGGGACTTGGTCCTTGGATAAAGTCCCGGACCAGCACTAAAAACCTGCCGAAAATCCAAGTTTAGATTGGTCCGGGACCTAGGTCTTGTAATAATTCCCGGACCAGCACAAAAAAAACTACTGAGAGTACTTTCCAGAAGTGGTTCAAGAGCTAGGTTAGGTACCAAGTCCCGGACCACCCATAAATAAGTCCCGAGAGTAAGGCCGGTAATTGGTCCGGGACTACAGACCCGGACCAGCCATTTTTACAAAGGAAATGTGCTTTTAGATGGTAAATGAAGGTGGCTTGTTGGGTAATGCTATTATATGGTTGTTAAGAGTTGTTTGGTGGAATTTTATGGTCATTAGAGGTGTGAACAAGTATGGGGTAAAATGAGAAATAAATAACATAAGTGGTTAAGCTTGAACTACAATGATTTAGTGGTATTTAGTTGGAGATCATTAGTGATGATGTGAGTTAGGTTAATTAAAAGAAATTAACCACCCAACTCGATGAATGTTTTAGGGTTTGAGAATTTGGACACCGGAGGAGAGTAAGCAACCGAATGACCAACGGTGAACGCTATGGTTTTCTTGTAGCCTGCTTGCTAACGAGGTGTCCCTCGGCTTGTGTGCTATTTATTTATGTGTGCAGACTAAACAAGATAAAGCATGCAACCAAAATATTATGTTTGTTGTGTTATTGCGATGCACTAACACAACTTTACCTTGAGAACTTACTAACAATGTTTAGTAAAGGATTATGTGAGAATAAGGAACACTCCCTATATTGTTTTATTAGTAACCGAAAGAGGTTAACTAACGAACGTTGACTTTGAGACTTCCACTAACTGGAACTTGTGGGGGGGTGAGGAATCGGGAATCGTTCCGGCACATGTGTATTAGAGGAGGTCGGTACGTATCAGGTCCTGACTTCCAAATATGACTTGTCTTCGGACTCGTCGCCTAGAGTCGACATAAAGACTCGGTCACCTCGATTTCTGTTCGAGATGGGAGGCATTACTGAGATGGTGTGGTGGGATCTACCTAAATCCCAACTAATTCTAACAAATATTGTTTATGTAAGCCAATGGAGCTGATAACTCATTGGTTAGGGTTACTTTGACCCGACAAGATAAATAATGAATCAAGGAACGACCATTCTAATTAAAGAACGGTTGTCTTAATTGAGATAAGATCTGAGATAAGATTTGAGATAAAGTACAACCTATTCTAATTAAAGAATGGTTGGTACATTGAGACTGAGATAAGGATTAAGACCGAGGTAAGATAAGAATGGACTGAGATTAAGAGGTATCATAATTTAAGGAGTTAAAAGACTAACTCACTTACTAAGGGAACGCTTTTAAGACGTTCATTGTGTTTGAACTCTTATTGTTCATATGTGGCTTGTTGTTTATTGCAATTCTTATTGATGTTGGGGCTATAAGAGAATCATACCAGCAAAGGTGCTGACCCCCTCGGGGGCAACTGTTTATATTTTGCAGGAGAATGTCAAGAAGATGACCATCCTGAGAGTAGGATCGGGTAGACTTACTTTGGGTTGTTTTCCTTTTGTTATACGAGTTGTGCATGTACACTCGTTTAGTAAATGGTATGAGATGTTAGTAAGATGTAATAGGATATGAAATATTTGTACTGAGGATATGTATTGGTTGAGGTTAAGTATATATTGATGTTCGGTATATTCAGGTCCATCAGACGGTAGCTAGATCTTGGAGTAGTTAGTATGCCTAGTTAGTCACTTGGGTGACTAACGGCGGTAACACCAACTGTTGTAAGAATTCCGCTGTAATGTTGAGATATATAAATGGAGCTTTACGAGTTATTGTCAGTTTATGAGTTGGGGTGTTACAAAAAGTGGTATCAGAGAGTAGTTAAGCTCTGATGACAGGAATTACCGAACTTAGGAAGATACCGAGTTAGAGTTGAGATATGGGTTAAGGGTTGAGTGATAGAGCGAGAGGCATTAGTTAGGACTTCCCGGCATTTATTGGATACCTATGGTACCTAAACCCGCCCTCCACTTCCCTAACTTTGAATACGGGGAACAAACGCTAGAGAGAAGAAAGCCTTCTCTTACTCGGGGAAACCCGATCTGGCAGTTAGTTAACGTTAAGCAGTACGAGAAACACATCGTTATACAACAGTTTACGAAAACTTAGAGGTTTAATTGGAGCGCAACGTGGAAATAGGTGCTTCTACCGGTAAGAGAACAGTAATTACCGACAACATGGGTCGACATGCTACGTAGTCGAAATAACCTGCCATACCAATAATAAGAAAAGCACTACGAGTGCAATGAAGAGGAAAAGAGAAGCGGCATGAGTACCGGACAGCGGTCCGAAAGAGCATAGCAGTGGGATAAAACGGGAACTACTAACCATTACAATGAGAAAGGTTACAAAACCTGGCCGACATAGCGCAGGCGACGATGAAGACACGTACAAACTGTATACCGAAACGGACTACGATGTAGTGCCTAGAGGAGAGTCAGTACTTAGTAACCCTGACAAAATGTGTGGAAACAGGAGCGAGGATTAAGGCATAAGTAAATAACTAGGGGTTCCCTCAGAAAGAGGAACACCCTGGTAAGTGACTGTACTGTCAAAACAACGGGGAGACTGCCGGATGGTCAGTTATCCAAAATGAGAGAACATTGAACGAGTCCCGAGGACTACCAATTACGAGGAGCTTAAGAGAAAGTACCACTACCGAGGTACACAGTACCGATGGCCCATCTTGCATGGCACACTTGCCATAGCAAGTGCTACCACGATTAAGCTATACGGGAAGCCATTATGGCAAGAGAGTAGAGCGCTACAACTATGACGCATATTAATACTGGATTGCAAATCCACAAGAACTAGAGCATGAGACCTTGAAAGGGCCTGACGGCCTGACCATGATGAGATGAGTCGACACACCAGTCAATAGGCAGCTGAACTTGGACGGAATACTAAACGATATAAATTTCACAACAGTACAACCTGCTACAACTACAATCGACAGTACGGGTAAGAACACCAATCCCGAACCTTGAAGGGAAGAACCTAAGAGATCGCTCAGTAATCCGAGCAAACACTACATAAGTGATAACATACAAGGAATGTATTATGAGATACAATGAAGACAGTCGACGAACGACTTCCAACAAGAATGGGATAAGACTCCCAGGATGACCACTAGGAATACCAGTAAACATTCTTCATGGAAGATGTTAGTAAACCCCGGAAACAGGGATAGAGGAAATGAACTTAGGCTATGACCTACGAAGGATCAAAGACATACAACCCCGAAAGAGAAAAGCTCAGAGGACAACCCCACAGAGCGGGCATAGTTGAGCCGAACGAACTGATGAGCGATAATTAACATTACTGCCTAACTCATTAACACCCAAGTATGAATGATCATTGACGGGTGGCGTAATCAACAAATGTTGAACGAAGAATTGAGATGGAAGCACAAGATAAACGGATAAATACCCAAGTATGAATGATCATTGACTGGTTAACGCCAGATCACCTGAACGAACTTCCATAGCGGGAAGCCGGTTGCAGCAACTTACCATGAAACCCGGTGCTACATTTAACATGTAACCTAATAGTTTAGAAAATTTTAGAGAACCCTAAGCTTATGAGGATAGACTATAATGAGTAAGAGTACGGTAGTGAACCGAGTGTCAGCTCGCACCCAGGAAAATTTAGATGCTAAGAGCCTACGTGCCTAGGGTGTTAACCACATCAGAGACCGAGGCGCGGTAAGTTGTAAGAGAGCTTATTTAAGCCACGAACGAACTACAATTCGTAAATATGAACGGTTACAAAACCTGTAAGTTAATTGTGGAAGATATTGCCAAATGGGCACCAATGAGAATATTAAGATAATGCTATTGATAGGGGCGAAGAACGAACCATTCCTTTTAGGGTGGGGATACCTCTCCTTGTTGTAGGGCCATGAGTGGGAATAAACCCCTCAAAAAGGGATTTCATTTATCAGAGATAGAATACTTTTTATTAGAGAATGGAAACCGTAAACCTTGAGATTACCTTAGAACGTACCAGATACACTTGAGTAATAAGGAAGGCTGCATAAACAGACCTCATATCCAAAACCCGGGATTAAGAATCAGTAATCGTCAGAGATGAACGTTGTGAGTGCACAATATGGCACGTCAAGTGACCAACGCTCAGAAGAGCTTGTAACTCAATGGATGGATTCTTCAGTAACTAGTTAAATTACTTGGTAAATAACATCATAAGGGATGGAAGAACGTGAGAGAGACTGACCTACATACGAAAACGAAATTGAAGCAAAACACCTTCATACTAAGAGAACAATTTTATGACATGGTACGGTAATCGCCATACACCCGGAATTGGGGAACCCCCAGTGTGTTTACACCAGGAAGGGATTGAAAATAAGATAAGATGTTAGGATAAATGATTGAGTAGCTGCACCATCAATGGGCAACAAAATAAAGGCAAACTACCACGGTAGCAGATGTAGTGAGAACAATACCTCTATAAATGGATTAAGTCATGGTGCACAAAAGAGCGACCATTATGTATAAATAGTCAAGTATTTAACACAGAGACAATTAGATCTATGAGCTAAAACCGATATAAGTAAGGAAATAAGATGGTAGGTGAACTGTGCATTAACGCTAGTAATTTAGACCGTGTTATGAAAGATTTCACAGGAAGCATACTACCCATTCCTTAAGGAACTAGAAGTGCATTCCTAGTAGATCAAACATGAGAAATAAGATAATAGGCTCTGTGGAAAGAGACCTTAGTCACTAAAGGATCGAGTCCGTACAAGTCCAGAGAAGAAGCTAGAACATATCATATCCAAGAACACAGTAAATAAATTTCCCTTGATTAAGTTCAAGAAGAACAGTAAGTGTTATTATAGAACGAAGAAAGAGGAGATCGACAATAGAATACTTCGTAATTAGCAATAGCTAAACATGTGACGGACACTACGTGTCTACTAAAACGAGATGTGGGACGACTGCACTCCACAGGGGCTTGCAGGCCTGACAAACTCATTTATGAGTTAGTCGGGTTAGTAGTAATGTACCAGTAAGGTACCTCATGCATGTAAACGAGTGGTGTAAGGAACACGGGAAGTAGTCGACCCCGTACCACTGTCAATGATGCAAGATCAGATAAGAGCAGCTACTACCACAAACAGTTGAAGATGAGGAACTCAGTTGAACCAACAACACAAAGGACCAAAGAACCCATTCAGATAGGAAATAATTAAGAATTGTGAAGTGTGATGAGCACGAATTATAAGTGCAGACATAGGACATGTCTTAAGACGTTAGAGATAAAACTGTAAAGAGCAATAAGCACTAAACAGTAGTTCAAGATTAAGCATCATCCTCAGACCAAAGGTCAGTTGGAAAAAACAATTTAGACACTTAAGAGAACACTAAGAGTATGAACATTAGATCTTCAGAGAGAATTGATAGACAAGCTACAACTCATTGAGGCCATGTATATATAAGATAACATGCGTCCATTGAGAGATCTTTAGTACTAATTTATAAGCATGCAAGAGAAGGATATACAATACTATAAAGGATAAGAAAGGCAAACTAAGCCTAAGGTTATCAGAGTCGCGCAGCGAAAGCTAGCAGATCTGTACCTTAAAGGTTGGACATACCTGATGAACGGAAAAAAGGAATAATGTACCACACATCTTCCAGTTGAATAAATAAATGACTTATCGACCGAATGCTTTAGAACCTTCGAGGCTAAACCCGGGCACATTAGAGAGACTGGTATATATACCGATAAGAATCCTAGATACAGAGACTAAGCCATTAACACGGTTAAGACCCTCTGATCAGATCATAAGGTGAGATAGTTAACATGGAAGCTGGAATGCTTAGTGAGGATTAGGCATCTTAAACCTATGTTCAAGGATGAATAATGTTGATTACGTGGGCGTAATCCATTTGAAGGGGGGTAGAGCGAAAACCGCTTAGCGTATGTTTATGTACTGAGTACGTAAACTACGGTGTGCATAGCACAAAAGAATTTGAGAATTTGTTTTACATAAACATTTTGAGATTAATAATGGTCATTACGCACAGAAGATGCGAATACCATACATATTAAGTACATATCTTGTTAACTCCGGTGTGAGTACAAGTTAAGAGAAGTAGTGAAGAGGATTAAAGAGACTTAAGGAATATATGAGATATGAGTCGATATGAAACTATGTGTGAGATAAGAATAAGATAACACTATGAGATATTATTTGATATGAGTATAAGGTAAGAAATGGTAATGCTACGAGGTAAGAACTAGTAAGATACAAATAGAGAACTTAGTAGGAATTAAAGTACTAAGAGGTGAACTGGGAAGGAATGATGGACTGAGTCCACACCTTGGAGATGTATTGATTACGACTAGAAAGACTAAAAGATAGAAAATTGGAAATGAGTGAATTATTTGATGTTTGAAATTGACGTGGGAGGTGAAACTTGATTTTCTAGAGATCAAGGGAAACCAAACACAAATTGGGGTGGAAGGATAGTTCAACACTGATGCTGATCACATTAGGGTCGGATGATACCTGAAACTCCCTACAAGTGGTCACAATCAATCACGTTAAGAATAGAAGCATTAGCATAAAAGTGGAATTTGAGTTGATTGTATTTTCCATTAGAGAAATATTCCTTACTTGACCTTGTAAAAAGGATTTCTTTTTACTGAGTCTCGCCCATGAAGCCGAGGACGCATGAGCCTTTGTCTTCGGACCGGTGACATGGGGAGAACAGAGTTGTTTTGTATTCTTGCTCATGAAGGTGAGGACGAATGTGCCTTTGTCTTCGGACCGTTGACATGTGTAACACCCCACCGCTAATACCCTGGTCATGGTCTAATCGTCTCATTAACATAGCTAATCGCAGCGGAATTACTCTCGACTACGGAGGGAGATACAATACCATAAGCCTTCCATAGCCAACAGTCCTAACTAAAACGATCCCGGTCTGATAAAATAGGAATACCATACTTACAACAACATAGTTTACAACGCTTGATTACCGAGTACTAAGAGTATACTTTACAACGTGATCTCTCATGTCTCGCAAAAGAATATGAGTTTAACAATCCACTCACCTTTCCAAGTATCTACTTTCAAAATACAACGGGTGTACCACATAGTACACCGACTACCCTAGGGCTACAAGCCCGTGTACAACTCGGTACACCACTATTTACCACAACTACCAAAAGTATGTCGCCCCTTTTCATCTCGACAATCAACGTCTCGGGTACATGTAAGATTAGAAAAAAACATCACCCCAAGGGGCTCAATAAAGCTGCATATGGTAATCGCATACCCCGCGTGCTAATGGGGCTACGTCGACCACTTTGTCGTATACATGGAGTTCATTGACATTTGGGTAAGCATGCAAGCATAGATAACAATATAACCATGTAGAAACAATACCCACACATAAAGTGAATCACAATATTGTAACCAATACAAGTAGTCCACACATTAGTCATGGAGGCCTTGAGATTCTCTCCTCAAGTTCTAGCCTCTTCACATGTCAGCCATTTTCCCATCCGGTTTAGTCGGATGTTTTTAATTCTTAGCTCATGATCAATCGTCTCGCACAAGGCATGATCCACACTTAGCCATTAGTTATCTCTTGAAACAATTTACATTTAAGTCGGGTGACCTCCGGGCAGAGATAAGGCATGCTCACCATAACTCACCACCGGGCTTTAGGTTGGTTACTTCCCCGGATTGCGACCTTGTGGTTCGGAACCATGGTAGGAAGGTTAGGCCAGAACTCGGTAAACAATCTCTCTTGCTTCCTCATTCTCACGCGTGGCCAAAACTGTATCGGTCACCTCTCAATATCTGTTACCCATTCTTAAGTTAGGTAAGTCAGAAGGTAGGGTGTGGAGAGAGCTTCTCAACACACAAGATTTATCCTCATTCAAACATTTCATGAATTATACAAACTTGTCTCACAAGACATAGTTCAATCAAGCGCAAAGACAAGCACATGATATAAGGAATCACTATAATCATATTCATGCATTTTATCTTGATTAGCTGATTGCAACAAACAAGCAAACACACAAGCCGGGGTAACCGGGTTAGAATACAGGGCATGAGAAAACCATACCGTTCACCGTCGTTGTTCGTTGCCAACTATCTCTCGGAGTCTGACTAATCGAATCCTATAGCATACATTAGGTCGAGAGGTAATTATCCATAACTAACTTGACCCGATACTTCTCTAACGTTTCTCATGCTTTACTTACTTAGTTATTATAGTACACAACTTAAATCATACAAGTTCTTACTTCTCACATGTCATTATTAAGTCCTACTTAACTTATAACATTATTACCAATCCATTCCCTAGCTTAAACCCCACTTAAAGCACTTATTTTCAAGTTTTTATGTTGGTTCGGGACCTTGTCGGGTCTTAGATCCCGGACCCAACCTTAGGCATTCTCTAGGCTCAATTTTACACATGGTCCGGGACCTTAGTAGGGACCTAAGTCCCGGACCAGCAACTGGTTCAACTCTCGGCTACAAAAATGTGGGTGGTTCAGGTCTTTAGCCAGGGACTAAGTCCCGACCAATACAGGAAGGAAACTCGGGATGAAAATACAGGGTGGTCATGGACATGGGAAGGGACTTAAGTCCCGAACCTGTCAAACTGGGCACTCTCGGGGGTTATTTCAGGGGCGGTCCGGGACATGGTCTTGGACCTAGGTCCCGGACCCTGTTGCAAATTCAGCAGATTTGGCAATTCCAAATCTGTTTCAACTCCATTCTTTTTCCCTTTAATTCTCTAATCTTCCCCACCTATAATCTACATGTTTTAGCATCTAATTACCCATCTAAACCACCTCAAACTAATCATCAAGTCCACTCTTTAACCTTGACCAATTCACACAAGTTCCACACTTAATCTCACATAGTAAATGCTAGTTTTCAATTCCTGTTACAGTTTTAAATGCTCTCTTTCTACCATTCAACTACCCTCATCAATACACTCAAGACCACCACATTCTAGGTAAATTTTGACAGAACTTGCCTACATTCCTAAGCATTCTCCACACATTAATTCAGCTCAAAAATGCAGTTTCTCTCCCCTGTTTACATAAGCATTTAAACATTACTGCTGCACATTGTTTTTCCCACCTTGTACACACATATGTAACAGTTTACTCTCAAGGTTTATTTCCACACTTAAGCACACTAAAACAGCTCCATTCACGACCAAATTTTAATGTCTTACTACACTAAATCAATATCATTTAAACTACTTACAAAATCTGTTTGCAAGTCAAATAAAACCAACTCAAGGTGAGCTTATTACCTTGTTTGTTCTCGGTTTCTTTCCCTTCTTCCTCTTTCTCTTCTTGTTTCCACACCAAACAAAGGAGTATAGATTGCTAGCTACAACCATTTCCCCATACACACATAACAACCTAATTAATTCAAATTCTCCTCACAAAAACTAGTATTTCAAGAACTAGTTTTTAGGGCTTTAACTTAGATATTGCCTTAGAGTATCCAAAAGGAGAGCTTGGCAATCAAAATGGTGAAGTTCCAACACTCCACAAGAGCATGGAAGAACCGGCTGGAATGGAGAAAAATTCCAACGTTGGACAATTTTTGATTTTTGCAAGAACAAGTTAGAAATGGATGGAACTCTTGTATTATTTTTACCTTAAAGCATCAAAGGAGATGAAAGAGAGTCAAAAGCACCCCTTCAAGCTTCAAAAGGCCAAACTTCCATGGAGGTGAAGATGGAGGTTCCAAGCTTTTGATGGGTGGAAAACGAAGCCCTCGCCGATAGGAATCTAACGGTACTATTTTTGTGTGATTTGGTGAAGAAATGAGCAAGATAATGGAGATTGAAGATGATGGCTGTGTGCTCTCTTTGAAATCGGCAATGACTGTAGAGGAAGAAGAAGAAGATTGAAATACCCCAAGTTTCTAAGGAATGATTTATGTTGCTGTTTAAGTCTTAATAACCTATAAAACACTTTAAACCCCTAGCATTGACATAAGTACATCTTAGGACCAGAGATGTTCTTAATAGCACTCTTTATACCCTTTTAGGAGCAGTTAGCTAGAATGCTCCAATAGTATGTTGACACCAAGCTTGTAGGTGATGCAGCAGCTAGCTTATGTAGTAAACACACAAGTAGGTGATGCAGCTGCTTGGGGAAGCTAGCAAGCAGTAGGTGAATCAAGCTAGTAGTAGGTGACTCAGCAAGCTAGCAAGCTAGTAGGAGCAAGTAGGTGACTCAGCAAGCATAGCAGTAGGGACGTCTTAAGCAACGACCAGGCTAGTAGGCAAGTAGGACGTCTTTAAGCACGAGGTGGCAAGCACGAGGTGGCAAGTAGGAGGTGGCATGTTGGAATTGGCTAACATCAAGACCAATAGGAGCCTTACACTAAGCAACCTAGTAGGAGGTGTCACCATATTATTAGACCACACTTTGGTCCAATGAAAGTAGGCTGCCGCCCCCATTCCCTTAGTCAGCCCTTATGTGTCATCATTATATTAAGCCTTAACTAGAACCAATCAGCTTGGAGCAAGTGTTATTCAAGGTGTCACCATTTAAGGTCTTACCCACCTAGGAAGGAAATTGACTAAGCTAATCTCCTTGCCTATAAATACCATCATCCACCACTCCAAAATACTCCATCCAGCACCAAGATTTCGTCATTCATTAAGGAAGAAGAGAAATAAAGGTCACCTTGTTGTTTTCTTGTCTTGGATGAGAGCAAAGAAGAAGAAGAGAGATCCTTGTTCGATCCTTACCTTTCAAAATCATTCATCCACCATTTAAACCCTTTGTAATCAGTAAAAAGAAGGCAAAGAAGGAAGAAACCCATGTAGAAATAAAGCTTAGGCCGAGAAACGAAGGAAGGGGGAGACAGCTCCATACCAATTTCCAATCCTTGAAGTAAGGGTTCCTAGAAGTTAACCATCCATTCCTAGCTGTTGTGGCCGAAAATCAGAGGAGAAACCATGAGAACTCACTCCATTTCCATATCCAAGTAGGTGCTCCAAAGGTGTCTTAGGGTGTCCTAGTTCCAGAAGAGTTTCCAAGGTCTTAAAGAAGGTTTTCTTCATCAATATAAAGGTAACTTCAAGGTTACTATCCCTTCACAAATCTATATGTTTTCAAAGACTGGTACCTCTTTTATGGATTATGTAAATTCGTTGGTATTTGGGGTACAAAACCATTGAGTTAGAAAAAAAGCTTTAAGGAATAAAAAGGTGCCTTAAAGACCTAACCTATATAACCAAATACATGGGAGTTGATTGTGATGTTTTAGCATGGTTTGTAAGATTATATCTTGAAACTTATCTGGTTATATGTGTGTTATTGAGGCTGAAATTGTTATGGTTTGGTTGGTGTAACTTCATGGTTCCCATCCCTTAATAATCTGTATGTTGTACAGGAGTATTACCCTTATATTATCTAATTAAAATTCGTAGGTATTATTAGCCTAAAGCTAGAAAGTTAGAAAAGTGTTTTAAGGAAGAAAAGGATGTGTTTACAACCTACCTTTGATTACTGATTGTTTAAGAGCTTGTTTATGGTGTTTTGCTGCTATTTAGTAAGTGGGAATAACCTAGAGGTAATTATGATGTTTTCTGGATGATCTTTAGTCTAATCTGGTTGTTGTTCTAATAAATCTAGAATCACATGGTGTCTTACAGTGTTTTTGTTTAATCACCAGATTTTGTGGGTGGAATTGAAGCATCAAATCAAGTGTTTTGGGTTCTTAACTACCTAGAACCTATCTGAAGTTGTATGGCCGAGTTAACTAGGTTAAAGTATAGGAATTGATTTAAGATGTTTAAGTGTGGTAAGTGTGATTACTAGAAGAGCTAATCTGGTGAATTAGATGTCTAGTACAACTGCTTTCAGTTGGAAGTTAATTAGTGTAAACTAGATGTGTCCTAGGGCTAAAAACATGATTGTTGATTATTCTGGTCATTGGCATCCTATTATGGCAGAATTGGCCATGAACTATTAAAGAGATGTATAGCATGATTTTAGGATGAAGATGATAGTTTTAACTAAGGTCTTAAAGTCTTAAAGTCTAATATGTTAGGAACTTGTATGTACTGTTTTAGAAGGTTGTTTATGGTTGGATTAACTCCTAAGCTAATCTGGTTAATATTGTGACCGAAAATGTTAGGAACCAATTATGCTTTGATTCAGGTTGTAATTAAATTATGTCTTAAGCTAATCTGGATGAGATAGTTAATAATAGAACTGAAATGGATATGATTTGTTTGTTTGATTAAGACTTGGTCTTAAGGTAAGAATTATGGTTTGAATTGCTAAGCTGATATGTTTATTGCTGTGTGATCTGGCCAAAGTGCCTTGGAAAGTTATATGGTTTTAACCTGGCCTTAAGTGTTGTTTTGGTTGTTGTTATGTTCTTTGTGAGAGTATGATACAAACTTTGTTAAGTAACTTGCCCTTTGAGTCTTGCTATACTTGGAATTGTTATACTCTGGTTCAATGAGTAATTCATTGGAATGGATTGTTGAGATATGGCCATATATGTAACTTGGGCAGTGACTGCCTCCTTATGATATATCGGACTCATGGTATGCCTTGGGCTTCATGAGATGCTTCATGGTTTCCTACACTATAGTTTAAAGGTACTATAGGGGTGTGCACATCTTTTAGGGCCTGGAGTGCGTTTGGGAAAGGTTGGATCGCCTTAAAGATCGGGATTCGTCCCTTGAACCGATTAAAGGTTGGATCGCCTTAAAGATCGGGATTCGTCCCTTGAACCGATTAAAGGTTGGATCGCCTTAAAGATCGGGATTCGTCCCTTGAACTGGTTTGGATAGAAATGGAGGAGTTGAATGGATAATCAAATAAATGAATTGGATTATATCCTATCTAAGCATACTTGGACACCATGTTGTTATTACTTAAATATTTGGGTGGTTAATTATCCTACTTGATATATATTGATTGTTTATGAACTAAATATATCTGATGGTTTATAACTGTTATTGTCAATACTTGAATTATCATGGTAAGTACTTGATCTATTCTGAATATTACTTGAGCTATTAAATGTTTAAGAGTGGCTATGAATCAATGGCTATTTTGATATACTATTTCTTTTGATGCTAGCTTTGATTTTACTCAGCGTTGCTGATTTTTGGCATTATGCCCTGTGGTCCCTTCTCTGTGATTGTTTGAATGACCACAGATACAGGAAATGAAGATGACTTAAAGGAGCTCGAGAGTGTGGGCTAAGGGATTAGAGACTTTCACCTAGTCTTCTGGAGTTTTGGTTTTATGTTTTAAAGTCAGTTTGTAAACTTTGTTAAGTTTTGGATATGTAAGTTATAAAGCCTTAGCATTCACAGAAGTTGTGAATGTGGCGGTAGCGCCCCGCTAGTTTGAAGCTTCCGCTACTACCACTTGTATATGTTTAATATGATAAGAAGATATAGGAATTTTGGGGCATTACAAAGATAAGTAGAGAGCTGGGAAATTATTAAAGAAGAAAGAAAGGAGGTGAGAGAGTAAGTAAAGTCTCTTTTTACTATTCCCCCTTTTCTTTACTTTACTACTTTTGTCCCTTGTGACTTATTAAGCTAGCTAATTAATAGGTGTGTGTAGCAAATGAAAACCGGCCCACACTAATAGTAGTAACCCGGGTTGTTTTTTGTCTTTTCAAATTAACGCGTTTTGTCTCCCTGTTTCGACACTATTCACTCTCGGGACCCGTTTTCCGGAATTTTCCCGTTTAATTAATTTTAATTGCTCTAGACCCTCACTATGGTCTATTTATAATCATTTAACCAACTATAATTATTATGAGTTTATTAAACCTGTTTGAAATCACGTTTTTTCCAATTCCTCAAAAAAGCATTTTAAAGCTCGTTTGGATTTTTAACTCGTTTTCCGGATCCGTTTTATCCGGGAATCGCTCCCACGTATTTATTTGTGCCTAATTAAGCTCTTAAATATTTAGTTAGCCTAATTAATCACTGTTTTCAAATCCGGGGTATTTCAATCTACCCCCCTTAAGAAACTTTGCCCTCAAAGTTGGTCAAAGTTGGTGGTTTACAAACTTTACTCATTTGACAACTCTACTGTCAAAATCCACACTTCACACACGTTACAGATGTCACATCTGTCAAACAAGTTCAACATACATATATTCATTGCAAACATAACACACATACACATTGTGTAGTCACACACAATACCAAGCAAGCAATACACTGCAAGCACTAACAACACTACAACCAATGCACTGGTTGTTTCACCGTGTCAACAAAATGTATACATACACATACAAGCAAGGTTATCCCGAAGCAATGCTAAAACAAAATGGGCCTACCCCCTTAAAAGGGTACACCCCGTACCCGCACGACACTAGACAATCTAGTCTACAAACAGTGTCGGGTGCTTCGCCCTCATGGCGTCCTCTAACTCCCAAGTCGCTTCTTCGACGTCGTGGTTTGACCACAACACCTTCACCATTCGCACTGACTTGTTACGAGTATCTCTAGTCTTGGTGTCAAGGATTCGTAAGGGAGTCTCGACGTATCTCATCGTCGGCTCAAGGGACAGGTGATCAGACTCTAGAACATGAGACGGATCGGGTATATACTTCTTGAGCTGTGAAACATGAAAGACATCATGAACACGACCCAAGTCTGCAAGCAATGCTAGCCTATAAGCTACAGCTCCAATCCTTTCCGTGATCGCATAAGGCCCAATGTACTTCGGGCTTAACTTACCTTTCTGGCCGAATCGGAACACACCCTTCATTGGTGAGACACGCAGGAACACCTGATCGCCCATAGTGAACTCTAGGTCACGTTGTCGCACATCAGCATAAGACTTTGCCTATCTTGGGCAGCTCTCAGATTCGCTCGAATTTGCTCAACTTCAGCTTGCATCTATTCAAGGTACTCCGTCCTATAATGACCGCTTCGCTGGACTCATCCCAACACAATGAGGTACGACATGGTCTACCATACAAAGCTTGAAAGGGAGACATTTTAATCGATGTGTGATAGTTGTTGTTATAAGAAAATTCAATCAAATGAAGCTTGTCAACCCAACTTCCCTGAAAATCTAAGGCACATGCTCTCAGCATGTCCTCCAGTGTCTAGATGGTTCGCTCTGTCTGACCGTCGGTCTGTGGATGGAAGGCTGTACTGAGCTTCAACTCGGTACCAAGCGCTTCACGTGTGGCTCTCCAATACCTCGAAAGGAATCTGGTGTCGTGGTCGGACACAATCATCTTTGGAACTCCATGATGTCGGATGATCTCCCGATCAAATATCTCAGCAAGTTTAGCTACCTTCCAGGTGTCCCTCATCGGTATGAAGCGGGCAACCTTGGTAAGACGATCAACTATCACCCAGATCATGTTGAGTCCTTCCCTAGCAGGTGGGAGTCCTACTACAAAATCCATCGAGATATCATGGAACTTCCATTCAGGAATTGGCATCGGCTGTACCATACCACCTGGTCGTCGGTGCTCGAACTTAACTCTCTGTCAAGTGAGACACCTCGGGACAAACTCATTCACATCGGCTTTCATTCCCGACCACCAGAAGTACCTCTTCATGCCTTTATACATTTTAGAGGCTCCCGGATGGACAGATAATGAAGAACAGTGGGCTTCTCGCAGAATGTGATCCCTTAGCTCAGCATTGCTTCGGGGAACGCATAATCTGCCGTTCAGTTGGATCAAACCATCGTCATGGATTTTGAAGTCATACTTCCTATGCTCAAATGTGCCATCAATGATGTCTGTCTGATCTCACTCATATAGGGATCGTGCAACTAAGCTCTCACTCATCAACCAAGCTAGAAGAGGCGAGTAGCGAATGGAGCAAGTGTGCTCGACGGCTCAGTGCGTCAGCTACGACATTCGCTCTCCCTTTTATACTGAAGGTCGATGTCATAGTCTGATAGGAATTCCATCCATCTTCTCTACCTCAGATTCAGTTCTTTCTGCGTGAAGACATACTGTAGGCTCTTGTGGTCAGAGTAAATGGTAACACTAACCCCATAAAGATAATGCCGCCATATCTTCAATGCGAAGACAATGGCTCCGTGCTCAAGGTCATGGGTGGGGTAGTTCTCCTCATGCTTCTTCAGCTGGCGGGAGGCGTAAGCTACCACCTTGTCGTGCTGCATGAGTACGCATCCAAGGCCTCTGCCTGATGCATCACAACAGACTTCGAATCCCTCTGTACCCTCAGGGATGGTGAGAATGGGTGCAGAGGTCAACGAGTCTTTCAGGCTCTGAAAGGAGATCTCGCAGTCATCGTTCCACACAAACGGTGCGTCCTTCTTAATCAAAGCTGTCATAGGCTTTGCGATCTTTGAGAAATCTTAAATGAACCTCCTATAATAACCGGCTAGCCCAAGGAAGCTCCGGATGTCGGATATATTCCTAGGTCTAGGCCACGAATGAACTACCTCAATCTTAGCCAGGTCGACTGCGATGCCCGCGCTTGATATCACATGACCTAGAAAGGAGACTTGGTCAAGCCAGAATTCACATTTGAAAAATTTCGCATACAATTCATTCTTACGGAGTGTCTCAAGTACTCGCCTCAGGTAGCTCTCGTGCTCTTCTCTAGACTTCGAATATACCATAATATCATCAATAAATACCACAACCAAAGTGTCCAGCTGATCACTTAACAATCGGTTCATCAGATCCATGAATTTCGCAGGCGCATTTGACAGTCTGAATGGTATCACCGTAAACTCATAGTGGTCGTAACTCGTTCGGAACGGTGTCTTCTCAATGTCTTGCTCTCGTATGGCTATCTGATGGTATCCGGATCTGAGGTCAATTTTGGAGAATACAGTGGTTCCCTTCAATTGATCAAACTGATCATCAATACGTGGTAACGGGTATTTGTTTTTGACGGTGACCGCATAATGCTCGCGGTAGTCGATGCAGAGGCGGAGGCGGAGGCTACCGTCCTTCTTCTTCACGAAGAGGACGGGTGCTCCCCAGGGTGATACGCTCGGCGTATGAACCCTTTGTCAAGCTGATCTCGGAGCTGCACTCTCAACTCGGCCATCTCTGCTGGTGCTAATCGGTACGGTGCTCTAGCGATTGGTCCAGTACCAGGAAGGAGTTCAATCTCAAACTCAACCTCTCTCTGAGGTGGCATGCTGGGAAGCTCCTTCGGAAACACATCCGGGAACTCCGACACTACCGGGATGTCGGTGCTGAATTCAGGGTCTCTCTCAAGGTCTTGCACATAGCAAAGGAATACTTTGTGCCCCATTCTGAGCTCAATACATGGCCATGGTGGTGATGACTCTGGTCGAAGGCTCTCTCGGCCTCTAGCGCTACAATACTGCAACCCCAGATGGACTCCTGAGCAGCAATCTGTGCTCGCGCAAAGGATTCACCCCTTGTGCCGCTCTAAGCAGTTCATCCCAACTATCAAGTCAAAGCCTAGGCCGCTGAATTTGATGAAGAAAATAGGGAACTGCTCTCCCTTGATTTGGATAGTGGCATCTTGGTAGTACTTAGTACAACGTACTCACTCCTTCGACGGGAGAGTAACCATGAAGTCGGGTAGCTCTACCGCGTCTAGCCCAAACCTTCTCGCAAATGGTGGCGAGACAAAGGTGTGAGAGGCGCCGGAGTCGAACAATACGGAGGCTTCTGTGCCATTCACCAGAAAGGTACCCGTGAGGATCGTGCCGCTCTTATCGGCCTGTGCCTCTGTAACACCCCTACTGCTAATACTGTCATTACCGTCCAATCTCCTTATACAATCCAGACTCACGCAGCGAATACTTACATACATACAGTGGGTGATACAATGCCGTTAGCCACCCACGTGACTAACAAGGCTACTACTACTGCTACATACAGCATCGGTCTGATGGACCGGAATATCCGAGTACAACACACTTACGATACATACTCCAATTACCCAATCAGATACTAGAACTTCCCATTCATTACAATACTCCATTTCATACAATGCTCCATAGGTTCGATACATTACAATACTATACACCGAGTTTACTAAGATCCTTATACAAATATAATACCTCTCCCAAATTCATATCTACAACTACCCATTCCTCACAACTACTTACTTCCTAAGTACAAGGGTGTGCCATTTAGTACACCTCTACATTCTACTTCTAGCTATCCAAGTGTAGCCGCCGTCTCTTACCTTGACCACGCCCGCTTCGGTACCTGCATACTAAAAACGTTCCCCCTAGGGGGTCAGCTTTCGCTGCATATGATAACCGCATACCCCGCGTACTAGTGAGGGTACGCCGACCACTTGGTCGAATACATGCGATTGATTTCATTCAAACATACATGCATACATGCTCTTATACATAATATTACAATACATTACGCAAGGAATACATACATACACTTCAATACATACTCTTCAATACATACATGGTAAATCATACAAGCCATCAGATCTATACTTACCTTTCCGAAATACACAATACACAATACATGTACAATACATACGCAATACATACACAATCCACCATACTTGTTAGCTCATGTTGGTCCACCCGGGTTAATCGGGTGGAGATTACTCTTTTACTCGTTCCACAGTACTTACGCATACACACTCATACTCATACATACTTACGGATCCATACTTACTTACTTATTTACTCTTACTCATGTTAAGTCGTCAGGACCTCCGGCCCGGGGACTACTCCGTCCCACCACCGGGATTTACTTAACTCACCAATCCGGGATGCTACCAATTTAGGGGTTTGGGCCGCGGACCAGTTTTAGAGTCAGGAATCGGATCCAACCTCTTGTGTCTCCTCATCCTCACGCGTGGCCAAAGCTATATCGGACTTCTACTCTCATTCCAATTTACTCACTTAAGTTAGGAGTTAGGTAGTTAGGAATTAGTAGAAGTCATTCATTCAACCACATACACAAATACATTATTCATATGCACATCCATACAGAATACAATACAATACACAAATACACTACGAGATACAATTACACTTCATCATCATTCATATATTTCATGAATTATACGAACTATTGTTCAAGACAAATATCGAGAACAATGTAAACAAGCACAAGTAAGTGCAATATAGTCCGATTCATGCTTTTATCTTATTTAGGTGGTCAAATAAGCACACAAATCGGGGTAACCAGATTAGGATACAGGGCATGAAGAAATCATACTTCTCCTTCACCATTGACCTTGGACTCACCGACTCTCTTCGGTGTTCAAATATTACTTTCCTAAAGTTTCCTAGTTTATACTTACTAACCCTTTGTTACTTAAATACATTTACTTAAGTTACTTACTTACAATTATTTTCTAAGCTTGTTTATAGCCTTAATGACCATTAAACATCATTAATCATGTCTTAATTAACTTATAATATCATTACCCATCCCATCCTTACTTAAGCTTTAAAATACATTCTGGAGGAAATTTGTGTTGGTCCGGGTTGGTGTCCGGGTTTACAAACCCGGACCAACTCGCTGGAACAACATACGGGTGAAATAAATGCATGGTCCGGGTTTACATCCCTATATACAAACCCGGACCATCTGTTTGGAAATGTTACGGGTGAGTTTTTGACATCGTCCGAGTTTGTGTGCTACTTTGCAAACCCGGACAACTTGTCTTGGTATGTTACGGGTGTATTTTTGGGGTGGTCCGGGTTAGTATCTTGGTTTGTAAACCCGGACCATCCCTTTGTAAAACTTTCTGTCGAATTTTAAGGCTAGTCCGGGTTTGTGTTCTGGTTTGCAAACCCGGACTAGTTACAGTATTGTGATTTATATAAGTTTTTCAACTTGTTTCAAATTCCAAACTTCTACCAATCTCTTCCCTAATATTTCTACATATAATCTAGCATGTTTTAACTTTGTTTAAGCATTTTAAACTAGCCTAAACCAATGCTATAAAAATCTGTTACATAAACTCATTTCACTGTAAGTTTCTCCTCTATTACAATTTCTACTTCTTACAGAAATGCTACAGACCTTCCTTCTCTTCTTCCACTCACTAAATTGACTCTCAAACTATCCTAACTTAGTTTGACAACTCACGTTTTACCATTTACAACCCACTCAACTACACTCTTCCTTCCTGTTACAAAACAAAGTGAAACACCTTATTCTTTCCTTCACTACCACTCTCTTTTGTTTCTTTCTTTTCTAACAGCACATAAGTGTATAAATTCCTAACCAAATTTTGACAGAGGTTCCCCACATTTCTAAGTGTTCTCACCACATGATTTTGCACACTCAACATATTCACAATTTGCTCAACATAGACATTATTCTCACATATATTTCTAATATCACTGCACACTTACCACTTACAATTAACAATTCATTTACTTGTTTTTTAGAGTTTCAAACTACAAATTCCATTCACATTGATATACCCATTCTTTTACTACGGTTACAGTGGCTTAGACATTGTTACAGTTTTATACCTACACGTACACAACATGAAAAACTTACAGAGACATTTCCTCACCTTGTGTTCTTTGTTTCTTTTTCCTTTCCTCCTCTTCTTCTTTACAGCTCCTCTTCCTTCCTTTGTTTTCTTGATATATTCACACCAAGCTACACCATGTAGCAAGGCACACACATACACCAAGACTAGTGAGTTTCTACGTAGGTTTTTAAACCCTAGATCATGATAAACCATTAAACTCTTAAGAGATCTTACCTTGGGCTTCTAATGAAGTTGTTGAGTAGAAAATGACAAGGCTTCAACTCCTCACAGTGGCATGCCAAAATCGGCTTAGAACATGGAGAAGGTTGTAGAACTTGAAATGGTGCTCTTGAAGCTCTCAACCCGATAATACCCTCAAAAATAAAGTTGGTGGTTTTAGATTTTTGAAGGGTGGAGAATGATCTCCTTGACGATACGAATTCAACGGTATGGTTTTTGTAGCATTTGGTGATGGTTTGAGGTTTTCAAAGATGAGGAAGAAGAGGCTCTGTATGTGGGTTCTTCAAATCGCCATAGAAGAGCAGAGAGGAAGAAGAGAGTGCTGGGTAGAGAAAGAAAACGTGAGGGGAGTTGTGAGGGAGGAGAGAGATTACTTTTTGCTTTTTATTTATTTTGTTTGTTAGCACATAAGGAGGGAATTAAGAGAGGGGTGTGAGAGAGGGCAGTAAATCGGCCCATACAGCACACACCACACATTTACCCTTTTATTTTAAGAGTGGACACACTTATTTATTTTATTTACTCTTTTACCCCACAACTTCCCGTTTTTGACAGTTTTTACTATTTTCTCGTTTTATTGATTTTATTGGCTCTAGACCTTCACTAAAGTTTATTAGTGAATATTTGGTTGACCAAAATTATTACGAGTCTATTTGACCCGCTTAAAGTCGCATTTTCCCGGTTTCCTCGAAAAACGCGCTTTATGATTCGTTTGTGTTTTTAATCCATTTTAAGGATCCATTTTCTTTGGAATTGCTTCCTTGTATTATTTAGGCATTATTAAGCCTTAATAATTCATATAATACGCTAACCGAGGTCTCGTACCTCCTATGGTCATTTAACGCTTATTTAGCGTTTTTTCGCTTTTCAAGCGTTTCTTTATTTCTTTTGAATTTATTTTTCCTTACCAATATTAATTAGGCGTCATTAGGCCCTTAAATACGTATTAGATTAATTTTAATCCCCATATTTAAGTTCGGGGTATTTCAATCTACCCCCCTTAGGAACATTGTCCTCAAAGTTGTTCGAGGTTATGGGATTACTATACTTACTCATTTATACTTGCCTAACCGAAGCCATACATTCCTCCTCCTTACCATTCCCAAATTCGTTACTCAATGTTTCTTCTTTCCATACCATACCAATGTACAATAATTACTCCCAATTCATATTACCATCAACATCCGGCTCCTCATTACAATTTTATAGATACACACAGTGCAAAGCTATCCCCAAAGCAATTCAATACACAGTACAATCCCGCAGGCACTCCGGTCATCTAGACCAGACTCCTCTTATGTCCTGTTACCCTTGGAATAATACACATCTACCTACTGTCATTCTCCGTAAAGCTTCCGCGGTATAAGCTTCTAACAATTACTTACTCTCCAGTCTAAGGAAAATTCTTTACAAAACTAATTAGAGATCTTTCTAAAGCATACAACTCCAAATTCCAATTTGTATTCATTACTTCTATCCTATGTGTGATCTTGTGACCACTAAAGGGGAGCTTCAAGAATCATTCGACCCTGATGTGATCAGCATCAGTGTTGAACTATCTTTCCACCCCAATTTGTGTTCGGTCTCCCTTGATCTGATCAGGATCAAGTTCGACTTCCCACATCAGTTTCAAACAAACAAATAATTTAATTGTTTCCATTTTCTATCTTTCTACCCTTTCTAGTCGTGATACGGATTCATACATCTCCAAAGGATGGAATCAGTCCATCAATCATCCTCACTCTACTTCCCAAATGCTTTACTCCGTGGTTCAATGCCTACTACCTCATTTCATTGACTTTCGCTACTTTCCTCCATTACTCTCCATCATTTCAATTATTCTAACTAGGGATTACCATACTTGTAAAATTTAGTTGTCCTCAATTTACTTCCAATAATTTACCTAGGTATACACTACCCCTAGACTTCATTCGTCTACTACTCTCATTCATTTTTTACTACTTCTTCAAAGGCTACAATACTTGTGGAGCTCCGTCCACTACTCATTACTTTTCTTTTACTAATACTCTTACACTGGGGTTACACGATGGGTATTTTCATCTTATGGTATTTGCATCTCTCATGCCTAGTTACCATAATTACAATATGAATGAATACTTATGTTTATTTAACATAGCATCAATCATCCATTTGATTCTCATTTGTGCTATGCACATTATGGTTTATGTGTTTTATTCACGAAACTTGCATTAAGCGGTTTTCGCTCTACCCCCCTTAAAAGGGATTACGCCCACGTAATCTACCATATGTTAGTATTATTAAACATTGGTTACTAAGTTTGGGCACTCTGAAGCGTTTTAGCTTCTTTACAGTTTATTACATAATATGCCCTTGTCAAAGGGTCCTAATCATAACAATGTTTTAGTCTTTGCACCAAGGGTTCCTATATGAGTTTATTTAACTCATAATTAATTCGGTTCCAGCTTATTAGGCTTCAAGGCATTAATAGCCATTCTACTATGCTTACTAGGTATATTATCGCCTAGCTAGGGCCCACTAGCTTCTGCTACGTGACCCTGATAACTTGGGTTATTCACCCTTCTTGTTATCCTTACCTATATCACTATCCTTCTATTATTATGGGAATAAGGTTTACTAACCAAGTGCGGTATTCTTTTACCGTGTTTTAACTCAATGATTTAAGATTCATAACATTCTCTCCAGCTGGTAATCTACTGCACATGTTATTTATGCTTCATATTAGTCATAAGTTCCTCCGACTTATTGTCGGGCGAGGTTAAGTCACTACTTAGTTGTAGTGCTTCCTCTGTTAGTGCTATCCTCTTTATTCTAGATAGTACAAGTATCCTTATTTGAACTTGCATTTTCTATGCGTTGGTCTAGTGACGTTCCAATCTTCTTTCACCTTTTATTCCAATGGAATTCACATCTTGTGATCGTTAGTGTTTACACACTTTGCTTCACTTCGTGCTTCTTGCCCACACTTTTGTCTAAACTTTTAAATGGCTTTGTTGGGTGGAAAGAAGGGTTTACTACGGTTTACATTTTCCATATCCCTAGCCATTTATTAGAGCCAGCAGTGCACAATACCAAAACACTCAGTCATACAGAGTGCAGAGGCGTAAACACTTGACAGTAAGTCACTTATGTGATAGGAAAGAATATTTTGCTTGTCTTTTCATACTTATACTCCTTATTATCTGCTACTTCCTCATAGCGGTCGCTTGTTGCGCACCGTATTCTTACTCATTGTACAACATTGTTCTTACTGTCTCTGTTACTGTGATAGTTCCTCTTACTTACTGCCATTGTCATTGGCACCATTTCCTTATGGCGTAAATACACTAGGAGGTTCCTAGTTCATATGTATGACGGTTGTTGTAGCATATCGCAATGTTATTGTCTTCCCCATGTGGGGATGTCTTATTCAACTTAGGTTTTATGTGTAGGTTAGCATGCCTCACATTCTATCATCATTTATGATACAATTTACCAAGTATCTTGGTTGACCAAGGATGAGATAACTCATCGGGTTATAAGCTCTCTTGAGCGTTAGTCATTCGTGGTGTTCAATGTGTATTCACATTGATTGTTTTGGCAATTATTGTCTTTCAGTGCTGAGCATTGGTTATAGGCTCTAGCTGTGTAGTTCTACTTGTATGTACATCACCGGGACATCCCAAGAAACTTCAAGGGTTTTCTGGTCCCGTTCTATCATTGACAAATGAAGTTCTTGTTGAGAGGCTTGTTTCCACTTATAGATCTCATGACAAGGTTTACCATGTTGGTGTTTATACAATGGTCCACCACATGCTTGGGTGCATACGGAGTATGCTTACTCCTTAAGTCATAACGGTTTGGAAATCTCATTTCCTTATTCCATCGCCCTTGGCAATATCTATAGCGTAGGCTTTTCTGTTATAATAGATGGAAGCCTTTCTAAGGGTTCACATCTTCACCACATTGGTGGTCTTTGGCTAACGAGGGGTACCTTCCCTTGGGTTTCTCGTAGTGTCCAAGTGTGGACTAGGCCAATGTTGGCATTATCACGATTCTTATGCCTCTGTGTTACCATTGCTACAGAAGGCATGAAGGTAATCTAAAACTTGCAAACTATATACTAGACTGATGTTCTAGTGACAGTGACACTGAGTTGGCCATTACTCCAAGCCACTCGGGTGTTGGGTTTGAATTGATGGTCCAGTTGTTGATTTCTTGTCGTATGAGACGATATCTCTTTCAAGTCTTGTTATCAATGGTGTGGGTTCTACAACCGTTAAGGTTTACATAACATAGTTGGTTGATGGCTTTTAAGCCTTATTGTTGCAGGCTATGCTCTTTGCAAGCTGCTTATACATGTTTCCACTCCCTGTATACCCCATAGGTTGAGGTATTACTGGGCTCCATGGTAAGTCGTTACATCACGCTTCCATTCATAGGAGGTCTTTTAGGCATTCTGGTGTTAATTAGTGCCTTTTAGTAATTAGGGCATTTCCTGTTAAGTGAAATCCCTTCGGTGTCTTAGCCGAGTGTTCGTTCTAGCTTCTGTGCTTTTATCATGTCGCCATTGTTCGTCTGTTGCAATTCAGACACCCTTCAAGGATTGCTCCTGGGTGTTGTTAGGTTACGCCGTTACATCCGGCTAATGTTTATAACATGTCGTGTCTACTATACCGCCTTGTGGTATTGTATTTTGAGTTATCCCCTTGTGGGTTATAGCGTCTCCCGTTCTTGGTAGACTGTTTATACTCCTCCTAATGTTTTAGACTAGGTTTAAGATCCTCTCCAACGATGGATTATACTTTATGGTAATCTTGTGACTGCTCTTGGGAACTCCGTCCCGTTTGTTGAGCATTGTGGTGTTCACATTAGGCTTTCGCCTTACTGTGTTGGGCTGGATGTTCGTTCCAGCTACCATGTATTTGTTTGAAGTCTTTGAGACATGTCCAATGTCTATACCTACCAGTCTGTGCGCTTTGCACTTTCTAGTTCTTATTCCTTATCTTCAGACGGATTCTCTGAGTTCCTTTATACTTAGTCGTCTGAGGAGTCCAGCTGTTCAGGTTTGAACTTACTGATGGTCCGTAGAACGGAGTTGACTACTTCCCGTGTTTCGTGCACTACATGTATACATACGTGGGGTACCATGTTGATACGTTACCACTTACCTAACTATGTGTCAGCCCGTAAGCTCCTTCGGAGTGCGGTTGTCCCACATCCCGTAATTGGGTACACTCGTAGTGTTCGTCACACGCCTAGGTGAAGTATTCTATTGTCAACTCCTCTTGTATCATTCTATGATACTCACCGTAATTTTGTTGGTTTGGTTTTGAAATCCAAGGTTTAAAAGAAAGTTTGTGGTTTTGAAAGAAAGCTTGGTTTCGAAAAATAACAGTTCGATGTTAAAAGAAGTTCTTATGGCATAGCCATGTTCGAGTCTTGACCCAGTCCAGCTTCCCGCTAACTGGTATACTCTTAATACAATGGTCAGGCCGTCAAGCCTTTCCAATTTTTCATTCTTCCAGTTTTAGGATGTGCGATCCTGTGTTTGTGTCATTGCTGTCACGGTACATTACTATGTACCTGTGGCGTGTTAAAGTACATCTACATGTTCCTGTTCTTACTACACTTGCCGTGGCAAGTGCGTGGTACTGTTGGTTCTTGGTTAGACCTATACTGGTCTTGGTATGGTTCCCACTTGTTTTTAATAGTCTTGTTGACTCTTCCCTAGATCATATTGATCTATGTTTAGGGTACTCGATCCTTTTAAGTAGCTTCCCATTGATCTTGACATGGTTGTCTTGGTCGGGATACTTCTCCAATCCTCGGAGGTACACATTTACTTAGTTTTATGTTTTTCCTTGTTGCTCGTTCCCACTGGTTTACCGTGGTTATTGAGCCCTAGATTGTTTAGGCACTACTCTTGTAGTCCTATCGGTTCATATCCCGTGGATATACTTGTAGCTGTGTAAGCTATGTCGGCCAGGTATTGTAATCTTTTGGCGTTGTAGTTTTGGAGTTAATCACTCCTGACTATGTCCTTAGTCAGTTGGTGTACCATTGGTGGTATTATCTAGCTACTGCTGTCCCGCAGACTTGTGTCTCGGGTTCCATTACTGCTCCTTTCCCATTTCGTTGCACGGTTAATGCTTCTTTTCCTGCTGCTGGTTGATTAGCCAGGTTGCGCGACTGCTAAGCATGTCGCCCCATGTTGTCGCATGTTGCAGTATCCTTATGGTTGGTGTGTTCATTCAACCGCTATTGAGTGCGGGTACTGTTGTTCGACCGGGATACATCTCCGGGTCTTCCATTTCTTGGAATTTACTATATGTCAGGTTCTTCCTCTTGTAGGAATGTCTCATTACTGCCAGATCGGGTTTTCCCGAGTATGAGAGGGCTTTTCCTCTCTCTGGCGTCCTTTCCCAAGTTATACAATGGGTTTGCGGAGGGCGGGTCTGGTATTGTAGGTATCCGGTACACACCGGGAGTTCCTAACTAGCATCTCCCTAATGCTATCACTCAGCCCTTAGCCCTAAGCCTCTAATTCCTAACTCGGTATTTCCTAAACTCGGTATTTCCAGTCATCAAAGCGATACTTCGCTCTGATACCACTTTTTGTAACACCCCTACTGCTAATACTGTCATTACTGTCCAATCTCCTTATACAATCCAGACTCACGCAGCGGATACTTACATACATACAGTGGGTGATACAATGCCGTTAGCCACCCACGTGACTAACAAGGCTACTACTACTGCTACATACAGCATCGGTCTGATGGACCGGAATATCCGAGTACTACACACTTACGATACATACTCCAATTACCCAATCAGATACTAGAACTTCCCATTCATTACAATACTCCATTTCATACAATGCTCCATAGGTTCGATACATTACAATACTATACACCGAGTTTACTAAGATCCTTATACAAATATAATACCTCTCCCAAATTCATATCTACAACTACCCATTCCTCACAACTACTTACTTCCTAAGTACAAGGGTGTGCCATTTAGTACACCTCTACATTCTACTTCTAGCTATCCAAGTGTAGCCGCCGGTCTCTTACCTTGACCACGCCCGCTTTGGTACCTCCATACTAAAAACGTTCCCCCTAGGGGGTCAGCTTTCGCTGCATATGATAACCGCATACCCCGCGTACTAGTGAGGGTACGCCGACCACTTGGTCGAATACATGCGATTGATTTCATTCAAACATACATGCATACATGCTCTTATACATAATATTACAATACATTACGCAAGGAATACATACATACACTTCAATACATACTCTTGAATACATACATAGTAAATCATACAAGCCATCAGATCTATACTTACCTTTCCGAAATCCACAATACACAATACATGTACAATACATACGCAATACATACACAATCCACCATACTTGTTAGCTCATGTTGGTCCACCCGGGTTAATCGGGTGGAGATTACTCTTTTACTCGTTCCACAGTACTTACGCATACATGCTCATACTCATACATACTTACGGATCCATACTTACTTACTTATTTACTCTTACTCATGTTAAGTCGTCGGGACCTCCGGCCCGAGGACTACTCCGTCCCACCACCGGGATTTACTTGACTCACCAATCCGGGATGCTACCCATTTAAGGGGTTTGGGCCGTGGACCAGTTTAAGAGTCAGGAATCGGATCCAACCTCTTGTGTCTCCTCATCCTCACGCGTGGCCGAAGCTATATCGGACTTCTACTCATTCCAATTTACTCACTTAAGTTAGGAGTTAGGTAGTTAGGAATTAGTAGAAGTCATTCATTCAACCATAAAACAAATACATTATTCATATGCACATCCATACAGAATACAATACAATACACAAATACACTATGAGATACAATTACACTTCATCATTTCATATATTTCATGAATTATACAAACTATTGTTCTAGACAAATATCGAGAACAATGTAAACAAGCACAAGTAAGTGCAATATAGTCCGATTCATGCTTTTATCTTATTTAGGTGGTCAAATAAGCACACAAATCGGGGTAACCAGATTAGGATACAGGGCATGAAGAAATCATACCTTTCACCGTTGACCTTGGACTCACTGACTCTCTTCGGTGTTCAACTATTTGAATCCTATCACATACATACATTTGGATGGTTAATTATCCATAATTAACCTTACTGATTACTTTCCTAAAGTTTCCTAGTTTATACTTACTAACCCTTTGTTACTTAAATACATTTACTTAAGTTACTTACTTACAATTATTTTCTAAGCTTGTTTATAGCCTTAATGACCATTAAACATCATTAATCATGTCTTAATTAACTTATAATATCATTACCCATCATTACCCATCCTTACTTAAGCTTTAAAATACATTCTGGAGGAAATTTGTGTTGGTCCGGGTTGGTGTCCGGGTTTACACACCCGGACCAACTCGCTGGAACAACATATGGGTGAAATAAATGCATGGTCCGGGGTTACTCCCTATTACACAACCCTCATACCTGGACCATCTGTTTGAGGTGTTACGGGTGAGTTTTGACATCGTCCGGCTTTGTGTGCTACTTTGCAAACCCGGACAACTTGTCTTGGTATGTTACGGGTGTATTTTTGGGTGGTCCGGGTTAGTATCTTGGTTTGTAAACCCGGACCATCCCTTTGTAAAACTCTCTGTCGAATTTTAAGGCTAGTCCGGGTTTGTGTTCTGGTTTGCAAACCCGGACTAGTTACAGTATTGTGATTTATATAAGTTTTTCAACTTGTTTCAAATTCCAAACTTCTACCAATCTCTTCCCTAATATTTCTACATATAATCTATCATGTTTTAACTTTGTTAAGCATTTTAAACTAGCCTAAACCAATGCTATAAAAATCTGTTACATAAACTCATTTCACTGTAAGTTTCTCCTCTGTTACAATTTCTACTTCTTACAGAAATGCTACAGACCTTCCTTATCTTCTTCCCGCTCACTAAATTGACTCTCAAACTATCCTAACTTAGTTTGACAACTCACGTTTTACCATTTACAACTCCACTCAACTACACTCTTCCTTCCTGTTACAAAACAAAGTGAAACACCTTATTCTTTCCTTCACTACCACTCTCTTCTGTTTTTCTTTTCTAACAGCACATAAGTGTATAAATTCCTAACCAAATTTTGACAGAGGTTCCCCACATTTCTAAGTGTTCTCACCACATGATTTTGCACACTCAACATATTCACAATTTGCTCAACATAGACATTATTCTCACATATATTTCTAATATCACTGCACACTTACCACTTACACTTAACAATTCATTTACTTGTTTTCTAGAGTTTCAAACTACAAATTCCATTCACATTGATATACCCATTCTTTTACTACGGTTACAGTGACTTAGACATTGTTACAGTTTATACCTACATGTACACAACATGAAAAACTTTACAGAGACATTTCCTCACCTTGTGTTCTTTGTTTCTTTTTCCTTTCCTCCTCTTCTTCTTTACAGCTCCTCTTCCTTCCTTTGTTTTCTTGATATATTCACACCAAGCTACACCATGTAGCAAGGCACACACATACACCAAGACTAGTGAGTTTCTACGTAGGTTTTTAAACCCTAGATCATGATAAACCATTTAAACTCTTAAGAGATCTTACCTTGGGCTTCTAATGAAGTTTTTGAGTAGAAAATGACAAGGCTTCAACTCCTCACAGTGGCATGCCAAAATCGGCTTAGAACATGGAGAAGGTTGTAGAACTTGAAATGGTGCTCTTGAAGCTCTCAACCGATAATACCCTCAAAAATAAAGTCGGTGGTTTTAGATTTTTGAAGGGTGGAGAATGATCTCCTTGACGATACGAATTCAACGGTATGGTTTTTGTAGCATTTGGTGATGGTTTGAGGTTTCAAAGATGAGGAAGAAGAGGCTCTGTATGTGGGTTCTTCAAATCGCCATAGAAGAGCAGAGAGGAAGAAGAGAGTGCTGGGCAGAGAAAGAAAACGTGAGGGAGAGTTGTGAGGGAGGAGAGAGATTACTTTTTGCTTTTTATTTATTTTGTTTGTTAGCACATAAGGAGGGAATTAAGAGAGGGGTGTGAGAGAGGGCAGTAAATCGGCCCATACAGCACACACACACACATTTACCCTTTATTTTAAGAGTGGACGCACTTATTTATTTTATTTACTCTTTTACCCCACAACTTCCCGTTTTGACAGTTTTTACTATTTTCTCATTTTATTGATTTTATTGGCTCTAGACCTTCACTAAAGTTTATTAGTGACTATTTGGTTGACCAAAATTATTACGAGTCTATTTGACCCGCTTAAAGTCGTGTTTTCCCGGTTTCCTCGAAAAACGCGCTTTATGATTCGTTTGTGTTTTTAATCCATTTTAAGGATCCATTTTCTTTGGAAATTGATTCCTTGTATATTTAGGCATCATTAAGCCTTAATAATTCATATAATACGCTAACCGAGGTCTCGTACCTCCTATGGTCATTTAACGCTTATTTAGCGTTTTTCGCTTTTCAAGCGTTTCTTTATTTCTTTTGAATTTATTTTTCCTTACCAATATTAATTAGGCGTCATTAGGCCCTTAAATACGTATTAGATTAATTTTAATCCCCATATTTAAGTTCGGGGTATTTCAGCCTCAGTGAGTATACTCAGGTTACCTTCCGTACCGAGTCCACAACCTAAATATTCATAAGCTTAATGAGTTCAAAGTAACTTGCAAGTGGTACGTTCAATAAACAACACTGTTATATATAAAACCATTCGGGTTACACATGATGTCTCTATTACAACATTACTAAGTATTACATGGGTTCATGTCAAGTGCTTTCTAAAAGTGAGGTTCAGGTGTCCTGGCTTCATGTGTGTGGCATTGATCACAGTCGATGGTGTCGTATTCAACTTGATCCTCTTGATCCCGTGATACAGCATTATCGACTCACCACCCATGATCAGGACATCTCCTGACCTGAGGATAAGCTTCTCCGCACGGTGCACGCTTCTGCTCGCCATACAAGAACTCGGCGTTGTCTCCAATGGACCAAGACACTACGGGTACACCCTGCTCAAGGGTCTCCACTGTCTCGTCCTTATCTTGGTGCAAGCCAAGTCGTCCTCCTTTGTGGTAGAAGTTCACGATACAAATGTCTGCCTCCAGTGCAGGTATTGCGTTAGCTTCAAGCTGTTACGCAATTTCTACGGCTTGTGCAACAACCGTTAGGAATTCTCTAGGTATTTTGGTGGTGTTGCTTTGTCTTCAGCTCGTTGTTCTTGGTAGGTGCGGGTGTAAGGATTCCAATCCTTCCCCATGCACATCATTTTTAGTTTCACTGTTGCCCCACCGGGGTATTCTGGTGTGTAAAATCCTCTTGGTCTTGCTCCTAATTCATTGCATCGTCGGATGACAGCGACTTGTGCTTCGGGTGTCAGGTATCCTTTTAATAATATCATACCTGGATGGATGACCTGACACTGTTCGATGTCGTAGTTGTGTGTGGTGATGTCGGACTCTTCGGGGTTCAGTTTGGTCGGTATTGGGAAACAGATATTGAAGACTCCTTGGTGATAAGTTCCATTATGAGTTCTAGTCTTTACTAGTCATGGTTAATGCTCTAAGTATACCATGCTTTTGTGTTAATCACTCACACAATTAATTTAAACTGTATTCATGCTCTCAAGGATTAAAGGTAGGTAAAAGTACCTGAACCGGTTGTCGGACCAGTTCCATCAGAGCGGTCTATGATGTGCAGGGCGGACTGTCTCTGCGGTGCATTCTTCTAAGCACCTCTAGGTCCCTGACCCTGCTGGCCATATTGGTTCTGACCGTCACCAGTGGCTATCTCCTTGCCCTCTCTCTGCTTGAACTCCTGGTTGTTGCCCTTCTTGGCCAGGCACTCATACGCACGGTGTCCCATCTTACGGCAGCTAAAGCATCTGACCTCTCTTCCCTGGAAATCTGTGTGCCGGGGTGGTCATTCTTACAGTACTTGCAACTAAAGGCACGACCGTCTGAGCTGCCCTTGCCTGAGCCAGATCCAGATCCAGAACCTAAGCATTAAGAGTTAGCAAAATTCGGCATTCTAAGTTATTTTCAGCATTTGTGGATTATCGAGAGTCTTACCCTTAGGTGGGTGAGATCTCAGTGGCTTAGCCGCTACCGGCGCGGTATAGCCGAGCTGCAGAGGCTCAACTGCCTTGCCCTCTCAGCATAGGCACCGCTCTCTCCGGAGGTAGTCTTTTGGGTTTGGGTCGGGTGGGAGTACTTCCCCTTCTTCTTTCCCCAGCCTTTTCCTTGGGTATGCTCGCTAGAGCCAGTACCCTTGTTGTTGACCTAGCGCTTCTGCGCGTTCTCCTCGTCCCTTAACTGGACGGTAATCTCAACTCTTGATGCGGCATGGTAACACTCGTGATATTTGGATATTAGATGGGATTCTCACATTATAAGACATGATTTACATTGACTACGGGATAAGGTTGCCAAATCGACGTTTACCTGAAGGGAGGTAAACCGCGTAAACCCCATGCCATACTGGAGGCGATGGCTCAGGCCGCCATAGAAGCGGTCGACCAAGACCTGGCCGGTATACCCGAGGTCGGGTAGCAGTCGGAGGATAGAAGTAAAGGTAGTATAGTACTCATCGATGGACATCTTGTCTGTCATTCTCAAAGCATCAAGCTCCAGCCACTTCTTAGTCTTTACATGTTCAGGATAGTACTTGGATTGAAGGAGGGCAGTGAAGGCGTTCCAATCGAATGCAGGGTCAGCGACGTGCTCGCCCTTGACTAGCTTCCACCAGTCCATAGCGGCACCCTTTTGATAGTAGGCAGCTATTCTCACTCTCACTCCAGCAGGAGTCTCGAGGGTCTCAAGGCCGTCTCCGAAGATGTAAGCCTCGAGCTTAGATGGTCGAAGCTCGACTCTAGCAGGCCTCGCATTCTCTGAGGCTTAGCTGTCGAGGGTCTGCCTTCTCCGGTGCGTGAAGCAGGTAGGGTCGAAGTTCGGCTATTGCCGTACCCATTTGTCTCTCTGGGTGGTGGGGGTGGGGGCGGTTCAGCCTGCATCTGCTGGTCTGCTGCACAACCGTAATAACTTGTGGTAGCATCTGCGCTACCGTGGCCGCGACGATCTCAGCTATCGTCTGCGTGCCTGGCTCCTCAGTAGTCTCCCCACAGCCCCGACCTCTACCACAACCTCTTCCTGACATCTGGACAAGTTACGGCTACATCAGATGGTGTGACCAAATGGTCTCAAGTTAAGCAGTTGTATCGTCATTACAGACGTTAAAGGGTCCATTATCATATATGGTCATTCAAGGTTAGGTTTCTACTTTTCCGTTACTAACGGGTTGAAATCCTAACTCGGTAATCACTACACTCGGTATTTCCTTCTATTAGAGCGAGGCTTCGCTCTGATACCATTTTGTAAAACCCCAACTGCTAATACCGTGGTCATGGTCTAATCGTCTCATTAACATAGCTAATCGCAGCGGAATTACTCTCGACTACGGAGGGTGATACAATACCATAAGCCTTCCATAGCTAACAGTCCTAACTAAAAACAGTCCCGGTCTGATAAAATAGAAATACCATACTTACAACAACATAGTTTACAACGCTTGATTACCGAGTACTAAGAGTATACTTTACAACGTGATCTCTCAAGTCTCGCAAAAGAATATGAGTTAACAATCCACTCACCTTTCCAAGTATCTACTTTGAAAATACGACGGGTACCACATAGTACACCGACTACCCTAGGGCTACAAGCCCGTGTACAACTCGGTACACCACTATTTACCACAACTACCAAAAGTATGTCGCCCCTTTTCATCTCGACAATCAACCATCTCGGGTACCTGTAAGATTAGAAAAAAAAAACATCGCCCCAAGGGGCTCAGCTAAAGCTGCATATGGTTATCGCATACCCGCGCGCTAACGGGGTACGCCGACCACTTTGTCGTATACATGGAGTTCATTGACATTTGGGTAAGCATGCAAGCATAATAGTAGTATAACCATGTAGAAACAATACCCACACATAAAGTGAATCACAATATTGTAACCAATACAAGTAGTCCTCACATTAGTCATGGATGCCTTGAGATTCTCTCCTCAAGTTCTAGCCTCTTCACATGTCAGCCATTTTCCCATCCGGTTTAGTCGGATGTTTTTAATTAGCTCATGATCAATCGTCTCGCACAAGGCATGATCCACACTTAGCCATTAGTTATCTCTTGAAACAATTTACATTTAAGTCGGGTGACCTTCGGGCAGAGATAAGGCATGCTCACCATAACTCACCACCGGGCTTTAGGTTTGGCTTACTTCCCCGGGTTGCAACCTTGCGGTTTGGAACCATGGTGGGAAGGTTAGGCCAGAACTCGGTATGCAATCTCGCTTGCTCCTCATTCTCACGCATGGCCGAATTTGTATCAGTCTCCTCTCAATATCAGTTACCCATTCTTAAGTTAGATAAGTCAGAAGGTTAGGGTGTTGGAGAGAGCTTCTCAACACACAAGATTTATCCTCATTCAAGCATTTCATGAATTATACAAACTTGTCTCACAAGACATAGTTCAATCAAGTGCAAAGACAAGCACATGATATGGGGAATTTATCTTGATTAGTTGATTGCAAACAAACAAGCAAACACACAAAGGTGGGGTAACCGGGTAGAATACAGGGCATGAGAAAACCATACCGTTCACCGTCATTGTTCGTTGCCAACAATCTCTCGGAGTCTGACTAATCGAATCCTATAGCGTACATTAGGTCGAGAGGTAATTATCCATAACTAACTTGACCCGATACTTCTCTAACATTTTCTCATGCTTTACTTACTTAGTTATTATAGTACAAAACTTATATCATACAAGTTCTTACTTCTCATTTTCTCTTAACCTTGTTTAAGCCCTTAATGACTCTCACATGTCATTATTTAAGTCCTACTTAACTTATAACATCATTACCAATCCATTCCCTAGCTTAAACCCCACTTAAAGCACTTATTTTCAAGTTTTTATGTTGGTCCGGGACCTTGTCCGGGTCTTAGGTCCTGGACCCAACCTTAGGCATTCTCTTGGCTCAATTTTACACATGGTCCGGGACCTTAGCAGGGACCTAAGTCCCGGACCAGCAACTGGTTCAACTCTCAGCTACAAAAATGTGGGTGGTCCGGGTCTTTAGCCAGGGACTAAGTCCCGGACCTGCACTAGTACAAAACAGACCTACCGCAGCGCCCCTATTGCAGCGGTTGTAAGAGGAACCGCTGCAATAGGACGTTTTAAATTTTCACGTCACCTACCGCAGCGGTTCCTAGCTAACAACCGCTGCGGTAGATGACGCGAAAATTTTAAAACGTCCTATTGCAGCGGTTCCTTTTACAACCGCTGCAATAGGGGCGCTGCGGTAGGTAGGTCGATTTTTTTAAAAAAAAATCCCGCTTATTTTTTTTAAAAAAATTTTACTATCCCGCTTTATTTAAGCCTATTGCAGCGGTTGTTAGCTAGGAACCGCTGCAATAGGTAGGTCGGTTTTTTCAAAAAAAAAAATTCCCGCTTTTTTTTTCAAAAATTTCACTTTACCAGTTTTTTAGCCTATTGCAGTGGTTGTTACTAGGAACCGCTGCAATAGGTAAGGTCGATTTTTCAAAAAAAATCCCGCCTATACTTTAAAAAATTCACTATCCCGCCTTATTTTAAGCCTATTGCAGCGGTTGTTAGCTAGGAACCGCTGAATAGGTAGGTCGATTTTTTCAAAAAAAAAAAATTCCCGCTTATTTTTTTCAAAAATTTCACTTTCCCAGTTTTTTTAGCCTATTGCAACGGTTGTACAAGGAACCGCTGCATAGACTTTTTGTTTTAATATAAAAGTTTCTCCTCTGTTAACTGACGTTAATTATGCTCTACGCTCTCCTTCTTCTGGCCGCGGCGAACAAGGAACAACTCTGCGCTCTCTTCTTCTCTTCACTCACGGTCGATGGCGAACAAGGTACGCATGCTCTGCGCTCTCTTCTTCTTTCACTCATTTATTCTTCTTCTCTTCCCTCATGGTAATATGCTCGAACTTATCTTTACTTCGGTAATTTTGTAACCCTAACTGAGAACAAGATGCTCTGCGCCTCCATTAATATTCTCACGCGGTAATTTTGCAACCCTAACTGGCGAATAAGAACATATATGCTATGTGCCTCTTTCTCTTCTCATATCTACACTTCTTTTACTGTAATTTTTGTAAATCTGGTTGGTGGACGAGGAACAAGGGTTGCGCCCCTGTATTCTCATCTCACGGTAATTTTGCAACAGGTTTGGAGAACAAGGAACATGTTGTGCGCCTCACGGTAATTTTGCAACTTGATCTAGTGAAAAAAAGGAACATATTTTGTGCCGATTCTGAACTGGTGAATGGCTGTGCGAGGAAGAAGATGAAGCAGAATTTTTTTTTTAAAAAAAAATACCTATGGCAGCGGTTCCTAGCTAACAACCGCTGCAATAGGCTTGTTTTTTTTTTTCAGAAGCCCACCTATGGCAGCGGTTGTTAGCTAGGAACCGCTGCCATAGGCTTGTTTTTTTTTCAGAAGCCCACCTATGGCAGCGGTTGTTAGCTAGGAACCGCTGCCATAGGTAACCTACTGCAGCGGTTCAAAAACCGCTGAGATAGGTCGAGACCCTATCGCAGCGCACCTCATCGCGAGAGGTTCTAGAACCACTACATAGACCCAAAACAACCGCTGCGATAGGTCTATTTTATACTAGTGCAGTACAGGAAGGAAACTCTCGGGATGAAAATACAGGTGGTCCGGGACATGGGCAGGGACTTAAGTCCCGGACCTGTCAAACTGGGCACTCTCGGGGGTTATTTCAGGGAGGTCCGGGACATGGTCCTGGACCTAGGTCCCGGACCCTGTTGCAAATTCAGTAGATTTGGCAATTCCAAATCTGTTTCAACTCCATTCTTTTTCTTAATTCTCTAATCTTCCCCACTTATAATCTACATGTTTTAGCATCTAATTACCCATATAAACCACCTCAAACTAATCATCAAGTCCACTCTTTAACTCTTGACCAATTCACACAAGTTCCACACTTAATCTCACATAAGTAAATGCTAGTTTTCAATTCCTGTTACAGTTTTAATGCTCTCTTTTCTACCATTCCAACTACCCTCATCAATACACTCAGACCACACCATTCTAGGTAAATTTTGACAGAACTTGCCTTCCTAAGCATTCTCCACACATTAATTCAGCTCAAAAATCAGTTTCTCTCCCTGTTTACATAAGCATTTAAACATTACTGCTGCACATTGTTTTTCCCACCTTGTGCACACATATGTAACAGTTTACTCTCAAGGTTTATTTCCCACACTTAGGCACACTAAAACAGCTCCATTCACAACCAAATTTTAATGTCTTACTACACTAAATCAATATCATTTAAACTACTTACAAAATCTGTTTTGCAAGTCAAATAAACCAACTCAAGGTGAGCTTATTACCTTGTTTGTTCTCGATTTTCTTTCCCTTCTTCCACTTTTTCTTGTTTCCTCTTTCTCTTCTTGTTTCACACCAAACAAAGGAGTATAGATTGCTAGCTACAACCATTCCCATACACACATAAAAACTAATTAATTCAAATTCTCCTCACAAAAACTAGTATTTCAAGAACTAGTTTCTAGGGCTCTAACTTAGATATTACCTTAGAGTATCCAAAAGGAGAGCTTGGCAATCAAAATGGTGAAGTTCCAGCACTCCACGAGAGCATGGAAGAACCGGCTGGAATGGGGAAAAATTCCAACGTTGGACAATTTTTTATTTTTGCAAGAACAAGTTAGAGATGGATGGAACTCTTGTACTCCCTCCGTTCAACAATAACTGTCATTTTAGAAACTTGCACACTTATTAAGAAAAGTAGGACAATGACGCATGTGCCCCTACTTTTTACTTTTCTATTTAGATAATAATTACTTTACATTGAATAGTAGGGATAAAAGTGGAAGAAGTGTGTGTCAAAAAGCTAGAATGATAGATATTTTTAAACAAGAATCACATCTTAAAACGAAGATATTAATTAACAGGGGAGTATTATTTTTTACCTTAAAGCATGAAGGAGATGAAAGAGAGTCAAAAGCACCCCTTCAAGCTTCAAAAGGCCAAACTGCCATGGAGGTGAAGATGGAGGTTCCAAGCTTTTGATGGGTGGAAAACGAAGCCCTCGACGAGGGAATCTAACGGTACTATTTTTGTGTGATTTGGTGAGAGAAATGAGCAAGATAATGGAGATTGAAGATGATGGCCGTGTTCTCTCTTTGAAATCGACAATGACTTGCAAAGGAGAAGAAGAAGAAGATAACAGAGAGGCTGGGGGAAATCATGAAAGAAGAAAGAAAGGAGGTGAGAGAGTAACCACCACCCTCTTTTTACTATTCCCCCTTTTCTTTACTTTATTACTTTTGTCCCTTGTGACTTATTAAGCTAGCTAATTAATAGCTGTGTGTGTAGCAAATAAAAACCGGCCCACACTAATAGTAGTAACCCGGGTCATTTTTCGTCTTTCGAATTAAACGCGTTTTATCTACCAGTTTCGACACTATTCACTCCCGGGACCCGTTTTCCGGGAATTTTCCCGTTTAATTAATTTTAATTGCTCTAGACCCTCACTATGGTCTATTTATAATCATTTAACCAACTATAATTATTATGAGTTATTAAACTCGTTTGAAATCACGTTTTCCCGGTTCCTCAAAAACGCGTTTTAAAGCTCGTTTGGATTTTAAACTTGTTTTCCGGATCCGTTTTCTCCGGGAATCGCTTCCACGTATTTATTAGGTCTAATTAAGCTCTTAAATATTTAGTTAGCCTAATTAATCATTGTTTTAAAATCCGGGGTATTTCAACATGAGAGAGTATGACAAGTTATATGATTGTTTTAATCTTCCAAGGACGCGGACCAGAGAGCGTAAGCGTCCAATAGTCGGTACTTGTGGGCGATATCTTGCATCACTCGCTCATGAAGCTGAGGACTAGTGAGCCTTCGTCTTCTGACCGGTGACATGGGGAGGATGCAACAAAAGGAATTTTAAGTGTTTACATGCTTAAGCATGTTGTGTGATATTTGAGTATAAGTATGACAGACCTAATGAGTTAATAAGTTTAAACACATAAAGCATGATCTATATGATCTATGGAATGACATAAACTGTGTAATCTAATTAAATAAGATGCATGGGAACTTTGGGGACAAAGTTCATTTAAGAGGGGTAGATTGAAATACCCCAAACCTAAGTATGATAAGTAAACATCAATTTATGATGTATTAAGGCTAAAAAATGCCTTAAAAAGATTGGTAGACAATCTAAACCAAAGAAAACACAAGGAAACGCCATAAGGGCAATTTAAGCAAAAACATGCTTAAAGCTTGGAGTAACTTGGATTAGCACCCAAATATCATTCTAAGACCTTAGTAGCATGATAATGGACATGTTAAACCAATTACCAAATAAAACCAAGTTAAAACACAAATTGTGCTTTAAGGACTCTTAAAGCACTTTGAAAAATTGTCTTAGAATAAGGTTTTGAGTGGCTAATGCCATGATTACACCTTAATCAACTTGTGTATACTTAGTATCACATAGCAAGCCTAATCAATGGGAAACCAAAAAATTGCACAAATATGTGCACTAGTTGTGAATAGTAACCAAATAGTGCCAAATTAAGCTTTAGTCAACTTAGCTTAATTAATTGGTCAAAAAAGACCATAAATATCCCATTAATGGTGGGGTACGGTTTTTAGAGGTGGTGAGTCACCAAAGTGTGCCAGCCAAGTTAGAAAAGAATAGGGAAATAACGGTTGGTTACTATTGCTTTTAAAGGAAAATATCTCCTTTAACTAAACCTCTCTCCTCTTCTTCCTTCATTTCTTATTCTTCCACCATTTTTTCTTCATCTTCATCCTCTCCAAAACATGAGTTACTGCCCCATTCTTCTTCCACCTTAATTGTTCACCAAATGTTCATTTTAGCTCCAAATCAAAAACTAAGTATAAATTTCTCTTAGTTGGAGCAAGCCCTTTAGTTCTATCTTTTCAAATCTGCAAAGCTTGAGTTGGAGCCATGGAGAAACTCCATTTAAGGGGTAAAATCAAGTTTGAAGAGCTCCTTTGCTTCTTCATTTATTCAAGGTAAGGAAACTGAAAGAAAAATCAACTTTCCACCCACTTTGTCATCACCGAAAATATCTGTCATGGACCTTGTTTTATCCCTTGAACTAGCTTGTTTTCATTCTCCAAGGACTAGTGGAGGCTATTTGATTCATTGCCCAAGTCTATCTTGAGACTTCAAAGGTAATCATCCACTTATAAGCTTTAAGAACTCTTATTAACCTAAGAGTAAATTCCATGAGTCTAGGTATATTCCTTAGCACTCATTATCTTATTTGAATGTTTTAGAAGATTTGCATGGGAATAAAGGTCCTTGCCGAAATTCAATCAAGAAAACCAAAGGAGGAAAGTGAGAGAAGCTTGAGAAAATAAGGTAAATTGCTTACCTAATGGTGGTTTAAGGTTTTAAGGATGAGGTTTAGATAACTACTAAATGTAGCTTAGAGCTTACATTATGTAATGGGTTATATACCTAGGAAAAAGAATTATACAAGCTTGTGAACTTGTGACTAAGGAGCCAATCGAAATGAGTAGTAGTAAGATAAGTATAAGTATAAGGTGAATTGTAAGAACCATATATTGCTATGGGAGCATTGTTGTGTGTATTTGCAGGTTGAAAGCTTTTATATGTGGGAAATTCAGTGTTTAAGTCATTTAAGGGCTAAGACCCATGTCATTTAAGAGCCTTAGTGTTATGCACTTTAAGATTATTGCACTATATTGAGTTGTTATGAATGGTTTGAATTGGATGAGAATATGATGATGAGAAAAGATTTGATGTGTGTGTGTTGATTAGAGGGGAAAGACTAAGCATATGGGCATGATAATATACTAGAGAAGCTATTACGAAATTGAGTAGAAAAAAGTGTTTTAGTGGCTGTTGTGAATTAAATGACCTAGGATTTACTAGGAGTCATTAACGGGAATTGAGTGGAATGAGTTAATAAAGGTGTTCTTGAGGATTAGAATGATCTAGGGTGTCTAGGAGGAATTAGAGGGTTAGGTGGGTGATTAAAACACACCAAAATCAAGTATTGGAATGTAACGACTTGTGCCAAATCTAGGGGAAATGGTTGTGTGTATAAAGTTGTGTGATTTAGGTATAATCTAGTTGCATACCGTGATGGTAATGGGGGGACGGGTGATGGAAGTGAAAGGTAGGAGAATGTTTGAATTGTCAAGGAAATGACTAGGAATGTATACGAGTGCATAATCATGAGAATGTCTAAGGCGGGTCTAGCCTGGTCAAGGTAAATTAAGAACAATGTTAAGGTGTTAAGAGGAGGAAAGAAATGTATAGGTATGTTCAAGTTGACAGGTGATGAGTAACAAATGGAAAGGAGAGAAGCGAAATTGTGCAGGAGATGCAAGATAACCTTGGGAAGTTAGAAAGGAAGATGGATGGCTTAATTTTGTTTGAGGAGTACGAGTTATATGGTTGAAAGGAAAACACTTGTGTTAGTTGAAGTTGGGCAAAAATTTACATGTTGGAAGTGTAAGGAAAATAAAGGTGTTTAAGATGTAGTAAGACTTGAGTAAATGATCAAGGAATTGGAGGGTGAGTTGATCCATGAGTTAGGAGGATTAAGTGCTTAAATGGTGTTATAACATGTGTAGTGTAGAATACCTGGAAAGATTAGAAGATATTGGACAAAAGAACAAGGTGGAAGATGTTCAAAACTGTAAAATTTAACAGTTAAAGTGTGGTCCGGGACTTGGTCCTTGGATTAAGGCCCGGACCAGCACTAATAAACCTGCCGAAAATCCAAGTTTAGATTGGTCCGGGACCTAGGTCTTGTAACAATTCCCGGACCAGCACAAAAAAACTACCGAGAGTACCTTCCAGAAGTGGTTCAGGACCTAGGTTAGGTACCAAGTCCTGGACCACCCATAAATAAGTCCCGAGAGTAAGGCCAATAATTGGTCCGGGACTACAGACCCGGACCTTGTCCCGGACGATGCATTTTTACAAAGGAAGTGTGATTTTTAGATGGCAAATGAAGGTGGCTTGTTGGGTAATGCTATTATATGGTTGTTAAGAGTTGTTTGGTGGAATTTTATGGTCATTAGAGGTGTGAACAAGTATGGGGTAAAATGAGAAGTGAATAACATAAGTGGAAGAGAGAACGATGTGACGGACAACTCCAAAGTCCAAAGTTCGAGGCTCACCAACAAAGTCATCACGATGTGGCCAAACAACCTCAAGACGGGAAGAGGCGAATCTGAAGGAAGGAGCAAGTTGAAGCTTTGGTCACCCTTATAGCTCCACATATTCCATACATTCCTCCATGGTCCCATTGTCATTCATCTCACCCCATGGCCATGTTATAGCTTTAAAGACTTCCGCCTTAATAGTTGTGTATCCAATAACGTTGTAACACCCCTAAATTACTAACCATAATATGATAATAAACTTGCTCAGATTAAATAAGCGGAAGCATAAGTCTTATAGGACGTTACCGCCACACTCACAACCATGTGAATGCTTAGGCTTAACTTACAACCAAACTAACTTCGTATTACATAGGTTATAGAACAACCTAATACATTAGTCTAGAAACCAAGAGAGAATAAAATGATGGTCTTCTAGCCCCAAAAGCCCACACTCTCGAATGTCCCCACAACTAAGGAGAAGCTTCTTCATTTCCTGCATCTGTGGCCATTCATACAATCACAAAGAAAGGACCACAGGGCATAAAGCCAAAAGTCAGCAAAGCTGAGTAAAATCAAAGCTACCATCAGAAAATAACTTAGTAAAGTACTTGATGGTATATACAAACTTTGCTCAACCAAGAGTTCAAGCATTAACAATAAGGCATCCAAACCTGCACAAGTACATGTTAATCAATTCACATAATTTCCTTAGTCATCAATTTCTCCATTCCACACAAATCAGTTCAAGGGACGAATCCCGATCATTGAGGCGATCCAACCTTTCCCAAACGCACTCCAGGCCCTAAAAGATGTGCACACCCCCTATAGTACCTTTAAACTATAGTGTAGGAAACCATGAAGCATCTCATGGAGCCCAAGGCATACCATGAGTCCAATAATTCATAAGAAGGCAGTTACTGCTCAAGTTCCACATATGGCCATATATCTCAATAATCCATTCCAATGAGTTACTCATTGAATCCTCATAATCAGAATATAACAATTTAAAGTATAACAAGAATCAATAGTCAAATCACTTAACAAAGCCCATTTCATAATTTCAAACATAAGGACATAATAATAATCAAACAGCACTTAAGGAAAGGCTATGATCACATAATCTTACATGGCACCTTCGGCCAGATCACACAGCATCAAATACCTCAGTTTAACAATTCAAACAACCTTAAATCATACCTTAAGAACAAGTCTTGATCAAACAAACAAATCATATCCATTTCAGTTCTATTATTAACTATCTCATCTAGATTAGCTTAAGACATAATTTAACTATAGATTACAACCTGAATCAAACCATAATTGGTTCCTAACATTTTCGATCATAACAACACAATATTAACCAGATTAGCTTAGGAGTTAATCCAACCATAAACAACCTTCTAAGACAGTACATATAAGTTCCTAACATATTAGACTTTAAGACCTTAAGTCCTAGCTTAGTTTAAACTATCATATTCATCCTAAAATCATGCTATACATCTCTTTAATAGTTCATGGCCAATTCTGCCATAATAGGTTACTAATGACCAGAACAATCAACAATCATGTTTTTAGCCCTAGGACACATCTAGTTTACACTAATTAACTTCCAACTGAAACCGGTTGTACTAGGCATCTAATTCACCAGATTAGCTCTTCTAGTAATCACACTCAACATTTTAAACAAGTTCTATACTTTACCTATGTCACTCGGCCATAATGATCAGATAGGTTCTAGGTTAGTTAAGCACCTAAAACACTTGATTAATGCTCGAGAATTCCACCCACAAATCTGGTGATTAAACAAAACTCTTTAAGACACCATTTATCCTAGATTATAACAACACCAGATTAGACTCAAGATCATCCAGAACAATCATAATTACCTCTAGGGTATTCCCACTTACTAAACAGCAACAAAACACCATAAACAAGCTCTTAAGCAATCAGTAATCAAAGGTAGGTTGCAAACACATCATTTTCTTCCTTAAAACACTTTTCTAGCTCTTATAGCTTTAGGCTAATAAATACCTACGAATTTTAATTAGATAATATAGGGGTAATACTCCTGTACAACATACAGATTTATTAAGGGATGGTAACCATGAAGTTACCTTGCAGATTGCTGAAGAAAACCTTCCTTAAATCCTTGGAAAGCTTGCTAGAAGTTAGAACACCCTAAGACAGCTTTTAAGCTCCTAGAATGGACATGGAAAAGGAGTGAGTTCCCTTGGTTTCTCCTCTGGTTTTCGGTTGAGAATAGACTAGGAAAGGATGAAGAACACACCAAGAACAGCCTTACCTCTAGGATTGGAAGAAGATGAAGATAGTAGCTCTCCTCCTTCTCTTTGCTCTCGGCCAGGTGGTGGTGGTAAGCTTTCCTCTCTTTCTTTTTCTCTTCTTAACGTGCTAAATGGTTGAATGGAGGTGGGGGTCGGTTTATATAAGCAAGGAGGACGGTTTAAGTTACTTAAGGTGAAGGAAAGGTGTGTGTGGCTGATTTCTAAGCCATGTCACGTCTCCAATGGGATGTTGCCACCTCCTACCAGCCTACTTAGGTGTCAAGCTCCTATTGGTTATAGTATGTGTCAAGTGTTTAAGTAGGTGCCAACTCATCATGCCACCTCGTGCTTAAAGACGTCCTACTTGCCTACTAGCTTGGTCGTGCTTAAGACGTCCTACTAGCTTGCTAGCTTGCTGAGTCACCTACTTGCTTACTAGCTTGATGAGTCACCTACTTGCTTACTAGCTTGATGAGTCACCTACTTGCTTGCTAGCTTGCCCAAGCAGCTGCATCACCTACTTGTGTGTTTGCTACATAAGCTAGCTGCTGCATCACCTACCAACTTGGTTGTCACAATGTTATTGGAGCATTCTAGCTAGCTACTTTTAAAACAATACAAGAAGTGCTATTAAGGACTTTTCTGGTCCAAATGTGTACTTATGCCAATATTAGGATTTAAATATGCTTAATAGCTCATTAAGACCTAATTAGCAAAGTAAATCATCCTTTAGAAACTTTGGGTATTTCATTCACTCCCCCTTAAGAAAAGCTTCGACCCCGAAGCTCCAACTATTCCCAAGATCATTCATACATTAAAACTATAATGCAACTAATAAACATTAAGTATTCACACCAAGTAATCAAGCATAAACAGAAGAACATTCATGAAAAAGGGTCTTAACATATTCATACCAAAGATATCAAGAATAAGAGTATCGAAGTCACTCCCCCTAAATTTTAAGTTACGACCTCGTAACTATAAATGTTACCTAGGATTCATCAAAAAGTTCTGGGTATCTTGTTCTCATAAAATCCTCTGTTTCCCAGGTTGCTTCCTTAATTTTATGGTTGGTCCAAAGGACTTTCACCATTTTCGTAGTCTTTGAGCGTGTCTCTCTGACCTTTGTGTCCAATATTTGTATTGGAACCTCCTCATATGACAAAGATGGGTCAATCTGAACTTTTTCAGGTTGGATGACATGAGATGGATCGTGTATGTACTTCATCAACTGAGAAACATGGAAAACGTTGTGTACCTTGTCTAATTCTGTTGGTAATGCTAATCGGTATGCCAAAGTTCCCACTCGTTCTAAAATTTCATATGGGCCAATGTATTTAGGGCTAAGCTTTCCTTTCTTCCCAAATCTCATGACTCCCTTGGTTGGAGATACCTTCAAGAATACTTTCTCTCCCGCTGTAAATTCCAGAAACTTTCTCTTTTTATCAGCATAGGACTTTTATCGATCCTGTGCAGCTTTCATCCTTTGCTGGATGAATTTCACTTGCTGAATCATGTTTTCAATCATTTCTGGTCCTAACAAAACTGTTTCTGAGATGTCATCCCAACATAGTGGAGTTCTACACTTTCTTCCATATAAAGCTTCATATGGAGCCATTCCAATGCTACTATGGTAACTGTTGTTGTATGAAAATTCTATCAAATGGAGATGATCAATCCATGTACCTTGGTAGTCCATAATACAAGCTCTCAACATATCTTTTAATGTTTGAATTGTTCTCTCTGTTTGTCCATCTGTTGCGGGGTGAAAGGCAGTACTGAACTTTAACTGAGAACCCATAGCTTTCTGAAAGCTCTACCAGAAATGACTTTGAAACCTAGAATCCCTATCAGATACTCTACTTGTAGGAACTCCATGATATCTGACAATTTCCTTGATGTAAGTAGCAACTAACTTATCCATTGTCCAAGTATCTCGCATTGGTATAAATCTGGCTGTTTTGGTGAGTCGATCCACAACAACCCAAATTTGATTCATTCCTGACCTAGTTAAAGGTAGTCCTACTATAAAATCCATAGATATGGAATCCCATTTCCAAGCTGGTACTTCCAATGGTTGCACTAAGCCCCCTGGTCGACTATGCTCAAACTTTACTTTCTGGCAAGTTAAACATCTAGCTACAAACTCAACAACTTCACGTTTCATTCCTGGCCACCAAAACTGTTTCTTTAAATCCTTATACAACTTATTACCTCCTGGATGTATGGAGTAGGGTGATTGATGGGCTTCTTGCATCAACTTGTTCTTGATCTCCCCACAGCTCTTAGGAATGCACCATCGACCTTTGAACCTTAAGCTTCCATCTTTATGGATCTTAAAATCTGTAGCTTTCCCTTCTGTATTTTTCCTCTTGATTTGTTCAAGTTTCACATCCCCTGATTGGTCTTTCCGGATCTCTTCGAATATATCTAGAGAAATGGACAGTTGGTGTAGACTACTTGATTGTGCTTCTTCTCCACTAACTACTAACTCCATGTCGAGCCTACGAATATCTTCATACAACTTATCTGGGAGGATCCACATGGCTGCTGTTGAATGACTTCTTTTTCTGCTTAAAGCATCGGCTACAAGTTTGCTCTCCTTCACGGTCTTGAATAATATCCAGATCATAATCTTTGACAAACTCTAACCATCTTCTCTGCCTCATATTCAGTTCCTTTTGAGTGAGTATATATTTTAAACTCTTATGGTCGGTGAAGATTTTGCAAGTGACTCCATATAAATAATGTCTCCAGATCTTCAGAGCAAATACTACTGCTGCAAGCTCAAGGTCGTGAGTGGGGTAATTTTCTTCATGTTTCTTCAATTGCCTAGAAGCATAGGCTATCACTCGCCTATTTTGCATTAGAACACAACCCAGACCAAACTTCGAGGCATCACAGTAGACCTCCAGGCCATCCACTCCTTCTGGTAATGTTAACACTGGAGCAGTAGTTAATCTAGTCTTTAGTTGCTGGAATGACTGCTCACATTGGTCACTTCACTCAAATCCAACAGATTTCTTCATTAAGTTCGTCAACGGCCTAGCAATTTTGGAGAAATCCTTGACAAATCTCCTATAATAGCCTGCAAGCCCCAGAAAACTTCTAACCTCTGTAACATTGGTAGGACGAGGCCATTCCTTAACAGCTTCAATCTTTGAAGGATCTACTGCTATACCTTCACTTGAGATAATATGGCCCAAGAAAGCCACTTCTTTCAACCAAAAATCACATTTAGACAGCTTTGCATATAACTTATGCACTTGTAGTAATTCTAACACCTTTCTTAAATGCTCGGCATGATCTTCCTGGTTCTTTGAATAAATCAAGATATCATCAATAAACACACACAACAAAACTATCCAAATATTGAGTGAAGACCCGGTTCATGAGATCCATAAACACCGCAGGAGCATTAGTTAGGCCAAACGGCATTACTGTAAATTCGTAATGGCCATACCTCGTTCGAAATGCTGTCTTTGGGATATCTTGCTCGGCTACCCTTATCTGGTGGTAGCCCGACCTTAAATCAATTTTGGAAAACACATTAGCTCCCTTCAATTGATCAAACAAATCATCAATTCGAGGTAGTGGATACTTATTCTTGATGGTTACTTTGTTTAGTTCCCTATAGTCAATGCAGAGTCGAAGGCCTCCATCCTTCTTCTTTACAAAACAGAACTGGAGCACCCCAGGGTGATACACTAGGTTTTATATACCCTTTCTCCAATAACTCCTCTAACTGAGCTTTTAATTCCTTCATCTCCACTGGTGCCATTCGATAAGGTGCTTTTGCTATTGGTCCGGTTCCTGGCACTAAGTCAATGCAAAATTCAACTTCTCTTTTGGGTGGCATTCCAAGAATCTCTTCTGGGAACACGTCCGGGTACTCAGCAACAATAGGAATTTCAGAAAGCTGATTTCTCTTTTCATTTAGATCTCGTACATAACACAAGTACACTTGTTTTCCTTTTCTTACTGCTGCTGCCATGGAGATGGCAGAAATGATCCTCACCTTTGGCTGCCTTACTATCTTCCTGTATGATACCCGTTGCCCTGAAGGACTCTTTAACAAAATCCGCTGTTCATAACAATCTAACCGTCCTTTGTACCGTTGCAGCCAATCCATCCCCAATATAATATCAATTTCCAAGCCTTCAAATACTACCAAGTCAGCTGGGAAACCTACTCCTTTAACAAGAATATTCACATTCTCTATAATCTCAGAGCATTTTATCTTTTCCCCCGATGGTATTGCCACACAAATATTCACACAAGAAATACTGGACAACTTCAATTTCCTCATGAAAGCAGTAGAAGCAAAAGAGTATGTGGCACCGGAGTCGAATAAAACATGTGCTTCTAATCCATGAACAGGGAAAATACCTGTAATGACATTTCCCTGAGCTCTAGCCTCTGATTCATTCATCACATTCAGGGCTCCAGACTTCTTGTACTTGTTCTCATTCTTTTCAGCCCCTTTACTGCTACTTTGTCCACCACCAACCCCAGAAGCTGCTTTAAAGGTATTGAGAGTTTGTCTGGCTAACCGGTGGCATGCCTTTCCTGAAGCTTCTTGACTCAGGGTTTCGGAAACATTCATAGGCCCGATGCCCCAGCTTTCCACAGTGGTTACAAGTCACGAACCTCCCTTCACAATCTTTTCCCAGATGATTCTTCTGACATCTCCTACAGTTATAAGTTCTTCCACTTGGTGCTGTGGCAGATGTCTCCTTACCCTTGCTCTGGATACCTCCACTGAATCTTGTCTTTTGATTGAGATTGGGCTTCTTTACATCCGACCCCTCAGCTGGTCCACCAAAGGGCCTCTTTTTCTTCCCTTCATGGAACTCCCTTCTTTCATGCTGTACCATCTCAATGCTGGCAGCCTTCTCATAAGCTTCTTGTAATGTTTCATAAGTTGATCCTGCCATGAACTCCCGAATTCAAAAATTCAGCCCAAGTCTAAATTTTCTTGCCTTAGATTCTTCATCAGGGACTAGGTTTGGAGCGAACCTAGCTAGTTCCAGAAATCTGGTCCGGTACTCAGCTACCGACATAGATCGTTGTTGCAGGTTTAAAAATTCTTGTTGCTTCTTCTCTTTTAGATGATCCGGGTAAAAGCGAGTCCTCATCAATGTTTTCAATTCCATCCATCCAAAACCAGGTTGTTGAAGACAACCCTCTTTTACAGCTCCCCACCATAGGCCTGCTTCATCTTTGAAGTAATAGGCAGCACATCCTACCTTTCTATCTTCGGGGCAGCCCACTGCCTCAAAGACTTTATCAAATTCTCATAGCCATCCCTCTAGAATCTGAGGATCTTCCTGCCCATGGAAACTCTCAGGTTTTATCGCAGTTATCTGACGCATAACATTATTCCTGTTTGCTTCTAGCTGTGCCATTGCTGCAGCCATTGCTTGAGCCATCTCTTGGATATTAGCTGCCATCTAATCTGGCAACAAAAGGGTTACTAACACATACACGTTCCCTCAAACATTAATAACAATCAAGCAGATAAGAGTATTATATTCCATATTCCTGCAGGTTAGTTAACACAACAGGAGCAAACACGTGCCTTACTCTCACAGCCCCATATCCCATCCTAATTTCATTTTAATCCATATCACGAGCAACCATGCTCTGATACCACTTTGTAACGCCCCTAAATTACTAACCATAATATGATAATAAACTTGCTCAGATTAAATAAGCGGAAGCATAAGTCTTATAGGACGTTACCGCCACACTCACAACTATGTGAATGCTTAGGCTTAACTTACAACCAAACTAACTTCGTATTACATAGGTTATAGAACAACCTAATACATTAGTCTAGAAACCAAGAGAGAATAAAATGATGGTCTTCTAGCCCCAAAAGCCCACACTCTCGAATGTCCCCACAACTAAGGAGAAGCTTCTTCATTTCCTGCATCTGTGGCCATTCATACACAAACAAAGAAAGGACCACAGGGCATAAAGCCAAAAGTCAGCAAAGCTGAGTAAAATCAAGGCTACCATCAGAAAATAACTTAGTAAAGTACTTGATGGTATATACACAAACTTTGCTCAACCAAGAGTTCAAGCATTAACAATAAGGCATCCAAACCTGCACAAGTACATGTTGATCAATTCACATAATTTCCTTAGTCATCAATTTCTCCATTCCACACAAATCAGTTCAAGGGACGAATCCCGATCATTGAGGCGATCCAACCTTTCCCAAACGCACTCCAGGCCCTAAAAGATGTGCACACCCCCTATAGTACCTTTAAACTATAGTGTAGGAAACCATGAAGCATCTCATGGAGCCCAAGGCATACCATGAGTCCAATAATTCATAAGAAGGCAGTTACTGCTCAAGTTCCACATATGGCCATATATCTCAATAATCCATTCCAATGAGTTACTCATTGAATCCTCATAATCAGAATATAACAATTTAAAGTATAACAAGAATCAATAGTCAAATCACTTAACAAAGCCCATTTCATAATTTCAAACATAAGGGACATAATAATAATCAAACAGCACTTAAGGAAAGGCTATGATCACATAATCTTACATGGCACCTTCGGCCAGATCACACAGCATCAAATACCTCAGTTTAACAATTCAAACAACCATAAATCCTACCTTAAGAACAAGTCTTGATCAAACAAACAAATCATATCCATTTCAGTTCTATTATTAACTATCTCATCTAGATTAGCTTAAGACATAATTTAACTATAGATTACAACCTGAATCAAACCATAATTGGTTCCTAACATTTTCGATCATAACAACACAATATTAACCAGATTAGCTTAGGAGTTAATCCAACCATAAACAACCTTCTAAGACAGTACATATAAGTTCCTAACATATTAGACTTTAAGACCTTAAGTCCTAGCTTAGTTTAAACTATCATATTCATCCTAAAATCATGCTATACATCTCTTTAATAGTTCATGGCCAATTCTGCCATAATAGGTTACTAATGACCAGAACAATCAACAATCATGTTTTTAGCCCTAGGACACATCTAGTTTACACTAATTAACTTCCAACTGAAACCGGTTGTACTAGGCATCTAATTCACCAGATTAGCTCTTCTAGTAATCACACTTAACATTTTAAACAAGTTCTATACTTTACCTATGTCACTCGGCCATAATGATCAGATAGGTTCTAGGTTAGTTAAGCACCTAAAACACTTGATTAATGCTCGAGAATTCCACCCACAAATCTGGTGATTAAACAAAACTCTTTAAGACACCATTTATCCTAGATTATAACAACACCAGATTAGACTCAAGATCATCCAGAACAATCATAATTACCTCTAGGGTATTCCCACTTACTAAACAGCAACAAAACACCATAAACAAGCTCTTAAGCAATCAGTAATCAAAGGTAGGTTGCAAACACATCATTTTCTTCCTTAAAACACTTTTCTAGCTCTTCTAGCTTTAGGCTAATAAATACCTACGAATTTTAATTAGATAATATAGGGGTAATACTCCTGTATAACATACAGATTTATTAAGGGATGGTAACCATGAAGTTACCTTGCAGATTGCTGAAGAAAACCTTCCTTAAATCCTTGGAAAGCTTGCTAGAAGTTAGAACACCCTAAGACAGCTTTTAAGCTCCTAGAATGGACATGGAAAAGGAGTGAGTTCCCTTGGTTTCTCCTCTGGTTTTCGGTTGAGAATAGACTAGGAAAGGATGAAGAACACACCAAGAACAGCCTTACCTCTAGGATTGGAAGAAGATGAAGATAGTAGCTCTCCTCCTTCTCTTTGCTCTCGGCCAGGTGGTGGTGGTAAGCTTTCCTCTCTTTCTTTTTCTCTTCTTAACGTGCTAAATGGTTGAATGGAGGTGGGGGTCGGTATATAAGCAAGGAGGACGGTTTAAGTTACTTAAGGTGAAGGAAAGGTGTGTGTGGCTGATTTCTAAGCCATGTCACGTCTCCAATGGGATGTTGCCACCTCCTACCAGCCTACTTAGGTGTCAAGCTCCTATTGGTTATAGTATGTGTCAAGTGTTTAAGTAGGTGCCAACTCATCATGCCACCTCGTGCTTAAAGACGTCCTACTTGCCTACTAGCTTGGTCGTGCTTAAGACGTCCTACTAGCTTGCTAGCTTGCTGAGTCACCTACTTGCTTACTAGCTTGATGAGTCACCTACTTGCTTACTAGCTTGATGAATCACCTACTTGCTTGCTAGCTTGCCCAAGCAGCTGCATCACCTACTTGTGTGTTTGCTACATAAGCTAGCTGCTGCATCACCTACCAACTTGGTTGTCACAATGTTATTGGAGCATTCTAGCTAGCTACTTTTAAAACAATACAAGAAGTGCTATTAAGGACTTTTCTGGTCCAAATGTGTACTTATGCCAATATTAGGATTTAAATATGCTTAATAGCTCATTAAGACCTAATTAGCAAAGTAAATCATCCTTTAGAAACTTTGGGTATTTCAAACGTGAAAGTAATAGATTGAACACGTAAATCTAACAAATGTCAAATTCAATGGTTGAGACATTTTGACCAAAAGGAGAGCATGAGTGCAAGCACTAAATTCTTTGAGTGTATGATAGAAAGCACCACATAAAAGTAAACCATGGCCCTGTGAGAGCGAGACTTGTTTTTACGTAATTAATCAAAGAAAATACTAGGGGCAATCGGTTGTCCCGATCGATTGCCACAAAGCCTAAAGCTCAAATTGCCTTAAGGAAAGATACTGGGGGCAATTGTTGGTTTCAATAATCGCAAGAACAATGCCAATTGAAACCCAAAACTCAAACACCACTACCACCATCACACCATCTCAGGCACCCATAAGCCCTACCTTATTCCTCCTTCCCAAGCACACATAAGCCCTACCACCTCAAAAATACCTTAGGCACACATAAGCCCTACCAGCACAAAAACAGCCCAGGCACACATAAACCCTACCACCTCAAAAATACCTCACGCACACATAAGTTTTACCACCACAAAAACACTCAGGCACCCATAAGCCCTGATAAGTCAGGAATTTACCTATTTCTGCAAAGTCTTTTGATACCGAATTCGTTGTTATTTACTGCTAAATTCTGTCTTTTGAGTATTTTATGTTTCTTTTTGCAATTGTCTTCTTTTATGGTTTTTATGTGCTTTTTCAGGTATTTAATCTCAAAAGAAACATGTTCATATCATTGTTGGAGCCCATAGTTTTTCAAACAAGCTAAATGGAGTCAAGAAATTCATCATCGACCTAATTTCAGGCATGGTCCAGGACTTGTTCCATAACTAAGTCCGGATCACAAACTAGCTCAACTCTCGAATGAAATACAGGCATGGTCCGGGACCTTATACATGGCCTAAGTCCCGGACCACACCATGGCAGAACTCTCGACCTGTTTTTATACCATGGTTCGGGACTTTATACAACCTTAAGTCCCGGACCACATAAGACGCCAACTCTCGACCTATTTTTATACCATGGTCCGGGACTTCATACAGGACCTAAGTCCCAGACCAAATGGTTGAATCCGACAATCTGTAGCGCGCGAACGAAAAGAGAATTTTATTCTCTTCATATTAAACTGCCGCCCATATTATTCCAGCCTTTCCTCCACAATCGTATTCCATCCCTTCCACTGCTACTACTTTCCATCCTCTAATCCCACTGATCTAACTACCTTCCAAATTTGCCAAATGCACTCCCATCTTCCTTCCAACAAATAACATAATTAATCATCATGCCCACCACACCAGGCTGCTACGTACTCATCCATAAGTTCTATAAATAGAACTCATTCTCACACATTTTATACACACAATTCTGGAGAGCATAACACACAACTCCATCCCATTCACACTCATATCACTCCATCCATTTCAATTTCATATGCCACGGTCCATTCATATCATCCACCTCATTATACACCTACATACATCCACAGGGGTCTGGAGTGCACTAAGCAGTTGAAGACTTCACCATCTTTTCTGGAGATAGAGCAGAAGAAAGCGCTGATCATACACCGAGACTCCATTAAAGAGTCTTAAATCAGAGTTTCTTCTTCTCTTCTTCTTTAATGTTATTTATATTTTTACAGTATTTTCATTTCCATGGCTGAGTAATTTCTATAAATTCTGGTTTACTATGTAATCAAGTTCAGGTTCAATTATCTTTGTGATTTACCATTTTTTTAACAGATTAAAGTGTTGTTCCTTATTTATTTTTATAAATCTTGTGATTTGGCCAATTATTGGATTTTATCAGTTTATCTGCTTATAAGTGAGAATTGCGGTAGATAATAGACAGCAGGAACGATACCGGTTAATTTAGAGATGGTAATTCCTCTAGAATATTAACTGATCAATAAACTGGATTATTCTTAAAGCTGTTAGCAATTAGTAAATTTGTAACGAGAGTTAAGATTTATTAGCTGTTAATTAGATTCCACCGAGCGGGAGACCGAACGTGGAATATTTCAGATCTGGGATTTTAATCTAAATTTTGGTAAACACATCGAGATAGGAACCGAAGAAATTGGAGGATTAGTAAACCGGAATTTTCCCTTCTCATTAATTCAGAAATATCATTATTTTGCTCATTATTACTCTTGCATTTATTACTCTTGTTTTTATTTAAGTTTTGTCTCTTTACCTAGTAATTCAATAACAAAACCCCCCTGTTAATGGAGTTATTTTATTATTTCGATTTAGATATTAATTAAACTAAAACACTGCCTCCCTTGGATTCGATAACATGGAGGGATTCTCCTAGGAAAACTTGCTACAAATCGACCGGTACACTTGTCGTTAGGTTAAACCTCCCAACAACAATTTACCGTTAGGTTTTTACCCAACAAGCCCTACCATACACTTTTCCTTCCCAGACACACATAAGCCCTACCTTGCATAAAATCATCCATAGGCACACATAAGCCCTGCCTAGCATTTCCATTTAGGCACTACCTTCCATAAAATCATCCTTAGGCATACATAAGTGTAGACACCAAAAATTCTCACCCCATAAAGCAACTTCCAGAATAAGAAATGAAATAAGAAGGGTCGTCGTCTTTCTTTTCAAAACGTATCAACTAAAGTGCTAAAACAAAAACATCATTTTATGAATAATTCTTAAACCAATTTTCAAAGCCTTTTAGAAAAATACTATCCTCTAGAAATGATTTTCCAATGCCAATCTAGTTTCAACCTGTTCCTTTGTTTATTTACTTATCTTACTATTTTATTTTATTTGTTTTGCATTTGTGTATAAATGTCTTATATTGGTTTTATTCTATGCTATTTTTTTACTTGTTGTTTATCTTATCTTATTTATTATTATTTTACTTGTATTTTATTTATTAGCATTTGCCGTTATTTTGTTTTTCAACATCTTAATGTTATTTCTATCGTTTTATGCACCATTTCGCTACCATATTCCATACTAACATATTTGATGTCGCTAGTTTGATTAAATCTCTCTCATCTTCTCATTTATTTTGTTACTTTTTTTTACTAACTACTATCGTACATATCTAATTCGCTTTCCATTTTATTGCATTTGTTTATATTCTCACAATCGTTTTGTTAGTACTATTCCATCATTTTATGTACTTAGTATTCTTTTATTTTATTTATTTAATATTGTATGATATTTTGTTTTTTTTATCTACATCCTATGATTGTATGACTCTTAGAAAAAAACATTTCATTTGTTAGACCAAACCATTCGTCTAAGTGTGTATGATGTCATCCCGTTTGAATTTGAACTCTGGTATTTTTTTTCTCTCACATTTGTATACTAAACTGTTTCTTTAGCTCAAGTGGTTAGTGTGTTCATTAGGGATGCTATTAGTCCTTGTTTCAAATCTTGACGGGAACGTGAAAAAAATTTTATATTTTTGTTCAGCTTACGTTACAGCATAATATTTACTTTCTCCATTTATATACTGAGTAATGTTGTAGCCTAACCGGTTGGTCTCTATGGGAGGGACGCAAGTTGACTGGGTTTGATACTTGAGAGCAGTAGTTTTTTGGGATTTATTTTTTGTTGCTAGAAGCCGGCCCAAACACAGTATTGTCCCGGGTCAACCGGACCCGAAAAGAAAATCAGTAAACCTAGTCAATATTTGTCCTAAAAACCCTAAACCCTTTCTTATGTAAACAAGACAACTGTAGCCGACAAAACACACACCGTTTCTTATATTCCATCCTCTTCATTCTTGAGATTTAAATCCCGATACTGAGAATTCAAAACCCAGGAAATAAAATCTTCAACTGAGCTCTCCTTCACCGAGAAACATCTTCGCCGCAGACCATCATCCTTAACGCGCAAATTTTTAACTCTCATCCCGAAGATCTCTTATATTCTTCATCTTCCTCCCCAACAACCGCCTCCCTCATCTGCTCATCGACCTCAAAACAAAATCTCTCAGATCAAAACCGAAACAAGGAACATATACGTTCTTCCTCCATCTTCATTCTCCACAAAATAACTAACGAACCAGTAGCAGATCCTTCCCCTCTTGATCAGCCGCCACATCTTCTTCAGTCTTCCATCAATCTCCTCGTTTACGTTTTTTGCAAGCAGCAGAAGAGGCAATTGACAAAGGGTTAATTCCGATTTTCTTCATTGGTGAACTCTCGACACATTACACATCCATGTTTTTCTCTGGCAAAAAACCTTCTACATTACGATACCCACAATTGATCTACTGAGGTTTAGGAATCAAAACCAAGAGCAAAAATCCCGATTCTCTATTTGAAAAACCATAACCAAGATCAGCCATCTTCCCTAGAAGATCGAGCTCCCAGTTTATTCCTCTAATCCTTCACGCTCTCCTTCTTTAAATTCGGTGTTGAAACCCAAACTCATGTCCAGAAAAAGGAACACGTATGCTCCACTAATTTCTTCATTCTCTTCACTCCGGTAATTTTTTTTTGTAAACCTACTGGCGAACAAGTTACATATCTACTCCCCCTTCCTCTCACATTTTAAACGAAACCATCCCCTCTTCAAACTGAAATTTATGTCAAAAATTGTTTAACCTCCATTCATTCTCATTACTCGTAGTTAATTTACAACCGAGCTGATGAACGAAAGGCATACATGCTCTGCCACAGCCATTCTCTTCACTCTGGTTGCAACCCAAACTAGCGAACAAGGAGAGCAACGGCCGATATCTTCATCTCCCTCACATTGTCTTTCCACACACAGAACATTTTGACTTTCTGTCATTTACTCCGAAGAACTTGAAAAATCCAAAATGGTACCCAGGGACTGAAACCATCACGTACTAGCTATCTTCCACCGGAAAACTACCATCAACACCACATCAAGTGCTACCTAAATACCCACATTCAGAAACTCCTCAATCACAGTCCTACTCCCTCCAAGGGTTATTCATTTCCGGTGTCGAATCTTCCATAGTTGGTTAACAGAGGGAAACTCCTGCACAAGAGATCGGACCATTTCACTGTAAGAAGATGTGATATCCATACCTGAGCAGACCTGGGGTTATCAGTGTACCAGCCCGAGTTCGCCTTGCTCCTGGTGTAAACATTTTTTTAGGTCTCTGGACTTTGAATGGGTTCGCGAATGGAAATTGAGGTTACGAGTCCACATTTTTTATCTATGACTCATTTCCTGTCTCCTAGCTTTCTGTTTGTTTCATTATGGTTTCGAGTTTTACCTTGCGAATGTCTGTCTATGATTACGTTTGTAGGTGAAACCCTCACTCCGGTATTTCTCTTTGGCCTATACATGTTTATTTTTATCGTTATTTATGTTTGAAGCTAACCCAATAGGAATCACATTCACCTGAAGAGTATTTAATCTCTCCCAGTTGGAAAACAAGCTCAAGACCGTCGTAGATCCACTGCGTGTGGAGTTGGTTGTACCTTTAGCATTTCCATTTTTGTTTTCATTTCTGTCTGTCCGATAGTCTATCACTAGGAACTGATGCGTTATACGTCTGTTTTCTTTGGCATCTCTGTGCTTTCATCTTTCTGACAGGGAATTTGGTGATCTTTGTTCTGGTATTCAATCTGTACCCTACTAGTCTTGTGAACTATCAGTGAATATGTATGAGCGTTATATCAGACTTGCTTTACCTTTTAAATGTTTTGGTCACCATGTATGTTATCGTTGACTTGCATGATAGTTAAATATTGTTGCAATTTCATATCCTTTATATATTTAGACTTAAACTCCATATGGTTTATAATGAAAAGAATATGAAATTGGTCTATTCTCTAATGACGTCCTTTGTTGTAAATGGTCGACTCCCCACACACTACTGTGAATGTTCACTCTGTACATGAGCTTCTTCATACAATATGATTTTTTTTATTTATTTTTTTTATGTCTATTTATCTGTCGTTCACCGAGACTAGTTTGTTGTGCTAGTTTAAATAAGCTTCGTAAACTTGCCCGATATGCATGTATGAGTTGGTAACTGAATTACAGGGAGGTGTTTATTTGAGGTCAGGGGAGGAGGAGGGGAGGAGGAGGAGGAGGAGGAGGAGGAGGGGAGGGGAGGAGGAGGAGGAGGAGGAGGAGGAGGAGGAGGAGGAGGGAGGAGGGAGGAGGAGGAGGAGGAGGAGGAGGAGGAGGAGGAGGGGAGGAGGAGGAGGAGGAGGAGGAGGAGGAGGGAGGAGAGGAGGAGTAGGAGGAGGAGGAGGAGGAGGAGGAGGAGGAGAGGAGGAGGAGGAGGAGGAGGAGGAGGAAGGAGGAGGAGGAGGAGGAGGAGGAGGAGGAGGAGGAGGAGAGGAGGAGGAGAGGAGGAGGAGGAGAGGAGGAGGAGGAGAGAGGAGGAGGAGGAGGAGGAGGAGGAGGAGGAGGGGGAGGAGGAGGAGGATGAGGAGGAGGAGGAGGAGGAGGAGGAGGAGGAGGAGGAGGAGGAGGGAGGAGGAGGAGGAGGAGGAGAGAGGCGGAGGAGGAGGAGGAGGAGGAGGAGGAGGAGGAGGAGGAGGAGGAGGAGGAGGAGGAGAGGTAGGAGGAGAGAGGAGGAGGGGAGGAGAGGAGGAGGAGGAGGAGGAGGAGGAGGAGGAGGAGGAGGAGGAGGAGGAGGAGGAGGGAGGAGGAGGAGGAGGAGGAGGAGAGGGAGGAGGAGAGGAGGAGGAGGAGGGGAGGAGGAGGAGGAGGAGGAGGAGGAGGAGGAGGAGGAGGAGGAGGAGGAGGAGGAGGAGAGTTAGGGAGGAGGAGGAGGAGGAGGAGGAGGAGGAGGAGGGAGGAGGAGGAGGAGGATGAGGAGGAGGAGGAGGAGGAGGAGGAGGCGGAGGAGGAGGAGAGGAGGAGGAGGAGGAGGAGGAGGAGGGAGGAGGAGAAGGAGGGAGAGGAGGAGGGAGGAGGAGGAGGAGAGGAGGAGGAGGAGGAGGAGGATAGGAGGAGGAGAGGAGGAGGAGGAGGAGGAGGAGGAGGAGGAGGAGGAGGAGGAGGAGGAGGAGGAGGAGAGGAGGAGGAGGAGGAGGAGGAGGAGGAGGAAGGAGGAGGAGTAGGAGGAGGAGGAGGAGGAGGAGAGGAGGAGGAGGAGGAGGAGGAGGAAGGAGGAGGAGGCGGAGTAGGAGGAGGATGAGGAGGAGGAGGAGGAGGAGGAGAGGAGGAGGAGGAGGAGGAGGAGGAGAGGAGGATTGAGGAGGAGTAGGAGGAGGAGGAGGGGAGGAGGAGGAGGAGGAGGAGGAGGAGGAGGAGGAGGTAGGAGGAGGAGGAGAGGAGGAGGAGGAGGAGGAGGAGGAGGAGGATGAGGAGGAGGAGGAGGAGGAGGAGGAGGAGGAGAGGAGGAGGAGGAGAGGAGGAGGAGGAGGAGGAGGAGGAGGAGGAGAGGAGGAGGAGGAGGAGGAGGAGGAGGAGGAGGAGAGGAGGAGGAGGAGGAGGAGGAGGAGGAGGAGGAGAAGGGAGGAGGAGGAGGAGAGGAGGAGTAGGAGGAGGAGGGGAGGAGGAGGAGGAGGAGGAGGAGGAGGGGAGGAGTAGGAGAGTAGGAGGAGTAGGAGGAGGAGAGTATGGAGGAGGTAGGATGGAGGATGATTAGGGGAGTAGGATTATAGTAGTAGGAGTAGGATAAGGTATTATAGTATTAGGATGATGTATTAGGATATGAGATTAGTTATGAGTAGGATGAGGAGGATGAGGAGGAGGGATGATAGTATTATATTATTAGTTATTATTATTATTATTATTTTATTATTATAGATTAAGTATTATTATTATTATTATTATTACTTATATTCTTATTAGTATTATTATATTTTGTCATTTAAGCCCTAGTAATAGTCCCTTAGGTCCTAGCAAGGATAGTGGGTGTCCCTTGGCACTTAGTAGGTCATGTGTCCTTCTTGGTCAAGGTGACACCTTGAACCCTAAAACACACATCTAAAATTATGTATATATGTATAAAAAAAATCATCAATGTAAAACCTCTTCCAGATTGTCCTCAGATTACTGAATAAAAAGAAACCAACAAATGGCTCTAGAATCCATCAAACAAAAATTGACCCAAGTCCGAAAATTGCCCAAGTCCACAAACAGCCTATTCTACAAAAATTGGCCCATCAGCCCACCTTGATCACATCTGGCCCATTGGCCCAATCCGTTCTGGCCCAATCGGCCCAATGCAGCCTAGTCACTCTAGTCCAATCCAACAAGACCCAACAACCCAAAGCCCATTCCGGCCCAACAGGCCCAAAAGCCCATTCCGGCCCAACAGACCCAAAAGACCATTCAGGCCCAACAGGCCCAAATCCATTTCGGCCCACATCTTCAAAGTCCATGAGCCTAAGCTTGACTTTGCCCAACTTTGACCAAGTCCAAGTTTGACCCGATTGAGTTTTGACCCGGCTTGTTTTCCAACCCTGGCCCAAATTCAATTCAAACTCAGCCCCAAATTCAATTAAACCCAATTCAAATTCAATTCAACCAAATTCCATTCGATTCAAACCCAATTCGATTCAATCTCAATCCAATGTCATTCAATTCTTACCTAATTTCAATTCAATTCAATTCCAAATTCATTCAAATACAATTCAATTCCAAATTTATTCAATTCAATTTCAAATTCATTCAACCTCAATTCAATTCCAAAGTCAATTCCAATCCAATTCAAATTCAATTCCAGTTCAAACTCAAATCAAAATCAATCAATTCTAATTCAATTCCAATTCAATTTCAACCTCAAATAACTGATTGCAATCCAATTCCAAAAAAAAAAATCAATCCAATTTCAATTCAACTCCAATACAATCTCAATTTCAATTCAATTCCAATTCAAATCAAAATTCATTCAATACCAATTCAGCTTCGATTGCAATTCTAAATCCAATTACCCCACACTCAAAATGTCTCATAGACCCGAATGTCTCATAGATTTTGTCATTCTAATGATTTGAATGTCTCATAGACCTGAGCGTCTCATAGACCTGAGCGTCTCATAGACCCGAGCGTCTCACAGACCCAAGCGTCTTACAGACTTCGACTTCTTAAGGTTTCAAACGTCTCACAGACCCGAGCATCTCATAGACTAGCATCCAAAACCCTAAACTTCTCAAAACTCTGAATCCTTCTAAATCTCAAACACCTCAAAAACCTTCAAAATCCCAAAACTTGAACTACGTAAGGAGGGTGTGACCCCATTCCAATAAAAAACCCATTTTCCCCACTCTAAGGTGTTCTTCATACCTCTTAAAATACTAAACCTTCTTCGGCCCCCACAAACTTCAAACCGCCATACTCTAAGTCTTGTGTATTCACTCAACCTCATACTTTTCCAAATCTTTATTCTATACTCATCCGAATTCACCAATTCCTCTTCTTGACGCTAGCTTGGCAGAAAAACGCGTCTCATCCACTATCTTTCTCTCTTCCCGTCATAATCCTATCTTTGGCTTTTAAATGAATCTCTTTAAAAAGGTTTGAAAGAAGGCAATCATGACAATTAGAGACCGAGGTTTCCTCGGGCACCAATCCGAAGTCGTGGTCGTGTCACTTCTAAGGGGGTAACCCATTGCGAATCCACACAGAATCTCTAGTATGATCAGATAAGTCATATCCATAGGCAACAATCTTAGAGCCAACTAACGATTCTTAGAACCCTTCTCCTCCCTTCCTAGTTCCTTAGGTCAAACTAGGTGGCGACTCTAGTCAATTCTTCCTTATAGAGGCATAAGTCCGCGTGGAGCCCATCGAGAGCGGGTGTAGTGCACACTTGCGCCCCCCTTTATACTTTCTGGGAAAGACGGACAATGTAGTAGGTATTTGAGGGATGCTAAAGTGGCGGGTTTTCACCCTCCACAGAATGACATTTTTTAGGATCTAGACTTCTCAGCCAGATCATATTTGGATAAACCCCCCTCATACCGAAAAATTACCCTCCACAGAATGACGACTCTGCTGAGGAAAACTTGAGTAAGTTTTTCTCAAACTCAAGGAAGACTGAACTCCATTCAAAATTGTCATGATTCCCCAACTTTTTTCAAAACCTTCAAGAGATTCATTCCAAGCCATAGGATTACTCTATTCACACTTAGAGTGTGTATCTGATAGGAACGATAGGACTGATAGATCCTTAACAAACATTGCAACAATTGGATTAATAATTAGCTCATAATTAGAGAGAGACACTTAGGATTGAATGAAGCTAACTTCCCTTTAGGTTAATAAACAACCAAATTTGAATTATCACCTTCAAGACAAACATTTAGTAAATAGGTTGGTGCTAACTTCTCTGCTTTACTTATATGTTGTATGATTGTGGGGTGCATTGGTTGGGTAGATTAGGACATGCATTCCTCTGTGTCACCCGCTATATTACGGGATGCCGATCGGTCCACGATTGATTCCCCATGAGTTAGGTCATTCATTTGAATGGTTATACCCACGGGGTGAGATGGTCATTGACCTACGCCTTGATACTCATGATCCAAATATATCCTTCATTATCCTAGTCAAAAACCAACATATAGTGAGCTGAGCCTTCAGTGTCCAACTGCCTAATCTGGTGTCTAGGACGAGTTTTATGGGTAGTCACCCCCTTGTATGCCGCCTGTCTGACCACCCTTTTGCCTTATCCTGAAAAATGCATGGGCTCAGTTCTCCATGAATTCTTGGGACCACGGGTGTCTTTAAAGCCCAATGTCGCGCTACAAATTCATAGAGGATCCCATATTTACGGATACCCATGCATGACACAACATAGTTAGCAAATAATTTGGACTTTAGACACACCTTATCGTGCAGACGATGGGAGACCCGTTCCCATGTAGTACTTCCCCAAGTTTCCCAAAAGTGAGTATGTTGTGATAATCCCTGGCCAAGGCTCGTGTGACTGTATAACTTCGGGTATCCTGACCTTTTGAACTTTAGCACTCCGAACTTTCTTGATGACGTGCCCCACAAGGCATAACAGAGATAAATCTCGAGAGATGAACAGTGAAGGGACGATGGTTCCCCCGGTGGTATGGAAACATTGATTGACCTGGAAGGTGATTATCCCAATCATTCGCACTCAGCTCCACATAAAATCAGCCACGATTCTCATTTTGCGCTTACACCTATATGTGATCACGTTTCAAAAATTAGCAAAAATCAGAAAATGAATCATGTCAAACACTCTAATGAAATATCTTCAAAGTCGTTCATCTCTAATCATTTTAAAATTGTTATTTCCAAAACAGTTTTCAAAATCGGTGAAAGTCTTCCAAAAAATAAACTTTGTCAAACAGTTTGCAAAGAACAGATTTCAAAAATCTACTGTTTACAATGATTTTCAAACATCACTTCTCACAGATGTATTTCAAAAACTATTTTCAAAAACAGATTTCAAAAGTCTACTTGTTACAAACGAATTTCAAACAACATTTTTCACGTATTTTATTTCAAAATAGTTTCAAAAATAGTTATCAAAGTCGGTTTTCTCAAATGTATTTCAAAATAAATGATTTAGCCCCCATGTTGTGACCCGCTATTTTTGAAGTTCAACCCACCTTCAAGAGCAGCGGTCAATACTGTGGAGCGTACTAGTCATTTCGTGTTTTCACAAAAGTGGTGGATTTTCACAAAGATTTTGTGCTCGGTCAATCATCTTTCCTTTCTCAAAAATGCCCCTTATTTTCCTTCATCGGAGCAGGTGGAGCGCATGAAGATCGACAACAGAAGTTTGAACCAAAAATCAGAGAAGCACCAACCCGAGTCGAGCGACATGAAGACTAGCAATGACCGTTCGAGTTTGAAGCTACTGAGGGTCAGAAGAGCACCAACCCGTTTATCTGGATGTAGTGCCACTTTGTCACTTAAGCTCGAAGATGAGTGAGCAGCCAATCGAGGGCCAAAGATGAGCGAGCAGCCAATCAAGAGTTCAAACAAGAATAAGTAGTCAATCAGAAGCTCGAAGACGAAGCGCAAGATTACGGAAGAAGTTTAGCTCAAATTCCCCCTTTAATGACTTTTATGACTGGTGATGTATAGGTTTCCCTATGATTCTTTTCTCTCTTGTCATTTCTGAATAAACTACATGTATAAATCCACATTCCCTTTGAGTTTTCTTTAGATCACAATGTGTATAGGGTTCCCCACTCCCTATCTTATTTGCGAAGGACCGAGCGTCAAAATTCATAATGAGAAAACCCTCCACTTCGAAAACACGTGTTTTCAAAACTGTTTTTCTAAAATCTTGATTTCTTTTAGCACATACGACTTGCTTCTTCCCATTTTCAGTCAGTTCACATTCATTAATCACGCATGAATTGTACTCACCTCGGAAAAATTACATAATTACATGTTACATTTCCAACACACCTCACACGAGCATTTGTCCCCTTTTCAAGCATGCTAACATTCACATTTGTCAAATTATTCTTTCTATTGTGATGGTTGTATTTGCAGGTGGTAAACTATTCTTACCCATGAGTGAAAGCATGATCTTTGAGGTGGTAGCAAGAAATACCAGGGATTCAAGCCTTTTCCCATTCAACATACCATGTACATAGAGACCAACAACAACAAAAATGCAAATCGAAAAACAAAAAAAATCCAAAAAATGTAGACATCCAAAAAAAATGTATACATCCAAAATCCAAAAATGCAGTCTCTGTCATATCTTGGGGCCACCATGCGGGAGTTTTCACTCCTTAAAAGTCCAACCCAGGAGCCAGTCACCAACCCACCCTCACTCGAGAATTTCTTCTTCAACAACAACCCCGACAGGTAGACCACCTTCAGGATCAGCAGCGATATGATGAGCTTCATAGACCATGAACTGAAACCGACCCAAGCGAGACTAGGTGTAACTTTACCGATCATGCATTGCATAAAAAGTAAACAAACAAAACATACAAAAAAAGAAAAACACACACAAAATATTCAGTCAAGATTCAAAATCATTTATTTTTGCATCATCATTAACACATCATGCATCATATGTACATAGTAGTTCCATATTACCACAACACTTTGCATGGTAGATGTACTGCGTACGCTCATATCGAAACAACATCTTAGAGGAAAATCTGGAGAGATTGATTGAGAAGAATGCTTGAACCACTAAACTCTTGACCCGTAAATTCACGCAAGGGTCTAATCAAAATCAGCACCACAAACTAAGCGAGTAGTGTGCAAAGAGCGGTATTTTCCTTTGGATTTCGAATGAGGATATTGGACAATCCTCTGAGTGTTGAGGGACGATAGAGAGACCCAATGGAGGTAAACCACGAGCAACTTGTGCTTTCCTTCAGCACATGGAGAGGCATAATTTAGAATGAGATCAATGTCGGTAGCAAGACACGAACTGTGATTCATGCAAAGATCCAAGAAGTAGTAAGAAAACAATCATTGACTAATGAGAATGACGAGGCACTTAGGAACAAAAATCTCCACAAAACCAAAAAGCTTTGTGTGAGCCTCGATTTTAAACCCTATCCTATGTGGATTAACTTGATTGGGATCTAATCGGGTTTTAGGTCCACTTATAGCCTAAGATTAATAACTATGTCATATAACAATAATTATTAAAACCTAAGCTAGCTCACTGGAACCTATTACGAGTCGCCACCTAATTTTAACCTAGATCAAATTAGGAAAGGAGAGTTCGGGTTCGGGGGGCTTGATATTCGACTTAATTAGGGTTCAAATTACTTTCATTACCCTTCCTAGGTCGTTTTTCCTCTACTTGGTTCAATTACGGCTTTCTACAAAGTTATTTTTAACCTAGGTGCGCGCTTCTGTTTTTTTTTTATTTTTTAACGTTTTTTTACAGAAAATTAAAGTGGAAATTAAAATTACCTAAACTAGGGTTTCGGAGGCAGAATTAGGTCAAATTTTGTTTCCGTCCGTAGCCACGGACCTAATGTCCGAGACCACGGACCCCAGTTAACCTATATGAAAATAAAAGTTGAATTAATAAAACAGAAAATTGTAAAGTCCGGGGCCACGGACAGGCTGTCCGTGGGCCCGGACATTATTAGAAAACCTAAATTTTTAAAATTTAAAAATCCCGCCGCCGTCCGTGGGCGTCCGAGCTTACGGACAGGGAGTCCGGGACCCCGGACATGACGTCCGTGGGTGCGGACCGCCCTCGGACGGCGGCGTTGAGGCTGTTCCCGAAGGTGTTTTTGGCTCAAATTTTATGGGTGTGTAGCCTGAAGGATGTACAAGACGTTAGTGATTGAAAGTTTTCAATTTGAATTCGAATTGAGCACGAAACTTAGTAAACAAGTTATTGGACAGAAGCTTAAACAAACAGCAATACAGAAGCGTAGAGGGGTAGTTTGAGCCCAAATTTTGAGGCAAGACAGATAATACCGTGGAGAGTTAGGAAAGTGGGATTTCTACCTGTTTTACCTTCGGATTCACGGTGATTCTTCACACCGGGATTCGTCGAGTGCTCCGTTGATGGCAGACCCGAGAGGATTTCGAACCAAGCTTCTGGTTGTTGGTTGTTCTTGCTGTTCTTCACGTTTTGGTGGTGTTTTTGTGGGGTTTTGATGATTGATGATGTTGTGGGAGTTGAAAAATATGTTTTGGTGTTGATTTTGGTGAGATTTCGGTGTTTGATTGTGGCTCTGGAGTTCAAAACGTGGAGAAAGAGAGACGGCTGCCTTCTTTGAGAGTCTAGGGTTCTTGAGGTTATCATTTGATCATGGGATAAGGTTCCTTATATAGGCTTCCTTAAAGATAGAAAAATCCGGTAAAAACCGAGATTTACCGACGTTTTAGCTCAAGGGCTTCCAAAAGGAATTTTATTATGAAATTTTACACATGGGTAAAGGATGATATTTCTGAATTTTCTAAAGTGGAATCGAATTTTTTGGATATTGGAATATTTTTAAATTCAATTTCTCGTCAGTTTCAGTCAGAAATTGCTAGAAAATTATTGGAAACTCAAAAAATCGAAATTCCAACGCCATTATGCCCAAAATGTCATCCTCTATCATGGGTTAAAATTTCAAAGCATTTTGAACTGATTTGACCCTTATTTGGAGGAGAGAGAAAGCCTATAGGGGGCTTAGGAGCCTTGAAAAATTACGAAAGTGCCCCTGGAGATGACTAAGCTGCCCCTGGTACTCTGAAATGTTCCGATCGAACTGGGAACCCTCGCTACTTGACCAAACTAGCCTATTAGTAGAGACTCTCTTCCGGGGGGTTGAAATTTTGGGTATAACAGATTGCCCCCCGTCAACTAGACTTTGTAATGGAAATGAGAAGGCTAGTTGATGCTTGAGTGATCCCCCCAAAATTTTGGATCTTAAAAGACCCCACATGCAATTGAAGTCCGACAAGTTGTGTCGAGCTGTTCTAAGGCGCTGACTACCTATGAGTAAAGTGGAAGGGATGTCAAGCGATTCTAAGGCGTTGACTACCTATGAGGATGATACGATGTCAAGCTATTCTAAGGCGTTGGCTACCTATAATGAATGAAATTATGTCAAGCCATTCCAAGGCGTTGACTACCTAAAATGTGAAAATAAGATAATGTCAAGCGATTCTAAGGCGTTGACAACCTAACGAGTGAAAATTGGGTGGTATGCAAATGCGAGAATGCTGAAATGCTAGTGATGCTGATGTGATGCTGACGATGCTGATGATGCTGATGATGCTGACGATGTGATGATGCTGATGATGCTGATGATGCTGATGATGCTGATGATGCTGACGATGCTGACGATGCTGATGACGCTGATGATGCTCGGATGCTTCTGGGGACCGAAACCCGTTCCAATGCTCCTGGTTGGTATACTATGGGGACTTATTGCCTCTGCCCACCAACTGGGGTGCTGGGATAACTTCTAGATTACCAAGGGACTTATTGCCACTGCCCACTAGTGTTTCTCCCAAGAAGTTGACATGAAGATGGGGACTTATTGCCTCTGCCCCGCCAACTTAGATCACGCTCTGTCTCGTACTTGTCTCGCACTGAAGATGATACTAGGTCTCGTACTGGTCTCGCACTGGATGATGACGATAGGTCTCGCACTGATGAAGATGATAGGTCTCGCACTGATGAAGATGATAGGTCTCGCACTGATGAAGATGATGGGTCTCGCACTGACGAAATTGATGGTCTCGCACTGATGAAGATGCTTGGTCTCGCACTGAAATCTCGTACTAAATGGATGAAGAAAAAGCTGGATTCCGCACTGATTCTGGGTCGCGCACTGAATGAAGATGTCTTGTACTAAAGTCTTGAAAATGATGGGTCTCGCACTGATGAAGATGGTAGGTCTCGTACTGAATGAGGAAACTGCAGGGCCTCGCACTGTTTTGGGTCTCGAACTAAAAATGAGTTAGGAAGATAATGGTCTCGTGCAAATGATGAAAACTGATTACTGGAGTGCCAAACATGGCAATGATGATAAGATGTATGCAATCAAAATATATGAAAGATACTCGTTCAAAACAGGAAACTGTTGGAAAAGGTGCCGAACTTGGCAATGTTGAGGTGTTATCCAAAATTTGTAGAATGCAACTAAAGTGTTTGTTGGAAGCTTGCCCAAAACAAGGAACTGTTGAAAAATGCGCCGAACATGGCAATGCTTGAGAAAAACCCTGCTGAAAAAGGAAAGTGAAATGATCGTTTCCTGACTAAAAATTTCAAATCTGCAATTTGCTTCTTGAAAAATGAACATGCCATTGGTGGAAGTGTGTGGTGTTTGTTGTGGTGCTAAAGGCTTTTGCCGGTGTTCCAGATTTGTGATAGACCAGGGGTTGGTTTGTGATTTATGATGGGCTTGAGAGTGTGTGTGTGGTGGTAAGGGCTTATGTGTGTCTGTGGTGGGATGGTGGTGCTCAAGCTTTGGGTTTCAATTGGTGTTGACATGGCAATTGTTGGAACCAACAATTGCCCCCAGTATTTTTCCTTAGGACAATCCGAGCTAGAGTTCATGGCAATCGATCGGAACGATCGATTGCCCCCAGTATTTTCTTTAATTAAACGTGCGAACAAGTCTCATCCTCACAGGGTTGAGGCTTATTCTTTGATGTGGTGCTTCCTAACCTACACTCGATGTGGTCGGTGTTTGCACTCATTTCTCGCTCATGGTCATAACTTCTAAACCATTGAATTCGATATTTGATGGATTTACGCATTTGATCTGTTACTTTCACGTGATTAGACACACAACTATCAAGTCGGAAGTCTTTAAAGCTTATAACGTGGCCATAGGGTGTGATGAAAGACGATGGGATCATGGAGGGATATCTGAGGTATGTGGAGCTTAAATTGGTGACCAAAGCTGTAACTTGCGTCTTCTCTCGGGTTCATCTTCATTGTCTTGAAGTTGTCTGGCTGCTTCATGTTGACGTTGTTTTCGAGCTTCTGGACCTGGACTTTTGGAGTTGTCCTTTACACCATTTCTCTTTTTTTGTCATTTGGACTTCTTCGAGGCACTTTGGGTTCGCCTTTTTGTTTTATCCTTCTTGACTTTGCCTTCGGGTTCTTGTGTTTCCCGGTTTTGGGCTTCGTGAGCTGTTTGATGTGAGCTCTTGATCCTGTGTCATTCTGGGACCATTTGCGGATCGCTTCGTCACGCTGATTGCATGCTTCTTTGGACTGATGAGAATGTTTTGTGATCGCTTCTGATGTGGAGATGATGTGTTTGGAGTGGGTGATTGGATGGGGGTCGGAAGATCTAGGTTCCTTTGGTCACCGGGTCGGTTATTCATCATTGGTTGGCTTGTTTGTGGAGCTCATAATATCGAAAGGGATATACGAAAGGCTCAACGGGGGTGCCTAGGGTTTAATGATAGGGTCTATAAGCTTTTGGCTATGTGGTGCTGTACCTAGGTGCTTCGTCATTCCTGATAGTTGTGTATCCGTTCCTTGTTACTTTTCACAGGTCTAAGAGTAAATTTACAAATTATCTCCTTCGGTCGGAGTTATGCCGTTTACCTCACCTTTGAACGTGGTCTCACCGGAGTCGTGTAAAAATGACACGCTCGTTCACTCATGGTTTTTCCGCTCAAGACACTCTCGTGAATTTCACTTAGAGAATAGTTCACACGGTTAAATGAAAGATTAAAGATGACGGTCCTGAACTCAGATTGCCCCCAGTATTGATCTGGGGTTTATGACAACACTTAAATAGATGTGGACTTTGAACCTCTTTGTGGGTTGTTTGGATATTATGGGGTGAGTTGTGGTGTTTGGTTAGGCATGTTCAAATTTTTAGAAACAAGAGACAAGCCATTCCATTGCATAGTCAGAAAATGATTGCTTCGTGATCCTTTTCCTTAAAAAACTATTGTTTTCCTTCTTTTTCGATAAATGAAAAATGGTTTGTACAGGAGTTGTGAAAATGGAACTATGATTTATTATGAATCATGAAAGAAACGTAAAGATTACAATCAGAGGTGACTGAAAACTAACTAATAAGCTACTAGGAAAATTTGAAGATGCAAGAAGACGATCTGCACACTTAGAAAAATTGGACTCCTTGCTCGAGGAGGTCTTGAATCTTGTGCTTCAATGCTCGGCAATGAGTCAGCATAATGGCCAGGCAACTGATGGTAGTGGCAGAATTGACTAAGATGCCTCCCCAAATGAGTGGTTCCTGGCCGAGGGGCCTGGGGCTGTAGCAGGTTTCTCTTCTGAAGCTCTTCAAACGCCTGACTTGGTGCTCGGCCAATGTTGGTGAATTCCCTTTGCGATGAGTCTCGGCGTGGTAAGGGTACTGTCCTAAGGTTTTGATGCGGAGATCAAGGTCGTTGAACCATATTCACTTCTGGGAAACTGCTTTGAGCGCAAGCTACTGTCTAAAGATAAGCCTTTTCTGGTCCTGGCTTAGATATTTGGAGCCATTGCCGGAGTTTCTTGAGCACTCGAGCTCCAAACCTTCCTTATGAATCCTTTCCTCTAGAATACCGACTTGTCCCATCAACATGTCCAAACTCGGAAAGTACATAAATTTTAGCTCATGGTTGTGTTGTTTCGCATGTTCTCAATTATCATGCAGATTTGCTCCTGCTCGTCCATTCTGGTAGGCATGGCTGCAGCCTTTCTCCTCCAACTCTTGATGAAGTCAGACATGGACTCACCGTCTTTGCTGTCGAGTTCCTGCCAGATCGATTCTGGTGACCTCGAGGTTCTTAGCATACTTGAAATGATTTAGGAAAGCCTCGCAAACCTCCTCGTAGGTTTTGGTATTCATCTTCTGAGTGAGATACCAACCGAGGAGTCTCGTCTAGATAGCGTGCGAAAACTTTGGCTTTTTGCATATCGTTGAGCCCCAAGATGGACATTTCTCGGTCGAACATAGCCAAGTGAATCTGTGGATCCGAGGAACCCTTGTACAAAGCGAGTGTAGGCAGCTTCAGCTTTAGGGGAAGATCAACTTCGGGATACGACGCCGTGGAGAAATAATCGAAGCCAGCTGGTTTGTTGGTTTTCTCTATGCGCTCAATCCTTTTCAAAACCCTTTTGACCTCTGCAGCTAGCTGGTTGTCAGGAACATCCTTCCCCATACGTGTTTGAGGATCTTGGGCCCTAACAGAGTCAATCTCGATGTAACTACGATTAAGATTTTCATCCACAAGCTTTTCCAGAGTGTGCTGATTTGTCTCCTGGAGATTAGCCTTACTCCTCAGTTCCTCGACAATGGACTCCAAGACCTTGTACCCTTGCAGCACAGCGGCCAACTGGGCCTCGTGTTGATCGGATTTCCTCCTTCTGCCATATCTGGATTCGGGCTTGCCTGTTTCCAAGAAGTCCATTATTAGCTAACAAGAGGAAGTGGGTTGAAAGACACTAAGGTGATAATGACACTTCACAAGGTAGATCGAAACAGGCTTAGGCTGAAAGCAAGTGGGCCAAGATACCCAGAAAATGAGGTGCTTGGACTGAAGTATCTCTCAAGCTATGAACTGGAATTTGGACTGAAATGTAAACAGATGGCTTTGATTGGGCCTGAGAGGTGACACCTAGATCTAGGGTTTTGGGCCAGGGCCCGAATAAGAAGTCTGCCTAGATTAGAATGAGCCCTTGGGCCGGAATGTGTTTGGGCCTAGAGCAAAGCACATGGGCTGGAGTGGTCCCTAAATCACAAATGAGCCTAACTTTCTTTGGGCCAGAGAAGATGGTTGCTAAACCGAAAAAGATTTTATTTTCAGGCCTTGTGAGTTATTTCAAGTTCATGTGGATTTTCTTTTTTTTTTGGCCTAGAACTAATTGGATAATTCAAATTGGGCCAGAAGAGAAATCACCTAAGTCTAAGCTTTTGGGCTGAAGCCCGAACGACTCACATATTAAACCAAACAGGACCTCTGGGCCGCAAACAAGTAGAGCCGCCAATTCGGGTTGGGCTAGGTTAATGTAGGAGAAACCAAGTATTCTTTGTACACATCATCGAACCCCACAACTTCAGAAAGAGATTCACTATGCCCTATCTTAGGACCACCTGTCCTTTTCGGCCTTACAACAATTTTAAGCTTAAGTTTGGGTCGAGATAGTACCTGAGCATGAACATCATCTGCTGACAAACCATGACTGCTACGAGAGAATCCAACTCCAACTCTGCCCCTCTTTGCACACGGCCGGTTCTTTGCTCTCTCTTGGTCACCTCCTCGCTTGGCAACAATCAAAGGTCTCACCTTTATTGCTCCATCATCAGCCCTAGTCACCTCTTGCCATGGTGCGCTATAGAAAACACCTCCACTCTTCTTGTGGTGGCTTCTCCTCTTGGTGACTCCACCATGCGCTTTGGGACTCAAACCCTTGGCTTTGACTCGAGCCTCTTCTCCCTTCAACTTGTTAGAATCATAAAGCTTTGGAGAAGGAGATGTACAAGGATAACCGAAGCAAACCTGACCTGCAGCTTTGAAGGACTCATTTGCGCACACAGCTTGCGCTTTGCCAACCCCATAACCAGCCACGTCTTGATCTTGTTCTCCCACCTTCACCACTCTTTCTAATGGAGGTTTACTGCCCCTTAGACTGGTCTCTTGTTCACCATCCGTCTCGCCATCAGAAGAGGAAGTTGGAGGCGTCAAGGTTGCACCTTTTTGCATGCGCTTGGCCCTCTCTTCTTCTAACCACTTCTTCCAACGCAAATTCCTCAAATGACCACCACAACAGCTTGCTGGTCTCATCTTTGAGTTGTTGTTGAAAGAAAGGTCGAGACTTTGAAGGAGAAACACAACGTGGAAGGAAGAACACAAGTGATCAAAATCGCACCTTTATGGTTTGTTGCTGGTGGCACTGGTTGTCTGGCATCTGTAAAGGTCGAATCTTTGCACAACTGTTGCACTCGGGAAGAACGCAGCTCTGATACCACGCTTGTCACACGACAAAATAGTCGCTATGACCGGCTCAACTTACGCCTAAGTCGATCAGCCTCTACTCCCTTTGATCCAGTTCTAGCCAAGCCAACACCTTTGTGCACCCGTTGCTCACAACTTCACACTTTGCGCCTTTGGACAAGGAGAGGGACTTGAATGCAAAACCGCCCACAGTTTGACTCGCTAACCTTCGAACCCGTGTACCTCTTCACTTGTCACACGATAAATTAATCGCTATGACCGGCTAGGATTACGCCCAATCCATCCAGCCTTCCAACACCTTCGCCACGCACCAACAAACTTGCTTAAACCGAATGGGACGAAGAGGAACTTGAATGCAGTACCGCCCTCAGTTTGACTCAGCCAACCATCCACGAGAACCCCTTCAACCACTCCCCTCCAAGAGTAGGTTTGGAGCTGGACAACTCGCGCGACTTCAGCCTGGTTAGATCTTTGGCACTCCCACACTTCGCCAATCCACAAGAACAAGGAGGGAACTTTCGGAACTCACTTGCTTGCTCAGGGACTCTAGCAAAGGTGAAGTCTTTAACCTTTGTCACTTCTGATTTCGAACTCACTCATGGGGTAAGGAGATCAAGAACACCATGTTCTATCTTTCCCCTAACTCTCTTGGAAGAATAAGGAGTAAAGGAACGACCTTTGATCTTAACTTTGTGAGGAACGAAGCTTAGCTCTCTTTGGTTGCTTAGGATTGATTTCGGATTGCTCTTGGGAGGATTTCTATATCTCACCACGTTCTCCCTCTCCTTATATTTATAAGGGAGTGAGGCAACCAGAATCATAACAAACTCTAGAGATAAGTGGCGCCAACTTATCACAAAGATAAAGGCACTTTTATCTCCTAGTTTGTTTCCTAGATAAGTGCCGCCCATGGTTAGCTAAACCCTTGGCATCTTATCTCAACCAACTTCCTATATTAGTGCCGCCCCTATTATCTCTCCTTAGAGATAGGCTTGGCCACTAATATCTCAACAAAGTAACAAGATTCCTCCTTTTTCTCTCTTAGACGCATAAGGTGGTTATAACCAAAGTAGTTAGGATTCACCCTTAAAACTAGCTTTGTTATTTACCCAAGTAGAGGAGAGAATATCTCAACCCCCAATGCTTATCGCCATAAGATAATCAAGCCCACTTTTATCTCTAGGCTGGTGAGATTGTTTAGGAATCAAAGTGTCTAGATTCAATTTAACTGATTCCTAAAATCAAGGAAAGGACTTTAACCTCTTCCCACAAAAATCTCCACCACCTACTAAGATAACCAGCAGCTTTAGATTCTTCCCATAAGTACCGAAACCAACCTTAACCACTTAGGTAAAAGGTTCCAAGGTAACTCCAAAGCTTACCGCAGTAATTTTCATACGGTAACAGCCCCAGTAAAAATCCAATTTTTACTAAAGGCCTTAACCATTCGTGCAAATACCAATACAACCAGCCAACGGCCTCCCAAAATAAAGGGAGATAATCATGGAAGAGATCCCAACAGAATCTAGCACAAAAATAGCATACAAAATGCATTCCAAGGACATTCGGGCAAACCCTGAAAACTAGGGTTTCTCGGGTGGCACGGCGCCTAGCGCCCAGCGCGCGCCCGTGCTCCCTATGCCTCACTGCTACCTTAGCGCCCAGCGCTTGTAGCATGTCCTAGCGTGTTCAAGCACACCCTAGCGCCCAGCGCCCGTGTCTTGGCATCGCCCGCACTTGCCTTTGTCCTCGACGCCACGGCTTTGTGCCCAAGCGTGCCTTAGCGCCTAGCGCTTGCACCTTGGCATTGCCCGTGCATCTTGACACACCCGTAAACAAGCTCATAGCCCATGTCTAGACTAGGCCTGGAATCACCCAGCGCCCCTAGAACATGTCCTCAGCCTTGTCACCGTGTCGTGGCCCTTGTCACTCAACGTTGCCCCACGCACCTAGTCACAGCCAACGCCCGTGCCCAGCACTGCAGCGTCCGTGTCTTAGGATGTCGTGCTTGGCAAAGCTAACTTGGCCCCGCTGTAAGCTTGTCTTAACCCAGTCAAGACCAAGCCACAAAAACACATTGGAAAGCATGGCAACTTATGCTTGTGCTCTTCCTTCTCTTGCCCTTTGGCTATGACACCCAGTGTCATCATTGGTATTGCTTGTGACTTGCATGATCCCCCAGGGACTAACCGCCACATGTCAAACCCTAGTCACGAAGACCGGTTCCACCCACTTGCATTCAAGGTGAGCCCAGCTCACTGCCAAGTACCTGAGTCCCAGACTCATTACTTGCATAACCTCGTCAGGTTACCTCTGCGTTTTGACCAAGTGCCAGGGTCCCGGACCCATCACTTGTCTCCCGCGCGTCACGGCCAGCTCTCAGCGACGCAGCCCGCATCTTTGATATGCGTAGCCCCAAGACACCCACATGCTAACTCGGCAAGCCCAGCTCCCAAGTCCTCCTTGCATTGAGTAACACTCGGTGATCACCACAACCATTGAGTTCCTTAGATCGTTGGGGGTGAGGGTTCAGCGCTATCACCCCTGGAGATTGGATTGTGACATCCTCCCCCAACCAAGCTTTGGCGTCCTCACAAAGCCTCGAGTGGTCTTGGTCTCAGGGACATTGAACCCCAAGTATTTTCCTTCACAAGTTGTATGATGCGGCGCCCTCAAGCCTCCCTTGTTGCTCTTGCCTGCCTAGAAACCATCAACAACTTAGCTTAATCATAATTAAGCCACAAAGCGTATCATCATACCTTCGAATTTCAGCTTGGTGACATCCCATGGCCATATGTCCACCACGCTTCCTCTGTGCCTACACACTCATCCCCGGGGAAAGTGAGCACAACTTGCCACATAGGATGGACATCAACTCCTCAAGTTTGGCCAATCGCATCCTAGTAAGCCATGAAAGTTTGCCTCCTCGGGCAAGACCATCTTCTTGGAAACTCCTCATTAGTCTCCTCATATGGCTTGGCAACTCTTTCATCTTTAGTATCTTCAACGTCTCCTTTGTCTATCTTTGTGAGTCCTACATCACCTCATAGACAAGCATAACGTTAAGCAATAAATAATCACAAAGTATCTAGAATTGTTACCTCGGACATGCGTGTCCTGGTGCCTTGCGCCCAGCGCAATCACCCATCAAGCCTTACGCCCGCAGCGCCTCACACCAATCTTCACATGGCCTTGCGCCTGCTGCGCTTCATGCTCGATCACGCCAATGTCTCGCACCCCGCGCGCCTCTATTTGTCAAGACCTTGTCATCCTTGTCGATGCTCTGCGCGCCCAGCGCGCCCATGCCATCGATCCTTGGTACGCCTCGCGCACCATGACTTCGTCATTGACACCGCGCCATCATAGTGCGGCAAGTCCCGAATCCTGGGACCTCGCTTGGATCCTGGATCCTCTCTTGATCCGCTAGGGCTTCACCTTGACACCAAGTCCATGACTACTCCAACCTTCATCATGACTCGCGTGAATGCCCCTCTAATTCCCAGCCTCGTATCCCAGATACAGCTCTAAAGGGAAATTAGGGTCTTCTAGGCCATGCTCGTCCAACTCGCCACTTACTTCCCCCAATCTGATCTTGCCAATTGTTTCTCAACTTTAGATGGATGGTTAGGCTCCCCCAACTGAGCTTGGGTACCTTCCTAACCTCTTTTCCCTTTCTCGCTACCGAATTAGGGTCTTTCACGCCACATGTGATCACAACCTTACATGCGGTGATGAATAGCTCCTTGTTTCTTGCTTTAGGAGTCCAACTCCTAACCACAATTCCACTACTTCCATGCTCCTTTTGCATCAATAAGGCACAATGCTGCCCTCACTCACACACGAGTGGTGTTTATGCAAACACAAGCGAAGTATGAACCAAAGAACCACTTTATTCATCCAAACAAGGGAAAAGGAGTTTACCATTGTTACGATTGACCAACAACCAACAATGAGACTAAGCTAAGCAACCATCAAACAGGAACAACCTCTTGAGCCATACACTTAAGGAAACAATAGCCCATTGACATACCAGAGATCATGCTCACTCTCACTTAGCGGTCTTGAATGAGAAGGGGAAGGAGGTCCAATCTAACCTTCTCCTACGGTGGCTTCGGTTCTTCTTGAGGAGGAGTACTCTTCGAACCTTGGACAGCATCACATGATGATATGGGTGGGATCAGCTCCCAAAATCCACCTAGAACATCACTGGCATATCCTCTCATGCCACTCTTATGGAGACTTACTTCGGCCTTGGAGTCGAACAAGAAAGGTGCTCTCACACTTGCCCATCTTCGTATTGATCGGTTCCTTGCTTTTCTGGTCATCTCCACCCTTGGTAGTAATCAAAGGCCCCGCCTTTATCACTCTACATCCAGCCCTAGTCATCTCTTGCCATGGCGCACTGAGAAAATCACCTCCACACACCTCTTGTAGTGGCTTCTCCTCTTGGCGACTCTACCTTGCGGTTTGGGCCTCAAACCCTTGGCATTGACTCGAGCCTCTTCTCCTTAGATCTTATCAGCAATGTAAGGCAATGGAGAAGGGGACTGAAGTGGAGAACCAAAGCAACCTGATCTGCAACTTTCCTCCTCCAGCCGTTTAGCCCTTTTGCTAGTACCATCATCCATAAGATCGCAAGGGGTAAGTCTTCCTCTGAAGACCACTCACCGAGGTCCAAGTCTACCTCGCCCTTGGCTAACTTCCTTCAAGAACTCCTTGAAGCTCTTATCAACCTCAGCCGCTTCAGCAAGAGCCTTACCAAGCACCGAATCTGGACCATACATCCGTCTCGGCCTCGTACTAAACTTAGGCTTCGCTTTAGGTTGATTCACTTGGTCACAAGCCACACCTTGCACATCCCGGATGCACAAGCCTTCCTCAACATTAGGGCTCCCACTTGACTTCCTCTATGGGCCACCGTGGCCACCAGAAGAATCAAGTTTAAGCTTTGGGACCCTAGGAAGCACCATCCTACCTCTCCTTGCAGGATCAAGGCGGTAGCTAGGAAATCCTCTTGCAAACCCTTCCTTATCAGCCCACGGTTGGTTCTTTGCTTCATTCTGGTTGTCCACACCCTTGGCAGCACCTAAAGGTCTCACCTTTATTGCGCCAGCATCAGCTCTAGCCTCGGATGGTCTCGGTTCATGGCGAAGAACACCCTTGCACCCCAGGCGCATGTTTCTTCCCTGACTTGGTGTGCCACACACCTTAGAACTTTGGACACTTGCTTGAGCCTCTTCTAGCTTCATTTTATCATCAATAAAACCCATTGTAAAAGGAGATTCGGGTGGAAAACAGAAGCTAACCTCAACCGCAGCTTTAAGGACTCCTTTTGCGCTTAACCCTTGCGCCACTTCATGCTCACAAGCTGGTGATCTTCGTCGATTTTCCTCTGCATTAGCCACTCCCTTAAGAGGTGTTTTACTGCCTCTTTGAGTGCTAATACTCCCTCCATCATGATCGTCACCAGAAACCAAACTCGAAGACGACAATGCCATTCCTTGTTGAATGCGCTTGGCCTTTTCTTCCTCCAACCACTTCTTCCAACGCGAACTACTCAAGTGACCATCACAAGAGTTTGCTGGCCTCATGTTGAAGTGTCGAAGTGGGTAAAGGTCCAACCTTTAGTGAAGAAAATTCGTTGGTGAAGAAGGAGACTCGAAGAGAAACAAGATTGCACCTTTGAAGTGTTTGTTGTCTGTTTGTTTGTTGTGCAGCTTATAAGTTCCAAACTTTATGTAGCTCTTGTCGAACGTGGCTCAATTTGAACATAGCTCTGATACCACACTTGTCACATGATAAATTAATCGCTATGACCAGCTAGATTACGCCCAATCCATCCAGCCTTCCAACACCTACGCCACGCACCAACAAACTTGCTTAAACCGAATGGGACAAAGAGGAACTTGAATGCAGTACCGCCCTCAGTTTGACTCAGCCAACCATCCACGAGAACCCCTTCAACCACTCCCCTCCAAGAGTAGGTTTGGAGCTGGACTACTCGCGCGACTTCAGCCTGGTTAGATCTTTGGCACTCCCACACTTCGCCAATCCACAAGAACAAGGAGGGAACTTTCGGAACTCACTTGCTTGCTCAGGGACTCTAGCAAAGGTGAAGTCTTTAACCTTGGTCACTTCTGATTTCGAACTCACTCATGGGGTAAGGAGATCAAGAACACCATGTTCTATCTTTCCCCTAACTCTCTTGGAAGAATAAGGAGTAAAGGAACGGCCTTTGATCTTAACTTTGTGAGGAACGGAAGCTTAGCTCTCTTTGGTTGCTTAGGATTGATTTCGGATTGCTCTTGGGAGGATTTCTATATCTCACCACGTTCTCCCTCTCCTTATATTTATAGGGAGTGAGGCAACCAGAATCATAACAAACTCTAGAGATAAGTGGCGCCAACTTATCACAAAGATTAAGGCACTTTTATCTCCTAGTTTGTTTCCTAGATAAGTGCCGCCCATGGTAATCTAAACCCTTGGCATCTTATCTCAACCAACTTCCTATATTAGTGCCGCCCAATTATCTCTCCTTAGAGATAGGCTTGGCCACTAATATCTCAACAAAGTAACAAGATTCCTCCTTTTTCTCTCTTAGACGCATAAGGTGGTTATAACCAAAGTAGTTAGGATTCACCCTTAAAACTAGCTTTGTTATTTACCCAAGTAGAGGAGAGAATATCTCACCCCCAATGCTTATCGCCATAAGATAAGCAAGCCCACTTTTATCTCTAGGCTGGTGAGATTGTTTAGGAATCAAAGTGTCTAGATTCACTTTATTAGATTCCTACAATCAAGGAAAGGACTTTACCTCTTCCCACAAAAATCTCCACCACCTACTAAGATAACCAGCAGCTTTAGATTCTTCCCATAAGTACCGAAACCAACCTTAACCACTTACGTAAAAGGTTCCAAGGTAACTCCAAAGCTTACCGCAGTAATTTTCATACGGTAACAGCCCCAGTAAAATCCAATTTTTACTAAAGGCCTTAACCATTCGTGCAACTACCAATACAACCAGCCAACGGCCTCCCAAAATAAAGGGAGATAATCATGGAAGAGATCCCAATAGAATCTAGCACAAAAATAGCATACAAGATGCATTCCAAGGACATTCGGGCAACCCAGAAAACTAGGGTTTCTCGGGCGGCACGGTGCCTAGCGCCCAGCGCGCGCCCGTGCTTCCCTATGCCTCGCTGCTGCCTTAGCGCCCAGCGCTTGTAGCATGTCCTAGCGTGCCCAAGCACACCCTAACGCCCAGCGCCCGTGTCTTGGCATCGCTCGCACTTGCCTTTGTCCTCGACGCCACGGCTTTGTGCCCAAGCGTGCCCTAGCGCCTGCACCTTGGCATTGCCCGCGCGTCTTGACACACCCGTAAACAAGCTCATGGCCCATGTCTAGACTTGGCCTGCATCACCCAGCGCCCCTAGAACATCCCTTAGCCTTGTCACCGTGTCGTGGCCCTTGTCACTCGACGTTGCCCCCCGCACCTAGTCACAGCCAACGCCCGTGCCCAGCACTGCAGCGTCCGTGTCTTAGGATGCCGTGCTTGTCAAGCTAACTTGGCCCCGCTGTAAGCTTGTCTTAACCCAGTCAAGACCAAGCCACAGAAACACATTGGGAAGTATGGCAACTTATGCTTGTGCTCTTCGTTCTCTTGCCCTTTGGCTATGACACCCAGTGTCATCATTGGTATTGCTTGTGACTTGCATGATCCCCCAGGGACCAACCGCCACATGTCAAACCCCAGTCACGAAGACCGGTTCCACCCACTTGCATTCAAGGTGAGCCCAGCTCACTGCCAAGTACCTGAGTCCCAGACTCATTACTTGCATAACCTCGTCAGGTTACCTCTGCGTTTTGACCAAGTGCCAGGGTCCCGGACCCATCACTTGTCTCCCGCGCGTCACGGCCAGCTCTTAGCGACGCAACCCGCATCTTTGATATGCATAGCCCCAAGCCAAGACACCCACATGCTAACTCGGCAAGCCCAGCTCCCAAGTCCTCCTTGCATTGAGTAACACTCGGTGATCACCACAACCATTGAGTTCCTTAGATCGTTGGGGGCGAGGGTTCAGCGCTATCACCCCTGGAGAGTTATTGTGACATCCTCCCCTATTTAAGCTTTGGCGTCCTCGCAAAGCCTCGAGTGGTCTTGGTCTCAGGGACATTGAACCCCAAGTATCTTCCTTCACAAGTTGTATGATGCGGCGCCCTCACGCCTCCCTTCTTGCTCTTGCCTAGCAACCATCAAAACAACTTAGCTTAATCATAATTAAGCCACAAAGCGTATCGTCATACCTTTGAATTTCAGCTTGGTGACATCCCATGGCCATATGTCCACCACGCTTCCTCTGTGCCTACACACTCATCCCCCAGGGAAAGTGAGCACAATTGCCACATAGGATGGACATCAACTCCTCAAAGTTTGGCCAATCGCATCCTAGTAAGCCATGAATCCTTTCATCTTTTTGTATCTTCAACGTCTCCTTGTCTATCTTTGTGAATCCTATATCACCTCATAGACAAGCATAACAGTTAAGCAATACATAATCACAAAGTATCTAGAAATTGTTACCTCAGACATGCGTGTCCTGGTGCCTTACGCCAGCGCAATCACCCATCAAGCCTTACGCCCGCAGCGCCTCGCACCAATCTTCACATGGCCTTGCGCCTGCTGCGCTGCTCGATCACGCCATGTCTCGCGCCTAGCACGCCCATGCCCATCGGTTCTTGGTACGCCTCGCGCGCCATGACCTCGTCTTTGACACCGCGCCATCATAGTGCAACAAGCCCCGACTCTTGGGACCTCACTTGGATCCTCGATCCTCTCTTGATTCGCTAGGGCTTCACCTTGACACCAAGTCCATGACTACTCCAACCTTCACCATGACTCGCGTGAACGACCCCTCTAATTTCCAGCCTCGTATCCCAGATACGGCTCTAAAGGGATAAATTAGGGTCTTCTAGGCCATAGCTCAACATCCAACTCGCCACTTACTTGCCCCAATTTGATATTACCAATTGTTTCCTCAATTTAGATGGGGGGAGCCCCCCACAAATGAGCTTGGTACCCTTCCTCCAACTCTTTTCCCTTTCTCCCTACCGAATTAGGGTCTTCCACGCCACATGTGATCACAACCTTACATGTGGTGATGAATAGCTCCTTGTTCTGCTTTAGGAGTCCAACTCCAAACCGCCAATTCACTACTTCCATGTTCCTTTTGCAACATAAGGCACAATGCTGCCCTCACTCACCAAGAGTGGTGTTTATGCAAACACTAAGCGAAGTTTGAAATAGAGGAACACTTTATTCATCCAAACAAGGGAAAAGGAGTTTACCATTGTCATGATTGACCAACCACCCAACAATGAAACTAAACAGCCATCTCAAAATAGGAACAACCTCTTAAGCCATACTCTTAAGGAGACAATAGCCCATTGACATACCAGAGATCATACTCATTCTCACTTGGCGGTCTTGAATGAGAAGGGGAAGGAGGTTCAATCTAACCTTCTTCTACGGTGGCTTCGGTTCTTCTTGAGGAGGAGTACTCTTCGAACCTTGGACAGCATCGCATGATGATAATGGGTGGGATCAACTCTCAAAATCCACCTAGAACATCATCGGCATAACTCACATGCCCTTCTTATGGAGACTTACTTCGGCCTTGGAGTCGAACAAGAAAGGTGCTTTCACACTTGCCCATCTTCGTATTCGATCGGTTCCTTGCTTTCTTATGGTCATCTCCACCCTTTGTAGTAATCAAAGGCCCCGCCTTTATCACTCTACATCCAGCCCTAGTCACCTCTTGCCATGGCGCACTGAGAAAATCACCTCCACAACTCTTGTAGTGGCTTCTCCTCTTGGTGACTCTACCTTGCGGTCTGGGCCTCAAACCCTTGGCAATGACTCGAGCCTCTTCTCCTTAGATCTTATCAGCAATGTAAGACAATGGAGAAGGGGACTGAAGTGGAGAACTAAAGCAAACCTGATCTACAACTTTCCTCCAGCCGTTTAGCCCTTTTGCTAGTACCATCATCCACAAGATCGCAAAGGGGGTAAGTCTTCCTCTGAAGACCACTCACCGAGGTCCAAGTCTACCTCGCCCTTGGCTAACTTCCTTCAAGAACTTTTAAGCTCTTATCAACCTCAGCCACTTCAGCAAGAGCCTTACCAAGCACCGAATCTGGACCATACAACCGTCTCGGCATCGTACTAAACTTAGGCTTCGCTTTAGGTTGATTCACTTGGTCACAAGCCACACCTTGCACATCCCAGATGCACAAGCCTTCCTCAACATTGGGTTTCCCACTTGACTTCCTCTTTGGCCCGCCGTGGCCACCAGAAAAACCAAGTTTAAACTTTGGGACTCAGGCGGTAGCTAGGAAATCCTCTTGCAAACCCTTCCTTATCAGCCCACGGTTGGTTCTTTGCTTCATTCTGGTTATCCACACCCTTGACAGCACCTAAAGGTCTCACCTTTATTGCGCCAACATCAGCTCTAGCTTCTTCTTGTCTCGGTTCACGGCAAAGAACACCCTTGCACCCCAGGCGCATGTCTCTTCCCTGATTTGGTGCGCCACACACCTTAGAACTCTGGACACTTGCTTGAGCCTCTTCTAACTTCGTTTTATCATCAATAAAACCCATTGGAGAAGGAGGTTCGGGTGGAAAACAGAAGCTAACCTCAACCGCAGCTTTAAGGACTCCTTTGCGCTTAACCCTTGCGCCACTTCATGCTCACAAGCTGGTGATCTTTGTCGATTCTCCTCTGCATTAGCCACTCCCTTAAGAGGGTTTTACTGCCTCTTTGAGTGCTAATACTCCCTCCATCATGATCGTCACCAGAAACCAAACTAGAAGACGACAATGCCATTCCTTGTCGAATGCGCTTGGCCTTTTCTTCCTCCAACCACTTCCTCCAATGCAAATCTCTCAAGTGACCATCACAAGAGTTTGCTGGCCTCATGTTGAAGTGTCGAAGTGGGTAAAGGTCCAACCTTTATGAAGAAAAGCCGTTGGTGAAGAAGGAGACTCGAAGAGAAACAAGATTGCACCTTTGAAGTGTTTATGTCGGTTTGTTTGTTGTGCAGCTTATAAAGTTCCAAACTTTATGCAGCTCTTGTCGAACGTGGCTCAATTTGAACGTAGCTCTGATACCACACTTGTCACACGATAAACTAATCGCTATGACCGGCTAGGATTACGCCCAATCCATCCAGCCTTCCAACACACCAGCCACGCACCAACAAACTTGCTTAAACCGAAAGGGACAAAGAGGAACTTGAATGCATTACCGCCCTCAGTTGACTCAGCCAACCATCCACGAGAACCCCTTCAACCACTCCCTCCAAGAGTAGGTTTGGAGCTGGACAACTCGCGCGACTTCAGCCTGGTTAGATCTTTGGCACTCCCAACTTCGCCAATCCACAAGAACAAGGAGGGAACTTTCGGAACTCACTTGCTTGCTCTGGGACTCTAGCAAAGGTGGTGAAGTCTTTAACCTTGGTCACTTCTGATTTCGAACTCACTTATGGGGTAAGGAATCAAGAAACACCATGTTCTATCTTTCCCCTAACTCTCTTGAAGAATAAGGAGTAAAGGAACGACCTTTGATCTTAACTTTGTGAGGAACGGAAGCTTAGCTCTCTTTGGTTGCTTAGGATTGATTTCGGATTGCTCTTGGGAGGATTTCTATATCTCCACGTTCTCCCTCTCCTTATATTTATAAGGGAGTGAGGCAACCAGAATCATAACAAACTCTAGAGATAAGTGGCGCCAACTTATCACAAAGTAAAGGCACTTTTATCTCCTAGTTTGTTTCCTAAATAAGTGCCGCCCATGGTTAGCTAAACCCTTGGCACCTTATCTCAACCAACTTCCTATATTAGTGCCGCCCCTATATCTCTCCTTAGAGATAGGCTTGGCCACCAATATCTCAACAAAGTAACAAGATTCCTCCTTTTTCTCTCTTAGGCGCATAAGGTGGTTATAACCAAAGTAGTTAGGATTCACCCTTAAAACTAGCTTTGTTATTTACCCAAAAAGAGGAGAGAATATCTCAACCCCCAATGCTTATCGCCATAAGATAATCAAGCCCACTTTTATCTCTAGGCTGGTGAGATTGTTTAGGAATCAAAGTGTCTAGATTCACTTTAACCGATTCCTAAAATCAAGGAAAGGACTTTAACCTCTTCCCACAAAAATCTCCACCACCTACTAAGATAACCAGCAGCTTTAGATTCTTCCCATAAGTATCGACTTAATCCTAGGGTGATGGCCTGAGCCCTGAACCCAACTGACCACAAGGAACTCATGTTGTGGAGGTCGCCAAGTGTTACTCAATGCAAGGGATGACTTGGAAGCGGGGCTTGCCGGTTGGTTAGGATGTGGGTGTCTTGGAGCTACGCATATTAAGATGCGGGCTGCGTTACTGAGAGTGGCCGGACGCGCGGGAGACAAGTGATGGGTCTGGGACCCTGGCACTTGGTCAAAACGCTGAGGTAACTACCTGACGAGGTTATGCAAGTAATGAGTCTGGGACTTAGGTACTTGGCAGTGAGCTAGGCTCACCTTGAATGCAAGTGGGTGTGACCGGTCTTTGTGACTGGGGTTTGACTAATGGCGGTTGGTCTCTGGGGGATCATGCAAGTCACATGCAAAGCCAAGTTGACACCGGGTGTCATGAGCAAAAGAACAAGGAAAGGAGATGCACAAGCAAGGTTGCCATCCAACCTAGAGTGTTTCTGTGGCTTGGTCTTGACCGGGTTAAGACAAGCTTACAGCGGGGCCAAGTAAGCTATGACAAGCACGGCATCCTAAGACACGGACGTTGCAGTGCTGGGCACGGGCGTTGGCTGTGACTAGGTGCGCGGGGCAAGGTCGAGTGACTAGGGGCCACGACACGGAGACAACGCTAAGGACATGTCTAGGGGCGCTGGGTGATGCCAGGCCAAGACATGGGCCATGAGCTTGTCTACGGGTGTGTCAAGATGTGCGGGTGATGCCAAGGTGCTAGCGCTAGGCGCTAAGGGCACGCTTGGGCAGGAGCGCCGCGACGTCAAGACAAGGCACGAGCACGCGTTGCCAAGACACGGGCGCTGGGCGCCAGGGTGTGCTGGGGGCGCGCGGGGACTTGCTGCAAACGCTGGGCGCTAGGGCAGCAACGAGGCAACGGGACGCGGGCGTGCGCTGGGCGCTAGGCGCCGTGTCACCCGAGAAACCCTAGGAATTAGGGTTTGCCCGAAAGTCCTTGAAACTAAATTCGGTTGTGCTTTTTGTGCTCCATTCGGTTGGGATCTTCTCCCCGAATATCTCCACCGCTTCAGGAATGTTCTTAGCTAAATATATTGGTGGTTGCAAGTATGGTTAAGGACTTCAGTAAAAATTGGATTTTTACTGGGGTTGTTATCGCATGTGAATATTTACTGCGGTAAACTTTGGAGTTGCCTTAAGACTTTACCTAAGTGGTTATAAGTCTAATTCGAACATTGTGGGAATAATTATAGCTGCTGGTTATCTTGTTAAGTGGTTGCGATTTTTGTGCAAAGGTGGTTAAAGTCCTTTCCATAATTTTAGGAAGTTGTTGGAGTGAATCTAGACACCCCTCACTTCTAAATAAAATAGGCCCATTAAAAGATAAAAGCTGGTTAGTTTTATTATGTGGGAAAGATAAATAAAAAGGAGATGGTTGAGATATTCTCTCCTTCCTTGCGCAAGTAGTTAAGGGTGATTCCTAACTAACTTGATTTATTTATTTATATATCCATGCGGTTAAGATATTGTTGGTGAGATAATTGTGGGCTGACTTGTTGTATTTAAATACATAAGGAGGCGGCACAATTATAGGAGAATGGTATGGATCGGTTGTGATCTTCCTTGGAGAGGAGGCGCCACAATTGTAGCTAACAAAAAGATAAAGCTATTTATCTTAAAGATAAATGAGCCTTTTATCTAGTAAGTTTGTTAGGATTTTAAGTTCTCTTCCTCCCTTATAAATACAAGGCGAGAAGGCTCTTAGAATCACAACACAAACAGAGTTTGTAAGCTAGAGAGAATCTGTCACGATCTATCCTTGTTCCATTGTAAACCATTGTTGTTATCCACACAACACTCCTATTATACTCATGCAACATTAAGAGAGGATTTGAGAAGAAAGGTTGGACCTTTGCTTCTAAATCAATACCGCAAGAGAGAAAGGAAAGAGCTTGGAGTTCTAATCCTTAATCCCACAAAAGAGTTCGAGTTGTTCAAGGCTAAAGACTCAACCTTTGCTAGAGTCCGGAGAGCAACGAAGTAGAGTTCCCTTCTTCCCTCTTTTTTCTCGGATTGGCGAGTGGTTGGAGTGCCAAAGGAACCATTGCTGAATTCACCGTGTTGTCCAGCTCCAAACCTACCAACGGGATTCTGGTGGTTAAGAGGTACACGGGTTCGAAGGTTAGCGAGTCAAACTATGGGCGGTTTTGCATTCAAGTCCCTCTCCTTGTCCAAAGGGCAAAGTGTGAAGTTGTGAGCAACGGGTGCACGAAGGTGTTGGCTTGGCTAGAACTGGATCAAAGGGAGTTGAGGCTGATCAACTTGGGCGTAAGTTGAGCCGGTCATAGTGACTATTTTGTCGTGTGACAAGCGTGGTATCAGAGCTGCGTTCTTCCCGAGTGCAACAGTTGTGCAAAGATTCGACCTTTGCAGACGCCAGACAACCAGTGCCGCCAGCAACAAACCATAAAGGTGCGATTTTGATCACTTGTGTTCTTCCTTCCACGTTGTTTTCTCCTTCAAAGTCTCGACCTTTCCTTCAACAACGACCCAAGATGAGACCAGCAAGCTGTTGTGGTGGTCATTTGAGGAATTTGCGTTGGAAGAGGTGGTTAGAAGAAGAGAGGGCCAAGCGCATGCGAAAAGGTGCAACCTTGACGCCTCCGAGTTCCTCTTCTGATGGCGAGACGGATGTTGAACCAGAGACGAGTCTAAGGGGCAGTAAACCTCCCCTAGAAAGAGTGGTGAAGGTGGAAGAACAAGATCAAGACGTGGCTGGTTATGGTGTTGGCAAAGCGCAAGCCGAGTGCGCAAGTGAGTTCTTCAAAGCTGCAGGTCAGGTTTGCTTCGGTTATCCTCACACATCTCCTTCTCCAAAACTTTATGATTCTAACAAGTTGAAGGGAGAAGAGGCTCGAGTCAAGGCCAAGGGTTTGAGTCCCAAAGTGCATGGTGGAGTCACCAAGAGGAGAAGCCACCACAAGAAGAGTGGAGGTGTTTTCCATAGCGCACCATGGCAAGAGGTGACTAGGGCTGATGATGGAGCAATAAAGGTGAGACCTTTGATTGTTGCCAAGCGAGGAGGTGACCAAGAGCAAGCAAAGAGCCGGCCGTGTGCAAAGAGAGGGGCAGAGTTGGAGATGGATTCTCTCGTAGCAGTCATGGTTCGTCAGCAGATGATGTTCATGATCAGGTACTATCTCGACCCAAACTTAAGCCTGAAATTGTTGTAAGGCCGAAGAGGACAGGTGGTCCTAAGATAGGGCATAGTGAAGCTCTTTCTGAAGTTGTGGGGTTCGATGATGTGTACAAAGAATACTTGGTTAAGTTGAGTAAGGGTGAGGCCGAGGTAGAGCTCAGTGAGTGGTCTTCAGAGGAAGACTTACCCCCTTACAATCCTGTGGATGGTGGAACTAACAAAAAGGCTAAGAGATTGGCAGATAGGAGAGGATGTTTCGCATGCAAAGGAAAGGGACACTTGATCAGAGATTGCCCTAAGTATGCGGCTAAGGGTGAAGAAGTGGTCCGGGATTTCCATTGGTGTGGACATGTTGATTTTGCTCCTAATGCTCCGGGAAGTAGGCTGTTGTACGTTGAGGTTTTGGTGGATGAGCGAGCAGGGTTTTTGGCTCTTGTTGATACGGGGGCAGAGATAAACCTTATGAGTCATCATCTAGCCGAGGTACTTGGGCTGCCTATAAGCAATGTCAGTGGACGAGTAGTGATTGTTGGTAATGGGAACCGGGAAGATATTCTTGGTGTTACCAAAGTTTACATCCAGCTTGGGGAGTGGTCGCACACGCAAGAGTTTAGCTTGGTGGGCAGGACTACTAATCCTATGATCTTGGGAGCTCCATTCTTACTCACTGCCGAAGCCGAAGTTATCCTCCACAGGAATGGCATGAGAGTGTATGCCGAGAGACAGGCCAGATGGATTAAAGGAGTTGATCCTTCCCTTTATAATCCTTGGAATGCTGTTCCTAGTCCTACACCAGTTCCTACTCCTCAGAAGGAGGTAGGACCGCCATTGAAGAAGGTGAAGATTGAGCCGCCTTCTCCTCCTCATTCGATGCCTCAGAGTGATGAAGCATATGATCTTTTGTTCGGGGATGGTCCCTTGTCTTCTTTATGTTTGATTCGAGAAGTGTTCCTCATTTAAGTTGCTTTTACTTTGGTTTGTTTCATTGTTGGATTGTTGGTCGATCGCGACAATGTAAACTGGGTTTCCCCATTTAATGAATAAAATAGTTTCCTTTTGTTTTACTTCGCATGTGTTTGTATTATGCACTCATGGTGAGTGAGGGCAGTGTGTGCCCTAATTAATACAATGGGAGCATGGAAGTAAGATGAGGAGATGGTCTCCTCCAAGTTGTAAAAAGGAAAGATTCATTAACGCTTGTAATATCATTATTGTATGGGAAAAGGAGTTAGGAGGTAACCCAAGGACAGTTGGGGGAGCCTAACTATGTAACCAAAGGTGAGGAACAAGGAGCAAGATCATGAGGCAAGGAGGCATGGCAAGGTGTGATGGAAAGAGCAAGGTATGGTCTTGTCGTTCTAATTCTATATGGTTGTGTCGTTGAGGACATGAAGTTGGAATTAGAAGGGTGGTTGCCATGATCGTGACTAGCGAGTAATCATGGATCCCGTGTGTGGTGAAGCCCGAGAAGCGGATCAAGAAAGGATCGAGGATCCAAGTGTCCCAGGATCCGGACTTGTCGCACTACGATGGGCGCGGTGTCAAAGACGAAGTCAAGGTGCACGAGGCGCTCCAAGGGTCGATGGCGTGGGCGTGCAGGGCGCGCAGAGCATCGACAAGGTTGACAAGGTCTTGACAAAGAAAGGCGCGGGGGTGTGAGACATTGGCATGATCGGGCGTGAAGCGCAGCAGGCGCAGGGCCATGTGAGGATTGGTTCGTGGCGATGCGGGCGCAAGGCTTGATGGGTGGTTGCGCTAGGTGCAAGGCACCAGGACACGCAATGTTGAGGTAAAATTCTAGATGCTTTGTGAATTTTCGTATTGCTTAACGTTATGCTTGTCTATGAGGTGATGTAGGATTCACAAAGATAGACAAAGGAGACATTGAAGATACTAACGATGGAAGAGTTGCCAAGCCGTATGAGGAGACTAGTGGAGAGTTTCCAAGATGATGGCCTTGCCCTTGAAGGCAAACTTTCATGGCTTACTAGGATGTGAATGGCCGAAGCTCTGGGAGTTGATGTCCATCCTATGTGGCGAAGTTGTGCTCACTTTCCCCGGGGGATGAGTGTGTAGGCACAGAGGAAGCGTGGTAGGCATATGGCCATAAGATGTCACCAAGCGAATGGGCAAAGGTATGACGATACTCTTTGTGCTTAATTTGATATTAAGCTAAGTTGTTTTGATGGTTGCTAGGCAAGAGCAACAAGGGGCGTGAGGGCGCCACATCAACGACTTATGGAAAATACTTGGGGTTCGAGTCCCTGAGGCCAAGGCCACTTGAGGCTTTGCGAGGACACTAAAGCTTAGTTGTTGGGGGAGAATGTCACAGTTATTAATCCTAGGGGTGATGGCCTGAGCCCTGAACCCAACTGACCACAAGGAACTCATGTTATGGAGGTCGCCAAGTGTTACTCAATGCAAGGGATGACTTGGAAGCGGGGCTTGCCGGGTTAGCATGTGGGTGTCTTGGAGCTACGCATATTAAGATGCGGGCTGCGTTACTGAGAGCTGGCCGTGACGCGCGGGAGACAAGTGATGGGTCTGGGACCCTGGCACTTGGTCAAAACGCTGAGGTAACCTGATGAGGTTATGCAAGTAATGAGTCTAGGACTCAGGTACTTGGCAGTGAGCTAGGCTCACCTTGAATGCAAGTGGGTGTGACCGGTCTTTGTGACTGGGGTTTGACTAGTGGCGGTTGGTCCCTGGTGGATCATGCAAGTCACATGCAAAGCCAAGTTGACACCGGGGGTGTCATGAGCAAAGAACAAGGAAAGGAGATGCACAAGCAAGGTTGCCATCCAACCCAGAGTGTTTCTGTGGCTTGGTCTGACCGGGTTAAGACAAGCTTACAACGGGGCCATATTAGCTATGACAAGCACGGCATCCTAAGACACGGACGTTGCAGTGCTGGGCACGGGCGTTGGCTATGACTAGGTGCGCGGGGCAAGGTCGAGTGACTAGGGGCCACGACACGGAGACAACGCTAAGGACATGTCTAGGGGCGCTGGGTGATGCCAGGCCAAGACATGGGCCATGAGCTTGTCTACGGGTGTGTCAAGATGTGCGGGCGATGCCAAGGTGCTAGCGCTAGGCGCTAAGGGCACGCTTGGGCAGGAGTGCCGCGACGTCAAGACAAGGCACGAGCACGCGTTGCCAAGACACGGGCGCTGGGCGCCAGGGTGTGCTGGGGCACGCGGGGACTTGCTGCAAGCGCTGGGCGCTAGGGCAGCAACGAGGCAACGGGACGCGGGCACGCGCTGAGCGCTAGGCGCAGTGTCACCCGAGAAACCCTAGGAATTAGGGTTTGCCCGAAAGTCCTTGAAACTGAATTCGGTTGCTATTTTTGTGCTCCATTCGGTTGGGATCTTCTCCCTGAATATCTCCACCGCTTCAGGAATGTTCTTAGCTAAATATATTGGTGGTTGCAAGTATGGTTAAGGACTTCAGTAAAAATTGGATTTTTAATGGGGTTGTTATCGCATGTGAATATTTATTGCGGTAAACTTTGGAGTTGCCTTAAGACTTTTACCTAAGTGGTTATAAGTCTAATTCGAACATTGTGGGAATAATTCTAGCTGCTGGTTATCTTGTTAAGTGGTTGCGATTTTTGTGCAAAGGTGGTTAAAGTCCTTTCCACAATTTTAGGAAGTTGTTGGAGTGAATCTAGACACCCCTCACTTCTAAATAAAATCGGCCCATTAAAAGATAAAAGCTGGTTAGTTTTTATGTGTGGGAAAGATAAATAAAAAGGAGATGGTTGAGATATTCTCTCCTTCCTTGCGCAAGTAGTTAAGGGTGATTCCTAACTAACTTGATTTATTTATTTATCTATCCATGCGGTTAAGATATTGTTGGTGAGATAATTGTGGGCTGACTTGTTGTATTTAAATACATAAGGAGGCGGCACAATTATAGGAGAATGGTTATGGATCGGTTGTGATCTTCCTTGGAGAGGAGGCGCCACAATTGTAGCTAACAAAAAGATAAAGCTATTTATCTTAAAGATAAATGAGCCTTTTATCTAGTAAGTTTGTTAGGATTTTAAGTTCTCTTCCTCCCTTATAAATACAAGGCGAGAAGGCTCTTAGAATCACAACACAAACCGAGTTTGTAAGCTAGAGAGAATCCATCACGATCCATCCTTGTTCCATTGTAAACCATTGTTGTTATCCACACAACACTCCTATTATACTCACGCAACATTAAGAGAGGATTTGAGAAGAAAGGTTGGACCTTTGCTTCTAAATCAATACCGCAAGAGAGAAAGGAAAGAGCTTGGAGTTTTAATCCTTAATCCCACAAAAGAGTTCGAGTTGTTCAAGGCTAAAGACTCAACCTTTGCTAGAGTCCGGAGAGCAACGAAGTAGAGTTCCCTTCTTCCCTCTTTGTTCTCGGATTGGCGAGTGGTTGGAGTGCCAAAGGAACCATTGCTGAATTCACCGTGTTGTCCAGCTCCAAACCTACCAACGGGATTCTGGTGGTTAAGAGGTACACGGGTTCGAAGGTTAGCGAGTCAAACTGTGGGCGGTTTTGCATTCAAGTCCCTCTCCTTGTCCAAAGGCGCAAAGTGTGAAGTTGTGAGCAACGGGTGCACGAAGGTGTTGGCTTGGCTAGAACTGGATCAAAGGGAGTTGAGGCTGATCAACTTGGGCGTAAGTTGAGCCGGTCATAGCGACTATTTTGTTGCCCGTGCGTCTTGACACACCTGTAAACAAACTCATGGCCCATGTCTAGACTTGGCCTGGCATCACCCAGCGCCCCTAGAACATGCCCTTAGCCTTGTCACCGTGTCGTGGCCCTTGTCACTCGACGTTGCCCCGCGCACCTAGTCACAGCCAACGCCCGTGCCCAGCACTGCAGCGTCCGTGTCTTAGGATGCCGTGCTTGTCAAAGCTAACTTGGCCCCGTTGTAAGCTTGTCTTAACCCAGTCAAGACCAAGCCATAGAAACACATTGGGAAGTATGGCAACTTATGCTTGTGCTCTTCCTTCTCTTGCCCTTTGGCTATGACACCCAGTGTCATCATTGGTATTGCTTGTGACTTGCATGATCCCCCAAGGACCAACCGCCACATGTCAAACCCCAGTCACGAAGACCGGTTCCATCCACTTGCATTCAAGGTGAGCCCAGCTCACTGCCAAGTACCTGAGTCCCAGACTCATTACTTGCATAACCTCGTCAGGTTACCTCTGCGTTTTGACCAAGTGCCAGGGTCCCGGACCCATCACTTGTCTCCCGCGCGTCACGGCCAGCTCTCAGCGACGCAGCCCGCATCTTTGATATGTGTAGCCCCAGGACACCCACATGCTAACTCGGCAAGCCCAGCTCCCAAGTCCTCCTTGCATTGAGTAACACTCGGTGATCACCATAACCATTGAGTTCGTTAGATCGTTGGGGGTGAGGGTTCAGCGCTATCACCCCTGGAGCACGATAAATTAATCGCTATGACCGGCTAGGATTACGCCCAATCCATCCAGCCTTCCAACACCTTCGCCACTCACCAACAAACTTGCTTAAACCGAAAGGGACAAAGAGGAACTTGAATGCAGTACCGCCCTCAGTTTGACTCAGCCAACCATCCACGAGAACCCCTTCAACCACTCCCCTCCAAGAGTAGGTTTGGAGCTGGACAACTCCCGCGACTTCAGCCTGGTTAGATCTTTGGCACTCCCACACTTCGCCAATCCACAAGAACAAGGAGGGAACTTTCGGAACTCACTTGCTTGCTCTGGGACTCTAGCAAAGGTGAAGTCTTTAACCTTGATCACTTCTGGTTTCAAACTCACTCATGGGGTAAGGAGATCAAGAACACCATGTCACACGATAAATTAATCGCTATGACCGGCTAGGATTACGCCCAATCCATCCAGCCATCCAACACCTTCGCCACACACAACAAACTTGCTTAAACCGAATGGGACAAAGAGGAACTTGAATGCAGTACCGCCCTCAGTTTGACTCAGCCAACCATCCACGAGAACCCCTTCAACCACTCCCCTCCAAGAGTAGGTTTGGAGCTGGACAACTCGTGCGACTTCAGCCTGGTTAGATCTTTGGCACTCCCACACTTCGCCAATCCACAAGAACAAGGAGGGAACTTTCGGAACTCACTTGCTTGCTCTGGGACGCTAGCAAAGGTGAAGTCTTTAACCTTGGTCACTTCTGATTTCGAACTCAATTATGGGGTAAGGAGATCAAGAACACCATGTTCTATCTTTCCCCAAACTCTCTTGGAAGAATAAGGAGTAAAGGACGACCTTTGATCTTAACTTTGTGAGGAACGGAAGCTTAGCTCCCTTTGGTTGCTTAGGATTGATCTTGGGTTGCTCTTGGGAGGACTTCCATATCTCACCACGTTCTCCCTCTACTTATATTTATAGGGAGTGACGCAACCAGAATCATAACAAACTCTAGAGATAAGTGGCGCCAACTATCACAAAGATAAAGGCACTTTATATCCTAGTTTGTTTCCTAGATAAGAGCCGCCCATGGTTAGCTAAACCCTTGGCATCTTATCTCAACCAACTTCCTATATTAGTGCCGTCCCTTATCTCTCCTTAGAGATAGGCTTGGCCACCAATATCTCAACAAAGTAACAAGATTCCTCCTTTTTCTCTCTTAGGCGCATAAGGTGGTTATAACCAAAGTAGTTAGGATCACCCTTAAAACTAGCTTTGTTATTTACCCAAATAGAGAGAGAATATCTCAACCCCCAATGCTTATCGCCATAAGATAATCAAGCCCACTTTTATCTCTAGGTTGGTGAGATTGTTTAGGAATCAAAGTCTCTAGATTCACTTTACCGATTCCTAAAATCAAGGAAAGGACTTTAACCTCTTCCCACAAAAATCTCCACCACCTACTAAGATAACCAGCAGCTTTAGATTCTTCCCATAAGTATCGAAACCAACCTCAACCACTTAGGTAAAAGGTTCCAAGGTAACTCCAAAGTTACCGCAGTAATTTTCATACGGTAACAGCCCTAGTAAACATCCAATTTTTACTAAAGGCCTTAACCATTCGTGCAACTACCAATATAACCAGCCAACGGCCTCCCAAAATAAAGGGAGCTAATCATGGAAGAGATCCCAACAGAATCTAGCACAAAAATAGCATACAAGATGCATTCCAAGGACATTCGGGCAAACCTGAAAAAATAGGGTTTCTCGGGTGACACGGTGCTAGCGCCCAGCGCGCGCGCCCGTGCTCCCCTATGCCTCGCTGCTACCTTAGCGCCCAGCGCTTGTAGCATGTCCTAGCGTGCCCAAGCACACCCTAGCGCCCAGCGCCCGTGTCTTGGCATCGCTCGCACTTGCCTTTGTCCTCGACGCCACGGCTTTGTGCCCAAGCGTGCCCTAGCGCCTAGCGCTTGCACCTTGGCATTGCCCGTGCATCTTGACACACCCGTAAACAAGCTCATGGCCCATGTCTAGACTTGGCCTGGCATCACCCAGCACCCCTAGAACATGTCCTTAGCCTTGTCACCGTGTCGTGGCCCTTGTCACCCGACGTTGCCCCGCGCACCTAGTCACAGCCAACGCCCGTGCCCAGCACTGCAGCGTCTGTGTCTTAGGATGCCGTGCTTGTCAAAGCTAACTTGGCCCCGCTGTAAGCTTGTCTTAACCCATTCAAGACCAAGCCACAGAAACACATTGGGAAGTATGGCAACTTATGCTTGTGCTCTTCCTTCTCTTGCCCTTTGGCTATGACACCAGTGTCATCATTGGTATTGCTGTGACTTGCATGATCTCCCAGGGACCAACCGCCACATGTCAAACCCCAGTCACGAAGACCGGTTCCACCCACTTGCATTCAAGGTGAGCCCAGCTCACTGCCAAGTACCTGAGTCCCAGACTCATTACTTGCATAACCTCGTCAGGTTACCTCTGCGTTTTGACCAAGTGCCAGGGTCCCGGACCCATCACTTGTCTCCCGCGCGTCACGGCCAGCTCTCAGCGACGCAGCCCGCATCTTTGATATGCGTAGCCCCAAGACACCCACATGCTAATCGGCAAGACCAGCTCCCAAGTCCTCCTTGCATTGAGTAACACTCGGTGATCACCACAACCATTAAGTTCCTTAGATCGTTGGGGGTGAGGGTTCAGCGCTATCACCCCTGGAGATTGGATTGTGACATCCTCCCCCAACCAAGCTTTGGCGTCCTCGCAAAAGCCTCGAGTGGTCTTGGTCTCAGGGACATTGAACCCCAAGTATTTTCCTTCACATGTTGTATGATGCGACACCCTCACGCCTCCGTTGTTGCTCTTGCCTAGCGACCATCAAAACAACTTAGCTTAATCATAATTAAGCCACAAAGCGTATCGTCATACCTTGAATTTCAGCTTGGTGACATCCCATGGCCATATGTCCACCCCGCTTCCAGGGGCGGAGATAAGGGGGGCGGGGGGGTGTTCGGCCCCCCAACTCCCTCGGGTACATGCTTAAATCAAGTTTACTTTTTTTGTTATATAGTTTATTTATGTTATTAGATGGTTGTTCGCCCCCATAACATTTTATAAATAGCATTATGGTATCATATATTCTATTTTTTTAAATTTATTTCTATTAATATGTAATATTTAATCTAGAAGTGTATTATAAAAATCATTTTAGTCTATAGTAGATAAGAAAAATCTTAATATTTTTATTTAAGCAGCATAGTCTAAAGTAAAACTAATTATATTCTAGTCCTAGTAATCATATACCCTATTATCTATCGTATAGTGTTTCTAGTTTTTTATTATAGATTTTACAAATTAAAATAATATTACATTACTCAAACTAATTTTTAGATGAAGTTTTTAGAAAAAAAAAACTAGTAGGTTAGAACTATTGTTCTATATATATATTGACATTAAATTATATTTTGTATACCCATTTTTAAAAATGAGAAATAAAAAACGTAAAACAAACTTCTTTATTATTTTTATATTTCAATTTTAATGTAATTTTTATGTCAAACTATAGATCTACTATGAATTTTTTAAAATATAATTATAAATATTAAAAATTTAAATTAATTTTAAAATTTAAAATTAAAATTTTAAAATTAGTTAATATTATTAAAAAAAATCTCGCCCCCCTAAGAAATTTTTCCTGGCTCCGCCCTGCCCGCTTCCTCTGTGCCTACACACTCATCCCCGGGGAGAGTGAGCACAACCTGCCACATAGGATGGACATCAACTCCTCAAGTTTGGCCAATCGCATCCTAGTAAGCCATGAAAGTTAGCCTCCTCAGCAAGACCATCTTCTTGAAACTCCTCATTAGTCTCCTCATATGGCTTGGCAACTCTTTCATCTTTTGTATCTTCAAGTCTCCTTTGTCTATCTTTGTGAGTCCTACATCACCTCATAGACAAGCACAGCGTTAAGATATACATAATCACAAAGTATCTAGATTTTTACCTCAGACACGCGTGTCCTGGTGCCTGCGTCTAGCGCAATAACCCATCAAGCCTTACGCCCGCAGCGGCTCGCACCAATCTTCACATGGCCTTGCGCCTGCTGTGCTTCGCGCTCGATCATGCCACGTCTCGCACCTCGCGCGCCTCTATTTGTCAAGACCTTGTCATCCTTGTCGATTCTCTGCGCGCCCAACACGCCCATGCGCATCAATCCTTGGTACGCCTCGCGCACCATGACTTCGTCTTTGACACCACGCCATCGTAGTGCGGCAAGTCCCTAATCCTGGGACCTCACTTGGATCCTGGATCCTCTCTTGATCCGCTAGGGCTTCACCTTGACACCAAGTCCATGACTACTCCAATCTTCATCACGACTCATGTGAACGCCCCTCTAATTTCCAGCCACGTATCCCAGATACAGCTCCAAAGGGAAATTAGGGTCTTCTAGCCATGCTCGTCCAACTCGCCACTTACTTCCCAATCTGATCTTGCCAATTGTTCCTCAACTTTAGATGGATGGTTAGGCTCCCCCAACTGAGCTTGGGTACCTTCCTAACCTCTTTTCCCTTTCTCCCTACCGAATTAGGGTCTTTCACGCCACATGTGTTCACACCTTACATGCGGTGATGAATAGCTCCTTGTTTCTTGCTTTTGGAGTCCAACTCCTAACCACAATTCACTACTTCCATGTTCCTTTCGCACCAATAAGGAACAATGCTGCCCTCATTCACACACGAGTGGTGTTTATGCAAACACAAGCGAAGTATGAAATAGAGAAACACTTTATTCATCCAAACAAGGGAAAAGAGTTTACCATTGTTACGATTGACCAACAACCCAACAATGAAACTAAACAACCAACTAAAATAGGGACAACCTCTTAAGCCATACACTTAGGAAACAATAGCCCATCGCCATATAAGATCATACTCATTCTCACTTGGCGGTCTTGAATGAGAAGGGGAAGGAGGTCCAATCTAACCTTCTTCTACGGTGGCTTCGGTTCTCTTGAGGAGGAGTACTCTTGAACCTTGGACAGCATCACATGATGATAATGGGAGGGATCAACTCTCAAAATCCACCTAGAACATCATCGGCATAACTCACATGCCCGTCTTATGGAGACTTACTTCGGCTTGGAGTCAAACAGAAAGGTGCTCTTACACTTGTCCATCTTCGCATTTGATCGGTTCCTTGCTTTCTTATGGTCATCTCCACCCTTTGTAGTAACCAAAGGCCCCGCCTTATCACTCTACATCCAGCCCTAGTCACCTCTTGCCATGGCGCACTGAGGGAATCACCTCCACAGCTCTGTAGTGGCTTCTCTCTTAACGACTCTACCTTGCGGTCTGGGCCTCAAACCCTTGGCATTGACTCGAGCCTCTTCTCCTTAGATTTTATCAGCAATGTAAGACAATGAGGAAGGGGACTGAAGTGGAGAACAAAGCAAACCTGATCTACAACTTTCCTCCAGCCGTTTAGCCCTTTTGCTAGTACCATCATCCACAAGATCGCAAGGGGTAAGTCTTCCTCTGAAGACCACTCACCGAGGTCAAAGTCTACCTCGCCCTTGGCTAACTTCCTTCAAGAACTCTTTTAAGCTCTTATCAACCTCAGCCCTTCAGCAAGAGCCTTACCAAGCACCGAATCTGGACCATACATCCGCCTCGGCCTCGTACTAAACTTAGGCTTCGCTTTAGGTTGATTCACTTGGTCACAAGCCACACCTTGCACATCCCGGATGCGCAAGCCTTCCTCATATTAGGGCTCCCACTTGCCTTCCTCTTTGACCTGCCGCGACCACCATAAAACCAAGTTTAGGCTTTGGGATCCTAGGAAGCACCATCCTACCCTCTCCTTGCAGGATCAAGGAGGTAGCTAGGAAATCCTCTTGCAAACCCTTCCTTATCAGCCCACGGTTGGTTCTTTGCTTCATTCTGGTTGTCCACACCCTTGGAGCACCTAAAGGTCTCACCTTTATTGCGCCAGCATCAGCTCTAGCCTCGGATTGTCTCTGTTCATGGCAAAGAACACCCTTGCACCCCAGGCGCATGTTTCTTCCCTGACTTGGTGTGCCACACACCTTAGAACTTTGGACACTTGCTTGAGCCTCTTCTAACTTCGTTTTAATCATCAATAAAACCCATTGAAGAAGGAGATTCGGGTGGAAAACAGAAGCTAACCTCAACTGCAGCTTTAAGGACTCCTTTTGCGCTTAACCCTTGCGCCACTTCATGCTCACAAGCTGGTGATCTTCGTCGATTTTCCTCTAGATTAGCCACTCCCTTAGAGGTGTTTTACTGCCTCTTTGAGTGCTAATACTCCCTCCATTACATCGTCACCGGAAACCAAACTCGAAGACGACAATGCCATTCCTTGTTGAATGCGCTTGGCCTTTTCTTCCTCCAACCACTTCCTCCAATGCCAACTCTTAAGTGACCATCACTAGAGTTTGCTGGCCTCATGTTGAAGTGTTGAAGTGGGTAAAGGTCCACCTTTAGTGAAGAAATGCCGTTGGTGAAGAAGAGACTCGAAGAGAAACAAGATTGCACCTTTGAAGTGTTCGTTGTCGGTTTGTTTGTTGTGCAGCTTATAAAGTTCCAAAATTTATGCAGCTCTTGTCGAACGTGGCTCAATTTGAACGTAGCTCTAACCACACTTGTCACACACGATAAAATTAATCGCTATGACCGGCTAGGATTACGCCCAATCCATCCAGCCTTCCAACACCTTCGCCAAGCACCAACAAACTTGCTTAAACTGAATGGGACAAAGAGGAACTTGAATGCAGTACCGCCCTCAGTTTGACTCAGCCAACCATCCACAAGAACCCCTTCAACCACTCCCCTCCAAGAGTGGGTTTGGAGCTGGACAACTCGTGCGACTTCAGCCTGGTTAGATCTTGGGTACTCCCACACTCGCCAATCCACAAGAACAAGGAGGGAACTTTCGGACTCACTTGCTTGCTTTGGGACTCTAGCAAAGGTGAAGTCTTTAACCTTGGTCACTTTCTGATTTCGAACTCACTTATGGGGTAAGGAGATCAAGAACACAATGTTCTATCTTTCCCCTAACTCTCTTGGAATAATAAGGAGTAAAGGAACGACCTTTGATCTTAACTTTGTGAGAAACGAAAGCTTAGCTCTCTTTGGTTGCTTAGGATTGATCTTGGGTTTCTCTTGGGAGGACTTCCATATCTCACCACGTTCTCCCACTCCTTATATTTATAAGGGAGTGAGGCAACCAGAATCATAACAAACTCTAGAGATAAGTGGCGCTAACTATCACAAAGATAAAGGCACTTTTATATCCTAGTTTGTTTCCTAGATAAGTGCCACCCATGGTTAGCTAAACCCTTGGCATCTTATCTCAACCAACTTCCTATATTAGTGCCGCCCCTATTATCTCTCCTTAGAGATAGGCTTGGCCACATAATCTCAACAAAGTAACAAGATTCCTCCTTTTTCTCTCTTAGGCGCATAAGGTGGTTATAACCAAAGTAGTTAGGATTCACCCTTAAAACTAGCTTTGTTATTTACCCAAATAGAGGAGAGAATATCTCAACCCCCAATGCTTATCACCATAAGATAATCAAGCCCACTTTTATCTCTAGGTTGGTGAAATTGTTTAGGAATCAAAGTGTCTAGATTCACTTTAACCGATTCCTAAAATCAAGGAAAGGACTTTAACCTCTTCCCACAAAAATCTCCACCACCTACTAAGATAACCAGCAGCTTTAGATTCTTCCCATAAGTATCGAAACCAACCTCAACCACTTAGGTAAAAGGTTCCAAGGTAACTCCAAAGTTTACCGCAGTAATTTTCATACGGTAACAACCCCAGTAAAAATCCAATTTTTACTAAAGGCCTTAACCATTCGTGCAACTACCAATATAACCTCCAACGGCCTCCAATATAAAGGGAGCTAATCATGGAAGAGATCCCAACAGAATCTAGCACAAAAATAGCATACAAGATGCATTCCAAGGACATTCGGGCAAAGCCTGAAACTAGGGTTTCTCGGGTGACACGGCGCCTAGCGCCCAGCGCGCGCCCGTGCTCCCCTATGCCTCACTGCTACCTTAGCGCCCAGCGCTTGTAGCATGTCCTAGCGTGCCCAAGCACACCCTAGCGCCCAGCGCCCGTGTCTTGGCATCGCTCGCACTTGCCTTTGTCCTCGACGCCACGGCTTTGTGCCCAAGCGTGCCCTAGCGCTTAGCACTTGCACCTTGGCATTGCCCGTGCATCTTGACACACCCGTAAACAAGCTCATGGCCTATGTCTAGACTTGGCCTGACATCACCCAGCGCCCCTAGAACATGTCCTTAGCCTTGTCACCGTGTCGTGGCCCTTTTCACCCACGTGCCCCCCGCGCACCTAGTCACAGCCAACGCCCGTGCCCAGCACTGCAGCGTCCATGTCTTAGGATGCCGTGCTTGTCAAAGATAACTTGGCCCCGCTGTAAGCTTGTCTTAACCCAGTCAAGACCAAGCCACAGAAACACATTGGGAAGTATGGCAACTTATGCTTGTGCTCTTCCTTCTCTTGCCCTTTGGCTATGACACCCAGTGTCATCATTGGTATTGCTTGTGACTTGCATGATCCCCCCAGGGACCAACCGCCACATGTCAACCCCAGTCACGAAGACCGGTTCCACCCACTTGCATTCAAGGTGAGCCCAGCTCACTGCCAAGTACCTGAGTCCCAGACTCATTACTTGCATAACCTCGTCAGGTTACCTCTGCGTTTTGACCAAGTGCCAGGGTCCCGGACCCATCACTTGTCTCCCGCGCGTCACGGCCAGCTCTCAGCGACGCAGCCCGCATCTTTGATATGTGTAGCCCCAGGACACCCACATGCTAACTCGGCAAGCCCAGCTCCCAGGTCCTCCTTGCATTGAGTAACACTCGGTGATCACCACAACCATTGAGTTCCTTAGATCGTTGGGGGTGAGGGTTCAGCGCTATCACCCCTGGAGATTGGATTGTGATATCTTGTCACACGATAAATTAATCGCTATGACCGGCTAGGAAACGCCCAATCCATCCAGCCTTCCAACACCTTCGCCACACACCAACAAACTTGCTTAAACCGAATGGGACAAAGAGGAACTTGAATGCAGTACCGCCCTCAGTTTGACTCAGCCAACCATCCACGAGTACCCCTTCAACCACTCCCCTCCAAGAGTAGGTTTGGAGCTGGACAACTCGTGCGACTTCAGCCTGGTTAGATCTTTGGCACTCCCACACTTCGCCAATCCACAAGAACAAGGAGGGAACTTTCGGAACTCACTTGCTTGCTCTGGGACGCTAGCAAAGGTGAAGTCTTTAACCTTGGTCACTTCTGATTTCGAACTCACTTATGGGGTAAGGAGATCAAGAACACCATGTTCTATCTTTCCCCTAACCTCTTGGAAGAATAAGGAGTAAAGGAACGACCTTTGATCTTAACTTTGTGAGGAACGGAAGCTTAGCTCTCTTTGGTTGCTTAGGATTGATCTTGGGTTGCTCTTGGGAGGACTTCCATATCTCACCACGTTCTCCCTCTACTTATATTTATAAGGGAGTGACGCAACCAGAATCATAACAAACTCTAGAGATAAGTGGCGCCAACTATCATCAAAGATAAAGGCACTTTTATATCCTAGTTTGTTTCCTAGATAAGTGCCGCCCATGGTTAGCTAAACCCTTGGCATCTTATCTCAACCAACTTCCTATATTAGTGCCGTCCTATTATCTCTCCTTAGAGATAGGCTTGGCCACCAATATCTCAACAAGTAACAAGATTCCTCCTTTTTCTCTCTTAGGCGCATAAGGTGGTTATAACCAAAGTAGTTAGGATTCACCCTTAAAACTAGCTTTGTTATTTACCCAAATAGAGGAGAGAATATCTCAACCCCCAATGCTTATCGCCATAAGATAATCAAGCCACTTTTATCTCTAGGTTGGTGAGATTGTTGAGGAATCAAAGTCTCTAGATTCACTTTAACCGATTCCTAAAATCAAGGAAAGGACTTTAACCTCTTCCCACAAAAATCTCCACCACCTACTAAGATAACCAGCAGCTTTAGATTCTTCCCATAAGTATCGAAACCAACCTCAACCACTTAGGTAAAAGTTCCAAGGTAACTCCAAAGTTTACCGCAGTAATTTTCATACGGTAACAGCCCTAGTAAAAATCCAATTTTTACTAAAGGCCTTAACCATTCGTGCAACTACCAATATAACCAGCCAACGGCCTCCCAAAATAAGGGAGCTAATCATGGAAGAGATCCCAACAGAATCTAGCACAAAAATAGCATACAAGATGCATTCCAAGGACATTCGGGCAAACCCTGAAAACTAGGGTTTCTCGGGTGACACGGTGCTAGCGCCCAGCGCACGCCCGTGCTCCCCTATGCCTCGCTGCTACCTTAGCGCCCAGCGCTTGTACATGTCCTAGCGTGCCCAAGCACACCCTAGCGCCCAGCGCCCGTGTCTTGGCATCGCTCGCACTGCCTTTGTCCTCGACCCACGACTTTGTGCCCAGCGTGCCCTAGCGCCTAGCGCTTGCACCTTGGCATTGCCCGTGCATCTTGACACACCCTAAACAGCTCATGGCCCATGTCCTAACTTGGCCTGGCATCACCCAGCACCCCTAGAACATGTCCTTAGCCTTGTCACCGTGTCGTGGCCCTTGTCACCCGACGTTGTGCCCCCGCGCACCTAGTCACAGCCAACGCCCGTGCCCAGCACTGCAGCGTCTGTGTATTAGGATGCCGTGCTTGTCAAAGCTAACTTGGCCCCGCTGTAAGCTTGTCTTAACCCATCAAGACCAAGCCACAGAAACACATTGGAAGAGTATGGCAACTTATGCTTGTGCTCTTCCTTCTCTTGCCCTTTGGCTATGACACCCAGTGTCATCATTGGTATTGCTTGTGACTTGCATGATCTCCCAGGGACCAACCGCCACATGTCAAACCCAAGTCACAAGACCGGTCCGTTCCACCCACTTGCATTCAAGGAGCCCTGCTAACTGCCAAGTACCTGAGTCCCAGACTCATTACTTGCATACCCCGTCATGTTACCTCTGCGTTTTGACCAAGTGCCAGGGTCCCGGACCCATCACTTGTCTCCCGCGCGTCACGGCCAGCTCTCAGCGACGCAGCCCGCATCTTTGATATGCGTAGCCCCAAGACACCCACATGCTAACTCGGCAAGACCAGCTCCCAAGTCCTCCTTGCATTGAGTAACACTCGGTGATCACCACAACCATTGAGTTCCTTAGATCGTTGGGGGTGAGGGTTCAGCGCTATCACCCCTGGAGATTGGATTGTGACATCCTCCCCCAACCAAGCTTTGGCGTCCTCGCAAAGCCTCGAGTGGTCTTGGTCTCAGGGACATTGCACCCCAAGTATTTTCCTTCACAAGTTGTATGATGCGACGCCCTCACGCCTCCGTTGTTTGCTCTTCCTAGCGACCATCAAACAACTTAGCTTAATCATAATTAAGCCACAAAGCGTATCGTCATACCTTTGAATTTCAGCTTGGTGACACATCCCATGGCCATATGTCCCCCCCGCTTCCTCTGTGCCTACACACTCCCCCCGGGGAGAGTGAGCACAACCTGCCACATAGGATGGACATCAACTCCTCAAGTTTGGCCAATCGCATCCTAGTAAGCCATGAAAGTTAGCCTCCTCAGGCAAGACCATCTCTTGGAAACTCTTCATTAGTCTCCTCATATGGCTTGCAACTCTTTCATCTTTTGTATCTTCAACGTCTCCTTTGTCTATCTTTGTGAGTCCTACATCACCTCATAGACAAGCACAGCGTTTAAGATATACATAATCACAAAGTATCTAGATTTTTACCTCAGACACGCGTTTCCCCTGGTGCCTTGCGTCTAGCGCAATCACCCATCAAGCCTTACTCCCGCAGCGCCTCACACCAATCTTCACATGGCCTTGCGCCTGCTGTGCTTCGCGCTCGATCATGCCACGTCTCGCACCTCGCGCGCCTCTATTTGTCAAGACCTTGTCATCCTTGTCGATTCTCTGCGCGCCCAACACGCCCATGCCATCAATCCTTTGTACGCCTCGCGCACCATGACTTCGTCTTTGACACCACGCCATCGTAGTGCGGCAAGTCCCGAATCCTGGGACCTCACTTGGATCCTGGATCCTCTCTTGATCCGCTAGGGCTTCACCTTACGTTGACACCAAGTCCATGACTACTCCAATCTTCATCACGACTCATGTGAACGCCCCTCTAATTTCCAGCCACGTATCCCAGATACAGCTCCAAAGGGAAATTAGGGTCTTCTAGGCCACATGCTCGTCCAACTCGCCACTTACTTCCCCCAATCTGATCTTGCCAATTGTTCCTCAACTTTAGATGGATGGTTAGGCTCCCCCAACTGAGCTTGGGTACCTTCCAACCTCTTTTCCCTTTCTCCCTACCGAATTAGGGTCTTTCACGCCACATGTGTTCACAACCTTACATGCGGTGATGAATAGCTCCTTGTTTCTTGCTTTTGGAGTCCAACTCCTAACCACAATCCACTACTTCCATGTTCCTTTCGCACCAATAAGGAACAATGCTGCCCTCACTCACACACGAGTGGTGTTTATGCAAACACAAGCGAAGTATGAAATAGAGGAACACTTTATTCATCCAAACAAGGGAAAAGGAGTTTACCATTGTTACGATTGACCAACAACCCAACAATGAAACTAAACAACCAACTAAAAATAGGGACAACTCTTAAGCCATACACTTAGGAAACAATAGCCCATCGCCATATAAAGATCATACTCATTCTCACTTGGCGGTCTTGAATGAGAAGGGGAAGGAGGTCCAATCTAACCTTCTTCTACGGTGGCTTCGGTTCTTCTTGAGGAGGAGTACTCTTTGAACCTTGGACAGCATCACATGATGATAATGGGAGGGATCAACTCTCAAAATCCACCTAGAACATCATCGGCATAACTCACATGCCCGTCTTATGGAGACTTACTTCGGCCTTGGAGTCAAACAAGAAAGGTGCTCTTACACTTGTCCATCTTCGCATTTGATCGTTCCTTGCTTTCTTATGGTCATCTCCACCCTTTGTAGTAACCAAAGGCCCCGCCTTTATCACTCTACATCCAGCCCTAGTCACCTCTTGCCATGGCGCACTGAGGGAATCACCTCCACAGCTCTTGTAGTGGCTTCTCCTCTTAACGACTCTACCTTGCGGTCTGGGCCTCAAACCTTGGCATTGACTCGAGCCTCTTTCCTTAGATTTATCAGCAATGTAAGACAATGAGGAAGGGGATGAAGTGGAGAACCAAAGCAAACTGATCTACAACTTTCCTCCAGCCGTTAGCCCTTTTGCTAGTACCATCATCCACAAGATCGCAAGGGGTAAGTCTTCCTCTGAAGACCACTCACCGAGGTCAAAGTTACCTCGCCCTTGGCTAACTTCCTTCAAGAACTCTTTAAAGCTCTTATCAACCTCAGCCGCTTCAGCAAGAGCCTTACCAAGCACCGAATCTGGACCATACATCCGCCTCGGCCTCGTACTAAACTAGGCTTCGCTTTAGGTTGATTCACTTGGTCACAAGCCACACCTTGCACATCCGGATGCGCAAGCCTTCCTCAACATTAGGGCTCCCACTTGACTTCCTCTTTGGGCCACGTGGCCACCAGAAGAACCAAGTTTAAGCTTTGGGACCCTAGGAAGCACCATCCTACCTCCTTGCAGGATCAAGGTGGGTAGGTAGGAAATCCTCTTGCAAACCCTTCCTTATCAGCCACGGTTGGTTCTTTGCTTCAATGGTTGTCCACACCTTGGCAGCACCTAAAGGTCTCACTTTATTGCGCCACATCAGCTCTAGCTTCATCTTGTCGGTTCACGGCAAAGAACACCTTGCACCCCAGGCACATGTTTCTTCCCATGACTTGGTGTGCCACACACCTTAGAACTTTGGACACTTGCTTGAGCCTCTTCTAACTTCGTTTTATCATCAATAAAACCATTGAAGAGGAGATTCGGGTGGAAAACAAAAGCTAACCTCAAACGCAGCTTTTTTAAGGACTCCTTTTGCGCTTAACCCTTGCGCCACTTCATGCTCACAAGCTGGTGATCTTCGTCGATTCTCCTCTAGATTAGCCACCTTAAGAGGTGTTTTACTGCCTCTTTGAGTGCTAATACTCCCTCCATTACAATCGTCACCGGAAACCAAACTCGAAGACGACAATGCCATTCCTTGTTGAATGCGCTTGGCCTTTTCTTCCTCCAACCACTTCCTCCAATGCCAATCTCTCAAGTGACCATCACTAGAGTTTGCTGGCCTCATGTTGAAGTGTGAAGTGGGTAAAGGTCCAACCTTTAGTGAAGAAATGCCGTGGTGAAGAAGGAGACTCGAAGAGAAACAAGATTGCACCTTTGAAGTGTTCATTGTCGGTTTGTTGTTGTGCAGCTTATAAAGTTCCAAAATTTATGCAGCTCTGTCGAACGTAGCTCAATTTGAACGTAGCTCTAATACCACACTTGTCACACGATAAATTAATCGCTATGACCGGCTAGGATTACGCCCAATCCATCCAGCCTTCCAACACCTTCGCCAAGCACCAACAAACTTGCTTAAACCGAATGGGACAAAGAGGAACTTGAATGCAGTACCGCCCTCAGTTTGACTCAGCCAACCATCCACGAGAACCCCTTCAACCACTCCCCTCCAAGAGTGGGTTTGGAGCTGACACAACTCGTGCGACTTCAGCCTGGTTAGATCTTTGGTACTCCCACACTTCGCCAATCCACAAGAACAAGGAGGGAACTTTCGGAACTCACTTGCTTGCTTTGGGACTCTAGCAAAGGTGAAGTCTTTAACCTTGGTCACTTCTGATTTCGAACTCACTTATGGGGTAAGGAGATCAAGAAACACAATGTTCTATCTTTCCCCTAACTCTCTTGGAATAATAAGGAGTAAAGGAACGACCTTTGATCTTAACTTTGTGAGGAACGAAAGCTTAGCTCTCTTTGGTTGCTTAGGATTGATCTTGGGTTCTCTTGGGAGGACTTCCATATCTCACCACGTTCTCCCTCTCCTTATATTTATAAGGGAGTGAGGCAACCAGAATCATAACAAACTCTAGAGATAAGTGGCGCTAACTATCACAAAGATAAAGGCACTTTTATCTCCTAGTTTGTTTCCTAGATAAGTGCCGCCCATGGTTAGCTAAACCCTTGGCATCTTATCTCAACCAACTTCCTATATTAGTGCCGCCCCTATTATCTCTCCTTAGAGATAGGCTTGGCCACCATATCTCAACAAAGTAACAAGATTCCTCCTTTTTTCTCTCTTAGGCGCATAAGGTGGTTATAACCAAAGTAGTTAGGATTCACCCTTAAAACTAGCTTTGTTATTTACCCAAATAGAGGAGAGAATATCTCAAACCCCAATGCTTATCGCCATAAGATAATCAAGCCCACTTTATCTCTAGGTTGGTGAAATTGTTTAGGAATCAAAGTGTCTAGATTCACTTTAACCGATTCCTAAAATCAAGGAAAGGACTTTAACCTCTTCCCACAAAAATCTCCACCACCTACTAAGATAACCAGCAGCTTTAGATTCTTCCCATAAGTATCGAAACCAACCTCAACCACTTAGGTAAAAGGTTCCAAGGTAACTCCAAAGTTTACCGCAGTAATTTTCATACGGTAACAACCCCAGTAAAAATCCAATTTTACTAAAGGCCTTAACCATTCGTGCAACTACCAATATAACCATCCAACGGCCTCCCAAAATAAAGGGAGCTAATCATGGAAGAGATCCCAACAGAATCTAGCACAAAAATAGCATACAAGATGCATTCCAAGGACATTCGGGCAAACCTGAAAACTAGGGTTTCTCGGGTGACACGGCGCCTAGCGCCCAGCGCGCGCCCGTGCTCCCCTATGCCTCACTGCTACCTTAGCGCCCAGCGCTTGTAGCATGTCCTAGCGTGCCCAAGCACACCCTAGCGCCCAGCGCCCGTGTCTTGGCATCACTCGCACTTGCCTTTGTCCTCGACGCCACGGCTTTGTGCCCAAGCGTGCCCTAGCGCTTAGCACTTGCACCTTGGCATTGCCCGTGCATCTTGACACACCCGTAAACAAGCTCATGGCCCATGTCTAGACTTGGCCTGGCATCACCCAGCGCCCCTAGAACATGTCCTTAGCCTTGTCACCGTGTCGTGGCCCTTGTCACCCGACGTTGCCCCGCGCACCTAGTCACAGCCAACGCCCGTGCCCAGCACTGCAGCGTCCATGTCTTAGGATGCCGTGCTTGTAAAAGATAACTTGGCCCCGCTGTAAGCTTGTCTTAACCCAGTCAAGACCAAGCCACAGAAACACATTGGGAAGTATGGCAACTTATGCTTGTGCTCTTCCTTCTCTTGCCCTTTGGCTATGACACCCAGTGTCATCATTGGTATTGCTTGTGACTTGCATGATCCCCCAGGGACCAACCGCCACATGTCAAACCCCAGTCACGAAGACCGGTTCCACCCACTTGCATTCAAGGTGAGCCCAGCTCACTGCCAAGTACCTGAGTCCCAGACTCATTACTTGCATAACCTCGACAGGTTACCTCTGCGTTTTGACCAAGTGCCAGGGTCCCGGACCCATCACTTGTCTCCCGCGCGTCACGGCCAGCTCTCAGCGACGCAGCCCGCATCTTTGATATGTGTAGCCCCAGGACACCCACATGCTAACTCGGCAAGCCCAGCTCCCAAGTCCTCCTTGCATTGAGTAACACTCGGTGATCACCACAACCATTGAGTTCCTTAGATCGTTGGGGGTGAGGGTTCAGCGCTATCACCCCTGGAGATTGGATTGTGATATCTGTCACACGATAAATTAATCGCTATGACCGGCTAGGATAACGCCCAATCCATCCAGCCTTCCAACACCTTCGCCACACACCAACAAACTTGCTTAAAAACGAATGGACAAAGAGGAACTTGAATGCAGTACCGCCCTCAGTTTGACTCAGCCAACCATCCACGAGAACCCCTTCAGCCACTCCCCTCCAAGAGTAGGTTGGAGCTGGACAACTCGTGCGACTTCAGCCTGGTTAGATTTGGCACTCCCACACTTCGCCAATCCACAAGAACAAGGAGGGAACTTTCGGAACTCACTTGCTTGCTCTGGGACGCTAGCAAAGGTAAAGTCTTTAACCTTGGTCACTTCTGATTTCGAACTCACTTATGGGGTAAGGAGATCAAGAACACCATGTTCTATCTTTCCCCAAACTCTCTTGGAAGAATAAGGAGTAAAGGAACGACCTTTGATCTTAACTTTGTGAGGAACGGAAGCTTAGCTCTCTTTGGTTGCTTAGGATTGATCTTGGGTTGCTCTTGGGAGGACATCCATATCTCACCACGTTCTCCCTCTACTTATATTTATAAGGGAGTGACGCAACCAGAATCATAACAAACTCTAGAGATAAGTGGCGCAACTATCACAAAGATAAAGGCACTTTTATATCCTAGTTTGTTTCCTAGATAAGTGCCGCCCATGGTTAGCTAAACCCTTGGCATCTTATCTCAACCAACTTCCTATATTAGTGCCGTCCCTATTATCTCTCCTTAGAGATAGGCTTGGCCACCAATATCTCAACAAAGTAACAAGATTCCTCCTTTTTCTCTCTTAGGCGCATAAGGTGGTTATAACCAAAGTAGTTAGGATTCACCCTTAAAACTAGCTTTGTTATTTACCCAAGTAGAGGAGAGAATATCTCAACCCCCAATGCTTATCGCCATAAGATAATCAAGCCCACTTTTATCTCTAGGTTGGTGAAATTGTTTAGGAATCAAAGTGTCTAGATTCACTTTAACCGATTCCTAAAATCAAGGAAAGGACTTTAACCTCTTCCCACAAAAATCTCCACCACCTACTAAGATAACCAGCAGCTTTAGATTTCCCATAAGTATCGAAACCAACCTCAACCACTTAGGTAAAAGGTTCCAAGGTAACTCCAAAGTTTACCGCAGTAATTTTCATACGGTAACAACCCCAGTAAAAATCCAATTTTACTAAAGGCCTTAACCATTCGTGCAACTACCAATATAACCATCCAACGGCCTCCCAAAATAAAGGGAGCTAATCATGGAAGAGATCCCAACAGAATCTAGCACAAAAATAGCATACAAGATGCATTCCAAGGACATTCGGGCAAAGCCTGAAAACTAGGGTTTCTCGGGTGACACGGCGCCTAGCGCCCAGCGCGCGCCGTGCTCCCCTATGCCTCACTGCTACCTTAGCGCCCAGCGCTTGTAGCATGTCCTAGCGTGCCCAAACACACCCTAGCGCCCAGTGCCCGTGTCTTGGCATCGCTCGCACTTGCCTTTTGTCCTCGACGCCACGGCTTTGTGCCCAAGCGTGCCCTAGCGCTTAGCACTTGCACCTTGGCATTGCCCATGCATCTTGACACACCCGTAAACAAGCTCATGGCCATGTCTAGACTTGGCCTGGCATCACCCAGCGCCCCTAGAACATGTCCTTTGCCTTGTCACCGTGTCGTGGCCCTTGTCACCCGACGTTGCCCCGCGCACCTAGTCACAGCCAACGCCGTGCCCAGCACTGCAGCGTCCATGTCATAGGATGCCGTGCTTGTCAAAGATAACTTGGCCCCGCTGTAAGCTTGTCTTAACCCAGTCAAGACCAAGCCACAGAAACACATTGGGAAGTATGGCAACTTATGCTTGTGCTCTTCCTTCTCTTGCCCTTTGGCTATGACACCCAGTGTCATCATTGGTATTGCTTGTGACTTGCATGATCCCCCAGGGACCAACCGCCACATGTCAAACCCCAGTCACGAAGACCGGTTCCACCCACTTGCATTCAAGGTGAGCCCAGCTCACTGCCAAGTACCTGAGTCCCAGACTCATTACTTGCATAACCTCGTCAGGTTACCTCTGCGTTTTGACCAAGTGCCAGGGTCCCGGACCCATCACTTGTCTCCCGCGCGTCACGGCCAGCTCTCAGCGACGCAGCCCGCATCTTTGATATGTGTAGCCCCAGGACACCCACATGCTAACTCGGCAAGCCCAGCTCCCAGTCCTCCTTGCATTGAGTAACACTCGGTGATCACCACAACCATTGAGTTCCTTAGATCGTTGGGGGTGAGGGTTCAGCGCTATCACCCCTGGAGATTGGATTGTGATATCTTGTCACACGATAAATTAATTGCTATGACCGGCTAGGATAACGCCCAATCCATCCAGCCTTCCAACACCTTCGCCACGCACCAACAAACTTGCTTAAACCGAATGGGACAAAGAGGAACTTGAATGCATTACCGCCCTCAGTTTGACTCAGCCAACCATCCACGAGAACCCCTTCAACCACTCCCCTCCAAGAGTAGGTTTGGAGCTGGACAACTCGCGTGACTTCAGCCTGGTTAGATCTTTGGCACTCCCACACATCGCCAATCCACAAGAACAAGGAGGGAACTTTCGGAACTCACTTGCTTGCTCAGGGACTCTAGCAAAGGTGAAGTCTTTAACCTTGGTCACTTCTGATTTCGAACTCACTCATGGGGTAAGGAGATCAAGAACACCATGTTCTATCTTTCCCCTAACTCTCTTGGAAGAATAAGGAGTAAAGGAATGACCTTTGATCTTAACTTTGTGAGGAACAGAAGCTTAGCTCTCTTTGGTTGCTTAGGATTGATCTTCGGATTGCTCTTGGGAGGATTTCTATGTCTCACCAATTCTCCCTCTCCTTATATTATAAGGAGTGAGGCAACCAGAATCATAACAACTCTAGAGATAAGTGGCGCCAACTATCACAAAGATAAAGACACTTTTATCTCCTAGTTTGTTTCCTAAATAAGTGCCGCCCATGGTTAGCTAAACCCTTGGCATCTTATCTCAACCAACTTCCTATATTAGTGCCGCCTCTATTATCTCTCCTTAGAGATAGGCTTGGCCACTAATATCTCAACAAAGTAACAAGATTCCTCCTTTTTCTCTCTTAGGCGCATAAGGTGGTTATAACCAAAGTAGTTAGGATTCACCCTTAAAACTAGCTTTGTTTTTACCCAATAGAGGAGAGAATATCTCAACCCCCAATGCTTATCGCCATAAGATAATCAAGCCCACTTTTATCTCTAGGTTGGTGAGATTGTTGAGGAATCAAAGTCTCTAGATTCACTTTAACCGATTCCTAAAATCAAGGAAAGGACTTTAACCTTCCCACAAAAATCTCCACCACCTACTAAGATAACCAGCAGCTTTAGATTCTTCCCATAAGTATCGAACCAACCTTAACCACTTAGGTAAAAGGTTCCAGGTAACTCCAAGTTTACCACAGTAATTTTCATACGGTAACAGCCTCAGTAAAATCCAATTTTTACTAAAGGCCTTAACCATTCGTGCAACTACCAATATAACCAGCCAACGGCCTCCCAAATAAAGGAGCTAATCATGGAAGAGATCCCACAGAATCTAGCACAAAAATAGCATACAAGAACGCATTCCAAGGACATTCGGGCAACCCTGAAAACTAGGGTTTCTCGGGTGACACGGCGCCCAGCGCCCAGCGCACGCCCGTGCTTCCCTATGCCTCGCTGCTACCTTAGCGCCCATCGCTTGTAGCATGTCCTAGCGTGCCCAAGCACACCCTAGCGCCCAGCGCCCGTGTCTTGGCATCGCTCGCACTTGCCTTTGTCCTCGACCCCACGGCTTTGTGCCCAAGCGTGCCCTAGCGCCTAGCGCTTGCACCTTGGCATTGCTCGTGCGTCTTGACACACCCGTAAACAAGCTCATGGCCATGTCTAGACTTGGCCTGGCATCACCCAGCACCCCTAGAACATGTCCTTAGCCTTGTCACCATGTCGTGGCCCTTGTCACCCGACGTTGCCCGCGCACCTAGTCACAGCCAACGCCCATGCCCAGCACTGCAGCGTCCGTGTCTTAGGATGTCGTGCTTGTCAAAGCTAACTTGGCCCCGCTGTAAGCTTGTCTTAACCCAGTCAAGACCAAGCCACAGAAAACACATTGGGAAGTATGGCAACTTATGCTTGTGCTCTTCCTTCTCTTGCCCTTTGGCTATGACACCTAGTGTCATCATTGGTATTGCTTGTGACTTGCATGATCCCCAGGGACCAACCGCCACATGTCAAACCCCAGTCACGAAGACCGGTTCCACCCACTTGCATTCAAGGTGAGCCCAGCTCACTGCCAAGTACCTGAGTCCCAGACTCACTACTTGCATAACCTCGTCAGGTTACCTCTGCGTTTTGACCAAGTGCCAGGGTCCCGGACCCATCACTTGTCTCCCGCGCGTCACGGCCAGCTCTCAGCGACACAGCCCGCATCTTTGATATGCGTAGCCCCAGGACACCCACATGCTAACTCGGCAAGCCCAGCTCCCAAGTCCTCCTTGCATTGAGTAACACTCGGTGATCACCACAACCATTGAGTTCCTTAGATCGTTGGGGGTGAGGGTTCAGCGCTATCACCCCTGGAGATTGGATTGTGACATCCTCCCCCAACCAAGCTTTGGCGTCCTCGCAAAGCCTCGAGTGGTCTTGGTCTCAGGGACATTGAACCCCAAGTATTTTCCTTCACAAGTTGTATGATGCGGCGCCCTCACGCCTCCCTTGTTGCTCTTGCCTAGCAACCATCAAAACAACTTAGCCTTATCATTAAGCCACAAAGCGTATCGTCATACCTTTGAATTTCAGCTTGGTGACATCCCATGGCCATATGTCCACCCCGCTTCCTCTGTGCCTACACACTCATCCCCCGGGAGAGTGAGCACAACTTGCCACATAGGATGAACATCAACTCCTCAAGTTTGGCCAATCGCATCCTAGTAAGCCATGAAAGTTTGCCTCCTCGGGCAAGACCATCTTCTTGGAAACTCCTCATTAGTCTCCTCATATGGCTTGGCAACTCTTTCATCTTTAGTATCTTCAACGTCTTTTTGTCTATCTTTGTGAGTCCTACATCACTTCATAGACAAGCATAACGTTAAGCAATACATAATCACAAAGTATCTAGAATTGTTACCTCGGACATGCGTGTCCTGGTGCCTTGCGCCCAGCGCAATCCCACCAAGCCTTACGCCCGCAGCGCCTCGCACCAATCTTCACATGGCCTTGCGCCTGCTACGCTTCACGCTCGATCACGCCAATGTCTCGCACCCCGCGCGCCTCTATTTGTCAAGACCTGGTCATCCTTGTCGATGCTCTGCGTGCCCAGCACGCCCATGCCATCGATCCTTGGTACGCCTCGCGCACCATGACCTCGCCTTTGACACCGCGCCATCATAGTGCGACAAGCCCGACTCCTGGGACCTCACTTGGATCCTCGATCCTCTCTTGATCCGCTAGGGCTTCACCTTGACACCAAGTCCATGACTACTCCAACCTTCATCATGAGTCACGTGAACGCCCCTCTAATTTCCAGCCACATATCCCAGATACAGCTCTAAAGGGAAATTAGGGTCTTCTAGGCCATGCGTCCAACTCGCCACTTACTTCCCCCAATATGATCTTGCCAATTGTTCCTCAACTTTAGATGGATGGTTAGGCTCCCCCAACTGAGCTTGGGTACCTTCCTAACCTCTTTTCCCTTTCTCCCTACCGAATTAGGGTCTTTCACGCCACATGTGATCACAACCTTACATGCGGTGATGAATAGCTCCTTTTTTCTTGCTTTAGGAGTCCAACTCCTAACCACAATTCCACTACTTCCATGTTCCTTTCGCACCAATAAGGAACAATGCTGCCCTCACTCACACACGAGTGGTGTTTATGCAAACACAAGCGAATTATGAAATAGAGGAACACTTTATTCATCCAAACAAGGGAAAAGGAGTTTACCATTGTTACGATTGACCAACAACCCAACAATGAGACTAAACAACCATCTCAAACAGGAACAACCTCTTAAGCCATACACTTAAGGAACAATAGCCCATTGACATACCAGAGGTCATGCTCCTCTCACTTAGCGGTCTTGAATGAGAAGGGGAAGGAGGTCAATCTAACCTTCTTCTATGGTGGCTTCGGTTCTTCTTGAGGAGTACTCTTCGAACCTTGGACAGCATCACATGATAATGGGAAGGATCAGCTCCCAAAATCTGCCTAGAACATCACTGGCATATCCTCTCATGCCACTCTTATGGAGACTTACTTCGGCCTTGGAGTCGAACAGGAAAGGTGCTCTCACACTTGCCCATCTTCGCGCTTGGTCGGTTCCTTGCTTTTCCATGGTCATCTCCACCCTTGGTAGTAATAAAAGGCCCCACCTTATCACTCTACATCCAGCCCTAGTCACCTCTTGCCATGGCGCACTGAGAGAATCACCTCCACAACTCTTGTAGTGGCTTCTCCTCTTGGCGACTCTACCTTGCGGTCTGGGCCTCAAACCCTTGGCATTGACTCGAGCCTCTTCTCCTTAGATCTTATCAGCAATGTAAGGCAATGGAGTAGGGGACTGAAGTGGAGAACCAAAGCAAACCTGATCTGCAACTTTCCTCCAGCCGTTTAGCCCTTTACTAGTACCATCATCCATAAGATCGCAAGGGGTAAGTCTTCTCTGAAGACCACTCACCGAGGTCCAAGTCTACCTCGCCCTTGGCTAACTTCCTTCAAGAACTCCTTGAAGCTCTTATCAACCTCAGCTGCTTCAGCAAGAGCCTTACCAAGCACCGAATCTGGACCATACATCCGTCTCGGCCTCGTACTAAACTTAGGCTTCGGTTTAGGTTGATTCACTTGGTCACAAGCCACACCTTGCACATCCGGATGCACAAGCCTTCCTCAACATTAGGGCTCCCACTTGACTTTCCTCTTTGGGCCACCGTGGCCACCAGAAGAACCAAGTTTAAGCTTTGGGACCCTAGGAAGCACCATCCTACCTCTCCTTGCAGGATCAAGGTGGTAGCTAGGAATCCTCTTGCAAACCCTTCCTTATCAGCCCACGGTTGGTTCTTTGCTTCAATCTGGTTGTCCACACCCTTGGCAGCACCTAAAGGTCTCACCTTTATTGCGCCAACATCAGCTCTAGCTTCATCTTGTCTCGGTTCACGGCAAAGAACACCCTTGCACCCCAGGCGCATGTTTCTTCCCTGACTTGGTGTGCCACACACCTTAGAACTTTGGACACTGCTTGAGCCTCTTCTAACTTCGTTTTATCATCAATAAAACCCATTGAAGAAGGAGATTCGGGTGGAAAACAGAAGCTAACCTCAACCGCAGCTTTAAGGACTCCTTTTGCGCTTAACCCTTGCGCCACTTCATGCTCACAAGCTGGTGATCTTCGTCGATTCTCCTCTGCGTTAGCCACTCCCTTAAGAGGTGTTTTACTGCCTCTTTGAGTGCTAATACTCCCTCCATCACGATCGTCACCGGAAACCAAACTCGAAGACGACAATGACATTCCTGGTTGAATGCGCTTGGCCCTTCCTTCTCCTCCACCACTTCTTCCAACACGAACTACTCAAGTGACCATCACAAGAGTTCGCTGGCTCATTGTGAAGTGTTTGAAGTAGGTGAAAAGGTCCAACCTTTACTGAAGAAAAAGCCGTGGTGAAGAACGAGACTCGAAGAGAACAAGATCGCACCTTTGAAGTGTTTGTTGTCGGTTTGTTGGTGTGCAGCTTATAAAGTTCCAAACTTTATGCAGCTCTTGTCGAATGTGGCTCAATGAACGAGCTCTGATACCACACTTGTCACACGAAAATTAATCGCTATGACTGTAACACCCCATCCAACAACATGTACATAACAACATTCTACAGCGGAAAGTATACTACTTCACATAACTTAACTCGTTGGTGTTACACGCCGTTAACCACCCACGTGGCTAACAAGGCTATTACATTTACATTGTACCGGTCTGATGGGCTAGATTCCCGAGCAACTGTACATTACTATACCTTTTCATTAACAACAACCAACATACATAAGCCTTCCAACTGTACCGAGTATTTACAAATTGATGCCGATAACAGTTTCGGTCTTACTACACCTACTGTATATATACAACTTAAATGATTTCCCATGTACAACGACTACCCCGTCCTACTCTCGAACGGCTTCCAGCTCTTGTACCTGAAATAGGAAAAGAAGAGAAAGGGTGGCCCTCAAGGGGCTCAGCACATTTGCTGGTATGGTAATCCCGCAGCCCACATGCTACGGGGCCACGCACAACTAATTGTCGTCTTAGCAAGCGGTTAATTATATTTAAATCATGCATGCAATTGTAAACACACAACACATAACATTTCGCCTCTATGGGCTCAACAAACGGATAATATATCCTTACTTGATAAGTCACTCATGGTATTCATTATCCCTAGAGTGTTCCTCCTCCAATGGAGCTACTTCCTTAATAGACGACACTTACCCATAAATCGGGTTATCCTTAAACGCCTCTTATCACAAACTGGGATTCATTTCCATGATCCACACACTCCATATTTTACAACATATAACATTCCTCACATAACAAAACATAACAACACTTTTCACGTTTCGACGTGCACATGATAACATCGCAATAGAAATTGCATTACAACAACATCACATAACATTACGGGAACGGTCCTCTTAGGAACCGACCCAAACATTGTTAATTCACTGGTGAGCCTAGAGAATGAAGTCACCCTCATGATAAGCTCGTTATACAACAACAACAACACTCATCACCGTCCTAATTGTCGGACGAGTAACTTAAGTTAAGATGGTTCGGGTTTGGAGGCCCGAACTCACCACACAAACACATGTTCCCCCTAAACCGATCATAAGTCAGAATAGCTAAACTTTGGAATAAGCTAATGGGAGATCATAACCCGTGAGGGAAACAACCATAACGGAGAGAAGGGTAAGGCTAAGAAGGATACCCACTCCCAAACAACGCGCGACTGGCCTAACCGGATTCCTCACCACTGTTAGTACATACCTACTTTTAGATATTAGTTAGAACCCCACTATGGAGTCTATCACATTCACACATTATACAACATTACTACTGGGTTAAACATACGAGAGAGGTCCTTACATACACACACACAAATATCACATAATTAACACACGCATAGCCGTGGTTACCGTCAAAATTTCTACTCCGACCGACCTTGTAAGTTCGGTTGCATGTTCGGTCCATTCCCGAGAGTTTCTTCCCTTTGAAAATTCAGGCCCGACCGAACTTGCCAAGTCCGGTCCCATGTTCGGTCGATTCCAGAAACTTAATTCGTACACAAAATACAAGCCCGACCGACCTTGCAAGTCCGGTCCCCAAGGTCGGTCCATTCCAGAAACCAATTCTCACAGGGTAAACTGGGCTTGACCGACCTTGGCAAGTTCGGTCGCAAGGTCGGTCTGCTCCAGACCCTTATTTTCCATTGCCCATTTAACTCCAAACTTCACCTCATATATCCTAATATGTCCTAACCTCATTTGGGCACTTCAAACACATCTTTAGCCATGTACTAAATTCCTTAAATCACCCACCAAAACTATCTTTATCATTCCACAAACTCCTTACAAAATCTCTTAATACTTGTACATTTTTCATATGGTTTTCTAAGTGGTATTTCACCTATAATGACCACTATGCCAAGATGTTTCCTCTACACCTTAGCATCATCTCTCAACATCTTTTCTTACTACCAAATCTCCTTGTCCACATTTTACCTAAACATCATTTATTCCTTGGATATCAACATTACCTAAACCTTAAACAAACTTCTCCAAGACTTTAATACATTCCTCAAAAACCCACATTGAATTCCTAGTACTTCCAAGATAATACCTAAATCCTTGTATCACTCTAAATCACCTTAATACATGCTTTCTTCTCTAGTAAAACATTTGTTCACCTTTAACATTTCCTAGTTCACCAAAACTTATTTTAAACACTTAGGACTTCTTATACATTTTCCAAATTTTGCCATAGCTTCTCTTGTATATTCTCTTATCCAAACACTTAGGTTTTTACCTTATTCCATTCAAGAACACCTAAAATCCATTAAGGACTTCCTCACACACATAACTTCACCAAATTTACACTACATCACAATATAGTGCATAAACTTAATTGCTTGGCACTTAGGCCCTTAAATAACATGGCTCTTAGGCCCTTAAATAACATAAACCTTAAACACTGAATTTCCCACATAAATAATGCCTTTGACCTGCAAATACACCCAACAATACATATGCCCTTAATAAACTCCTTGAGAGCATTTTACTAGCTCATTTGCCATTGGCTCCTTAGGTATTTTATTAAGAAAATCAAGCTCATTTTCCTAGGCATTTAAACCACATTAGGTTAACACATTTACCTCTTTTCTTTCAAGACTTCCCACTTGTTTTTCTTTGTTCTTCCTTGATAGAAAATCGGCAAGGGCTTTTATCACTTGTCAATTTTCTAATCAATACACATATAAGGGTAATGAGCATTAAGTTTAATACTCCAACTCATAGTTAAACCCTAGGTTTACATATGTGTCTTAAAACACCAAAATTTGATGATTACCTTTGGAATTCAGAAGAGAGCTTGGTTAAGTAGCAAGATGGGACTCCTCCTAGTCCTTTGAAGTTTGAATTAAGCTATGAAGAGAGCAAGAAAAAGCACCATTGTGAGGTGAATTTTCGGACACATACAAAAATGAAGGAAACATCATTTTTCTTTGAGTTTCCTTACCTTGAAGCAAAGGAGAACAATTATATGTGAAAAGGTGAGCTCAAGCTCCATCAATGGTGAATCTCCTTGGCACCAAATGAGGCTTTTGAAGATTTGAAAAGATAGAAGTGTAGAGCTTGCTCCAACTAGAAGAATGGTGGTCTTGAAATTGAATTTGGACCATGGAGCTAGGAGTTACAAGAGATCAAAGATGGAGTTTGGTGTGGTACTATTGCAAACCGTAGAAGAGAGCATGAAGGGAGGAAGAACCGTGTGAAATGAGAAGGAAGAAGAGAATGAGAAGGTAAGTTTGCTTTTGGAAGATATTTATGTTATAAAGTAACTTTCTTCCTTTACTTACTTTTCCTTCCTTTCCTTAATTGATTTCTTTTACATGTTGGTGACTCACCATAACAAAAACCGGCCCCCATTAGTAGTCTAGGGGTATGATAGTCTTTGTTGACCAATTTAATTACTTATAACAACATATGTTACAAACTAGCTTATTTTAGTTACTATTCACTAAAATAAGGCACATAGATGTGAAATTTTTGATTTCCCATTGATATAGACTTCCAAATGTGATACTATATAGTACACATGTTAATTAAAGAGTAATGATGGACATTTAGCCATTCAAAACTCATTTACAAGAAAATTTTTCAAAAACGTGCTTTAAGACTCCTTAAAGCACATTTTGTGTTTTAACTTGTTTTCAAGCTTGGTTTTCTTTGGTAATTGATTTAATATGTTCATTAACATATTTATAAGGTATAGGTATGACCATTAGGTCTTATACAAATTTATCCCAAGCTTAGAGCACATTTTTGCTCTTATTGACTTTAAGGTATTTATTTGTGTTTTGTTTGGTTTCATTGTCTACCAAAGTTTCCTAAGGACTTAATTTGCCGTGTTAAATCATAATTGACTATTATTTAGTCTTGGTAGGTTCTTTGGGTCCTAACCAAGTTCACTCCTAGCTTAGAGCATGTTTTTGCTCAAACCGTATCCTAGTGCTTTATTGCATTTTACTATGGTTTAAATTGTTCACTGATGTTTCTAAGGCACTTTTTAGCCTTTACATACCATAGTTTAAATGTTTAACAACATATCAAGGTTTGGGGTATTTCAATCTACCCCCCTTAAAAGAACTTCGTCCTCGAAGTTCACACTTCCCCACATCATTAGATTAGAACACAGGAATCACTTGGAAATAAACTTCCATAACCCAAACATATTTTACATCACAACCTTGGACTTAATGTTCCGGGTAACATATTCACATCCATACATAACATAACATACTCACATGATAACCTCGGACTCAATGGTCCGGGTATCTTAACAACATTTACACATACATAGCAACCCTTAGACTCTCTGGTCTTGGGTAACATAACAACATTTAGACACATAGGTCTTGATAACATAACAGCCTTTAGACACGTAGGTCTATATAACACAACACATTTAGACTCATAGGTCTTAATAGCATACACTTTAGGAACTCAAGGTCAAAATAATATTTATTACACATACCACACAACATGTCATAGCATGTATAACAATCAAAAATATCTTTGATATACACTGTGATCCCGCAGAACCCGGTCGCGATGGACACCTTCCGTCCCCGTGCCTTTGGGAGATCAAAACAATCACTTAAATTTGAAATTTTTTCCTTGTGAGGTTAAGTAAGAAAACTTTAATTATGTAAAGTATCAATCGACGTTTTATAAATACCAATTAGAAATCCTTTTTGAAAACACACACAACTCCAAGTCCAACTTATGGTCTTTACTTCTTTTCTTAGCGTGGTTAATTGTGACCACTTACAGGGAGCTTCGAGAATCATCCAACCCTGATGTGATCAGCATCAGTGTTGAACTATCCTTCCACCCCAATTTGTGTTCGGCTTCCCTCGATCTCATGATAATCAAGTTTCACCTCCCACTTCAATTTCAAGCATCAATTAAATCACTCATTTCCAATTTTCTATCTTTTTGATCATTCTAATCATGATCATAACATCTCCAAGGGATAGAACTTCATCTATCAATTATTTCCATACACTTTAATGTTGTTACCTAGGGAATCTTATTCTCACTAGGTTCTAGGTCGGTTTCATAACCTTTCATGAATCACTATATAGTATATATATATACACATATATTTTTATCAAAATACACATAACAGTTTCACATTTATAACTGTCGGGGTTTTTGTTCCCGGGAGTTTCTCTACTCCCCACACTTGTATTATCACACACCACTGTTAACAAATAAACACACTTATCACAATGGTATTCGCATCTTCTGTGCGCAATTACCACAATTAAACCCTGAATGAACACGTATGTTTACATAACACACACCCAATCATCAAAACAAATTATTTTGTGCTATGCACAACATAATCACGTACACTTGTACGGTAATACACACTAAGTGGTTTTTTCGCTCTACCCCCCTTAAAAGGGATTACGCCACAATCATCACTAAACATTGGCTTAAATGTTCTACCTTCGTGAATGTTTTAACTTCCACTCGGTCTATTACACATGGATTCTGATTGGAGGATCTTAACCATATTGGCGGTTTAGTTCCTAAACCAAGATTCTCATTGGGTTTGTTCAAACTCTTAGTTTGGTTTCGATTCTGGCCTGTTAGGCTTCTAGGCGTTAATAATTAGCCATTCGCTCATGTTCACATGTACATTCAACACTTGAATCACTGGCTCACTAGTTTCTGCTGTAAACTCTAATAACTGTAGAGCTTAATTGCCCCCATTTGTTATTCTTACTGTGTTGTACATCCCCATTGTCACCTTCATCTTGGTAACAATGTGGTTCTCAACCGACGCGGTATCTTTTACCGTTAGCGATTTGGTGAGTTATAAACTTTCTATCCACTTCCATAACAATTTACTGTGTAAATAGTTATGTATTTCACAATGATTGACTTGTTCCCTTCTGACTTACTGTCGTTGATTTGAGCTACTACCTAGTGTGTAGTGCTCTCTCAGCTATTTACAACATTTGGGGTATATTCCATACCGATATTTTTGGCATTTGTGCTGCTATAGTCACTTGCTTTAATCATATCTCCACATTTGGTTTGTACAAGTACTTTTTATTGGTCGGCCTTGCATTTCCTATGCATCGGCCATTATAATTATTGCTCCACAATTAACATGTTTTCCAATTCCTAGCTATCCCACTCGATCATTACTGCGAAGTGCAATACCAAAACCTCATCATACAGAGTGCAGAGGCTAAACTCTTGACAGTAAATCCCTTATGCGACTCGCCATGGAATTCCACTGAGTTCCTCATCACATAGTACCTACCACTGGCTTTATGCCCAGTCTGTTTAACACGCTTACCTTGCATCTCCACTGATTTTAACTCATAACTGGTCTTATCTGCCACGTTATTACTCAATAACATTGATACACGGTCGCCGGCCGCGAACCGTGCTCTTACTCATTGCATAACAATAACTACATGGTATTTACTGTCACATTAACTTCCACACCTATACTTATATCATTCACATTATGGTTCGTCATTCATTGGATGACTACCGAATGCTCCTGAGCATTGATCATTCAAGTCACAAGCCGGTATTATTCACTCGGTGTTTCACTTTATACACACATACTAAACTATTGCTCTCAAATCGTAATAATATGTCCACAGCATATTTCTTGAGCTTGGTACACATAACTACCGCTCCAGCGGTTTCACAATATCGAGAGGTATCCCCACTCTTAGTGCAGTGTTCATTCTCCACTCTATTCACTTATATAACATAAACTTCTGCAATCAATCTAATTTACATAACACATTTTATTTGTGGCCTATAAGCCTTATTCCTTGATCTGCGCTCATTGTAGGCTGTCCACACACATGTATTTCTGTACAACATTACATGGTTTGGATGTTATATTGAGCTCCATGACAAGGTCGTTGATTCCGTTTCCTTTCATGGATCCCCTTAGGATGTCAGTCCGTCTCCTGACTACTTATATCTAAACTGGGGTGTTAGTTTCAACCCTTGTGTTTTCTGTCACGTTATTTCGTGCAACATTGTTGATGTGCGAACACCCTTTAAGGATTGCTCCTGGGTGTTCGTCCTGTTCCATTACATCTGGTTCGCCTTTATGGCTTATTATCTCCTCCTTGAAGATCAACCATTTCCTGGTAGTGTAGGTACTCATTATGGAGTTTCATCCCGTTCATTGCACATTAATGTGTCCACATTAGGCATCTGTTTAGCCATGGACAGGCTGGTCATCGTTCCAGCTAACGTGTTATCCCTGAGGATCCTTAGACGTATACGATGTCTTTACATTACAGTTGGTGCACTTCGCGCCTCCTGACCTCTTAAGCATTTCGTTGAAAGAATTCACTAATTCCTTTAGTCTCGTTAACTTAACTGAGTTCCTTAACTTCAACCATTCATGTAATCCTTAGTTCTTGTTTGACTTATACTGCTGACCGTAGTATGGAGTCGACTACTTCCCGTGTTCCGGACTCTACTCGTATACATATGTGGGGTACCATACTGATACATTGCTACTTACCCAACTAACCCATAAGTAGGTCTGTCAGGCCCACAAGCTCCTATCGAGTGCGGTCCGTCCCACATTACAGTTGGTACACTCGTAGTGTCCGTCCACGCCTAGGGAAGTATTCTGTTGTCAACTCCCTTATATTGTCCCATGACAATATTCATTCCGTGCTTCCCGAATTTAATCGAGGGAAAGTTTATCCATTGTTGAATTCTTATCAACTGCCCTTGGTTTTACTGGTTTGGTTTAAAGAAGGTTAGAAAGAAGTGTTGGTTTGAAAGAAAATCTGGTTTTGAAGGAAAAGAGTTTGAAATAAATCTGAGTTTGAAAGAAAATTTTCATGGTCTCACAACATCTTCTTACCTTAATCAAGTCTAGCTTCTTGGTGACTGGTGTACTTACAATTACAAGGTTAGGCTAACAGGCCCTTCCACTGTTATGATGATCACATTTAACCTTATGGTACTTTACCAAGTACTTTGTAGTGGTAATAAATTTCCTGAACAGCCCTGTTATAGCAGCACTTGCCATGGCAAGTGCGCCATGCTAACGGACTATCGGTTCAACACATACCGGTTGTGGTATTGTTTTTACCCGTACTGTCATCAGTGGCCTTGTTGGCCCTCATTGATCTTACTGTCTTGATAATAACTCCTCTAGGTGACTTCTCACTGTCTTCACCTGATAATCATCAACTAGGGTGTTTCCCATTCTGGGAGACCCCCTTTTCTTTTGTATTGTTTCCTCTTCGTAGCCCGTTCCACGTATTTGTCGTGGTTACTGAGACTTGTCTCTTGTTTGGGCACAACGTTGTAGTTCCTTGTCGGTTGGTATACCGTTGGTGTATTATTTATCAACTGTGGTCCCGTAGACACTCGTCTTGGGTTTCACTAATCCACTTTCTGCCTGTTGCACAGTTGGTGCGTTGCAAGCTGGTTATTCTCGACTGCTCGGCATGTCGACCCAGGTTGCCGGAAATTCTATTCTTCTGTACACAAGATTCTTCATTCTTCGCTATCAAATGCGGTTAACATTGTTCAGATGGAAACCGTCTCCGGGATTCCCAGTTTTCGGGATCTACCGTATGACAGGTTCTCCGTACCCTTAGAGGTATTCAATAACAGCCATCGGGTATTCCCGAGTAAGAGAGGACTTCCATCTCTCTGGCGTTGTTTCCCCAAGTTATAAAACAGGGATTGTGAAGGGTGGGATGGATATTGTAGGTTTCCAGTACACACTGGTTACTCCTAACTAGCGTATCACTCACGCTATCACTCAACCCTTAACCCAAAGTACTAAAAACCTACTCGGTATTCCTAACTCGGTAATTCAGTCATCAGAGCGATACTTCGCTCTGATACCACTTTTTGTAACACCCCATCCAACAACATGCACATAACAACATTCTGCAGTGGAAAGTATACTACTTCACATAACTTAACTCGTTGGTGTTACACGCCGTTAACCACCCACGTGGCTAACAAGGCTATTACATTTACATTGTACCGGTCTGATGGGCTAGATTCCCGAGCAACTGTACATTACTATACCTTTTCATTAACAACTAACCTTCCAACTGTACCGAGTATTTACAAATTGCCGATATTTCGGTCTTACTACTACTGTAACAACGACTACCCCGTCCTACTCTCGAACGGCTTCCAGCTCTTGTACCTGAAATAGGAAAAGAAGAGAAAGGTGGCCCCCAAGGGGCTCAGCACCTTTGCTGGTATGGTAATCCCGCAGCCCACATGCTACCGGGCCACGCACAACTAATTGTCGTCTTAGCATGCGGTTGATTATATTTAAATCATGCATGCAATTGTAAACACACACATAACATTTCGCCTCTATGGGCTCAACAAACGGATAATACATCCTTACTTGATAGTCACTCATGGTATTCATTATCCCTAGAGTGTTCCTCCTCCAATGGAGCTACTTCCTTAATAGACGACACTTACCCATAAATCGGGTTATCCTTAAACGCCTCTTATCACAACTGGGATTCATTTCCATGATCCACACTCCATATTTTACAACATATAACATTCCTCACATAACAAAACATAACAACACTTTTCACGTTTCGACGTGCACATGATAACATCGCAATAGAAATTGCATTACAACAACATCACATAACATTACGGGAACGGTCCTCTTAGGAACCGACCCAAACATTGTTAATTCACTGGTGAGCCTAGAGAATGAAGTCACCCTCATGATAAGCTCGTTATACAACAACAACAACACTCATTACCGTCCTAATTGTCGGACGAGTAACTTAAGTTAAGATGGTTTGGGTTTGGAGGCCCGAACACCACACAAACACATGTTCCCCCTAAACCGATCATAAGTCAGAATAGCTAAGCTTTGGAATAAGCTAATGGGAGATCATAACCCGTGAGGGAAACAACCATAACGGAGAGAAGGGTAAGGCTAAGAAGGATACCCACTCCCAAACAACGCGCGACCGGCCTAACCGGATTCCTCACCACTGTTAGTACATACCTACTTTTAGATATTAGTTAGAACCCCACTATGGAGTCTATCACATTCACACATTATACAACATTACTACTGGTTAAACATACGAGAGGTCCTTACATACACACACACAAATATCACATAATTAACACACATAGCCGTGGTTAGAAACGTCCCATGGTCGGGTCGTTTAGTCCGAATACCGAACTCTCATGTGGTCCTAGACTCAGTTAGCTAAGGTTAGCACTTCCGAGGTTAAATGGTATCGGAGTTGAACACGCCACATATGAATTACTGTAAACTCATTTCATGTTTTATCTTACAACGTGGCAAACATACAGAAAAACACATTGGCATACAAGCCGGTGTAATCCGTAGGACACAGGTTGCAAGAAAACCATACCTGTCACCGGAGTCCACTTATCATGTCCACTTATGTTCCTCGAGCAATTCTCGACAACTGATAACATTACACGTACTTTTATTAACATCGGGGTAACATGATTGTTTAAAGTCTAATGCTTATAACTTATCCCCGTTAATGTAGTTATATAACTTCACATTTTAACTTGTTTTACTTTTACATTTTAATACAACTTTTCCCCCACTATATTGTCATTATAACTCACTTAACATGTCCTCAACATCTTATAACATCATTACTTAATAATCCCCATCATCCTATACCTTAAACAATGTTTTTGGTCTACCGACCTTACCGACCGACCTTGCACAAGGTCGGTCCATTCCAGAACACTTTAACCGTCAAAATTTCTACTCCGACCGACCTTGTAAGTTCGGTTGCATGTTCGGTCCATTCCCGAGAGTTTCTTCCCTTTGAAAATTCAGGCCCGACCGAACTTGCCAAGTCCGTCCCATGTTCGGTCGATTCCAGAAACTTAATTCGTACACAAATACAGCCCGACCGACCTTGCAAGTCCGGTCCCCAAGGTCGGTCCATTCTAGAAACCAATTCTCGCAGGGTAAACTGGGCTTGACCGACCTTGGCAAGTTCGGTCGCAAGGTCGGTCTGCTCCAGACCCTTATTTTCCATTGCCCATTTAACTCCAAACTTCACCTCATATATCCTAATATGTCCTAACCTCATTTGGGCACTTCAAACACATCTTTAGCCATGTACTAAATTCCTTAAATCACCCACCAAAACTATCTTTATCATTCCACAAACTCCTTATAAAATCTCTTAATACTTGTACATTTTCATTTGGTTTTTCTAAGTGGTATTTCACCTATAATGACCACTATGCCAAGATGTTTCCTCTACACCTTAGCATCATCTCTCAACATCTTTTCTTACTGCCAAATCTCCTTGTCCACATTTTACCTAAACATCATTTATTCCTTGGATATCAACATTACCTAAACCTTAAACAAACTTCTCCAAGACTTTAATACATTCATCAAAACCCACATTGAATTCCTAGTACTTCCAAGATAATACCTAAATCCTTGTATCACTCTAAATCACCTTAATACATGCTTTCTTCTCTAGTAAAACATTTGTTCACCTTTAACATTTCCTAGTTCACCAAAAATTATTTAAACACTTAGGACTTCTTACACATTTTCCAAATTTTGCCATAGCTTCTCTTGTATATTCTCTTATCCAAACACTTAGGTTTTTACCTTATTCCATTCAAGAACACCTAAAATCCATTAAGGACTTCCTCACACACATAACTTCACCAAATTTACACTACATCACAATATAGTGCATAAACTTAATTGCTTGGCACTTAGGCCCTTAAAAACATGGCTCTTAGGCCCTTAAATAACATAAACCTTAAACACTGAATTTCCCACATAATAATGCCTTTGACCTGCAAATACACCCAACTACATATGCCCTTAATAAACTCCTTGAGAGCATTTTACTAGCTCATTTGCCATTGGCTCCTTAGGTATTATTAAGAAAATCAAGCTCATTTTCCTAGGCATTTAAACCACATTAGGTTAACACATTTACCTCTTTTCTTTCAAGACTTCCCACTTGTTTTTCTTTGTTCTTCCTTGATAGAAAATCGGCAAGGGCTTTTATCACTTGTCAATCTTCTAATCAATACACATATAAGGGTAATGAGCATTAAGTTTAATACTCCAACTCATAGTTAAACCCTAGGTTTACATATGTGTCTTAAAAACACCAAAATTTGATGATTACCTTTGGAATGGAAGAGATTTGGAATTCAGAGCTTGGTTAAGTAGCAAGATGGACTCCTCCTAGTCCTTTGAAGTTTGAATTAAGCTATGAAGAGAGCAAGAAAAGCACCATTGTGAGGTGAATTTTCGGACACATACAAAAATGAAGGAAACATCATTTTTCTTGAGTTTCCTTACCTTGAAGCAAAGGAGAACAATTATATGTGAAAAGGTGAGCTCAAGCTCCATCAATGGTGAATCTCCTTGGCACCAAATGAGGCTTTTGAAGATTTGAAAAGATAGAAGTGTAGAGCTTGCTCCAACTAGAAGAATGGTGGTCTTGAAATTGAATTTGACCATGGAGCTAGGAGTTACAAGATCAAAGATGGATTTGGTGTGGTACTATTGCAAACCGTAGAAGAGAGCATGGAGGAAGAACCGTGTGAAATGAGAAGGAAGAAGAGAATGAGAAGGTAAGTTTGCTTTTGGAAGATATTTATGTTATAAAGTAACTTTCTTCCTTTACTTACTTTTCCTTCCTTTCCTTAATTGATTTCTTTTACATGTTGGTGACTCACCATAACAAAAACCGGCCCCCATTAGTAGTCTAGGGGTATGATAGTCTTTGTTGACCAATTTAATTACTTATAACAACATATGTTACAAACTAGCTTATTTTAGTTACTATTCACTAAAATAAGGCACATAGATGTGAAATTTTTGATTTCCCATTGATATAGACTTCCAAATGTGATACTATATAGTACACATGTTAATTAAAGAGTAATGATGGACATTTAGCCATTCAAAACTCATTTACAAGAAAATTTTTCAAAAACGTGCTTTAAGACTCCTTAAAGCACATTTTGGTTTTAACTTGTTTTCAAGCTTGGTTTTCTTTGGTAATTGATTTAATATGTTCATTAACATATTTATAAGGTATAGGTATGACCATTAGGTCTTATACAAATTTATCCCAAGCTTAGAGCACATTTTTGCTCTTATTGACTTTAAGGTATTTATTTGTGTTTTGTTTGGTTTCATTGTCTACCAAAGTTTCCTAAGGACTTAATTTGCCGTGTTAAATCATAATTGACTATTATTTAGTCTTGGTAGGTTCTTTGGGTCCTAACCAAGTTCACTCCTAGCTTAGAGCATGTTTTTGCTCAAACCGTATCCTAGTGCTTTATTGCATTTTACTATGGTTTAAATTGTTCACTGATGTTTCTAAGGCACTTTTTAGCCTTTACATACCATAGTTTAAATGTTTAACAACATATCAAGGTTTGGGGTATTTCAATCTACCCCCCTTAAAAGAACTTCGTCCTCGAAGTTCACACTTCCCACACATCATTAGATTAGAACACAGGAATCACTTGGAAATAAACTTCCATAACCCAAACATATTTTACATCACAACCTTGGACTTAATGTTCCGGGTAACATATTCACATCCATACATAACATAACATACTCACATGATAACCTCGGACTCAATGGTCCGGGTATCTTAACAACATTTACACATACATAGCAACCCTTAGACTCTCTGGTCTTGGGTAACATAACAACATTTAGACACATAGGTCTTGATAACATAACAGCCTTTAGACACGTAGGTCTATATAACACAACACATTTAGACTCATAGGTCTTAATAGCATACACTTTAGGAACTCAAGGTCAAAATAATATTTATTACACATACCACACAACATGTCATAGCATGTATAACAATCAAAAATATCTTTGATATACACTGTGATCCCGCAGAACCCGGTCGCGATGGACACCTTCCGTCCCCGTGCCTTTGGGAGATCAAACAATCACTTAAATTTGAAATTTTTTCCTTGTGAGGTTAAGTAAGAAAACTTTAATTATGTAAAGTATCAATCGACGTTTTATAAATACCAATTAGAAATCCTTTTTGAAAACACACACAACTCCAAGTCCAACTTATGGTCTTTACTTCTTTTCTTAGCGTGGTTAATTGTGACCACTTACAGGGAGCTTCGAGAATCATCCAACCCTGATGTGATCAGCATCAGTGTTGAACTATCCTTCCACCCCAATTTGTGTTCGGCTTCCCTCGATCTCATGATAATCAAGTTTCACCTCCCACTTCAATTTCAAGCATCAATTAATCACTCATTTCCAATTTTCCATCTTTTTTATCATTCTAATCATGATCATACATCTCCAAGGGATAGAACTTCATCTATCAATTATTTCCATACACTTTAATGTTGTTACCTAGGAATCTTATTCTCACTAGGTTCTAGGTCGGTTTCATAACCTTTCATGAATCACTATATAGTATATATATATATATATATATACACATATATTTTATCAAAATACAACACACAGTTTCACATTTATACACTGTCGGGGTTTTGTTCCCCGGGAGTTTCTCTACTCCCCACACTTGTATTATCACACCACTGTTAACAAATAAACACACTTATCACAATGGTATTCGCATCTTCTGTGCGCAATTACCACAATTAAACCCTGAATGAACTGTATGTTTACATAACACACACACCAATCATCAAAACAAATTATTTTGTGCTATGCACAACATAAATCACGTACACTTGTACGGTAATACACACTAAGTGGTTTTACGCTCTACCCCCCTTAAAAGGGATTACGCCCACGAAATCAATCACTAAACATTGGCTTAAAATGTTCTACCGTCGTGAAGTGTTTTAACTTCCACGCGGTCTATTACACAATGGATTCTGATTGGAGGATCTTAACCATATTGGCGGTTTAGTTCCTAAACCAAGAATTCTCATTGGAGTTTGTTCAAACTCTTAGTTGGTTTCGATTCTGGCCTGTTAGGCTTCTAGGCGTTAATAATTAGCCATTCGCTCATGTTCACCATGTACATTCAACACTTGAATCACTGGCTCACTAGTTTCTGCTGTGAAACTCTAATAACTGTAGAGCTTAATTGCCCCATTTGTTATTCTTACTGTGTTGTACATCCCCAATTGTCACCTTCATCTTGGTAACAATGGTTTCTCAACTGACGCGTGGTATCTTTTACCGTTAGCGAATTTGGTGAGTTATAAACTTTCTATCCACTTCCATAACAATTTACTGTGTAAATAGTTATGTATTTCACAATGATTGACTTGTTCCCTTCTGACTTACTGTCGGTTGAGATTGAGCTACTACCTAGTGTGTAGTGCTCTCTCAGCTATTTACAACATTTGGGGTATATTCCATACCGATATTTGGCAGTTAGTGCTGCTATAGTCACTTGTTGTTAATCATATCTCCACATTTGGTTTTGTACAAGTACTTTTTTATTGGTGCGGCCTTGCATTTCCTATGCATCGGCCATTATAACATTATTGCTCCACAATTAACATGTTTCCAATTCCTAGCTATCCCACTCGATCATTACTGCGCAAGTGCAATACCAAAACACTCAGTCATACAGAGTGCAGAGGCATAAACTCTTGACAGTAAATCCCTTATGCGACTCGCCATGGAATTCACACTGAGTTCCTCATCACATAGTACCTACCACTGGCTTATTGCCCAGTCTGTTTAACATCGCTTACCTTGCATCTCCACTGAGTTTAACTCATAACTGGTCTTATCTGCCACGTTATTACTCAATAACATTGATACAACGGTCGCCGGCCGCGAACCGTGCTCTTACTCATTGCATAACAATAACTTACATGGTATTTACTGTCACATTAACTTCCACACCTATACTTATATCATTCACATTATGGTTCGTCATTCATTTGGATGACTACCGAATGCTCCTTGAGCATTGATCATTCAAGTCACAAGCCGGTATTATTCAGCTCGGTGTTTCACTTTATACACACATACTACTAAACTAATTGCTCTCAAATCATAATAATATTGTCCACAGCATATTTCTTGAGCTTGGTACACATAACTACCGCTCCAGCGGTTTCACAATATCGAGAGGTATCCCCACTCTTAGTGCAGTGGTTCATTCTCCACTCTATTCACTTATATAACATAAACTTCTGCAATCAATCTAATTTACATAACACATTTTATTTGTGGCCTATAAGCCTTATTTGCCTTGAGCTACGCTCATTGTAGGCTGTCCACACACATGTACTTCTCTGTACAATATTACATGGTTTGGATGTTATATTGAGCTCCATGACAAGGTCGTTGCATTCCGTTTCCTTTCATGGGATGCCCCTTAGGATTGTCAGTCCGTCTCCTGACTACTTATATCTAAACTGGGTGTTAGTTTCAACCCTTGTGTTTCTGTCACGTTATTTCGTGCAACAATTGTTGATGCGAACACCCGTTAAGGATTGCTCCTGGGTGTTGCTAAGTCATGCCATTACATCTGGTTCGCACTTATTGGTATATTTAGTTAGCCACGCCGTTTGCGTTCTTAACTGGCTTATTATCTCCTCCTATGAAGATCAACATTTCCTGGTAGTGTAGGTACTCATTATGGGAGTTTCATCCCGTTCATTGCACATTAATGTGTCCACATTAGGCATCTGTTTAGCCATGGACAGGCTGGGTCATCGTTCCAGCTAACGTGTTTATCCCTGAGGATCCTTAAGACGTATACGATGTCTTACATTACAGTTGGTGCACTTCGCGCCTCCTGACTCTTAAGCATTTCGTTGAAAGGAATTCACTAATTCCTTTAGTCTCGTTAACTTAACTGAGTTCCTTAACTTCAACCATTCATGGTAATCCTTAGTTCTTGTTTGACTTATACTGCTGACCGTAGTATGGAGTCGACTACTTCCCGTGTTCCGGACTCTACTCGTATACATATGTGGGGTACCATACTGATACATTGCTACTTACCCAACTAACCCATAAGTAGGTCTGTCAGGCCCACAAGCTCCTATCGGAGTGCGGTCGTCCCACATTACAGTTGGTACACTCGTAGTGTCCGTCACACGCCTAGGTGAAGTATTCTGTTGTCAACTCCCTTATATTGTCCCATGACAATATTCATTCCGTGCTTCCCGAATTTAATCGAGGGAAAGTTTATCCATTGTTGAATTCTTATCAACTGCCCTTGGTTTTACTGGTTTGGTTTAAAAGAAGGTTAGAAAGAAGTGTTGGTTTGAAAGAAAATCTGGTTTTGAAGGAAAAGAGTTTGAAATAAATCTGAGTTTGAAAGAAAATTTTCATGGTCTCACAACATCTTCTTACCTTAATCAAGTCTAGCTTCTTGCTGACTGGTGTACTTACAATTACAGAGGTTAGGCTAACAGGCCCTTCCACTGTTATGACGATCACATTTAACCTTATGGTACTTTACCAAGTACTTTGTAGTGGTTATAAATTTCCCGAACAGCCCTGTTATAGCAGCACTTGCCATGGCAAGTGCGCCATGCTAACGGACTATCGGTTCAACACATACCGGTTGTGGTATTGTTTTTACCCGTACTGTCATCAGTGGCCTTGTTGGCCCTCATTGATCTTACTGTCTTGATAATAACTCCTCTAGGTGACTTCTCACTGTCTTCACCTGATAATCATCAACTAGGGTGTTTCCCATTCTGGGAGACCCCCTTTTCTTTTGTATTGTTTCCTCTTCGTAGCCCGTTCCACGTATTTGTCGTGGTTACTGAGACTTGTCTCTTGTTTGGGCACGACGTTGTAGTTCCTTGTCGGTTGGTATACCGTTGGTGTATTATTTATCAACTGTGGTCCCGTAGACACTCGTCTTGGGTTTCACTAATCCACTTTCTGCCTGTTGCACGGTTGGTGCGTTGCAAGCTGGTTATTCTCGACTGCTCGGCATGTCGACCCAGGTTGCCGGAAATTCTATTCTTCTGTACACAAGATTCTTCATTCTTCGCTATCAAATGCGGTTAACATTGTTCAGATGGAAACCGTCTCCGGGATTCCCAGTTTTCGGGATCTACCGTATGACAGGTTCTCCGTACCCTTAGAGGTATTCAATAACAGCCAGATCGGGTATTCCCGAGTAAGAGAGGACTTCCATCTCTCTGGCGTTGTTTCCCCAAGTTATAAAACAGGGATTGTGAAGGGTGGGATGGATATTGTAGGTTTCCAGTACACACTGGTTACTCCTAACTAGCGTATCACTCACGCTATCACTCAACCCTTAACCCAAAGTACTAAAAACCTAACTCGGTACTTCCTAAGCTCGGTAATTCAGTCATCAGAGCGATACTTCGCTCTGATACCACTTTTTGTAACACCCCATCCAACAACATGCACATAACAACATTCTGCAGTGGAAAGTATACTACTTCACATAACTTAACTCGTTGGTGTTACACGCCGTTAACCACCCACGTGGCTAACAAGGCTATTACATTTACATTGTACCGGTCTGATGGGCTAGATTCCCGAGCAACTGTACATTACTATACCTTTTCATTAACAACAACCAACATACATAAGCCTTCCAACTGTACCGAGTATTTACAAATTGATGCCGATAACAGTTTCGGTCTTACTACACCTACTGTATATATACAACTTAAATGATTTCCCATGTACAACGACTACCCCGTCCTACTCTCGAACGGCTTCCAGCTCTTGTACCTGAAATAGGAAAAGAAGAGAAAGGGTGGCCCCAAGGGGCTCAGCACCTTTGCTGGTATGGTAATCCCGCAGCCCACATGCTACCGGGCCACGCACAACTAATTGTCGTCTTAGCATGCGGTTGATTATATTTAAATCATGCATGCAATTGTAAACACACAACACATAACATTTCGCCTCTATGGGCTCAACAAACGGATAATACATCCTTACTTGATAAGTCACTCATGGTATTCATTATCCCTAGAGTGTTCCTCCTCCAATGGAGCTACTTCCTTAATAGACGACACTTACCCATAAATCGGGTTATCCTTAAATGCCTCTTATCACAAACTGGGATTCATTTCCATGATCCACACACTCCATATTTTACAACATATAACATTCCTCACATAACAAAACATAACAACACTTTTCACGTTTCGACGTGCACATGATAACATCGCAATAGAAATTGCATTACAACAACATCACATAACATTACGGGAACGGTCCTCTTAGGAACCGACCCAAACATTGTTAATTCACTGGTGAGCCTAGAGAATGAAGTCACCCTCATGATAAGCTCGTTATACAACAACAACAACACTCATTACCGTCCTAATTGTCGGACGAGTAACTTAAGTTAAGATGGTTTGGGTTTGGAGGCCCGAACACACCACACAAACACATGTTCCCCCTAAACCGATCATAAGTCAGAATAGCTAAGCTTTGGAATAAGCTAATGGGAGATCATAACCCGTGAGGGAAACAACCATAACGGAGAGAAGGGTAAGGCTAAGAAGGATACCCACTCCCAAACAACGCGCGACCGGCCTAACCGGATTCCTCACCACTGTTAGTACATACCTACTTTTAGATATTAGTTAGAACCCCACTATGGAGTCTATCACATTCACACATTATACAACATTACTACTGGGTTAAACATACGAGAGAGGTCCTTACATACACACACACAAATATCACATAATTAACACACGCATAGCCGTGGTTAAACGTCCCATGGTTTGGGTCGTTTAGTCCGAATACCGAACTCTCATGTGGTCCTAGACTCAGTTAGCTAAGGTTAGCACTTCCGAGGTTAAATGGTATCGGAGTTGAACACGCCACATATATGAATTACTGTAAACTCATTTCATGTTTTATCTTACAACGTGGCAAACATACAGAAAAACACATTGGCATACAAGCCGGTGTAATCCGGTAGGACACAGGTTGCAAGAAAACCATACCTGTCACCGGAGTCCACTTTATCATGTCCACTTATGTTCCTCGAGCAATTCTCGGACAACTGATAACATTACACGTACTTTTATTAACATCGGGGTAACATGATTGTTTAAAGTCTAATGCTTATAACTTATCCCCGTTAATGTAGTTATATAACTTCACATTTTAACTTGTTTTACTTTTACATTTTAATACAACTTTTCCCCCACTATATTGTCATTATAACTCACTTAACATGTCCTCAACAATCTTATAACATCATTACTTAATAATCCCCATCATCCTATAACCTTAAACAATGTTTTTGGTCTGACCGACCTTACCGACCGACCTTGCACAAGGTCGGTCCATTCCAGAACACTTTACCGTCAAAATTTCTACTCCGACCGACCTTGTAAGTTCGGTTGCATGTTCGGTCCATTCCCGAGAGTTTCTTCCCTTTGAAAATTCAGGCCCGACCGAACTTGCCAAGTCCGGTCCCATGTTCGGTCGATTCCAGAAACTTAATTCGTACACAAAATACAAGCCCGACCGACCTTGCAAGTCCGGTCCCCAAGGTCGGTCCATTCTAGAAACCAATTCTCGCAGGGTAAACTGGGCTTGACCGACCTTGGCAAGTTCGGTCGCAAGGTCGGTCTGCTCCAGACCCTTATTTTCCATTGCCCATTTAACTCCAAACTTCACCTCATATATCCTAATATGTCCTAACCTCATTTGGGCACTTCAAACACATCTTTAGCCATGTACTAAATTCCTTAAATCACCCACCAAAACTATCTTTATCATTCCACAAACTCCTTATAAAATCTCTTAATACTTGTACATTTTTCATTTGGTTTTCTAAGTGGTATTTCACCTATAATGACCACTATGCCAAGATGTTTCCTCTACACCTTAGCATCATCTCTCAACATCTTTTCTTACTGCCAAATCTCCTTGTCCACATTTTACCTAAACATCATTTATTCCTTGGATATCAACATTACCTAAACCTTAAACAAACTTCTCCAAGACTTTAATACATTCCTCAAAAACCCACATTGAATTCCTAGTACTTCCAAGATAATACCTAAATCCTTGTATCACTCTAAATCACCTTAATACATGCTTTCTTCTCTAGTAAAACATTTGTTCACCTTTAACATTTCCTAGTTCACCAAAAATTATTTAAAACACTTAGGACTTCTTACACATTTTCCAAATTTTGGCATAGCTTCTCTTGTATATTCTCTTATCCAAACACTTAGGTTTTTACCTTATTCCATTCAAGAACACCTAAAATCCATTAAGGACTTCCTCACACACATAACTTCACCAAATTTACACTACATCACAATATAGTGCATAAACTTAATTGCTTGGCACTTAGGCCCTTAAATAACATGGCTCTTAGGCCCTTAAATAACATAAACCTTAAACACTGAATTTCCCACATAAATAATGCCTTTGACCTGCAAATACACCCAACAATACATATGCCCTTAATAAACTCCTTGAGAGCATTTTACTAGCTCATTTGCCATTGGCTCCTTAGGTATTTTATTAAGAAAATCAAGCTCATTTTCCTAGGCATTTAAACCACATTAGGTTAACACATTTACCTCTTTTCTTTCAAGACTTCCCACTTGTTTTTCTTTGTTCTTCCTTGATAGAAAATCGGCAAGGGCTTTTATCACTTGTCAATCTTCTAATCAATACACATATAAGGGTAATGAGCATTAAGTTTAATACTCCAACTCATAGTTAAACCCTAGGTTTACATATGTGTCTTAAAACACCAAAATTTGATGATTACCTTTGGAATTCGGAAGAGAGCTTGGTTAAGTAGCAAGATAGGACTCCTCCTAGTCCTTTGAAGTTTGAATTAAGCTATGAAGAGAGCAAGATAAAGCACCATTGTGAGGTGAATTTTCGGACACATACAAAAATGAAGGAAACATCATTTTTCTCTGAGTTTCCTTACCTTGAAGCAAAGGAGAACAATAATATGTGAAAAGGTGAGCTCAAGCTCCATCAATGGTGAATCTCCTTGGCACCGAAATGAGGCTTTTGAAGTTTAAAAGATAGAAGTGTAGAGCTTGCTCCAACTAGAAGAATGGTGGTCTTGAAATTGAATTTGGACCATGGAGCTAGGAGTTACAAGAGATCAAAGATGGAGTTTGGTGTGGTACTATTGCAAACCGTGTGAAATGAGAAGGTAAGTTTGCTTTTGGAAGATATTTATGTTATAAAGTAACTTTCTTCCTTTACTTACTTTTCCTTCCTTTCCTTAATTGATTTATTTTACATGTTGGTGACTCACCATAACAAAAACCGGCCCCCATTAGTAGTCTAGGGGTATGATAGTCTTTGTTGACCAATTTAATTACTTATAACAACATATGTTACAAACTAGCTTATTTTAGTTACTATTCACTAAAACAAGGCACATAGATGTGAAATTTTTGATTTCCCATTGATATAGACTTCCAAATGTGATACTATATAGTACACATGTTAATTAAATAGTAATTATGGACATTTAGCCATTCAAAACTCATTTACAAGAAAATTTTTCAAAAACGTGCTTTAAGACTCCTTAAAGCACATTTTGTGTTTTAACTTGTTTTCAAGCTTGGTTTTCTTTGGTAATTGATTTAATATGTTCATTAACATATTTATAAGGTATAGGTATGACCATTAGGTCTTATACAAATTTATCCCAAGCTTAGAGCACATTTTTGCTCTTATTGACTTTAAGGTATTTATTTGTGTTTTGTTTGGTTTCATTGTCTACCAAAGTTTCCTAAGGAATTAATTTGCCTTGTTAAATCATAATTGACTATTATTTAGTCTTGGTAGGTTCTTTGGGTCCTAACCAAGTTCACTCCTAGCTTAGAGCATGTTTTTGCTCAAACCGTATCCTAGTGCTTTATTGCATTTTACTATGGTTTAAATTGTTCACTGATGTTTCTAAGGCACTTTTTAGCCTTTACATACCATAGTTTAAATGTTTAACAACATATCAAGGTTTGGGGTATTTCAATGACCGGCTAGGATTACGCCCAATCCATCCAGCCTTCCAACACCTTCGCCACGCACCAACAAACTTGCTTAAACCGAATGGGACAAAGAGGAACTTGAATGCATTACCGCCCTCAGTTTGACTCAGCCAACCATCCACGAGAACCCCTTCAACCACTCCCCTCCAAGAGTAGGTTTGGAGCTGGACAACTCGCGCGACTTCAGCCTGGTTAGATCTTTGGCACTCCCACACTTCGCCAATCCACAAGAACAAGGAGGGAACTTTCGGAACTCACTTGCTTGCTCAGGGACTCTAGCAAAGGTGAAGTCTTTAACCTTGGTCACTTCTGATTTCGAACTCACTCATGGGGTAAGGAGATCAAGAACACCATGTTCTATCTTTCCCCTAACTCTCTTGGAAGAATAAGGAGTAAAGGAATGACCTTTGATCTTAACTTTGTGAGGAACGGAAGCTTAGCTCTCTTTGGTTGCTTAGGATTGATCTTCGGATTGCTCTTGGGAGGATTTCTATGTCTCACCACGTTCTCCCTCTCCTTATAATTATAAGGGAGTGAGGCAACCAGAATCATAACAAACTCTAGAGATAAGTGGCGTCAACTATCACAAAGATAAAGGCACTTTTATCTCCTAGTTTGTTTCCTAAATAAGTGTCGCCCATGGTTAGCTAAACCCTTGACATCTTATCTCAACCAACTTCCTATATTAGTGCCGCCCCTATTATCTCTCCTTAGAGATAGGCTTGGCCACTAATATCTCAACAAAGTAACAAGATTCCTCCTTTTTCTCTCTTAGGCGCATAAGGTGGTTATAACCAAAATAGTTAGGATTCACCCTTAAAACTAGCCTTGTTATTTACCCAAGTAGAGGAGAGAATATCTCAACCCCCAATGCTTATCGCCATAAGATAATCAAGCCCACTTTTATCTCTAGGCTGGTGAGATTGCTTAGGAATCAAAGTGTCTAGATTCACTTTAACTGATTCCTAAAATCAAGGAAAGAACTTTAACCTCTTCCCACAAAAATCTCCACCACCTACTAAGATAACCAGCAGCTTTAGATTCTTCCCATAAGTATCGAAACCAACCTTAACCACTTAGGTAAGGGAGATAATCATGGAAGGGATCCCAACAGAATCTAGCACAAAAATAGCATACAAGATGCATTCCAAGGACATTCGGGCAAACCCTGAAAACTAGGGTTTCTCGGGTGACACGACGCCTAGCGCCCAGCGCGCGCCCGTGCTTCCCTATGCCTCGCTGCTGCCTTAGCGCCCAGCGCTTGTAGCATGTCCTAGCGTGCCCAAGCACACCCTAGCGCCCAGCGCCCGTGTCTTGGCATCGCTCGCACTTGCCTTTGTCCTCGATGCCACGGCTTTGTGCCCAAGCGTGCCCTAGCGCCTAGCGCTAGCGCCTTGGCACTGCCCGTGCATCTTGACACACCCGTAAACAAGCTCATGGCCCATGTCTAGACTTGGCCTAGCATCACCCAGCGCCCCTAGAACATGTCCTTAGCCTTGTCACCGTGTCGTGGCCCTCGTCACCCGACGTTGCCACGCGCACCTAGTCACAGCCAACGCCCGTGCCCAGCACTGCAGCGTCCGTGTCTTAGGATGTCGTGCTTGTCAAAGCTAACTTGGCCCCGTTGTAAGCTTGTCTTAACCCAGTCAAGACCAAGCCACAGAAACACATTGGGAAGTATGGCAACTTATGCTTGTGCTCTTCCTTCTCTTGCCCTTTGGCTATGACACCCAGTGTCATCATTGGTATTGCTTGTGACTTGCATGATCCCCCAGGGACCAACCGCCACATGTCAAACCCCAGTCATGAAGACCGGTTCCACCCACTTGCATTCAAGGTGAGCCCAGCTCACTGCCAAGTACCTGAGTCCCAGACTCAGTACCTGAGCCCAGGGTCCCGGACCCATCACTTGTCTCCCGCGCGTCACGGCCAGCTCTCAGCGACGCAGCCCGCATCTTTGATATGCGTAGCCCCAAGACACCCACATGCTAACTCGGTAAGCCCAGCTCCCAAGTCCTCCTTGCATTGAGTAACACTCGGTGATCACCACAACCATTGAGTTCCTTAGATCGTTGGGGGTGAGGGTTCAGTGCTATCACCCCTGGAGATTGGATTGTGACATCCTCCCCCAACCAAGCTTTGGCGTCCTCGCAAAGCCTCGAGTGGTCTTGGTCTTAGGGACATTGAACCCCAAGTATTTTCCTTCACAAGTTGTATGATGTGGCGCCTTCACGCCTCCCTTTGAATTTTAGCTTGGTGACATCCCATGGCCATATGTCCACCACGCTTCCTCTGTGCCTACACACTCATCCCCCGGGGAAAATGAGCACAACTTGCCACATAGGATGGACATCAACTCCTCAAGTTTGGCCAATCACATCCTAGTAAGCCATGAAAGTTTGCCTCCTCGGGCAAGACCATCTTCTTGGAAACTCCTCATTAGTCTCCTCATATGGCTTGGCAACTCTTTCATCTTTTAGTATCTTCAACGTCTCTTTTGTCTATCTTTGTGAGTCCTACATCACTTCATAGACAAGCATAACGTTAAGATACACATAATCACAAAGTATCTAGAATTGTTACCTCGGACATGCGTGTCCTGGTGCCTTGCGCCCAGCGCAATCACACATCAAGCCTTACGCCCGCAGCGCCTCGCACCAATCTTCACATGGCCTTGCGCCTGCTGCGCTTCGCGCTCGATCACGCCACGTCTCGCACCTCGCGCGCCTCTATTTGTCAAGACCTTGTCATCCTTGTCGATGCTCTGCGCGCCCAGCACGCCCATGCCATCGATCCTTGGTACGCCTCGCGCACCATGACTTCGTCTTTGACACCGCGCCATCGTAGTGCGGCAAGTCCCGAATCCTGGGACCTCACTTGGATCCTGGATCCTCTCTTGATCCGCTAGGGCTTCACCTTGACACCAAGTCCATGACTACTCCAATCTTCATCATGACTCGCGTGAACGCCCCTCTAATTCCCAGCCTCGTATCCCAGATACAACTCCAAAGGGAAATTAGGGTCTTCTAGGCCATGCTCGTCCAACTCGCCACTTACTTCCCCCAATCTGATCTTGCCAATTGTTCCTCAACTTTAGATGGATGGTTAGGCTGCCCCAACTGAGCTTGGGTACCTTCCTAACCTCGTTTCTCTTTCTCCCTACCGAATTAGGGTCTTTCACGCCACATGTGTTCACAACCTTACATGCGGTGATGAATAGCTCCTTGTCTCTTGCTTTAGGAGTCCAACTCCTAACCACAATTCCACTACTTCCATGTTCCTTTCTCACCAATAAGGCACAATGCTGCCCTCACTCTCACATGAGTGGTGTTTATGCAAACACAAGCGAAGTATGAACCAAAGAAACACTTTATTCATCCAAACAAGGGAAAAGGAGTTTACCATTGTTACGATTGACCAACAACCCAACAATGAAACTAAACAACCATCTCAAAATAGGAACAACCTCTTAAGCCATACACTTAAGGAAACAATAGCCCATCGCCATATAAAGATCATACTCATTCTCACTTGGCGGTCTTGAATGAGAAGGGGAAGGAGGTCCAATCTAACCTTCTTCTACGGTGGCTTCGGTTCTTCTTGAGGAGGAGTACTCTTCGAACCTTGGACAGCATCACATGATAATGGGAAGGATCAGCTCCCAAAGTCTGCCTAGAACATCACTGGCATACCCTCTCATGCCACTCTTATGGAGACTTACTGCGGCCTTGGAGTCGAACAAGAAAGGTGCTCTTAGAATAGTCGCTATGACCGGCTCAACTTACCCTCTCATCACTGTCTCGCACCCCGCGCCTTTCTTTGTCAAGACCTTGTCAGCCTTGTCGATGCTCTGCGCCCAGCACGCCCATGCCATCGATCCTTGGAGCGCCTCGCGCACCATGACTTCGTCTTTGACACCGCGCCATCGTAGTGCGACAAGTCCCGGATCCTGGGACACTTGGATCCTCGATCCTTTCTTGATCCGCTTCTTGGGCTTCACCACACACGGGATCCATGACTACTCGCTAGTCACGATCATGGCAACCACCCTTCTAATTCCAACTTCATGTCCTCAACGACACAACCATATAGAATTAGAACGATAAGACCATGCCTTGCTCTTTCCATCACACCTTGCCATGCCTCCTTGCCTCATGATCTTGTTCCTTGTTTCTCACCTTTAGTTACATAGTTAGGCTCCCCCAACTGTCCTTGGGTTACCTCCTAACTCCTTTTCCCATACAATAATGATATTACAAGCGTTAATGAATCTTTCCTTTTTACAACTTGGAGGAGACCATCTCCTCATCTTACTTCCATGCTCCCATTGTATTAATTAGGGCACACACTGACCTCACTCACCATGAGTGCATAATACAAACACAAACAGAAGGAAACTACTTTATTCATTAAATGGGAAAAACCAGTTTACATTGTCGCGATCGACCATCAATCCAACAATGAAACAAACCAAAATAAATCAACTTAATGAGAAACACCCCTCGAATCAAACATCAAGAAGACAAGGGACCATCCCCGAACAAAAGATCATAAGCTTCATCACTCTGAGGCATCGAATGAGGAGGAGAAGGCGGCGCAATCTTCACCTTCTTCAATGGCGGTCCTACCTCCTTCTGAGGAGTAGGAACTGGTGTAGGACTAGGAGCAGCATTCCAAGGATTATAAAGGGAAGGATCAACTCCTTTAATCCATCTGGCCTGTCTCTCGGCATACACTCTCATGCCATTCCTGTGGAGGATAGCTTCGGCTTCAGCAGCGAGTAAGAATGGAGCTCCCAAGATCATAGGATTAGTAGTCCTGCCCACCAAGTTAAATTCTTGCGTGTGCGACCACTCCCCAAGCTGGATGTAAACTTTGGTAACACCAAGAATATCTTCCCGGTTCCCGTTACCAACAATCACTGCTCGCCCACTGACCTTGCTTATAGGCAGCCCAAGTACCTCGGCTAGGTGATGACTCATAAGGTTTATCTCTGCCCCCGTATCAACAAGAGCCAAAAACCCTGCTCGCTCATCCACCAAAACCTCAACGTACAGCAGCCTACTTCCCGGAGCATTAGGAGCGAAATCAACATGCCCATGCCAATGGAAATCCCGGACCACTTCCTTACCCTTAGCCGCATCACTGATCAAGTGTCCTTTTCCTTTGCATGCGAAACATCCTCTCCTATCTACCAATCTCTTAGCCTTTTTGTTAGTTCCACCATCCACAGGATTGTAAGGGGGTAAGTCTTCCTCTGAAGACCACTCACTGAGCTCTACCTCGGCCTCACCCTTACTCAACTTAACCAAGTATTCTTTGTACACATCATCGAACCCCACAACTTCAGAAAGAGCTTCACTATGCCCTATCTTAGGACCACCTGTCCTCTTCGGCCTTACAACAATTTCAGGCTTAAGTTTGGGTCGAGATAGTACTGATCATGAACATCATGCTAACGAACCATGACTGCTACGAGAGAATCCATCTCCAACTCTGCCCCTCTTTGCACACGGCCGGTTCTTTGCTTGCTCTTGGTCACCTCCTCGCTTGGCAACAATCAAAGGTCTCACCTTTATTGTTCCATCATCAGCCCTAGTCACCTCTTGCCATGGTGCGCTATGGAAAACACCTCCACTCTTCTTGTGGTGGCTTCTCCTCTTGGTGACTCCACCGTGCGCTTTGGGACTCAAACCCTTGGCTTTGACTCGAGCCTCTTCCCCTTCAACTTGTTAGAATCATAAAGCTTTGGAGAAGGAGATGTGTGAGGATAACCGAAGCAAACCTGACCTGCAGCTTTGAAGGACTCACTTGCGCACTCGGCTTGCGCTTTGCCAACCCCATAACCAGCCACGTCTTGATCTTGTTCTTTCGCCTTCACCACTCTTTCTAAGGGAGGTTTACTGCCCCTTAGACTCGTCTCTGTTCACCATCCGTCTCACCATCAGAAGAGGAACTTGGAGGCGTCAAGGTTGCACCTTTTTGCATGCGCTTGGCCCTCTCTTCTTCTAACCACTTCTTCCAACGCAAATTCCTCAAATGACCACCACAACAGCTTGCTGGTCTCATCTTTAAGTTGTTGTTGAAGGAAAGGTCGAGACTTTGAAGGAGAAACACAACGTGGAAGGAAGAACACAAGTGATCAAAATCGCACCTTTATGGTTTGTTGCTGGCGGCACTGGTTATCTGGCGTCTGCAAAGGTCGAATCTTTGCACAACTGTTACACTTGGGAAGAACGCGGCTACCCCATTGCAGATGAGGAACTTGTAAGGATCGGAAAGTCTAGAACCTCGAAAAGAAATTCTTAGGAAAATACTACTCTAAGCATCAAGAGTATCATCACGACATTTGCACACACGACCATACTCACGAGATATTGACCCACATCCCTCCATGAGTGGAAAGTGATTCACACATTCCAGTTTAACAATCACTCAAGATCGAACCGAAGATGTCTTATATTCGTAAACCTCATATTAATAGAGATAGGGTCTTACCTTCTCTCCCAAAAATTGCATACACATTTTGCATCGTATCTAGCATTTAATATTTACATGCATCATAATCATTTCATCTTTAACATCCGACTGGTAAGAACTCCACCTAGTCTCGTTGAAAGTTGACTTCAGTTACAATTGTTGAAGCATAACTTTTGGTCAAAAAATGTCAACTAGAGCCATTCCAGGCCATCATCGAGCTATATCTAAGCCTTTTCGGAGTTATCACTAGCTATCCTCGAGCTACATCGAACCAAACTTAAGCCATCCAAAGCCATATGAAGACAATCTTGGAGTTATTCAATGTCATACTCGAGTCTCATTGACACCACTCTTAAAACCAAGTTAGAGCCATGCGGGAGCCATCCTCAAATATTGAGACCATCTTCAGAGCTACACAAGAGTCATCCCAACAAATTGAGAATAATACGGGAGCCACCTCAACTCCATATCGGAGCCATTTCGGCACCAGGGCCTTGCCTATAGAGGATCGAACTACGTATGGTCTGATCTCAATACGGAATTGAGTGCGTAGGCAGCCCGTTCAGGGTGCGACCACATCAAAGGCGAAAACTCCCCTTTTCCCCTCGGTGTCATCGAAGTGAACCAACCAAAGCATCGTTATGCTCAATCGGCACAAGGTCATCCCGAAGCATCCTGGAATCATGTTAGGTAAAAACCTAACGGCAAGTATACCGGTCGATTATAGCAAGTTTTCCTAGAAGTGTCCCTCCAGGTTATCGAATCCAAGGGAGGCAGCGTTTTAGTTTAATTAATATTTAAGAACAAACTAATAAATCGGTACTCCAGTAACAGGGGGTTTTGTTTGTTGAATTGCTAAAGTACGAAACAAGAATGTAAATAAGAGCAAAGGTAATGATATTTTTGATTTAATAAAAAGGGGAAATTCCGGTTTACTAATCCTCCAATTTCTTCGGTTCTTTTCTCAGTGTGTTTACCAAAATCCAGACTAAAATCCTAGATCAGAAATATTCCACGTTCGGTCTCCCGCTCGGTGGAATCTAATTAACAACTAATAAATTTTAACTCTCGTTACAAATTTACTAATTGATAACAGCTTTAAGAAAAATCCAGTTTATTGATCAGTTAATATCCTAGAGGAATTACCATCTCTAAATTAACCGGTATCTATTATCTACCGCAGTTCTCACTTATAAGCAGATAAAGTGATAAAATCCAGTAATTGGCCAAATCACAAGATTTATAAAAATAAATAAGGAACAATACTTTAATCTGTTAAAATGGTAAATCACAAAGATAATGGAACCTTGAATTTGGATTACATAGCAAACCGAAATTTATAAAAACTACTCAGCCATGGAAATGAAAATACTGTAAAAATATGTAAATAACATTAAAGAGGAAGAGAAGAAGAAACTCTGATTTAAGACTCTATAATGGAGTCTTGGTGTATGATCAATGCTTTCTTCTGGTCTTTCTCCAGAAAAGATGGTGAAGTCTTCAACTGCTTTGTGCACTCCAGACCCCTGTGGATGTATGTAGGTGTAGAATGAGGTGGATGATATGAATGGAACGTAGCATGTGAAATGGGAATGGATGGAGTGATAGGTGAGTGTGAATGGGATGGAGTTGTGGTGTTATGCTTCTCCAGAATTGTATGTCTAAAATATGTGAGAATGAGTTCTATTTATAGGACTCATGGATGAGTACGTAGCAGTATGGTGTGGTGGATATGATGCTGGAATTTGTGAGTGGAAAGGAGAATGATCGTGGAGGACAAGGGTGTACAATAATAGTACTGGAAAGGGATTAATGCTGGAAAGAGGGATTAGTGTTGTGAAGGGTGGAATGAAGTGGGGCGGCAGTTTAAGACAAACTTAATCATACTGGGAATATTATGGGGCGGTAGTTTAATATGAAGACGTTCGCGCGCTGCTGATTGTCGGATTCAACTACTTGGTCCGGGACTTAGGCCCTGGTTGAAGTCCCGGACCATTACTGAAAACAAATCGAGAATTCTGCTATGGTGTGGTCCGGGACTTAGGCCATGTAGGAAGTCCCGGACCATGTCTGAAATTGATTCGAGAGTTGAGCGACATTGTGGTCCGGGACTTAGCTCCAGCATCTAGTCCCGGACCAAGCTTGAATTTAGGTCGAGGGTGAATTTCTTGATTCCATTTAGCTTATTTGATTTGCCATGTGTTCCAACAATGATAGGAATGTGTTTCCTTGAGATTAAAACCTGAAAAAGCACACAAAAACCATAAAAGAAGACAATTGCAACAAGAAACATAAAAAATGCTCATAAGACAGAAATTTAGCAGTAAATGATAACAAATTAGGTGTCAAAAGACCATGCAGAAGTAGGTAAATTCCTGACTTATCAACTTCCCCACACTTAATCTTTGCTTGTCCTCAAGCAATTATTGCAATCAAAATGTACCAGAATTTCCAAAGCGGGGATTTATCAGGTCAGGAACAATGTACAAGGAAATCTAACAACAGTCATAAGAAACAACCATTAGTACTGCAGGTTTTCTTAAACAGTGAAGCTAGGGTGTTTTACAAATGCATGAGACTATCATCATAACTATTTAATCCAAACTTTACTCAGGGCTTTACTTTCCATTTGCTTTCCACAATTCATTGGACGACAAGAGGCAAGAAGTAATGTCATATTCCACATTACCTTTCATTGCCACATACTCATAATCAAGGAAGAATTTGTAATAAATTGTTTAGCATGAAAGAACTTTCCTTCCAATTTTTCTGAGTAAGCATTATTCATTTCATCCCCCAGACTTTTTCTCCCCATCCTTGTAGCGGTGTTGGGCCTTCTATCCCAGATCAGATGATCTTAGGTAGATAAGTGATGAGGCTCTCCATGGGCTTAATTACCGAATGGGAGAGGTCTGTTCCGGTTCAGAATAGATTAGCGAAGTACCTTGCCTTTGTCCTTTCCTTCCATTCATTCCAAAACTTTCCAAAGCCCCAAGTTAGTTCAAACAAAATAGTCACAAAATGGTCTCACCTTTTTTTTAAGGAAATAGATAAAAATTTTAACCAAAAACTGACAATACAAGCAGTCTAACCAAAGTTCTTATGACCGAAGTTTCAGATTAAATCTCAAAAAATTTTGCTACTCGTATGTTATTCCCGACTGATGCATCTGACCACAACTGAAAACCAAGTATGTCGAATTAAAAATTTTGTGGAGGGTCATCAAAGGTTAATGAAGTGAGATTAGTAGTGTCAGGAACCACAGAAAATAAGCAATAAACGCACAACCCCCTTACTACTAACTTCCCCACACTTAGAAAATAGCAATGCCCTCATTGCTGCATGAATATGATCATAGTGCGAAAGAAAGAATAGAACTCCCCTTTAAAATTGGTGAAGATGACGTCCCCACACTCATGAAAAGGAACGGGCGAGTTAAGGCGTGCTGAAAAAAAAATTCGGCAGAGTCTCCTTTGTATTCTGTCGATATCGCACACAAAATTGGCAATCCTGTTTGAATGAAGCAGCAGCAGACAATATGTTGCAATAAAGTCAAGGATCATAACCAAGCAGTGGCAGTAGTAGGGGTTCCAAAGTAACCATAACAATCCAACAAGTAAATGAAAAGTACCAGAAGATGCAACCTAACAAGCTAAAAGACATTAAAACAGCCAGAGTTAGGAAATAAAAGAGAATCCAAAACAGTAATAACAAGATAAAGTGTCTGAAACGAAAAGATCATAAACCAGCACGAGATCTACTGAGGTGGTGGGTGATCCTGAGGCAGACGCCAGAACTCCAGCTGAGCGAAGCGGGCATCATAATCAGTAAAGCGTGCCTCATAGCGAGCCGCATACTCCGCAAACCGTGCGTCCTGTCCAGCTGTATACTCCGTGTACCGTGCGTCCTGCCCGCCCTCATACTCCCTCTATCGAAAGTCCATCTGAGTCATGTGAGCAGCAAGACCATCGACCCGTGCAGTGATCATCCCCTGCCAATCAGTAAACTGACGAAACATCTCGTCATATCCCGGTGTAGGAGCAGTGGTCATCGGTACGTCTGGGATGTCACCACCAACGGCAATAGCGGGGGGGCTCAATCTCAGCGGCGTCATCAGGTCTGGGGGCTCGTGCACCCGGCTGTGCGCGTCGGCGCTTCACCCACTGATCATCTATCTTCTCCCACTGATAAAAGCGCATCATCATTATGTCTATGGGAGACCGGGGGTACTGGGGCTGCTCATCCGAGAAGTCTACCTTAGCATCGATGAAGAAAGACTGGAGGAGGTGTGAGAAGGTAAGAGAGGAGCTACTGTCTACATCAATCACCCGAAGCATCGACTGAAAAAGAAATCCATGCAGGGCAATGAGGAATGCTGCATGTGCAAGCTCGTCATCCAGGAGGAAGCGCAGAACATAGCAGTCGATTGCATTCAGGTCCGCACACTCCCGGGGTAGGACATTATACATTATAATCCCCAAGATCAGACGCTCAAGCGGTGTGGGAAGCTTATCACCGGTAACCACCTGCTTATCCCGGTGGTTGCGCCTCTGGCGGTTCTGAACAGTAGGATCATTCACGATCAAATTTATATAATGCTCCTTAGCTTGTCTCTCACGGAGTTCGTGATTCTCCTGGTCCGCCTCAGTCGGGACCCTAGCCCGATTAGTTATATTCAGAGCACGTCTAATACGGGCGGGATCGACTATAATATCCTTCACCTTAACCCTTGACCTAATTTCCTTACTATCATCACGCACCACAACATTAGCATAGAATAATTTAACCAGCCGCGGATAAAATGTACCACCTCGGTTTAGCAGACATACCCAACCTCTGTCGCTAAATATCCTTTCTAAATCAAATTCAGATATTAATGAAGGACAAACTGACCTTTCAGGAATTATTTTGCGTTCCTTAGCCTGGAACCAATCCCAAGCAGCGTCAGTTAGAAATTCCGAACGGTCCGTCTCGTGGATCCGAAGTGGGGGAGCTGCTGAAGAGGAAGACGCGCCGGCAGTGGTGGGTTTTCAAGCACGTTTGGGTGCCATTGGGGTTTAGGATTAACGAAGTTGGTGTGATTTGTGCGTGGCGTGGGTTGAGTTGTGTGTACGTTTGGTTTCTATGCAGGCGACGTGACAGAGGGTAAGGTGGAGGTTCGATTTTGTTAGTGGGTGTAAAACTAGAGCGGTGGTGCTTGCGGGTGAGGACCTGGTGGTCGCAGGCGCGACGTCGAAGTCGGGTGGGGCGTGGAGTTGGTGCGAATGTGAAACGAGGTGGATACTGGGGCGGTGGTCGCAGGCGCGTCTTCTGATTGTAGGGGGAGTGGGTGCGGTGGTCGGTGCGATGACGTTAGCGAGGGCGGGTGGTGAGGACGTTGGCGAGGGCGGGTGGAGGATTGTGGGGCTTGTTTGTGTGCGGTGGTGGTCGTAGGTGAGACGACAGAGAGGGGGAGAGTGAGGGCGAAGGCGGAGACGGGCGGTGAGGCGAGTACGGGTTAGGGTTGCGGGGTTGAGAATTGGGGGAGACGGAGGTTGAAGACGAGTTTTTTTTTTTAACAGCGATAGATGGTCCGGGACCTAGGGTATGGTTGAAGTCCCGGACCATGTGGTGAATACTGTCCTTTGTATTTTTGCAGTGTCCTCCTTCACATGTCCCTCAAATGCGTGTTCCCTTGCAATCTGTAGGTACACCTCTCAGTAGCTCCTGAATAAAATCAAAAATAATACCAAAGAAAACACAACTAAAAGTAAACATTAGCACCAAGAAAACTGTAAAACTTAAGAAATTAACAGAAAATAAACTTATGCATTGGGTTGCCTCCCAATCAGCTGCCCATATTTTTACGGTCTTTGGCTAGACCTTAGTTTTGTTATCTCAAGAGATTCCAGAAGAGTGAGCCGTCTTTGAAACCTGGTGACACGAACTCCGAGAAGCTTCCAAAACGTTTTTAGAAGACCTGCCAGCATAAAACAGTAGCTGCTCACTTTCTGCATTCAAAGTGATCGTACCATGAGCAACTTCGATTCGAGCGTCGGCTGTTGCTAGGAAGGGTCTTCCAAGGATAATAGAGACCGTTGGATCTGTATCCATGTCGAGTACGACAAAGTCGCAGGGGAAATACAGATGCTCTACCTTAACCATCACATCCTTTGCAATTCCAAAAGGGTAAACCATTGAGCGATCTGCTAGCTGAAGCGTCATTCGTGTAGGCTGTAAGTCTCCAATTTCAAGCTTTTCAAATAAAGTGTATGGCATGAGACTAATCGATGCTCCTAAATCAGCAAGACAGTGGTCGAAGTCGATGTCTCCTATTCTACATGGAATTGTGAAGCTTCCAGGATCTTTGCATTTTTCTGGTAAGCGCTTCTGTATGATCGCTGAACAAGTCTCTGTGAGCTGAATAGTTCCTGTCTCAACTAACTTTGCCTTATTAGATAAAAGCTTCCTTAAATACTTGGCATAGTTAGGCACCCTCGCAACTAAATCAACAAAGGGGATATCAACAGATAGTTGCCGAAGTAAAGTAAGAAACTTATCAAACTCACTATCCTCCTTGGAACGCTTGGTTCTGTTTGGAAATGGAACTGGAGGAGCAACTTCAATTGTAGGTGATGTAGGTGAAGGAGATTTGGTAACTTCATAATTCCGCTCATTCTCTAGCACCGGTTGCTCTATGCTCACCTCAGGCTCAGTAGCTTTACCTTTACCACTCCTAGTAGTTACCTTCTTCGTTGTTTCCTTTTCCTGCAAAGGACATTTGTTAGCCAAGATATCATCCACCAGTGTAGCATAATTTGGCATTAATTTAAGCATATCAGAAAAAGGAATATCTTTAGTTGATTTCTTAAAAATTTTAAGAAATTTTCCAAGCTGTTCATCAAGATCCCTTTTCTTTAACCTGTCAGGAAAAGGAATAGGTTCTTCAAATTTGCGATTGGAAACAGAAGAGTAAGAAGGTTGAGTTTCAGGAGACTCCTTCTCCTTGGATTTTTCAAAAATTTTAATGGAGTCCTTAACCTCTTGTTGAACAGGTAAAGCTGCAACGACAAGTGGAGTATCTTCTTCCACAGCAAAAACAACTTTAGCATACTCTCTTGGATTCATCTTTGGTTGACTAGGCAAAGACCCTGCAGGTCTCTCTGAAAGCTTCTGACTAATTTGAGCCAATTGAGTTTCCATTCTCTTATTGTAAGCCTTTTGTTCTTGCATGAATGCCTTTTGGTTGTTGTTGATTTCATCTTGCTCATTGAATCTGGCTTTTGTTGATGTGATGAATTCGCTCATCATGGCTTCCAAGTCTGAGGAACTACTAGCTCCCTGACTTTGCATCTGTTGGTTCTGAGGGGGTCTCTGATAGGACTGATTATATTGTTGTGGTGCCTTTTGATTGTAGTTGTTGTTCTGAAATCTTTGCTGCTGATATCCCTGATTGCTTTGGTTGTTATAGAAATTTCCTTGCCTGTTCCCCAGGTAATTTACCTCTTCACTTGGTGAAGATGTACACTGACACAAGTTTGAGCTTCTACCACAGTATTCACAAGGTGGATAAACTTCAGGAGATGCTACTGCATTTGACTGCGGGTTCATCGCTGCACACATACGCTCAAACTGTTTTGACATCGCTTCTATCTTGGCAGCCAGAAAAGTACTCGAGTCCACTTCATAAACTTCAGCAGTTTTCTTCGGTGCAGCTTCTCCGGTTCTCGCACCTCCCCACTGATTTGATGCATTGGCAATGGTCTCCAATAATTCCTTGATTCTAGCTATTGGTAACTCCATGAGGCTTCCTCCTGCACAAGTGTCTACCAACAAACGGCTTGAATGATCTAAATATTTGTAAAAGGACTGCTGAATTACCTTCTCTCCCAAGCCATGGTGTGGTATTCTACGCACAATCCCTTTGAAACGCTCCCAAGCCTCAGATAATGTCTCACCGGTGAACTGCTTGACGTTGGTAATCTCTCCTCTCATAGTCAGCATTCGAGAAGGAGGGAAATACTTCACCAAGAATACATTTGCTAACTCCGTCCAGGTAGTGATACTGTTGGGCGTTAATGAGTTTAACCATTCTGCAGCTCTGTCCCTCAGGGAAAATGGGAAGAGAGTCAAACTAGCAACCTCTGTGAAGCTGGTGTAGAGCATGCTCCTACCAATCTCAGGAAAGTGGTGAGATGGACATTGGGATCTTCGGTGACTATCCCGCAGAACTGGGGTGCGTTCATGACCATAGTAACATAGTGCGTCTTGAACTGCCACTGCACTCCTGTTGGCAACGCAGGAATTACTATTGGTGAAATAAGCCCTTCGACGCTTGGGCGGGTAAATCCTTCATGTGCCTCTCCGGATCAAATTCTCCATATTGGATCCTGAGGGGTTGTTTAGAATCTCTTCTTCAACTAATAACTCAGAAATAATCGCCTCTGCTGGTGAACTTTTAGAGCCCCTGCTCAATTGGAGATCCAACCTAACTTTTTCGAATCCTTCTTGTTACTCTGTCTATTTCTGGTTCAATTCAAATTCAGGATTTCCTTCAGAACGAGTTTTAACCTTAAACCAAAATCCTAACTGACAGTGGTGTAAAAGTAAACTCAATCAAGTAAACCAAAATAATACTGGAACCAAAAATGAGACAAATTGCACAAAGCTAAGAAATAAACAAAGGAAAATAAAATAAAATAAAACAAAACAAAAATAACTAAACTAAAAAGCAAAAATAAAACAATATAAAAGAAATTAAAATACCAATATAAAAATTAAACTAAGCAACCGTGCCTCCCCGGTAACGGCGCCATTAACTTGTTGGGTAAAAACCTAACGGCAAGTATACCGGTCGATTATAGCAAGTTTTCCTAGAAGTGTCCCTCCAGGTTATCGAATCCAAGGGAGGCAGTGTTTTAGTTTAATTAATATTTAAGAACAAACTAATAAATCGGTTTACTCCAGTAACAGGGGGGTTTTGTTTGTTGAATTGCTAAAGTACAAAACAAGAATGTAAATAAGAGCAAAGGTAATGAATGCAAGACAGTGGGCAAAATAATGATATTTTTGATTTAATAAAAAGAGGAAATTCCGGTTTACTAATCCTCCAATTTCTTTGGTTCCTTTCTCAGTGTGTTTACCAAAATCCAGACTAAAATCCTAGATCAGAAATATTCCACGTTCGGTCTCCCGCTCGGTGGAATCTAATTAACAGCTAATAAATTTTAACTCTCGTTACAAATTTACTAATTGCTAACAGCTTTAAGAAAAATCTAGTTTATTGATCAGTTAATATCCTAGAGGAATTACCATCTCTAAATTAACCGGTATCCATTATCTACCGCAGTTCTCACTTATAAGCAGATAAACTGATAAAATCCAGTAATTGGCCAAATCACAAGATTTATAAAAATAAATAAAGAACAATACTTTAATCTATTAAAATGGTAAATCACAAAGATAATGGAACCTTGAATTTGGATTACATAGCAAACCGAAATTTATAAAAACTATTCAGCCATGGAAATGAAAATACTGTAAAAATATGTAAATAACATTAAAGAGGAAGAGAAGAAGAAACTCTGATTTAAGACTCTTTAATGGAGTCTCGGTGTATGATCAATGCTTTCTTCTGCTCTTTCTCCAGAAAAGATAGTGAAGTCTTCAACTGCTTTGTGCACTCCAGACCCCTGTGGATGTATGTAGGTGTAGAATGAGGTGGATGATATGAATGGAACGTAGCATGTGAAATGGGAATGGATGGAGTGATAGGTGAGTGTGAATGGGATGGAGTTGTAGTGTTATGCTTCTCCAGAATTGTGTGTCTAAAATATGTGAGAATGAGTTCTATTTATAGGACTCATGGATGAGTACGTAGCAGCATGGTGTGGTGGATATGATGCTGGAATTTGTGAGTGGAAAGGAGAATGATCGTGGAGGACAATGGTGTACAATAATAGTACTGGAAAGGGATTAATGCTGGAAAGAGGGATTAGTGCTGTGAAGGGTGGAATGAAGTGGGGCGGCAGTTTAAGTCAAACTTAATCATACTGGGAATATTATGGGGCGGTAGTTTAATATGAAGACGTTCGCGCGCTGCTGATTGTCGGATTCAACTACTTGGTCCGGGACTTAGGCCCTGGTTGAAGTCCCGGACCATTACTGAAAACAAATCGAGAATTCTGCTATGGTGTGGTCCGGGACTTAGGCCATGTAGGAAGTCCCGGACCATGTCTGAAATTGATTCGAGAGTTGAGCGACATTGTGGTCCGGGACTTAGCTCCAGCATCAAGTCCCGGACCAAGCTTGAATTTAGGTCGAGGGTGAATTTCTTGATTCCATTTAGCTTATTTGATTTGCCATGTGTTCCAACAATGATAGGAATGTGTTTCCTTGAGATTAAAACCTGAAAAAGCACACAAAAACCATAAAAGAAGACAATTGCAACAAGAAACATAAAAAATGCTCATAAGACAGGAATTTAGCAGTAAATGATAACAAATTAGGTGTCAAAAGACCATGCAGAAGTAGGTAAATTCCTGACTTAACAAATCACGTCGGAGCCATCCCAAAGCTATGATTGGAACCACACCGGAGACATCCAATTAAGTTTAGCCATTCACCCATTGTTTAGCCATTCAACCACTACAAAATCCAAAGAAAGAAAACCCCATCAAACAATAAAGCCATCTTCGGAGCCATCAAACCACCATCAAAATCTCAAGGCAATCAAAGCCCACTAATTGCCACAAAATCACAAACCATGTCAAACCCACCAACCACCCCAGGATTATTAACCACACTAGAGCCAACAGTGCATGCCAGAGCCATCAACGTAACCTAGAGCCATTAGTGCACACTGGAGCCATCAGTGCATACCGGAGCCATCAACATACATCGAAGCCATCAACGTATATCAGAGCCATCAACAAATGCTACAACCATCTCAAATCCTTGAAGTAATAACGGAGCCACACTTGAGCCATCCTGAAAGTTATATTGCAACTTTGAAGCCATCAACTCTTAGCAGATGATCTACAACCACGGCCAGAGGGTTTTTGTTGGGACATCAGAGTGTTGTAGAGATAGCCTATCACCTCGACAGAGTCAATCATCCCCAGACAGACACAAAGAGTGAGCCGCTTCAATAGAGTCCACGCAACTAAGAAGACTTCACAGACTCTCCCGTGCAGTTGCGAATAACAAGGAGTCAACTCGGGAATGCCTTAATCACCACAATGGTCATGAAGTCTTCACTCAACACCCGAAGATCGCGGCCCAAGTAAGAAGACCACTCAAAGCCGTTGGAAGTTGTCCACTAAGTTAGTTCCGGTATTTTCAGAACTAACTCCTTCGACCTACCGTTGTATTAAGAGTATAAATAAGCTGTGTAATAGTCAATTTTAGGTGTGCTTTCATTGAGGATTATTTCAGAGCTTAGAGAGAGAAAGAGAATCGCTTTGTAAGCCAGAATGAGAGAGAGAGAATACGTACCAAGTTAGTTAGCGCTTTTAGATAGACTCTGCCTAGGAAGATCCTAGTTTCACTACGCTTACCATTTGTAAGTTGTTTTATTTGACCAGGAAATGAAATTGCTTATTTGTGTATCTTGCTGAGTTCCACAGAGTTCTTCTTCCTTTTCATCGTTTCATTTTAATTACTCCAAAAGTCTTCCGCACCCTCAGTTTGATCAGTTTGATTGAGTGCCTCTGCATCATAGAGTGTTTCTCACATACGAAGGCTGATTGAGTCAAACCAACTCTTAGACTCACACATTTGGTTGGTTTGAGTTAGCCACCCGATCCTACACATGGTATTAGAGCCTTGCTTAGGCTAACGGTCAATCAACGAAGCAATGGCAGATCTCTTCGCCAATCAAAACAACAAAATGCACTTCGAGCACCCCAGGCTCACCTCCACCAACTACGACCATTGGAAAAACGAGATCGAGCAACACATTGAGTCTGTCAACTCTGAGCTTTGGGAGATAGTCACTGGAGGAGATCTTGCAGTCAATCCAGATCGATCAACATGGACTGCTGCAGATCGCAAAAGGTACGAGCTGAATCGACAAGCATCACGTGCAATATACACTTGCCTGTCCATCCCAGAACAAAGGAGAGTAAATCACTGTAAGTCCGCAAACGAGATATGGACACTCCTTCAAGCTACCCACGAGGGAGTCACTGAACTCAAGAAATGCAAAGCTCAAGAACTCCGAATGGACTATGAAAATTTTCTACAAAAGCCTGGTGAGTCCCTGGAAGAAGTGCTTGATCGTTTCTATTTACTAACTACTACTATGCAGGAAGTTAACATCTTACCGGATAGAGAGAGTGTCTTGCACAAGCTGCTGGACAGCCTCCGAGAAGAATGGGCAGAAACGGTAATCTCCACCAAAGCATGCAAGGATCTGTCTAAATGGAGTTGTCAAGACCTAGGTTCCTATCTACAATCCGTAGATAAATACAAGAAGAATGTTCGAAAGAAATGTGGTAATACATCTTCTCCTTCTTCTAGTAAGATTACTACTTTGAATGACCAGGCCTTGCAGGTTAATTCGACTCAGTACACTCAAGAAGGAGCCTATGTCGCTGATACTCAAATCAGACAAGCCAAGGCTGAGCTGGTGGATATTATTGTTGAGGAAAGTGAGGCTGAGACTATGGAAGACTTTGTCTTCATAGTCAAGAACTTCCGAAAATTCATGCGCAACCAACCTAATCGACAGAGTCGGTCATTCTCAAACACCTCCAAACAAGTCTTTAATTCTGTAACTTGTTTCAACTGCAATAAACCCGGTCACTTCAAGAAGGATTGTCCCTTACTCAAGAACCAGCATGGAAAATCCCAAGGGAGATCACTGATGGCAGCTGTTGGTTGGGGATTCAGACTCCGACGATCCAGACGCAGAGTCCGGCCCTGGTATGTCTCATGGCACACGACACGACGGAGTCCATAATTCCAGACAATGAGGTAACTCGTTCTCACCTGGAAACAGACCTTTACCGTATTTCTCCTATGGGATTTTTAACTTTAATTGCTAAAATTGTCTCCGAGAACAACTCCCTCAAAGCAAGTCTTACCAGCAAAATAACCGAGCTATCTGAGGAACTCGAAATCTCAAAAGGTCTGATGTATGCCCTAAGAGATGAAGTGAGGAACACAAAACCATCTCTTGTTCTCTCAGGTTAGATCTACAAGAATCAAGGCGTCATGTTGATTCCCTTCAAAAGGAACTTCATGATACCTTAGAGCGACCTCAATTTAGCCAGGGTGACCAGAAAGAGTCTCTCACCCTGATCGACTCTCTCAAACAAGACCTCACCATCTTTACTGACAAGTGCCTCTCTTCAAAATGATCTAAATGCTTCTGAATCCAAAAACATATCCCTGAACACCACTATCAAAAATCTCACTCAAAAACTGAAAGAAAAGGAGCACGCTCTCTCCCTTAAGCCAGTCAAGTTTATCAAACAAGTCACTTCCTCTGAACTACCTGAGTGGGCCAACTCCAAGATCAAAGAAATCAGCCAAGATCGAGATGATCTTCGCTCCAAAGTAGAACAACTCTCTCAACAGATTGTAAATCTACAATCCGGAGTTCGATCCACTCAATCCACACCCAAGTGGCACAAGGGTAAGTTCGACATCCCAACGAATATGTCCAAATCCGACAACAGAGCCAAACGATATCAAGAAAAAGAAAAATTCGACTCCTGGTGGAAAGGACAGCAAAAATATGTCAATCTTCCACCAACCAAAATTTGTGGCTACTACGGGAGTCTTGGACATAGAGACAGTGCCTGTGATAAATTGAATAGAGATCTATCGTTTAACGTCAAACGTGTTAAGTTGATACTTGAAGCACGAGAAGAATTGAAAAGGTCTGGCTCGAAAAGGGAACCCAAGTACATCTGGGTTCCCAAATCTAACAAATGATTTGTTATTTTGTAGGTGAAGGCGAATGGAGACAGCTGGTACTTGGACAGTGGATGTTCCCGTCACATGACTGGAGATCCAAATCAATTCAATTCGCTTTCATCCTACCAAGGAGGTAAGGTTACTTTTGGAAACAACAACCAGGGTGAAATCGTGGGAGTTGGCTCCGTAGGTAACCCCTCAAAATTTAAAATTGATGGAGTCCATCTGGTCACTGGACTCCAACATAGTTTACTAAGTATTTCTCAAATTTGTGATAGATTCAATTTGGTACTTTTCTCCTCTTCGGATTGTAAGGTTTATGATGAGCGTACAGGTTCATTAAAAGCTGTGGGACGTAGAGAAGGAAATCTCTACAAAATGTGCTTAAACTCCATTAATCCAGACGATCAAGTCTGTCTCAATGTGCATTCCAAAAACTCATTACTGTGGCACTCCAGACTTGGTCACGCAAATCACAGGCTGTTGAACAAACTCAAAAGCAAGGACTTGGTGATTGGTTTACCTGACACAACCTTTGACACAGACTCTGTCTGTGAAGCATGCGTAAAAGGTAAACACACCGGTCCTCCTTCAAAAGTAAGTCTACTCTCTCTACTAGCTCTCCCCTAGAATTACTACACATGGATCTTGTTGGTCCCATGCGTACACAAAGTAGAAGTGGTAAGAGGTACATCCTGGTCATAGTCGATGACTATTCCAGGTGGACTTGGGTCATTTTTCTATCTACTAAGGATGAAACTTTTACGGAGTTCGTCAAACTCCATAAAATGCTTGTCACCAAGTTTTCATTTACTTTGAAAACCCTGAGAACGGACCAGGGCACTGAATTTTGCAACAAGTCGTTTGACGAGTTTTGCAGGGACAACGGAGTGGATCACCAAATATCCGCACGCACTCCAGAACAAAACGGAGTGGTTGAACGCAAGAATAGAACTTTGGTAGAAATGGCACGCACAATGCTCATTGACAGTCAACTCACTCCATCTTACTGGGCAGAAGCTGTTAACACAGCATGCTATGTGTTAAATCGTGCGCTGATTCATCCATTCCTTCACAAGACACCCTATGAACTACTCCGTCAACGAAAACCAAGTCTTATTCATCTCAGGCGTTTCGGATGTAAGTGCTTTATCCACAATAATGGTAAGGACAACCTGGGTAAGTTCTCTCCTAAAAGTGATGAAGGTATTTTTCTAGGCTACTCTTCTAAAAGCAAAGCTTATCGTGTTATTAATCTGAGAACTCAATGTTTAGAAGAGAGTCCCCACGTCAAGTTCGATGAGTCCCACAATGTTGGATCATCTTCTGATCAACTTGACTTCGCTCCAGATGATTTCCTCACCGATCCACATTTCATCACTGTGCCCATAGGGAGAATCCCTAATTCTCAATCCATCACTCCTAATGATACTCTGGAAAACAAAAATAATGCATCAGACTCCACTGACTCTGACACTAACCCTGAAACTCCCTTACCACAAAACTTGACCTTTGAATCCTCTGACAGAGACACACCACCTCCTGCTTCACGTCGACAGTTCCAACAAAAATCAGCCCATCCTCCTGAAAACATCATTACAGACCCAAACTCCGGTGTTCAAACACGCCTCCAAGCTATGCAAAACCTCTGTGCCTTTGGTGCTTTTCTGTCCAGCACTGAACCAAGAAATATCAAAGAAGCACTCCTTGATAGTGATTGGGTTACTGCTATGCAGGAGGAACTCAATTCTCTCCAGCGACATGCTGTCTGGGAGTTAGTTCCTCGTCCCACGCATCAACAAACAATTGGTACTCGTTGGGTCTTTCGTAATAAACTTGATGATGCAGGACAAGTTTTCAGGAATAAAGCTAGATTGGTCGTTCAGGGCTACAATCAAGAAGAAGGGATTGACTATGATGAAACCTTCGCACCCGTAGCTCGTCTTGAAGCAATTCGCATGTTAATCGTGCTGCATTCAAAGGTTTCCAATTATATCAAATGGATGTCAAGACAGCCTTTCTCCATGGCTACATTGATAGAGAAGTCTATGTCGAGCAACCACCAGGGTTCACAGACTCCGTCCATCCCGACTACGTCTACAAACTGTGTAAGGCCCTTTACGGACTGAAACAGGCTCGCGCGCCTGGTATGAAAGACTGTCTTCATATTTATTGCAAAATGGTTTCTCTCGAGGTAACGTAGATAAAACACTCTTCATTCTTCACTCATCGCATGACTTACTCCTAGTACAGATTTATGTCGATGATATCATTTACGGCTCTACAAGTAACATCCTCTGTGACCATTTTGCTAACCTCATGAAGCAAGAGTTTTCCATGAATGAGTTAGGTGAGCTCAAGTTTTTCCTAGGATTACAAATTCAACAGGAGAAGGACGGGATTAAGATCCATCAGCAAAAGTACATCAAGGAACTCCTTGACAAGTACAACCTCAAACATGCCAAGAGTATGTCCACACCAAGCTGTACATCTGCAAAACTTCATCCTGATGATGACGGAGTCGGTGTCAATGCCACAGAATATAGAGGAATGATAGGGTCCCTCTTGTATCTTACTGCCAGTCGCCCCGACATTCTTCACGCAGTCTGCCTCTGTGCTCGCTTCCAAGCAGCACCGAAGCAGTCTCACCTCAAAGCAGTCAAGCGTATCTTCCGCTATCTTAAAGGTACAAGTACACTCTATCTATGGTATCCACGATCTCCTACCTTTACTTTATCTGGATATAGTGACTCTGATTGGGCTGGTTCTCTCCAAGATCGAAAGAGTACTTCAGGTAATGCACAGTTCTTGGGTCTTTGCCTTGTTTCATGGTCCTCCAAAAAACAAAACTCCGTAGCACTCTCTACAGCGGAGGCAGAGTATGTCTCTGCTGCAGCCTGTTGCTCCCAACTTCTTTGGATGAAACAACAAATTCAAGACTATTATGTCACCCAAGAACAAATCCCAATCTACCGTGACAATAAAAGCACCATCAAAATATCCGAAAACCCAGTCCAACACTCAAGAACCAAACATATTGAAATTCGTTTTCATTTCTTGAAAGACTGTGTTGAGAAAAAGCTCATCCATCTTGACTTCGTGCCCACAGAAGATCAACTTGTAGATATATTTACTAAACCCCAGTCTACAGCATGATTCGAAGCACTACGATCAGCTATTGGGTTGACTCCGTCTACCTAGACGGTCACATCTCCTTGCCCCTACTGCAATCTTCAGCAGGTACTCCCTCATGTCTCATCGAGTCTGTCTTTGTTTGCACTTGAATCTGTGAAATGTGTTTTATTACTCAGCATGTCTATAACTCTAGAGCTACCACCCACGTCATCTATCCGAACCCACCTTGCCAAAATCCTTGCCGTTAATCTCGCTAAACCCTGACGTCGCCGCATTTATCTCACCTGACACACGTCATCTCTGTAACTTCCAGCCATTATATCCATCACCCGTCTACTCCATCTCTCTCATTTCCATACCCTCTACGCCCAAGTGTACTACAATTTTCAAATGGCAAGCATCAACTTCAACGGTATCAACATCCCAGCCGATATTTTCGCCGATCCCATTCGCCTTCAGGCGTACCTCCAATCGATGGCCAACCCAAATCCATCTCCACTCACCACCACCACCACCACCACTCACTCTCCCACTAAAACCACCGCTACTTTGTCTCCCACACACTCCGCCACACCACCACCTCCAACCCGCAACCCATCCCCTCATCAAACACCGTCATCCGCTACAAAAACTGATATTCTTGACACGGATATTGAGGATGTCACCCCAATCCAAACCCTGCCACCATCCCTAACACCACAAGCTCAAATCCCTCCTGCCAAAACCCATCCTACTGATCAACCGCAAGCCCTAACCCACAAATCTCCTACACCAACCCCACCCCCATCTCCCACAAAATCAGCAACACCACCACAACAACCCAAACCCAAAACCCGTAAAATAAAATCTTAAACCTCCAACCGACCCACAACCAAAAGGGTACTTCGTTCTTCTGTCAAGGCGCAACCTGTCTCCTCTAGTTCCGGCGAATCGTCTCCAGTCCAAGAATTGCCCACGGCCAGTCACGATGCTTCTACTGGCGCAACATCCACCAGAGACCAGAAACCTCCAAAGCCGCACCGAAGATGTGCGAAGATAGACCCCTTCAACCAACGCTACATGCTCGGGGACCCTGCCTCAGAACGGAATATCGTCAGGGGTAAGTTCCTCAATTTCTTTTGGGCTCTATCTTCAAACCTAGGGGAATTAGTGACCATGCTAGAGGTTCAGGGGTGGAAACACCTCTTCTGTGAGATAACGGAGTGGTATCCCCAAGAATCTGTTGATTTCTTTCAAAATCTTGTTATCAGAAACGGTGCTGCACAGTCTTTTGTCAATTCCACCCCAATCTTCTTCAATCTTGAAAAATTGTCCCAAATCCTTGGAGTCCCTGCTACTGGCCTGTCCTTCTATGAGAAAGGAGTCGTTCCTGAACTCCCCGGGGTCCCATAAAATAAAATCTATTGCTTTTTCTCCTCCAAGAAAAAGATTGGCTCACCCATACCCCGTGGCGATCTCTTTATTTTACACCAACTCCTACATATTCTGGTCATCAAAAACATTGTCCCCCGTAAAGAAGGAAATCTCATGGTCAACTGCTTGGACCTTACCATTATGTACTGCATTATCAACCGGCATTCCATTAATCTGGCCCACATCATCCTCCATCACTTTGCCATGTCTGTCGACACCCCGAAACACTCCCTGGGGTATGTGTTCTGGCTGCCTCGAATACTTAAATTCTTTCAGGTACCCCTGGCGACATCGACGCCAGAGTCTATCGAAGAGGCAGACACCATCAACCTGCGGTATCTGAATCGGTTGACATCTATCGAAAATCAAAGCTGCTGCCCCCACCATCAACTCCAACGACGGCGGGAACCTCCACTTCTCAAGAGGCAGTCCCTCACGCATCACTCCTACCCCTCCTGGAGAAAGTGGAGCGACTCCTTGCGCAAGCAGCAGAGCTGATTCAGGGGCAAACGCGGATGATGGACAAACTCGCTGGGTTAGAGACGACTGTGGTGGCCTTGCAAGAACAACTCCTTGACATCCAATCCACCCTGACCCCAACCCCTTAGCCATGACGTGTGTGTGTAGTGTTAGGAATTAGGCTGTTTTTAAGTTCTAAACACTTTTTGCTGGTTTCTGTGTGAATACTTTGACTAACTCTGTGTGACTGTGGGCTTCCCTCTGATGAAAGCAAAAGGGGGAAGCGGTGAATCCCGTCTGGTGTACGGGTGACTCTGTTGTTGTTTTTTAAACTGCTTTTGGATTTCTGCTGCTGGACCGTGTGGTCTAGTATTTTAACTGCTTTATATACTACGTTCTATCCTGCCTATTACACTGCCCATTTAATGTTTGCTTGCCTGGAGTCCCTCTACGATTTAGGGGGAACCTAAATGGAGTCTTTGAACTCAACTACTACTGCTGCTATTAAGGGGGAACTTTGACAGGGTCGGTTCCCCTAGTCCTTTGTGTTTCTATTTCAGGATTGACTCCATCGGGATTCATGGAGGTTTGCTATCATCAGTAACAAGGGGAAATTGTTGGGACATCAGAGTGTTGCAGAGATAGCCTATCACCTCGACAGAGTCAATCATCCCCAGACAGACACAGAGAGTGAGCCGCTTCAATAGAGTCCACGCAACTAAGAAGACTTCATAGACTCTCCCATGCAGTTGCGAATAACAAGGAGTCAACTCGGGAATGCCTTAATCACCACAACGGTCATGAAGTCTTCACTCAACACCCGAAGATCGCGGCCCAAGTAAGAAGACCACTCAAAGCCGTTGGAAGTTGTCCACTAAGTTATTTTTGGTATTTTCGGAACTAACTCCTTCGACCTACCGTTGTATTAAGAGTATAAATAAGCTGTGTAATAGTCAGTTTTAGGTGTGCTTTCATTGAGGATTATTTCAGAGCTTAGAGAGAGAAAGAGAATCGCTTTGTAAGCCAGAAAGAGAGAGAGAATACATACCAAGTGAGTTAGCGCTTTTAGATAGACTCTACCTAGGAAGATCCTAGTTTCACTACGCTTACCATTGATCTGATTAGAGAGTGTGTTGGGTGAGTGAGTGAGAACCCGCTAAGTAGATTCCTTCTACTTAGTGGACATTTGTAAGTTGTTTTATTTGACCAGGAAATGAAATAGCTTATTTGTGTATCTTGCTGAGTTCCACAGAGTTCTTCTTCCTTTTCATCGTTTCGTTTCAATTACTGCAAAAGTCTTCCGCACCCTCAGTTTGATCAGTTCGATTGAGTGCCTCTGCATCACAGAGTGTTTCTCACATACGAAGGCTGATTGAGTCAAACCAACTCTTAGACTCACACCTTTGGTTGGTTTGAGTTAGCCACCCAATCCTATAATTTTGTTTCAATTAATGAATTTGTTAACCACGTTATATCTCATTTCATTTGCATGTATGAACCCTTTCAAGGGTATCACAAAATACCTCATGTCATCCGATCCATTGTCTCACTCAAGTTTGAAATATAATCTTCATTCCACTCAGGTGACCTTCCACTTGTAAAACTCTTTTACTATTCACTTCACCTCTTTCATTTCAAATCCGCTAGGCAGCTATTCCGCAACTAGTGCGGTTTCATTTTCTTTTTACACCCGGTAGACAGCTATTGCGCTACTAGTGCGGTCGTATTTTCATTTTACACCCGCTAGGCAGCTATTGCACTACTAGTGCGGTCACATTTTTGTTTTACACCCACTAGGCAGCTATTGCGCCACTGGAGCAGCCGCATTTTTGTTTTACACCCGCTTGACAACTATTACACTACTAGTGCGGTCGCATTTTTATTTTACACCGCTAGACAGCTATTGCGCTACTAGTGCGGTAGTATTTTCATTTTACACCCGCTAGGCAGCTATTGCGTTACTAGTGCGGTCACATTTTTGTTTTACACCCGCCAGGCAGCTATTGCGCTACTGGTGCAGTCGCATTTTCGTTTTACACCCGCCAGGTAGCTATTGCACTATAGGTGCGGTCGCATTTTTGTTTTACACCCGCTAGACAGCTATTGCGCTACTAGTGCGGTCGCATTTTTGTTTTACTCTCACTAGGCAGCTATTGCGCTATTAGTGCGGTAGTATTTTCGTTTTACACCTGCTAGACAGCTATTACGCTACTAGTGCGGTCGCATTTTCGTTTTACACCCGCTAGGCAGCTATTGCGCTACTAGTGTGGCCGCTTTTTCGTTTTACACCCGTCAGGCAGCTATTGCGCTACTGGTGCGGTCGCTTTTTCATTTTACAACCGCCAAGCAGCTATTCCACTATTAATGCGGTTGATTTTTCATTTTACAACCCTCAGACAGCTATTGCGCTACTGGTGCGGTCTCTTTTTTGTTTTACACCCGCGAGAGAGCTATCGTGCTACTGGTGCGGTCGCTTCTTCATTTTACATCCACTAGGGAGCTATTGCGCTACTAGTGTGGTCGCTTTTTTGTTTTACACCAGCCCGGCAACTATTGCGCTACTAGTGCGGTTGCTTTTTCATTTTACACCCGCCAGATAGCTACTGTGCTACTGGTGCGGTCACTTTTTCGTTTAACACCCACCAGGCAGCTATTGCGCTACTGGTGCGGTCGCTTTTTGTTTTACACCCGCCAGGCAGCTATTGCGCTACAGGTGCGGTTGCATTTTTGTTTTACACCCACTAGACCACTATTGCGCTCCTAGTGCGGTCGCATTTTTGTTTTACTCCCACTAGGCAGTTGTTGCGCTACTAGTGCGGTAGTATTTTCATTTTACACCTGCTAGACAGCTATTACTCTACTAGTGTGGTCGCATTTTCATTTTCACCCGCCAGGCAGCTATTACGCTACTGGTGCGGTTACTTTTTCGTTTTACACCCGCCAGACAGCTATTGCGCTACTGGTGCAGTCTCTTTTTTGTTTTACACCCGCCAGACAGCTATCCTGCTACTGGTGCGGTCGCTTCTTCATTTTACACCCGCTAGGTAGCTATTGCACTACTAGTGCAGTCGCATTTTTGTTTTACACCCTCCAGGCAGCTATTGTGCTACTAGTGCGGTTGCTTTTTCATTTTACACCTGTCAGACAGCTATTGCGCTACTGGTGCGGTCACTTTTTTGTTTAACACCCACCAGGTAACTATTGCACTACTGGTGCGGTCGCTTTTTCGTTTAACACCTGCCAGGCAGCTATTGCGCTACTGGTGCGGTCGCTTCTTTGGTTTACACCCGTTAAGCAGCTATTGCACTACTGGTGCGGTCGCTTTTTTGTTTTACACACGCCAGACAGCTATTGTGCTACTGGTGCAGTTGCTTTTTCATTTTACACCCGCCAGACAGCTATTGTGTTACTGGTGCGGTCGCCTTTTTGTTTTACACCCGCTAGGTAGCTATTGCACTACTAGTGCAGTCACTTTTTCATTTTACACCCACCAGGCAGCTATTGTCCTACTGGTGTAGTTGCTTTTTTGTTTTACACCCGCCAGACAGCTATTGCGCTACTGGTGCGGTCGCTTTTTCGTTTTACACCCGCCAGACAGCTATTGCGCTACTAGTGCAGTCACTTTTTCATTTTACACCCGCTAGGCAGCTATTGTGCTACTAGTGCGGTCGTTTTTTCATTTTACGCCCGCTAGGCAGCTATTGCGCTACTAGTGTGGTCACTTTTTCGTTTTACACCCACTAGGCAGCTATTGCACTATTAGTGCGGTCGCATTTTCGTTTTACACCCGCTAGACAGCTATTGCTCTACTAGTGCGGTCGCATTTTTGTTTTACACCAACTACAACAATTGCGCTACTAGTGCGGTTGTATTTTCATTTTACACCCGCTATATTGCACTACTAGTATGGAACTGAATTTGCATTCTAGACTCGTCATAAGTGTAACACCCCTACTAAATCCTGCTCCTAATTATGATATAAACGTCGTACTTAGTAAATAAATCGCAGCGGTAAATAACAGATTGTCGCTCTAATGGTGTCACTGTTATCACTCGCCCATACGGGTGATAACGAGTTACATGATAATCAACATACGAAACGTATTCCCGCAGTGACCACAAGAGATAGATAGTAGTGCTTAAACAATCTAAAAACATAAACAACAACAACCGTCTTATATAAACCGTACACGTGAGCGACTAACCAAACGTCACCTCGGTTTACAAACCCGAGTCCGAAATAACAGTAGTCTCAAACCGTACCAAGTCTTAACCAACAGTAAAACCACAACTGTCGCGCCCCGCGTCGACCCTCCAGCTAGTCTCCTGAAATAAAAATGGTTTGTGGTATGGAATCAGACCCTGCTGAGTATGTTATCACATGCCCCGTCATGCCTCAAACCCCTCAATTAATTGGTCGAGAGCATGAGATTCGTTACATGCAATACCGTTTCAATAATTAAACAGTAAAACAGTTAACAGTAATAACATACAATAACACAACAAGGCGAAACAACGAGAATAATAAAAAAGTATTAACTCCCGTCCTTGGTATAGAAACCAATATTGTTCGCCAATGTACAAGTCTCAACTGTAGCAAGTGTTCAGTTATACCTAGTGACAACGTCTCGTTAAAAACGAGTCTCTAAATTACCCATATACTATGGCGGGTCACCCACGACAGTAGCCACTCCAGCGGTAGAGTCTCCTATCAACGAGCCATCCTAGCTCACGGGAAATTTCTTGATACTTGCGGACCCGTACGCGGACATCCTAGTATCGTTTTTGTGATCACAGCGCGCACCAAGAGCCACATCCTCTTGGCTTTGTTATGTTAATTAATTATACCATCGCATCGCATTACCAATTTTTCTAACACAGTAGACTAAGGTCGTTAGTCCAATCCGGAGTCTGTAAACTCGGGATCCAGTGTTAGATACGAGAGCGGCGTTTAGAAAGGCCAGTGCTCCGTATCAAAGTATCTAAAGTCTGGATAATATGTATATCTTATTATCCTAGTGCTACAACGTTTTTCTGACGATCCTTATATTGCATATAAGATAGCACCATAGCCGCTAGTTCGTTTTATATATATAGGTCCATATATACGAACCAATACTGTTAACGCAACAACAGTATATAATAAGCAGCTATAAATATACAGTTCATGCATATTTATTCACACATTCAGACAAACAATCTTATCACAGATCACACAGAAGTCTGAACTGAGGAAGCCCTCAGAGACAGGTAACAACATACCGTTCACCCTGAATGTATAACCGTGGAGTATGAATCAGCTAGATCCGATGCTCCCCGTGTCGTCTCCAACAGTCTAATAATACATAACGCTACTGATTAGAATCCCATATAACAACATAACTCTACGGTACCCCGTACCGTCACTAATACCTCCCGGTTAATCCCCCGTCATTAACTGTCAACGTTTGTCGGGTTTTCAGCTTTAACTCGGGATTGGAAAAATGTTATATTACATGCATAGTCTCGTCTTTGTATATTAATATACTTAAAGTTTAAATTTTGTTATCGCATGTAATTTAATATACACTTGTTATTATATAGTTTGTTTCTATATTGCATGTATAATTCTTATCATACATTATACACTTCACCTTTGTATTTTTTTCCTAAGGTTTGTTTTTCCAAGTTCAAAGGAGTATAATTCTTATGTAAAAATACTTTGGATTATATAAATCCTTATTATTTCATGTATACTCCTAACATTAGAATTTCCATATCCAATGTTTGTAATTCTTTTCTCTTTATCTTATTCATTTTAATTATGATAATACATGGTTATTAACCATATTATATTTTCCACTCCATAACATATATTATATAATATATATTATGGGACTCTTTATTATATGGTAAATCTTTATAATATATTCATTCTCTTTTAATGAATATTTCTTATATCATAAATGTTACACCCTTTATAACATTAGAAACCATATTATAAATTTTTATTTAAAAATGCCCATATTTCCGAACAGCACCTAGTTCTTAAATTTAAAAAAAACCACATATTTTATATAGTTATATTATAGTTATATAACATATATTATGACATTTATGTCATTAAAACAATTATAACCTATATTATAAATTGTTACAAATTACCAACAACCCATTAAACTCTCGGTTTTTATTATTCCCCACTAAACTTCCATAAATTACAAATTAATCCTGATTTATAATACATAGTTTTCTAATTTCATTAAAACTATATATTATACATATATCTTTATAAAACCTTATATATAACTCCAAAAACTACCAAGCTATACCAAAAGGTTATAAATATCATTTCTAACCTTATACTTTCTATAATTCTCGGTTTTTACCCATATGTTACCCATTTGTAACAATGTTATGAAATATCATATATTATACTTATATAATTCATATAAACTCCAAATTTAACCAAATAAACTTCTAAAAATTCCTAATAACCTAAGGTCTGTTCTAAATTCTATTTAGTACCCCAAGTTTTTGGAAATCACAATATAACCCCATCTCTTATAAATCTTTTACAATTTAATAACTATCTTAATATAAGGTAGTATTTTAATTTCTTAAATTCTCCAAACTTGGTCAAAGTCTCCTATATAGTCAACTTTGACTCCTAATGCCAAATGGAGCCAAACATTGGTAATTACCAATTATACCCTATAGTTTCCTATTTTTACAATTTTGACCCAAAATTTTATAAATGTTATAATTTTTATTAAATTCATTTAAAAACCCTAAACTCCTCTAAAATAAGCCCACGACTTTATATTTTACTAGTAATTACCCTTTGACCCCAAAATTAGTTATATAAGCATAAACTTAAATTAAAATGGCCTAATGACATGGCCTTATTACAACTTTGCTTTATAACATAAAATTACACATAAATAGCTCAATTTATACAATAAACTCACGGCCTTGTTGTAGTTTATTTATTTTTTTCCACATAATGTCATAATTTGACCATTATGTTAATTAAATCACTTAAATGACTAGCTTAATTTATCTTAGTCATTTTTTTCCATACTTAGGTTAAAATAACCCTTATAATTAACTCCACTCTCGGCACATAATATATATATGCTAAGAAATCATAAAATCATAAGTTTAAGGTGTTTATACCTTGGTTTATCCTTAGTATCAACTCGGCAGCTTGGAGGAAAAATCACCACATCATTTAGACATGTTTAATACACCAAAATAAGATATGGTTATACTCCAAGCATGAGCTTAACCATAAAGAACAATTAATGTAAGATTTAAGGCAAAAATCACCTTAAAATGCAAGGAAGTTTCCAAAGGATTTCGTCCTGAATTAAACACACCACATGGTGTTAAATTCACCATATAAACATAGGAAATAGCTAGAAAACATCAAGCTGCTATGGTAATAGGTTTTACCTTGGCAAAATGCCTTAAAGAATGGTATTTCCTTTGATTTTTGGCCACCCTTGCTCCAAATGGTTAACCAACTGAATAAACATGTAAATATGAAGATTATGAGTGAATAAACTCATAAAAATCAGAAGAAAAAAACCAGATGAAGAAGGGAGATGCTTAAGGTATGTTTTTACCTTATAATGCAAATTTTGGAAACCTTGGTCCCTATACTTGCTTCAGCTGAGATTGATGTTTGTTCAAGCTTTAAAACACTGAGAATGAGCCATGGGAAGTGATAGATCATGAGCTCCTAGTGTAGGTAATGGAGAGATGAAGAAAAAGAGCTAAAATATGCATTAAACCATTACCTTAGGTGCTTAAGAGATTGATTTGCCTTCCATACTCAAGAACACAGCTTGAGAGGGTTTGGAAGAGCTTATGGCTTGGCTGGAATGGGACAAGAGGCAAGAGAAAGAAAAGAAATGTGATTTAATGAATGAAAAGTAGAAAAAGGAATAGTAAAATGGTGATTCACCAAATTAGGAAGATATTTAGCACTAAAGAAGAATGAGCTGTCTTCCTTCCTCCTTGCCTGCCTACAGCCAAAGGGTTAGGGTGGTCATTAATTGACCATTGACCAAACTTAGTCAATATTGCTTAAAAATGCACTATTTGGGTTACTATTCACAAATGAATGCCATATTTTCGATTTTTTTTGAAATTTTGGATTTAGACCTTACAATGTGGTACATTATAGTACATTAGTATATCATGGTCTAATCCAATGCTTAACACCACTCAAAACCCACTCAGAAAGTCAATTTTCTAAAAAACGTGCTTTAAGGAATTTTAAAGCACATTTTTGTGTTAGAACATGTTTTAGAGCTTGGTTTCCTTTGAGAATGGTTTTATAATGTTCATTACTTTATTATAATACTTAGGAATCCACTTTGGATCCTATTTGAGGTCATACAATCTCTATGGTGTCTTAAAGCACATTTTTGGCTTTACCGATCTTAAAGCATGTTTTGCCTTGTTGAGATCTTTTAGATTGTTCCCCAATGGTATTTAGATGTTTATTAACCATATTAAATCATTAATAGATCATTTAATTAAGTTTTTAAGGTTAGGGGTATTTCAATCTACCCCCCTTAAAAAGGCTTCGTCCCCGAAGTCCTTACTCACCTACAGTTCACCTAAGGAATCAAGTTCCACTAAGTAATCAATCAGACCATCGCTAGGGAGTAACTCCCACTAGGTTCAGACCTAGTCTATATGTATCATGATTGATACAGCATATATAAATAGTCGAAATTCATGGTATAATCTCATTCATATCATAGCACTAAACAAGGTGCATCCAATTCATCAACAAAAGTACTCAGCGGTACTATATATATATATATATTCGGACAAGTGTACTAAGGCACATACATAAGATGTATCAAACATACAATCATCCAAACAACCATGTATGACATAGCATACTACCAAAACACACCACAAAAACAAGACCTAATGCATAACATATGCGCAAGCCAAGTGGTGTCTACCCCCCTTAAAAAGGGTTTGACCACGAACCCGTATAAGTATCACAGCTACTACTCAAAGAGTGCTGGATACTTCGCTCGCATGGAGTCCTCTAACTCCCAAGTAGCCTCCTCCACCTCATGGTTCGACCAGAGAACCTTGACCATGCTAACGGTCTTGTTCCTAGTCTGCCTTGTCTTCGTATCGAGAATGCGGAGTGGTACTTCCTCATATCGTAGAGCAGGGTCCAACTCTAAAGTCTCTGGCTGTAAAACATGCGATGGATGGGGCACATACCTCTTCAACTGTGAAACGTGAAAGACGTCGTGCACCCTCTCGAGCTCTACTGGCAAATCCAGTATGTAGGCTAACGGGCCCACTCGCTCCCTGATCGCATAAGGTCCAACATACTTTGGGCTTAACTTGCCCTTCTGCCCGAACCGGAAGATCCCCTTCATGGGTGACACTCTAAGGAATACCATGTCATCGGTAGTGAACTCAATGTCCCTCCTCCTGGTGTCTGCATATGATTTCTGCTGGTCCTGAGCCGCCCTCATGTTCCTACGGATCTGTAGGACATCCTCCTTGATCTACTCTAGGTACTCTGGTCCTAGCAGCGTAGTCTCGCTGGCCACATCCCAGCATAAAGGAGTCCTACACGGTCTACCATAAAGGGCCTGAAATGGTGGCATCTGTATCGAGGAGTGGTAACTGTTGTTATAGGCGAACTCTATCAGATGTAGACGCTCTAACCAACTCCCTTGAAAATCCAAGGCACATGCTCTCAGCATGTCCTCCAGTGTCTAGATGGTCCTCTCACTCTGACCGTCGGTCTATGGATGGAATGTCGTACTAAGCTTCAACTTCATACCCAAGGCTTCCTGAACCTGACCCCAGAATCTAAACAAAAATCGAGGGTCCCTATCAGACACAATGGTCTTTGGCACACTATGGTGCTGGATCACCTCCTTCAGGAATAAGTCCGCTAACTTCGGGACCTTCCAGGTATCCTTCATAGCAACAAACTTCGCCACCTTCGTCAGACGGTCCACAATGACCCAAATCGTGTTCAGTCCTCCCTTAGTCGGTGGGAGACCGACAACGAAATCCATCGAGATGTCCTTGAACTTCCAGCAGGGAATAGGCATAGACTGCACTAAACCGTTGGGTCTCCTATGCTCAAACTTAACCTTCTAACAGGTCAGGCATCTAGCCACGTAGTCAGCTACATCCTTCTTCATCCCGCTCCACCAGAAATGGACCTTCAAGTCCTTGTACATCTTCGAAGAACCGGGGTGGACGGATAAGGACGAGCAATGAGCCTCCTGGAGTATCTTCTCCTTCAAGTCAGGCGAAGACTACTGCGCCTAACTCAAGGTCGTGTGTGGGGTAATTCACCTCGTGCTTCTTCAGCTGTCGGGATGCGTAGGCAACTACCTTCCCGTGCTGCATAAGCACACAGCCTAGACCGGTTCCAGAGGCATCACAATATACCTCGAACCCTTCGGTGCCCTCTGGGATAGTAAGAACGGGCGCCAAAGTCAGGAGATCCTTCAGTGTCTGAAAGGACTGCTCGCACTCGGCAGACCATAAGAACTGGGACTCCTTCTTCATGAGATTCGTCATCGGTTTAGCCACCTTGGAGAAGTCCTTCACGAACCTTCGATAGTAACCGGCCAAACCTAGAAAGCTGCGGATGTCTGTGACTGTCTTCGGCCTCGGCCAACTCTTCACTGCCTCTATCTTAGCAGGGTCTACAGATATCCCGCTCGCTGATATAATGTGTCCAAGGAATGACACGTTGTCCAACCAGAACTCACACTTCGAGAGCTTGGCATACAGCTGGTTCTCTCTCATGATACTCAAAACCTGCCTCAAATGTAACTCATGATCCTCCTTGGTCTTAGAATAGACCAGGATATCATCGATGAAGACCACAACTGAACTATCAAGTTGCTCTCTGAAGAGACGGTTCATCAAATCCATGAAAATGGCTGGCGCATTCGTTAATCCGAATGGCATAACGGTGAACTCGTAGTGTCCATACCGTGTGTTGAAAGCTGTCTTCTCCACATCACCCTCTACAATCCTAATCTGATGGTAGCCAGATCTGAGATCTTATCTTTGAGAACACGCTGGCCCCTCTCAGCTGGTCAAATAAGTCATCTATCCGTGGTAATAGGTACTTGGTCTTGACCGTGACCGCATTAAGCTCGCGGTAGTCGATGCAGAGTCGCATACTTCCGTCCTTCTTCTTGACGAACAGTATTGGAGCACCCCAAAGAGAAACACTAGGTCGAATGAATCCCTTGTCAAGGAGGTCCTCCAGCTATAGCTTCAGCTCCCTCATCTCAGCCGGCGCCATACGGTAGGGCGCCTTAGCAATAGGGCCCGTACCTGGCAACAAGTTGACGGCGAACTCAACCTCGCGCACAGGCGGCATGCCTGGCAGCTCATCAGGAAATAAGTCGGGGAAATCTACCACGACTGGAATGTCTGAGTCCATCTCGTCGCTCTGTCTCGTGTCCTGTACATAACAGAGGAAGGCTTGTCGGCCCTTGCTAACGTCCTTCATCAGGGACAATGCTGACACGATCTTGACAGTCGGCTCTCTCCTCACACTACGGTATGACACTGTCTTGCCGCTTGGCCCCTTCAGTAGTAGTCGATGCTCTGCACAATGAAGGCAGCCCCTATACTTCTGCAGCCAATTCATGCCCACTATAACGTCGAAGCCCTAGTTCTTGAACTCGATCAGATCGATGGGAAAAGTCTCAGTCATAATGCTGATCTTTAACCCTAAGTACTGTCTGGTGCAACCTACTTTCTCCTTCAAAGGAAGGGTGACTGAAAAGTCAGAAAGCTGTTCAGGGGCAGCCCCCAGCTTCTTAGCAAATGCCGAGGAAATAAAAGAATGTGAAGCCCCTGAGTCGAACAATACGGAAGCACTAACACCAGCAACTGGAAAGGTACCTGAGATTACCTCTCGTATTAGCATCGAGTCCCAATAAGTCACTAATTTACTGTCGGTTGTAATCGTCATACCCGTGATGACATTACCGGACTCCTTGGCTTGCGCCATATCTAGGATGCATATGGTACCCTCCTGTCCATTTTCATGGCCTGAAGTTATGAATTAACGGTATCAACAAACTGAACACATATGCTTGAAGGTACAAAAACTCTCATTTTATTCATCCAATTGTATTATACAAGATTATACACTTAACTACTACCATTACATCAGTACTGTCTGAAAGTCAAATTTAAATGGCCAGGTCGGATGTGGGTCTCATTCACTAGAGCTGGTGGGGCGGTATTGAGCTTAATGCTCTTAATTCCATGATATACAAGCCTTGACTCTCCACCAAATACCAACACATCCCCAGACTTGAGGATGATCTTGCTTGCTAGATCCATCCTCTTCTGGTCTCCATAGATGAACTCACCATCATCGCCGATGGAGAATGACACAACCGGTATTCCTCTAGTGATGGACTCGGTCGTCTCATCACGGTCCTGGTGCATCCCAAGCTTTCCTCCCTGCTCGTAGTAATTGATGATGCAGACGTCAGGTGTCATGTCGGATAATGGATAAGTCTCATAGTTTTGAGCAATATCCATTGCGTTTCTCACCAAGGTTAGGAAACTCTCCGGTATTTTAGGTATTGATACGCCATCTACCATCCTCACCTCTCGATAAATCCTAGCTTGCGGGTCCCAATCTTTCCCTAAGCACATCATGTACAATTTCATCTTAGAACTACTATTAAATACAGGGGTATAAAATCCTCCCATGCCCTTACCCAAGGCTCTACACTCATTCACTATGGCGATTTGCTCATCTAGGGTTAGGAACTCTCTGAGAAGTATCATGCCCGGTCTGACCACATGACACAACTCGCCAGGGTACTCCTGTCTTTCTTCCACGGCTCTAGGTGATCTTTGTCTCGTGGGATAGCAGATATTGAAGTCTCCTAAGAGATAAAAGGTTTCCTAGATAAGTCGTTTATCTAGAGCGGTAATTAAAACACACATTCATGTTAAGGTAAAGCGTTTAATACTTAGTCATGCTCTCATTCAATGGTTAAGGTTTCAAATGTTAACCTTCATCGCGCTGGGTACTAGTACCAGCGCCCGAAGCTCCCACTGCATTAAGCACACGGTTGCCCGGCGGGTTCCTCTGGTTCTGCTGCTGTTGTTGCCCCCTCTGGGCTTGGGGCGCTGGCCCCCTCTGGCCACCTCGAGCTCAACCTCCTCCAGTAGGTGCGCTCTGAGTTCCTTCGGGGGAGGCGGGGCTCGGCTCTCCGGATTCGCGAAGCACTCGAACGACCTATGGCCTTTCTTCCCACAGTGGTGGCAGTCCACAGCTTGCCCGGTCCAGTCAACACCCGGGTGGTCTTTACCACAACGCTTGCAGTGAAAGTGGCGCTGGGGTGTAGAACCTATTATCATACAACAATCTGATCAATACAAGGACGGTAATGGATAGTGTATCACACAACTCATTTACAAGGTTAGATCGCTTACCCTTAGGGGGTGTAGATCTGAGAGGCTGGACATCATAGGTAGGTCCGGTCAGCATCGGAACCTTCTCCTTGCCCTTCTGGCTGGCCTGCTCCTTCTTCTTCTCCCTCCAGGAGAACTTTTTCTTCCTGTGATCGTCAAAGTATTAGGAATAACAGGTATGAAAGCAGGCAGCAAGTAAGTAATTTAAATGAATTAAATAACTTAAAAGCGGTTCTTACTTCCAGCCCTTGCTGCCTCCGCCTCCAGCCACAACCTCAGCCTCCTTCTTGGGGGCCTTACGCTTCTGCCCCTGGCTGTCCTCCCGGCTGTTCACCAACAGCTCGGTCCGAGAAGCAGCATCATAGCATTCCTATAATGCATCAATGAGTTCCCCGAACTTGTAATAAATCAAACTGAGTTACAAGGTGTAAACTGTCAATTAATTTTTACCTGGACCGTAGGGTATAAGGCAGCACCCATGGCGGCCTTGATAGCATATCGTAGCCCGCCTCTAAATTTCTCCACTTTCACGGTGTCAGAGTAAACAACTCTTGGGACAAAGTCCAACAACCCAATGAATGAGGAGTAGTACTGATCCACTGTCAGACTACCCTGCCTCAGAGCCTCGAACTCCTCCCTCTTCCTCTGCTTCAAGTGAGCAGGATAGTACTTTTCCCTCAGCAACTCCACAAAATCCGTCCAACCGAATCCCTCTATAGCAGTGTAGTGTGCCCTCACGGACCTCCACCAAGTGCTGGTGGTGTCCCTCAGATGGAAAGCTGCTATACCGACCCGGTGCACAGCAGGCACATGAATGGCGTCAAAGGCCTTCTCGTGCTCGATAATATATCTCTCTAGGATGGTGGGATCAGCTGCTCCGTCATAAGTAGGTACTCGCGTGTCAGCAAGGCTCTTTAGCCAGTTTGGCTCTCTCTGTGCGGGTACGGGTGGGACTACGGGTGGCGCTCCGATCTGGACGCCTCCCATCAGGGCTAGCTGAGCAAAGACGGCAGATACCGTCTCAGCAACGCCCGCGGCATGGGTCTCAGGAGGACCTCCTCCAGACCCGCCGCCTCCACCTCTACCTCTACCTGCTGAACGTCTTCCAGTAGACATCTGAAGAATTCAGAATCAAAGTCAACACTCGGTATGAATACCGTACTTTTCTCAACCATAATTTCACATAGCCCTGAAAGGCGTAAAGCACATTGTCCCCGACAATCTACTAACTCAAATCGTTTACAACTTCCTCATTGGTACTGGTATATCAATATCCTAAGCTCACGATACTTAAACTACTATCTCTTGTAATCAGAGCGGTACTCCGCTCTGATATCACTTTTGTAACACCCCTACTAAATCCGGCTCCTAATTATGATATAAACGTCGTACTTAGTAAATAAATCGCAGCGGTAAATAACAGACTGTCGCTCTAATGGTGTCACAGTTATCACTCGCCCATACGGGTGATAACGAGTTACATAATAATCAACATACGAAACGTATTCCCGCAGTGACCACAAGAGATAGATAGTAGTGCTTAAACAATCTAAAAACATAAACAACAACCATCTTATACAAACCGTACACGTGAGCGACTAACCAAACGTACACCTCGGTTTACAAACCCGAGTCCGAAATAACAGTAGTCTCAAACCGTACCAAGTCTTAACCAACAGTAAAACCACAACTGTCGCGCCCCGCGTCGACCCTCCCGCTAGTCTCCTGAAATAAAAATGGTTTGTGGTATGGAATCAGCCCCTGCTGAGTATGGTATCACATGCTCCGTCATGCCTCCTCAAGCCCCTCAATTAATTGGTCGAGAGCATGAGATTCATTACATGCAATACCGTTTAAATAATTAAACTGTAAAACAGTTAACAGTAATAACATACAATAACACAACCATCAATACACATAATATAAATCACACAGTATAACCAATGAACAACAAGGCGAAACAACGAGAATAATAAACAAGTATTAACTCCCGTCCTTGGTATAGAAACCAATATTGTTTGCCAATGTACAAGTCTCAACTGTAGCAAGTGTTCAGTTATACCTAGTGACAACGTCTCGTTAAAAACGACGTGCCTCTAAATTACCCATATACTATGGCGGGTCACCCACGGCAGTAGCCACTCCAGCGGTAGAGTCTCCGACCAACGAGCCATCCTAGCTCACGGGAAATTTCTTGATACTTGCGGACCCGTACGCAGACATCCTAGTATCGTTTTTGTGATCATAACGCGCACCAAGAGCCACATCCTCTTGGCTTTGTTATGTTAATTAATTATACCATCGCATCGCATTACCAATTTTTGCAACACAGTAGACTAAGGTCGTTAGTCCAATCCGGAGTCTATAAACTCAGGATCCAGTGTTAGATACGAGAGCGGCATTTAGAAAGGCCAGTGCTCCGTATCAAAGTCTCGGATAATATGTATATCTTATTATCCTAGTGCTACAACGTTTTTCTGACGATCCTTATATTGCATATAAGATAGCACAATAGCCGCTAGTTCGTTTTATATATATAGGTCCATATATACGAACCAATACTGTTAACACAACAACAGTATATAATAAGCAGCTATAAATATACAGTTCATGCATATTTATTCACACATTCATACAAAGAATCTTATCACAGATCACACAGAAGTCTGAACTGAGGAAGCCCTCAGAGACAATCAGAGACACGTAACAACATACCGTTCACCCTAAATGTATAACCGTGGAGTATGAATCAGCTAGATCCGATGCTCCCCGTGTCGTCTCTAACAGTCTAATAATACATAACGCTACTGATTAGAATCCCATATAACAACATAACTCTACGGTACCCCGTACCGTCACTAATACCTCTCGGTTAATCCCCCGTCATTAACTGTCAATGTTTGTTGGGTTTTCAGCTTTAACTCGGGATTGGAAAAACGTTATATTACATGCGTAGTCTCGTCTTTGTATATTAATATACTTAAAGTTTAAATTTTGTTATCGCATGTAATACACTTGTATATTATATAGTTTGTTTCTATATTGCATGTATAATTCTTATCATACATTATACACTTCACCTTTGTATTTATTTTCCTAAGGTTTGTTTTTCCAAGTTCAAAGGAGTATAATTCTTATGTAAAATTACTTTGGATTATATATAAATCCTTATTATTTCATGTATACTCCTAACATTAGAATTTCCATATCCAATGTTTGTAATTCTTTTCTCTTTATCTTATATCATTTTAATTATGATAATACATGGTTATTAAACCATATTATATTTTTCCACTCCATAACATATATATATATATATATATATATTATGGGACTCTTTATTATATGGTAAATCTTTATAATATATTCATTCTCTTTTAATGAATATTTCTTATATCATAAATGTTACACCCTTTATAACATTAGAAACCATATTATAAATTTTTATTTAAAAATGCCCATATTTCCGAACAGCACCTAGTTTCTTAAATATTTACAAAATCCACCACATATTTTATATAGTGTTATATTATAGTTATATAACATACATTATGACATTTATGTCATTATAAAAATTATAACCTATAGTTATAAATTGTTACAAATTACCAACAACCCATTAAACTATTGGTTTTTATTATTCCCCACTAAACTTCCATAAATTACGAATTAATCCCGATTTATAATACATAGTTTTCTAATGTCATTAAAACTATATATTATACATATATCTTTATAAAACCTTATATATAACTCCAAAAACTACCAAGCTATACCAAAAGGTTATAAATATCATTTCTAACCTTATACTTTCTATAATTCTCAGTTTTTACCCATATGTTACCCATTTGTAACAATGTTATGAAATATCATATATTATACTTATATAATTCATATAAACTCCACATTTAACCAAATAAACTTCTAAAAATTCCTAATAACCTAAGGTCTGTTCTAAATTCTATTTAGTACCCCAAGTTTTTGGAAATCACAATATAACCCCATCTCTTATCAATCTTTTACAATTTAATAACTATCTTAATATAAGGTAGTATTTTAATTTCTTAAATTCTCCAAACTTGGTCAAAGTCTCCTATATAGTCAACTTTGACTCCTAATGCCAAATTGGAGCCAAACTTTTGGTAATTACCAATTATACCCTATAGTTTCCTATTTTTACAATTTTGACCCAAAACTTTATAAAATGTTATAATTTTTATTAAATTCATTTAAAAACCCTAAACTCCTCTAAAATAAGCCCACGGCTTTATATTTTACTAGTAATTACCATTTGACCCCAAACTTAATTATATAAGCATAAATTAAACTAAATAAGCTTTAAACTTAAATTAAAATGGCCTAATGACATTATGACATGGCCTTATTACAACTTTGCTTTATAACATAAAATTACACATAAATAGCTCAATTTATACAATAAACTCATGGCCTTGCTGTAGTTTATTTATTTTTTCCACATAATGTCATAATTTGACCATTATGTTAATTAAATCACTTAAATGACTAGCTTAATTTATCTTAGTCATTTTTTTCCATACTTAGGTTAAAATAACCCTTATAATTAACTCCACTCTCGACACATAATATATATATGCTAAGAAATCATAAAATCATAAGTTTAAGGTGTTTATACCTTGGTTTATCCTTAGTATCAACTTGGCAGCTTGGAGGAAAAATCACCACATCATTTAGACATGTTTAATACACCAAAATACGATATGGTTATACTCCAAGCATGAGCTTAACCATAAAGAACAATTAATGTAAGATTTAAGGCAAAAATCACCTTAAAATGCAAGGAAGTTTCCAAAGGATTTCGGCCTGAATTAAACACACCACATGGTGTTAAATTCACCATATAAACATAGGAAATAGCTAGACAACATCAAGCTGCTATGGTATTAGGTTTTACCTTGGCAAAATGCCTTAAAGAATGGTATTTCCTTTGATTTTTGGCCACCCTTGCTCCAAATGGTTAACCAACTGAATAAACATGTAAATATGAAGATTATGAGTGAATAAACTCATAAAAATCAGAAGAAAAAAACCAGATGAAGAAGGGAGATGCTTAAGGTATGTTTTTACCTTATAATGCAAATTTTGGAAACTTTGGTCCCTATACTTGCTTCAGCCGATATTGATGTTTTTTCAAGCTTTCAAACACTGAGAATGAGCCATGGGAAGTGATAGATCATGAGCTCCAAGTGTTGGTAATGGAGAGATGAAGAAAAAGAGCTAAAATATGCCTTAAACCATTACCTTAGGTGCTTAAGAGATTGATTTGCCTTCCATACTCAAGAACACAGCTTGAGAGGGTTTGGAAGAGCTGATGGCTCGGCTGGAATGGGACAAGAGGCAAGAGAAAGAAAAGAAATGTGATTTAATAAATGAAAAGTAGAAAAAAGGAATAGTAAAATGGTGATTCACCAAATTAGGAAGATATTTAGCACTAAAGAAGAATGAGCTGTCTTCCTTCCTCCTTGCCTGACGACAGCCAAAGGGTTAGGGTGGTCATTAATTGACCATTGACCAAACTTAGTCAATATTGCTTAAAAATGCACTATTTAGGTTACTATTCACAAATGAATGCCATATTTTCGATTTTTTTTGAAATTTTGGATTTAGACCTTCCAATGTGGTACATTATAGTACATTAATATATCAAGGTCTAATCCAATGCTTAACACCACTCAAAACCCACTCAGAAAGTCAATTTTCTCAAAAACGTGCTTTAAGGAATTTTAAAGCACATTTTTGTGTTAGAACACGTTTTAGAGCTTGGTTTCCTTTGAGAATGGTTTTATAATGTTCATTACTTCATTATAATACTTAGGAATCCACTTTGGATCCTATTTGAGGTCATACAATCTCTATGGTGTCTTAAAGCACATTTTTGGCTTTACCGATCTTAAAGCATGTTTTGCCTTGTTGAGATCTTTTAGATTGTTCCGCAATGGTATTTAGATGTTTATTAACCATCTTAGATCATTAATAGATCATTTAATTAAGTTTTTAAGGTTAGGGGTATTTCAATAAGTCCAAGAACTAGATGTCAAGAGGTCCAGTTGAGGCTCGTAATAAGTCCTCGTGCATTGAAATATCTCATTGTTTTGGTCATATTCATACATTATCTTCCTCATGGTCACATCCTAATGCGCCACAAGCCGCAGTGAGGATTTTTGGCGGCCTCTCAACCTTGATCCAATTCTGCAAGGGCTTGTAAAATTGAATCAAAGGGAGCCATCTATAGACACCGAAAATTCTCATCCCATAAAGCAAATTCCACAATTAGAAACACAATAAGAGGGGTCGTCGCCTTTCTTTGTCAAAACGTATTGATGTGAGTGCCAAAACGAAACCATCGTTTTATAATCTTTTTCAAAGAATTCATTTTCTTACCCGCCCATTTTTGTGTTTACTTATTTTTACCATTTTATTTTTTAATTTATTTCATGTTATTCAGTTACATTTTTTTTCGCTTATTTATTTGCCTATTCGTTTATTTTAGTTCATGTTATTTCGTTACTTGTTTATTTTATCTCATTTCATTTCATTAACACATTTACTTGTATTTCCTTTATTAGTACTTGCTTTTATTTTTCCTTTATCGTTATTATTTTTAGAATCATTTTCATCATTTTATGCACCTTTTCACTATTATATTTCATACTGGCATATTTCATTTTGTCGCTAATTCGATTAAACTCCCTCTCATTCCATTTTATTTTGTTACTTCTTCTTTCTATCTTATTTACTTCTATTCATACAATCTAATTCAATCTCCATTTTAGGATATTCACTTATATTTTATCATAGTACTATTTCATTATTTCATGTATTTGTTATTATGGTATTTTGTTATTTCATGTTTAATTATGTTTTGTATTTTTATTATCCACATTGTATTACTTCATGCCTCTTGAGAAGAAAACATTTCTTTAGATAAAACCGTTTCATCTTATTGTACATTTACATTCAAAACATTTACGCTTTCAACGGATTATTCAGTTTCAGTTAGACTTCTATTATTATATTTCCCACATTTTAAAGATTGAGTTCTGTTATAGCTTATGTCGTTAGCATGTTAGTGAAAAAGGCCATGGAACCCAAGTTCAAAACCTGGGCCAGAATGTTTTTTGTCCTTTTAATTTTCGATTGTTTCTTCTCATTTCGAGTCCAACCGAGTATGGTCTCGGCCCATCTTCGGTCAAGTCAGGCCCTGTTCCATCTAGGCCCAAAAATGAAAAACCAAACCATTTACTTTCCATCAGCCGCTGCCTATCTGCTCATCTCCATCCTTTTCTATAAAAGGTAAGGCAACAAAAATGACCTAGACTACTGTAGCCGACCAACACGGGCACTATTTTTGTTCATACTCCATCTTCTCCGATCGTCTTCATCTTGAAGAAACAAAACTAACTCCTAGCTACAGAACATTTATCTCCATTCTCAGTCTTCTCCAGCCGACATAACCCAAAAACAAAATCACCAATTTTTTTTCCTCAATAAACCACCGCCGGTGCCGAATCCACTAAAAAAAATTGACCAGTTCATCAGAAAAGAAAATCATCCTCCTCTGTCTCGTCCTCGCTATTTCATCCGACCTACGAGCGGATTTTCCTTCTTTCGCCTCTGTTTGGGTTTGTTTCCTCTTCCACCAGATGGGTCTTGTAGACGATGACCTCCAAAGTGGAAAACATGGCCTACCAGACTCACCTTAGAAGCCGTGCTAGCATTTCGTTTACCTTTTCTCTCTGTTCTCTTACATTCTCTATCCCACTATTGTTTTAATGTATGCATGGATACAATGTGATGAATATCAAACCCATCATTGGTTCTAGGTTTTTCACGTAACTTACAAATTTTGACCTCAACTGTCCTTTTAAATTACCGCTTTTAGCTGGTTGCTCATAATCTCGTATACTCATCTATTTCTCCTTACTGCTTGTCAAATATTATGTGAATCACTTAGTTTATTTTGATGTCGTGTTGAATCTGACCATTTCTAAACGATGCCAAGCCGGTTATGAAAGCCCTCTGTTTATTTTCTTTGTTCTCGGTGCTTCGTTAAGTAGGGGCTCGAGTCGAAGTAAGCGCCTATCACGGGCACCATCTGAAGTTTTTGTTCTTGGGTTTTGTTTTATGTTAAATATGCTTAGTAGTTGCTTTTCCCTCCGTGTAAGAGTTAACCCAGTATATTGTGTCACTTTGATCAGTTGGAGCTTGTTGTATCTTATTTGCAGACCGTATTTGTCCCGGTCAAAATCTAGGAAGTGAAATCTCAGTTGCATCATTTTCCAAGCGTCCAGCCTGTTTCCCCCTCATTTAGGGTCATACATCAGCAGTATTCCCCACTTGACCAGCTGCGATTCATCTTGTTCATTCTAGTATACTTGTGGATTAATGTCTATTTGACACTGCGTTTGAGCTTCTTCTTGTTTAGTTCTTTTACAGGGGCTTCTACCATCTCCATCTCGGTATTTATCACCAACTCGAATAGACTTCTGACTATGTTATTATGTGATTTTGATGTTGTTCAAGCGCCTACTGCTTTGTGGTTATATTGCTGTCCTTAGTTGACTATGATAAAAAGATGAAAAAAACTGCTACTCAAGTTATCAACCATGCTCTCCACCAGAATTTCATGCGGTTATGTCTATCCACTATTTTATGTGTTTGTTTAATTGATGGACTCATCAAATGACGTTCAACTTTTTATTCATACTCATGTGCTAATACTGTATCTAGACGTCAAGAATAAAATAAAAAATGTTTCGCTTGATTCGACTTAATAAAAGAAAAATGGTTAGAACAAGTTGGTAGTTTTGAACGTTAGAGGAAAGTCATTTATGGTTATTGGTTTTCGTCTGAATTTTGAGCTTTATTTAATAATGGAACAACATTTGGGAACGATTAACATGGATTAACAACTTAAGATTTTGACTCCATGATATCACAATTTGCTTAGGTTTTGAGTTTGTAGTCTTGAAAGGTTGATAATGACGGATGCAAGTTGTATTGTCGATACTACAGTTTTATTGTGAATTCATTAGTTACGGTTTTGGATAAAAAAATCGGGATTAATGATTTCGGTTTCATTTCATCAACCTAATTCTTTTAGATTCATTGTTTCAATCCGTTTCTTACATTGGTACTTTAGTAATCTCATTTTGTACAACTTTCATGTTGATGTCCATAAATATTTTTCATAGTATAGTTGTGTATCCCCTTGGTTTGTTGAGATTCATATATGTTTGATGTAGTATTCATCATTATAAGTTTCCATTCACTATTTGGATCATTGCTTCTGTGTTATTCTAGGTATCACGTTTTGATTACCTTAGTACTTGATTGATTGTGTTATACCTAAAATTTTGACCCTCCTAATTAGGGTCTACGAGGTTTTGGTGTTGTGAGGGGCATTTTAATCTAGTAATGAGAGATTCTGGTTCGATCGGCGCATTCCAGGGCATGAGGACCAGTTTCGTCATTGTCAGGGACGTTTTCGTAATTTTTAAGGCTCCCGAGACCTCCTATGGGCTTTCTCTCTCCTCCAAAAGATGTCCAAATCAGCTTGAAATGATTTGATATTTTAACCCATGATAGAGGATGACATTTTAAGCATAATGGTGTTAGAATTTTGATTTTTCAAATTTCCAATAATTTTTTAGCAATTTCTGACTGAATCTAATGAGAAATTCAATTTAAAAATATTCCAACATTTAAAAAATCCGATTCCACTTCAGAAAATTCATAATTGTCATCCTTAACATGTGGTTAAAATTTCACAGCAAAATTCCTTTTGGGAAGTCATTTAATTAAAATGTCAAAAAATCTTACTTTTACTAGATTTTCTTTATCTTTAAGAAAGTCTATATAAGGGGATTGGTTTTTTGATAAAATCAGAATCTCATATGCTCAAGAGCCCTAAGAAGACAGAAAGCACGGCCTCCCCTCTCTCTCTCACGTTTTTCAACACCCGGCCACCCGAATCATACCGAAAATCCCCCGAAATCACCATCTAAACTTGTTTTCCAATCCCCAAAGCACCAATAATCACCAAAATCCCACAAAAAACATCACCAAAACGTGAAGAACAGTAAGAACAACCAACAACTAGAAGCTTGGTTCGAAAACCTTTCGGGTTTGCCATCAACGGAGCAATCAACGAATCCTGGTGTGAGGAATCGTCGTGAACCCGAAGGTAAAACAGGTAGAAATTCCACTTGCCTAACTCCCCACGATATTATCAGTCTTGCCTCGAAATTTGGGTTCAAACTAACTCTTTTTCGCTTCTGTATCACTAATTGTTTTAGCTACTGCCTTGTTACTTGTTTGCTAAGTTTCGTATTAATTTTGATTTCAATTGAGTTCTTTCAATTACTAATGTGTTCAAAATCTTTCAGGTTACATACCCATAAAATTTGAGCTCAAAACACCGTCGGAAAGCCATCAAAAACCCACTGTCCGTGGGTTGTCAGCGACCTCGGACTCATTGTCCGAGACCACGGACGGGTTGTCCGTGACCAGGGACACCCACGGACGGTGGCGGGATTTTATATTTTTCAATTTTCAAATTTTAGGGTTTCTGTTAATACATGTCCGGGCCCACGGACACCCTGTCCGTGGCCCCGGACTTTTCAAATTTGCGTTTTTATTTTAGTTCTGTTTTTGAAATCATTTAATTCAATTGGGATCCGTGGTTTCGGACATTAGGTCCGTGGCTACGGACGTAATAGAAATTTGACCTAATTCTGCCTCCGAAACCCTAGTTTAGGTAGCTTTTAATTTCACTTTAATTTTCTGTCAAAAAACGCTAAAAAATAAAAAAATAGAAGCGCGCACTTAGGTTAATTTCACTTTAATTTTCAGTCAAAAAACACTAAAAAAACAAAAAAACAGAAGCGCGCACTTAGGTCAAAAACGACTTTGTAGTAAGCTGTAAATAAACCAAGTAGAGGAAAAACGACCTAGGAAGGGTAATGAAAGTAATTGAACACTAAATAAGTCGAATACCAAGCCCCCGAACCCGAACTCTACCTTTCCTAATTTACTCTAGGTTAAAATTAGGTGGTGACTCATAATAGGTTCCAGTGAGCTAGCTTAGGTTTTAATAATTATTGTTGTAAGACATAGTTATTAATCTTAGGTTATAAGTGGACCTAAAACCCGGTTAGATCCTAATCAGTTTTAATCAACATAGGATAGGGTTTAAAATCTAGGCTCACAGACTGGCGACTCTACTGGGGACAAAATTCTTAATATTAACTTGTTTAATTTTAAGAAAGAGGGCTTAACTTGAAAAATGTTTATTTATGGCTTTTATTACATTGTTTATTTATTTTTGTGTGCAATTTAAATTTCTGTATCTTTGCATCATATGAGAGCGAGGGTTCACGTAAACTAATCTCACCCCGGGACCCGTCTGAGGGTCCCCTGTCAGAGACTCACACCTTTTAGGTGATGTGAATAAGTGAGGGAAAAGAGGAGAGTGTCGTCTAACCACACCCCCTTAATACCTGGGCTTTAGCCCCAAGCATTTTCCTGGCAGTACCCTTACCTAGCCCATTGTTTGGTCAGTCAAAGACCCGACCGTGGACGCACTCCTTTAGGTGATGTGAAAAAGTGGGGAAGCCCAAAGAGAATAGCGTGCAAGCCCTATTCCTTTGTGGTGACCTGGGCCCGCGCCCCAAGCACTTCTCCGGATCGATCTGTACCCATTGTACTGAGTTATTTTGTGAGGACATTTGCATCACCTCCTTATGTAAGACTTCTATGCATATGTTCTTTTTCTCCTGGGCCTCAGGCCCAATGTCTGTATTGATCCATCAATCTCTCCCAGCCCGAATGAAATGCTTGAAGGTTTCAGTGGCCCAAATGCCTGCACCTCCACGAAGTCATCCTCTCAGAATAAGCTCGAAGGTTTCCATTATTCCCTTTAGGATTGTTGGCCCATTTCACATGCCAAAAATCTTCAGCCCGCTCGGCCCGAACAGTCCAAAAAAAGCAAAAGAGTCCTATAATTAGAACACAAGGGCCCTCAGAGAAAAACCTTCCCACGTCATTGAAAGCCCGGGCCCTAATATTTTTTCTATGTTCTAAAATAGAAAGAAGGCAAGATTTCAGAAAGGCGCTGGGACAGAAGTTCCGGACGTTTGACCCGACTGCCTACTCCTCCACTTCCATTATTCCAGCCCGAAGTAGACTCCAGCTCTTCTGACATGTCGGTCCAGGCACATGACGATATCCCTCAGGAGGATCAGTAGGCAGGGGGGAAAACCAGAACACCTCTGTCGAAGAGCTCATGAAAGATTTTGATTTGAAACGCCAGGAGGCAATCCAGACACTCGAAAATAAATACGTGGACACAATTGCCAAGCTGGAGGATAAGTTGGCTGCGTTGGAAACAGCAGCCCAAAGCAGGACCACCGAGGGTCCAACAGGGGAGCAGGATCGAATAGCCAGCCTGGTACGGAAACATCAAGCTGCTATTGAAGCCTTGGAGGCACGGCATATGGCAGCAACAGTTAAGCTCCATGAGAAAATAGGATCTTTGGAGGTGGCAAGACAAGAAAGACCGCTGCAAGGATTTGTCAATCCTTTATACGGCATGGACAATATCTCCTTGGAGGAACATGACACCCAAATTGGATACGAGGGCGGTGCTCCCGGGAGCCAGTTAGCCGCTGAAGTTCAGAGGGCTCTGAGGCGCATTGAGCGCATGGAAAGGGCCAGTAAACCCGTTGGTTTTGACTATCTCTCCATGGGATCCTATCCAGATGTCGAGCTACCCGCAAAGCTGAAGCTCCCCACCTTGGCTCCCTACAAAGGCTCGACCGATCCCCAAATTCATTTGGCAATGTTTGATCGAGAGATGTCTATCCTGAGGCTCAATGATATGCAGAAGGCCAAGGTCTTTGCCCGATACCTAGATGAGATCCCTCAACGATGGTACCTAACTCAGAGAATGAACACCAAGACCTATGAGGAGATATGTGAAGCTTTCCTGACTCACTTTGAGTATGCTAAAAATTTGGAAATCACCCGGTCTGACCTCGCCAGCACGCGCCATACGGGAAGTGAGTCCATGTCCGACTTTATAAAGCGGGGGAGGAGGAAGGCAGCAGGCATGCCTACAAGAATGGATGAGCAGGAACAAATTCGCATGATTGTTGAGAACATGCAAAAGCAGTACAATGATGAATTAAAGTATATGTACTTTCCAAGCTTTGATATGCTCATGGGCCAGGTAGGAGTTTTGGAGGAGAAGATCCACAAGGGAGACCTAAAGCTTGGATATCCTCGAGGATCCGGGAGTAACTCAAAGTTCCCAAAATCTGAACCAGCAAAGGCTTCCTACTCAAGCGCAGCTTACGCACAGAGCGCACCGCAAAGGTACACGGGACAGTACGAGGTGAATGTAGTCCAGCAGCCAAGGGAACAAGGGAGGAGCTATCGAGCAGTACCGCCTCCAAGACCGGATTTCAATCAACGAGAATTCACAGATATCAGTCGGCCCTTGAGTCATGCTCTGAAAAAGCTCCAGGAGTAGAATATCTTACAGCCTCTTCCGCCCCGGCCAGGAGTCACCCGTTTAGGCAGGAGTCCAAATCATTTCTGTCTCTACCATCAGTTACCAGGTCACGACACCGATCATTGCAGGGACCTACAGCATAAGATCCAAGACCTGATTGACCAGGGACTTCAGTTCTCAAAGCGCGGGAATATCTTCAGGAATCCTATGCTAGAACACCACTAGGAGTCTTTGTTATTTTTCTTCTTCCTTTAGTTGTTTTGCGTAGCTTTTGTCTTTTTCCTCTATCTTTTCTTTTAGTTCTTTAGCTACTTTAGTTGTCTTTCCCATTTAGTTGGTACTCAATGTCATTGTTACTTCTTTTGGTTATCAATAAAATTTCTTTTTTGTTCATGTTTTAATGTTTATACATTCGTTCATGTGCTGAAAAAAGAAAAGAAGGAAAGAAAAGAAGAAGGAAAACTATCTCTCATAAAGCATGTCTGCAAACATATAAAAGGAGAAACCTTTGTTCTTCGCGAAACCTCTTGTACAAAATCACCTTCCCATCCAAGCATTCACCACCTCCGTTGTAGCCACCATACATGTCACAGTATTCCATCATTTCTACCATTTCACCAGACACATAAAACAAAATTGTTGCCACCAAAAGAACAAAAAGATAAACCATTCAGCAATCACCCAATCACCACTCATCACCATCGTTTACCATCACACATGCAATCACCCTCCATAAATAACTTGGGCATTCTAAGGTTTCTTAAGTAAACCCCACAACAATACTGGGGTAACTTGGGCATTCTAAGGTTTCTTAAGTAAACCCCACAACAATACTGGGGGCAATCTGAGTTAAGGAACGATAACGCTTGTTTATTTTGTGCAAGCAAGTCTCTGAGTATACACTTCGTGAGAGTATCTTGAGTGGTAAAACCAAGAGAGAACGAGCGTGTCGTTTTTACACGACTCCATAGAGGTCACATTCAAAGGTAAGGTAAGGTAAACGGCATGACTCCGACCGAAGGAGATAATTTGAAAATTTACGCTTAAACCTAAGAAAAGTAACAAAGAACGGATACACAACTATTAGGGATGACGAAGCACCTAGGTACAGCACCACACAGCCAAAAGCCTGTGAACCCAGACATTAAACCCTAGGCACCCCCGCTGAGCTTTTCGTGTACATCCTCTTTTATAACACTACAAACTCCACAAACAAGCCAGCCAATGATGAACAACCGACCCGGTGACCAAAGGAAGCAAGGAGCCCGACTTCCGAATAGTAACTTCACAAGTCCAAAGAAGCAGAACTGCTACCAACATGATGAAGTGATCCGTAAATGGTCCCAAAGTGACACAGGATCCCAATGAGCTAACATCAAAAACAGCTCTCAAAGTTCAAAACCGGGAAACACAAGAACCCCGAAGGAAAAGTGATTCAAAGGAAGGCAAACCTGGAAAGCCTCGAAGTAATCCAAAATCAGAAGAAAGAGAGGAAGTGCAAGGAACAACTCAAAAATCTAGAGTTCCAAGCTCACAAGCGAAGTCATCACGAAGTGGCCAAACGACTTCAAGACAAAGAAAGTAAGTCCGGGAGAAGGTGCAAGTTGCAGCTTTGGTCACCCTTATAGCTTCACATATCCTAAATATTCCTCCATTGTCCTGTTGTCATTCATCACACCCCATAGCCACGTTGTAAGCTTAAAAGACTTCTGACCTAATAGTTGTGTATCCAATCGAGTGAAAGTAACAGGTTGAACGCTTAAATCTAACAAATGTCAAATTCAATGGTTGAGATGTCTTGACCAAAAGGAGGGCACGAGTGCAAACATCAAACACTTTGAGTGTAAGATAGAAGACACCACATCAAAATAAACCTTGACCTTGTGAGGATGAGATTTGTCTTTGCACAATTATTCAAAGAAAATACTGGGGCAATCGATCGTTCCATTCGATTGCCATAAAGCCCTGAAAGCTCAGATCGCCTCAAGGAAAAATACTGGGGGCAATTGTTGGTCCTGACAATTGCAGCAACGACACCAATGGAGGCCCAAAAACTCGAAACCCAAAGGTTCTAAAACCCTCTCATATCACTCAGGCCCGTCCTAAGCCCTACCTCCACATTCAAATATCTACTGGCCCGTCCTAAGCCCTCCTTCCATATTCAAACACCCACAGGGCCGTCATGAGCCCTACCATCTCCAGGTTTTCCTTAAGCCTTAATCCTTCTACATTCATCGTACACCTAACACATTTTCACCTAGAACCATCTTTAGGCTCGTCATAAGACCTACATCCATCCTTAGGCTCGTCATAAGACCTGGATCCCCACCCTTAGGCTCGTCATAAGACCTAGTTGCATTCCTTTAGGCTCGTAATAGGGCCCTTTAGCTTACCCACTCTCATCAAACACATTGCATTCATCTCATTCATATAGGCTCGTCATAAGACCTAGTTGCATTATCCAGGCGCGTCACAAGACCTGGCGATAGAAAAGTTGGTGAGGTGATGACAATAAATCCTCCTGTGTTATGTCAACTTACTCTGGGATCAACGAGTGGTGGGCAAAGGCAATAAGTCCCCAGGGTTTTTACCATGAATTATCCCTGCACACCGGCTTGGGGGGCGATGGCAATAAGTCCACATTGGGTCCAGCCAGGAGCATTGGCACGGGTTTCGGTCCCTAGAAGTATCCGAGCATCATCAGCATCATCATCAGCATCAACATCATCAGCATCATCATCAGCATCAGCATCATTAGCATCGTTAGCATTTCAGCATTCTTGCATTTGCATACCTCCAAGTTTTCACATCATAGGTAGTCAACGCCTTAGAATCGCTTGACATTGATTTATTATAGGTAGTCAACGCCTTAGAACCGCTTGACATTAATTCATTTTCGTCACCTAGGTAGTCAGCGCCTTAGAATAGCTCGACACATTTTCACTTATAGGTGGTCAGCGCCTTAGAATAGCTCGACAACGTTTTGTTGCTTAGGTAGTCAGCGCCTCCGAATAGCTAGACGTAGTCAATGCGGTTTTGCACAACATGGAGGATTATGTAGAATCCAAAATTTTAAGGCATCACTCAAGCATCAACCAGACTTTTCACATCCATTACAAAGTCCAGTTGACGGGGGGCAATCTGTTATACCCAAAATTTTAACCCCTTTGGTTAGGGTCTACAAGGTTTTGGTGTTGTGAGGGGCATTTTAATCTAGTAACGAGAGATTTTGGCTCGATCGGCGCATTCCAGGGCATGAGGAGCAGTTTCGTCATTGTCAGGGGTGTTTTCGTAATTTTTAAGGCTATCGAGACCTCCTATAGGCTTTCTCTCTCCTCCAAAAGAAGCCCAAATCAGCTTGAACTGATTTGATATTTTAAACCATGATATAGGATGACATTTTAAGCATAATGGCATTGGAATTTTGATTTTTCGAATTTCCAATAATTTTCTAGCAATTTCTGACTGAATCTGACAAGAAATTCAATTTAAAAATATTCCAACATTTAAAAAATCCAATTCCAATTCAGAAAATTCATAATTTCCATCCTTGACATGTGGCTAAAATTTCATAGCAAAAATCCTTTAGGAAGTCATTTAATTAAAATGTCAAAAAATCTTACTTTTACTAGATTTTCTTTATCTTTAAGAAAGTCTATATAAGGGGATAGGTTTTTTGATAAAATCAGAATCTCATATGCTCAAGAGCCATAGGAAGACAGAAAGCACGGCCTCCCCTCTCTCTCTCTCACGTTTTTCAACACCCGGCCACCCGAATCATACCAAAATTCCCCCGAAATCACCATCTAAACTCATTTTCCAATCCCCAAAGCACCAATAATCATCAAAACCCCACAAAAACATCACCAAAACGTGAAGAACAGCAAGAACAACAACAACCAGAAGCTTGGTTTGTAAACCTTTCGGGTCTGCCATCAACGGAGCACTCAACTAATCCCGGTGTGAGGAATCATCGTGAACCCGAAGGTAAAACAGGTAGAAATTCCACTTTCCTAACTCCCCACGATATTATCAGTTCTGCCTCGAAATTTGGGTTCAAACTAACTCTTTTTTGCTTTTGTATCACTAATTGTTTTAGCTACTGCCTTGTTACTTGTTTGCTAAGTTTCGTATTAATTTTGATTTCAAATTGAGTTCTTTCAATTACTAATGTGTTCATAATCTTTCAGGCTACATACCCATAAAATTTGAGCTCAAAACACCGTCGGGAGCAATCAAAAACCCACTGTCCATGGGTTGTCCGTGACCTCGGACTGATTGTCCGGGACCACGAACACCCTCGGACGGTGGCGGGATTTTATATTTTTCAATTTTTCAAATTTTAGGGTTTCTGTTAATACATGTCCGGGCCCACGGACACCCTTTCCGTGGCCCCGGACTTTTCAAGTTTGCGTTTTTATTTTAGTTCTGTTTTTGAAATCATTTAATTCAATTGGGGTCCGTGGTCTCGGACATTAGGTCCGTGGCTACGGACATAATAGAAATTTGACCTAATTCTGCCTCCGAAACCCTAGTTTAGGTAGCTTTTAATTTCACTTTAATTTTCTGTCAAAAAACGCTAAAAAATAAAATAAAAAAACAAAAGCGCACACCTAGGTTAAAAAACGACTTTGTAGTAAGCCGTAAATAAACCAGTAGAGGAAAAACAACCTAGGAAGGGTAATGAAAGTAATTGAACCCTAAATAAGTCGAATACCAAGCCCCCGAACCCGAACTCTACCTTTCCTAATTTACTCTAGGTTAAAATTAGGTGGCGACTCATAATAGGTTCCAGTGAGCTAGCTTAGGTTTTAATAATTATTGTTGTATGACATAGTTATTAATCTTAGGTTATAAGTGGACCTAAAACCCGGTTAGATCCTAATTAGTTTTAATCAACATAGGATAGGGTTTAAAATCGAGGCTCACAGATTGCTTCTTCTCATGATATGATTTGGGAGGGCCTGATTGGGCTGATGCAAATTATCACCTAACCCAACCTCATTTTATTCTCTCAACACTAATTATATGTGTTTCTTTTTGTGTCCTTTTACATGTACATAACACCCGTGGAATGCAAAACTGCTCTAAGACTACGGAATGGGATCTTGGGTTGGACAACAGGGGTCTCCACTTCAAACACGTGTAACGGTTGGTGCACTTCTTGCTGATCTTATCGGCTCAAGTGAGGCGGCGTCGATGCGACCCCCCATAGCATCTCTTTGTTTAAATTTTTCATTTTGTCTTGTATCAATTTGTAATTCGCTTTTGCTCTTACTTTCGGTCGTAGTCTTACTCTAATGATTTATTCATTCTCGTAACTTCATCCTATGACCTTTACATTATTCTCTTGTATGTGAATTTATGTATATTCTTTGGTTATCATAATTGTCTATATTTGAACAGTTTTAGCATGTTATCTCTAGCTGGTTTTGGATTATGTTGTTCCAGTGCTTATTTTACCCCTTTTACATGCTAATTTGAGCTTGAAAATTAATTTGAAATCTTGTAGGATTTTCGCTAGTGTTCCATCACCAAATTTTTGTACACAATGTTTACACTCCATTTTGTTTCTTCAACGTTTGTACTCTATGTGAGATATTTACTTTACCGTTTTGTGATTTATGCCTCTCGCTCCTTGCTTATTAATGTCATAAGCCCTAGTTATTATCCTTTAGGTCCTAGCCACTAGGATAGTGGGTGTCCCTTCACATTTAGAGGGTCATGTGTCCTTTTTGGTGGAGGTGACACCCTACACCTCAAAGCACACATCTAAAAATATGTATATATAAAAAAATGAAAGCAATTCATTTCAAAAGTCTCCAAGCCCAAAATTAACCATCTTTGGCAAATAACAAACCTGGGCCCATTTTCAACTTCAGCCCAAATCAACAAGGCCCAATTTCAGCCCAAATCTCAAACAATGCCCAATTTCAGTCCAAATCTCAAACAAGGCCCAATTTCAGCCCAAATCTCAAACAAGGCCCAATTTCAGCCCAAATCTCAAACAAGACCCAATTTCTGCCCAAATCTCAAACAAAGCCCAATTTCTACCCAATCTTAAATAAGACCTAATTTTCAGCCCATTCTGAAATAACCCAAAATCAATTCACACTCAAAACCTAAAATCAAACCAATTTCAAAAACACAAGAGGCCCACACATCCAAGCTCGACCCAAACCCACATGACCCGTTCCACAATCTGAATAGGCCACTCTTCGAAGGCCTAATCCGGCCCATCTTCCAAGGCCCAATTTGGCCCATTTTCAAGGTCCAACTCAGCCCACTTTCAAGGCCCAAACCCGACCCATTAGGTCAAATTTGGCCCACAACCTCAATTTCATCTTAATTCTTCTCAATTCCAATCCAAAAGCAAGGTAATTGGCAATTGCAAAGGTCGAGGAAAGAAGGCAAAGGCGAAGGCCCAAGAAAAAGACAAGGCAAGGGCAAGGCAAGGCAAAAGGCAGCGGAAGGGAAAGGCAAGGCAAAAGGCAGCGCGAGGCAAAGGCAAGAAAAAAAAGGCAGGCAGGAAGGCAACGCAGGCCAAACGCCGGCCAGGCAAGGCAAGGCCAAAGGCAAGGGGAAGGCAAGGGAAAGGGAGTGCCAAGGCAAGGGCAAGGCAAATGCAGCGCAAGGCAAAGCAAGCAAAAGGCAGGGGCAGCCAAGGCAAGCAAGGCCACGGCATGCAGCAAACGGCCAACGCAAGCCAAGGCCAAGGAAAAAACAAGCCAAGGCAAGGATGAGCAAGGCAAGCCAAGGCAAACAAATTCAGCGCAAGCCCAAGGTACTTCGATTTCAATTCAATTTCAATTCCATTCCAATTTCCCCTACACTCTAAATGTCTCACAGACCCGAGCGTCTCACAAACTTTGTCATCCTAAATGATTCGAATGTCTTAAAGACCCGAGCGTCTCATAGACTTCGACATCACAAGGTCTCAAACGTCTCACAGACTCGAGCGTCTCACAGACTAGCATCCCAAACCCGAAACTTCTCGAAACTCTGAACTCTTTTAAATCTCAAACACCTCAAATATCCTCAAACTCCAAAAATATCAAAACTTCTAAAACCCCAAAACTCGTGAACTACGTAAGGTCTGATCTCAATAGAAAGTTGAGTACGTAAGCAACCCATCTAGGGTGCGACCCCATTCCAAACACAAAACCCTTTTCCCCTTCTGAAGTGGTTCTCATATCTCTCAAAACACTTAAACCTTCTTCGGTTCCCACAAACTTCAAACCATCAGACTCCAAGTCTTGTTTATTCATTCAACCCCAAACTTTTCCCAAATCTTCATTCTATACTCATCCGAATTCCCTAAATCCCTCTTTTAGGCATTGGCTTGGTAGAAAAGCTCGCCTCACCCACTATCTCTTTCTCTCTCCCTCTCTCTTTTTCTAATCTTATCCTTGGCTTTTAAATGAATCTCTTTAAATAAGGTTTTGACAGAAGAAATCCCGACAATTGGAGACCGAGGTTTCCTCGGGCACCAATCCAAAGTCGTGGTTGTTGACACTTCTAAGGGGTGTAACCTAGTGCGAACCCACCATAGAATCTCTGGTATGATCGGATAAGTCCTATCCATAGGCAACAAATCATAGAGTCAATTAATGGTTCTTAGAACCTTTCTCCTCCCTTCCTAGTTCCTTAGGTCAAACTAGGTGGCAACTCTAGTCAATTCCGCCTTATAGAAGCATAAGTCCACGTGGAGCCCATTGAGAGCGGGTGTAGTGCTCACTTGCATTCCCCTTATGCTTTCTGGGAAAGACGGATGATAGAGTAGGTATTTGAGGGATACCATAACAACGGGTTTGCACCCTCCACAGAAAGGCATTTTTCTAGGATCTAGGCGTTTTAGTTAGAACCAATTAGATAGACCCCCCTCATACCGAAAAATCACCCTCCACAGAATGGCGACTCTGCTGGGTAAAACTTGAGTAATTTTTTCTCAAACTAAAGGAAGAGTGAACTCCATTCAAAATTGTCAGGACTTTCCCACTTCTTTCAAAACCTTCAAGAGATTCATTTCAAAGCCTTTAGGATTATTTTATTCCGCACTTTGAGTGTGTATCTGATGAGGACAGATAGGACTTGTTAGCTCCTCAACAAACATGACAACAATTGGGTTAATAATTAGCTCACGATTAGAAAGAGACCCTTAGGATTGAATGAAGATAACTTCCCTCTAGGTTAATAAAAAACCAAATTTGAATTACCACCTTCAAGACAAACATTTATTAAATAGGTCGGTGCTAACTTCTCTACTTTACTTACATGCTATGGGGTGCATTGGGTGGGTAGCTTAGGACATGCATTCCTCTGTGTCACCTATTATATCCACGAGTCACGGGATGCCAATCGGTCCACGATTGATTCCCCATGAGTTGGGTCATTCATTTGAATGGTTATGCCCACGGGACAAGATGGTCATCGACCTACACCTTAACACTCATGATCCAAATATATCCTCCGTTATCCTAGTCAAAAGCCAGCATATAGTGAGCTTCGAGCCTTCAGTGTCCAGCTTCCTAATCCGGTGTCTAAGACGGGTTATGGGTAGTCACCCCCTTGTATGACGTCTGTCTGACCACCTTTTTCCTTACCCTGAAGATTGCATGGGCTCAGTTCTCCAAGAGTCCTCTGCACCACGGGTGTCTTTAAAGCCCAATGTCAGCTACAAATTCATAGAAGATAACGTATTTATGGATACCCATACATGACACAGCGTAGTCAGTGAATAATTTGGACTACGCACCTTATCGTGCAGACGACGGGAGACCTGACCCCATGCAGTACTTCCCCAAGTTTCCCAAAAAGAGAGTATGTTGTGATAATCCCCGGCCGTGGCACATGTGACTGTATCACTTCAGGTATCCTGACCTTTCGAACTTAAGCACTCCGGACCTTCTTGATGACGTGCCCCAAAAGGCGTAACAGAGATAAATCCCTAGAGATGAACAGTGAAGGGACGACGGTTCCCCCGGTGGTATGGAAGCATTGATTGACCTGGAAGGTGATTATCCCAACATTAACACTTACAGCTCCACATAAAATCAGCTACGATTTTCATTTGCGCTTACATCGATGTGTGATCACGTTTTGAAAATTAGCAAAAATCAAAAAATTGAATCATGTCGAACGCTCTAATGAAATATCTTCAAAGCCCTCCGTCTCGAATGATTTCAAAAAATTAATGACTTTCAAAATTGTCATTTCCAAAACAGTTTTCAAAAACGATTTCAATCAAAGTCTTCTAGAAAACAAACTTTTTCAAGCAGTTTGCAAAGATTAGATTTCAAAAATCTACTACTTACAAATGATTTAAAAAAAACATTTTTCACAAATGTAGTTACAAAAACTATTTTCACAAACAGATTTCAAGAAAACCTACTTTACACAAATGAATTTTGGAACAACATTTTTCATGGATTTTATTTTAAAATAGTTTTCGAGAGCGTTTTCAAAAGTGATTTTCACAAATGTATTTCAAAATAAATGATTTAGTCCCCATGTTGTGACCCGCTATTTTTGAAGTTCAACCCACCTTCAAAATCAGCAGTCATTACTGTGGAGCGTACTACTCATTTCGTGTTTTCACAAAAGTGGTGGATTTTCACAATGATTTTATGCTCGATCATTCACCTTTTCTTTCTAAAAAAAACGCCCCTCATTTTCCTCATCGGAGCAAGTGGGGCACATGAAGATCAACAACAGCAGTCTGAACCAAAAATCAGAGCTGCACCAACCCGAGTCGAGCGACATGAAGACCATAAACAACTGATAAGCCGCAGACTTATCGTATTTTATTCACTAGATTCAGGGATATATTTATCTAAATAAGGTTAAATAGATGTATTTATGTTATATTTATGTATTAAAGTATATTATTAGTTTAGTCTTATGTGTTTATATGTTTTGTGTACAAGGAACAAGTTTTTAGCCAAAAGTCCATTGATGCCGGGCATAAGGCCGGGTAAATCCTAGCCGGCACAAGTAAAAAGTCACCTCAGTTCACCAGAAGTTAGAAGTATATGAAGAGGTTCCTTTTGATGAAGAGGTGTCTTTTGATGAAGAGGTGTCTTTTGATGAAGAGGTGTCTTTTGATGAAGAGGTGTCTTTTGGTGAAAAGGTGTCTTTTGGCGAAAAGGTGTCTCATGGTGAAAAGGTGTCTCATGGTGAAGAGGTGTCTTTTAGTTGGAAAGATGTCCTTTGGATGGGAAGACACTATGGAAATACATCATTTGGTGATGTGTCTTTCCATACCAATACAACAAGTGTAAAAGGTATCTTTTTGCTAAAGACATGTCATGGAGTTGTGTCTTTATGGAAAGACTTCATTTAAGTTGTGTCCTTCCATAGAATCACTTCCAACACCTATAAATACCCTACCCATGTGATCATTTAAAACACACTTCAACATCATATTACACTCCATTCATTACTCCATTTCCGCCTCATTCCAAGGTGTTGGTGTCCAAGGAAGAAATCCATGGCGGGTTAAGGCTACATCCAATTTTCTTATCTACTGTGTATTCTCTCTCTTGATCTGTGTGGATGGTGGAGTAGGAACTCCTTGTTAGTTCTTTGGTTAGGGAATGAAACTCTCCTTGTAAAACAATGTGTTCTTCTCAATATAATTTCAAGTTTATTAAGAGATGGTTCTTAATGTAAGAGAATTAGTTGATCACTCATTCTCTTTATGCAAATTTTACTTGAGGAAGAAAAGCCCAAGAGTAGAATAGGTTAGACACTCTTAATGATCTTCCTACTTTCTTCTTATGAATTAAGGGTTAGTAGTAAGAGTGAGAATTAATCCATCTTCCCCCATTTCCTTGTTCATTTTGTGGCATGATATATGCTCAATTTGTTAATAGGGATGAGTTTCTTGTTATCGGACTTGGAGCAAGAGAGTGGCATTTACACTTTGAAGGTGCCGGGTGTAATGTCGGATCTCCTGTGTCCGGCGCATTCAATGTCTTTGAATGTGCTGTGCATAGGGTGCCCGACAGGATGTCCGGCACATTCAATTGTTGGTTAATTCGAAGGCTTGTGTTTATGTTTCGAGTTCATATTGGTACCTAGATGGTTTTACACCCTGGATCAAGGATAATTTCATTGTAATTACCACATAGTTTAGTTAGTTTTAATTTGGTTTAGAATTACATTCAATTTCCCCCCTTGTTTTAGAATCGGTTATTACCGGATTAGGACTAGTTTTCTATAAGTCCCTTGGGTTCGATACTCTCGGTCGTAATATATTTACACTATACTCCTACCGGGTTTTATTTGCTACCCGTAGTAGAGTTGTAGGTTTAGTTTATTATTTTATTCCGTTTGTATATAGTTTTTCCTACAATTTTCATGTTAGCAAATTGGCGCCGTTGCCGGGGACTTGGAATTAGTCCAAGTCCTAAAATCGGTAAAACGCCCTATTCGTTATTCTTTAATTCTTTATTCTTTATTCTTTTCTTTGATTTTAAATTTTTTTCCATTTTTTTATTTGGTTGAATATGCCGAGTACAATGCCGGTTGTATGGCACCCGACACATTAAACAATTCATATTCTTTAATTCTTTTATTCTTTGTTGAATTGGTTTGGCTAGGTTGAGCACGCCGTTCACTATGTTGGGTAACACACGTCCGACATCTTGGAGGAAGTCCGAAGCCAGACAAGATTAACCCGGCGCACAATCCGGCATACTCAACCTTAACTTTCATTTTCTCTTCAGATTGTTAGAGTCATATGTACATATTCCTATTGCACCATGGTCTTTTTTTTTCTTCTCTTATCCCTTATGCCCTTGTCAAATTATCCCCTTTCGAGTTTTGAACAACCCGGGCAAATAGCCGGGTAAAATCAACCCGGCATAAAGGAGGAAGTCCTACGCCGGATAGGTTACATCCGGCACGTGATCCGGCTCGTTCAAACTTACTCTCCATTTTTTTCGTAAATAGTAGAGACATATACAAATGATCTCTTACCCTTTATTGTCATTGACTTTGATTTTTATATCCTCTTGTTTATATTTCTTTGTTACATTTAATTTCTTTTCTTGGTTTGAATATGTCGTTCATGATGCCGGGTAAAGTCTACCCGGCATAAAGGAGGATGTCCAATGCCGGATACTTCGTGCCCGGCACACGGTCTGGCATATTCAATATGATCTATTTTTCTTTTCGTTTCGTAACATTTTTATATTTATGTTTTTTTATATTTTCTTGTTAAATTAATATTGTGTATTGCTCCTCCTAAGTAAATAAGGTGAATGCATCTCCGATCGCATAATCTTCATGAAGATTCATCTGACCGCGATCAGTAGACAAAGAGGACATTTCTTCGTTCCTTAAGGCAACGATGAAACCAACAAACGCACTCCCTGCACAAATGAAATCAAACACCACCGGTGAATGGCAAACACTCTCTTCTGCCCAGTGCTCCGAATTGCCAGATTTTATACCACCTAAGGAAGCGGAACTTGCAGAGACATCGACCATTCGCATGGAGCATAAGTTGATGCAGTTGCAAATGCAGCAACTTCTTGCTCAACCAAGACTACCTGGTCCACTCCCGTCTCCAACTCAAATTGATCCGAGGGAGCATGCGAAATCGATCATGATCTCTTCCCAGATCTCTGATCATTCGCCAAGTAGCCAAAAGGCTAAGTGTAGGGCAGCCCCCACGCGTCTAGTCTTCTTGCACCACAGGGGAGTCATTTTCTTCTTAATTACTTTTAATTTTCTTTATTAAAGTCTTTCTTTATTTATTTTCTTTTTCTTTCGAACACTGGGGACAGTGTTCCTGCCAAGTGTAGGGCAGGGACCCCCCCTTAAAAAAAGTTTTTGTTAATAATATGGGTAAGATGTGAGTTTCATCAATGTTTTACTAAACTTTTTACATGTTTTTGATTGAGATGAGAATAGAAATGAATAATGCTTGTTCTCTCAAGAGGTAAGCTTTCTAATGACTTGTAGATTCCTATTTTTAACTTTTTTATTCTTTTTATTGAACATGAGTACATGATCTTGCTCCTAATTCTTTCCTTTATGTACTTCTGGGTATTATTTTCTTCCCTTTTTCAAACTATGAAAAATCTTTTGGGTGAAAATCTTAAAAAAGGTTTTTGTGAAAAAAAAGAAAGAAGAAATAAAAAGAAAAAAAAGAAATGTAAAATCTTCTTCTAAAGGAAAAGCATTATTCATTGAGGTTGCAAAAAATTGCCTCAGAATAAAAGCAAGAAACAAACGAGAGTTTTTCCTTTTATTTTTCTCCTAAATTCCCCGTTCTTCAATGCAAAAAAAATTCATGGTTGATTCAGAAACCCTTGCGAAATAAGGCTGAACATAAAAACCATTGATGAGTGTCTTGGCCACATTCAGAAACTCTTGAAAAATAGAGCTGAGTGATGGAAACCGGAAAAAGGAGAGATTACAAATCCCTTATGCAAAATAGCCCAAAAGTTTTTGATTGGTTTTGAAATTCTTTATTTTTATACCCGTTAGTATGTTTTGATGGATAAGGATGACTAAGTGATACTTGTGAAATAGAGTCAGGTAGTTAGAAATATTTATCTAATTGTCATTCTAAAGTTTATCTGTTGTGTGGATAAGTAATTACTCCTTTCTAATCTAATTTTGCTCGAGGACTAGCAAAAGGTAAGTGTAGGGCCTTGATAAGCCGCAGACTTATCATATTTTATGCACTAGATTCAGGGATATATTTATCTAAATAAGGTTAAATAGATGTATTTATGTTATATTTATGTATTAAAGTATATTATTAGTTCAGTCTTATGTGTTTATATGTTTTGTGTACAAGGAACAAGTTTTTAGCCAAAAGTCCATTGATGTCGGACATAAGGCCGGGTAAATCCTAGCCGACACAAGTAAAAAGTCACCTTAGTTCACTAGAAGTTAGAAGTACATGAAGAGGTTCCTTTTGATGAAGAGGTGTCTTTTGATGAAGAGGTGTCTTTTGATGAAGAGGTGTCTTTTGATGAAGAGGTGTCTTTTGATGAAGAGGTGTCTTTTGGTGAAAAGGTGTCTTTTGGTGAAAAGGTGTCTCATGGTGAAAAGGCGTCTCATGGTGAAGAGGTGTCTTTTAGTTGGAAAGATGTCTTTTGGATGGGAAGACACTATGGAAAGACATCATTTGGTGATGTGTCTTTCCATACCAATACAACAAGTGTAAAAGGTATCTTTTTGCTAAAGACATGTCTTGGAGTTGTGTCTTTATGGAAATACTTCATTTAAGATGTGTCCTTCCATAGAATCACTTCCAACACCTATAAATACCCTACCCATGTGATCATTTGAAATACACTTCAACATCATATTACACTCCATTCATTACTCCATTTCCACCTCATTCCAAGGTGTTGGTGTCCAAGGAAGTTCTATGTAACTTTCCATGCGAAGAGAAGAAATCCATGGCGGGTTAAGGCTACATCCAATTTTCTTATCTCATGTGTATTCTCTCTCTTGATCTGTGTGGATGGTGGAGTAGGAACTCCTTGTTAGTTCTTTGGTTAGGGAATGAAACTCTCCTTGTAAAACAATGTGTTCTTCTCAATATAATTTCAAGTTTATTAAGAGATGGTTCTTAATGTAAGAGAATTAGTTGATCACTCATTCTCTTTATGCAAATTTTACTTGAGGAAGAAAAGCCCAAGAGTAGAATAGGTTAGACACTCTTAATGATCTTCCTACTTTCTTCTTATGAATTAAGGGTTAGTAGTAAGAGTGAGAATTAATCCATCTTCCCCTATTTCCTTGTTCATTTAGTGGCATGATATATGCTCGATTTGTTAATAGGGATAAGTTTCTTGTTATTGGACTTGGAGCAAGAGAGTGGCATTTACACTTTGAAGGTGTCGGGTGTAATGCCGGATCTCCTGTGTCCGACGCATTCAATGTCTTTGAATGTGCTGTGCATAGGGTGCCCGACAGGATGTCCGGCGCATTCAATTGTTGGTTAATTCGAAGGCTTGTGTTTATGTTTCGAGTTCATATTGGTACGTAGATGGTTTTACACCCTGGATCAAGGATAATTTCATTGTAATTACCACATAGTTTAGTTAGTTTTAATTTTTTTAGAATTACATTCAATTTCCCCCTTGTTTTAGAATAGGTTATTACCGGATTAGGACTAGTTTTCTATAAGTCCCTTGGGTTCGATACTCTCGGTCGTAATATATTTACACTATACTCTGATCGGGTTTTATTTGCTACCCGTAGTAGAGTTGTAGGTTTAGTTTATTATTTTATTCCTTTTGTATATAGTTTTTCCTACAATTTTCATGTTAGCAACAACCGTTCAAGTTTGAAGCTGTTGAGGGTTAGAAGAGCACCAACCAGTTTCTCTTGATCATAATGTCACGTTGTTGCCCGAACCCGAAGACGAGCGAACCGCCAATCATGAGCCCACACATGAATAAGCAGTTAGTCAGAAGTTCGAAGACGAAGTAGAAGAAATCGGGAGAAGTTTTTAAGCTCAAACTCCACCATTTAATGACTTTTAGAATTGATGTATAGGCTTTCCCCTAGCATTCTTTTCTCTCTTGTCAATTTCTGAATAGACTTTGTGTATAGGTTGTACATTCCCTTTGAATTTATTTAGATCAATGTGTATAGGGTTCCTTACTCCCTATCTTATTTGCGAATGACGGAGCGTCAAAACTCATATTGAGAAAACCCACCACTTCGAAAACATATGTTTTCAAAACTATTTTTCTAAAAAACTTGATTTCTTTTAGCACGCACAACTTGTTTCTTCCCATTTTCGGTCAGTTCACATTCATTAATCATACATGTATCACACCCATCTCACAAAAATTGCATGATCACATGTTGCATTCTCAACACATCACACACAAACATTCATCCTATTTTTCAAGCGCACTAACATTCGCATCTGTTAGATTCTTTTTTTGTGACCGTTTTTGCAGGTGATTAACTGTCTTTGCCCACGAACGACAACATGATCTTCGAAATGATAGCAAGAAATACCAGAGATTCAAACCTTTTCCCATTTGGCATACCATGTACATAGAGACCAATAAAAACAAAAGGCATATTCCAGAAAAATTATACATCCAAAAAAATCATACATAAAAAAAATCCAAAAAAAGCATACATCCAAAAATCCAAAAAAAGCATACCTTCGAAAATCCCAAAAATGCAGTCATTGTCATATCGAGGGACCACCATGCGGGAGTGGTCACTCCTTAAAGGTCCAAAACTCCAGAAGCCAATCATCAACCGAATACCTTTCTGAAACAACCTCTCTCACATCACCTCTAACAGCTTCTCTCACATAGACCATCTTCCGGGCCAATCGTGACAGGATGAGCATCATGGACTATCAACGAGAACCGACTCAAGCGAGATTGGGTGTAATCTTACCATTCATGCATTGCATCCAAAACAAAAACATTCAACCAAAATCCAAAATTGAATCATTTTTATTGTCAATACTTCATGCATCCTATATGTAGTAATTCCATATTACCACAATATATTGCATTGTAGATAGTTGCATGGGCATATCGCGTATCAAAATGACATCTTTGGGAAAATCTTGAGAGATCGATTGAACAGAGTGTGTGAACCATTAAACTCTCGACCCGTTGACTCACACATGAGTCTAATCAAAACCAGCCCCACAACACAAAATGTGTAGCATGCGGAAAGCGGTATTTTCCTTGGATTTCAATTGAGTGTATTGGACGATCTACTGATGATAAGGGAAGGTAGAGAGTCAATCGAGGTAAAACCACGAGTGACATGTGCATTCCTTCAGCACGTAGAGAGGCACAATACATAGTAAGATCAATGTTGATAGCAAGTCACGAACTGTGATTCATGAAAGATCCGAGAAGTAGTAAGAAACAATCATTGACTAACGAGAATGACGAGGCACTTAGGAATAAAATCTCCACAAAAAAAAAGCTTTGACTGCCCTGTACATAATCCCTTAGTGAGCCCCGCTTAGCCTTTCACGATAAACCTTTTTCTGGAACTCCACAACATGCCACCTGACATATACATACTTACCCTTGCAAGAGGAGCTTGAAGGAGCCAGAGCCATGGCCTCTCCCCACCATCTTCCACAAAACAACAAATGAAATGTTTGAAGAAATCGTGAGTCAATGCAACTCCAAAGCTAAACACCAAAAAGAACACCGAAAATGTTCAAAAAGATCGATGAGTCAATGCACTCCAAACATGAAAGCCAAAACACAAAGTAAAGAATGCTTGAGAAATTTGATGAGCCAGATGTAATAAAAAAACAAAAATGAGAAGAAGGATCAAACCGTACACCAGAAGAGGCAAGAAGGAGAAATCCAAATCCGAAGGACCAATGATGTCCCGTAGAAATCAATAAAGGTTATCAAAACCAGTCCAATCACTCCACCCATGGCGAAGGCGAAACATATTATCTATTGCACAAAGCTCCACAATTCCCAAATAAATCCTCGTCCCATGTGACATACATTATACCCCTCATCCCCATTATAACCCAATAAAAGACCTCTGACTTGTTAGTTGATGAGCGTTAACTGAAAGCATCGGATCTGAAATATGAATCATAAGCTTTGTACTTGTTATCAACATGTCTCATCATGCCAAAGGGACCATGAGCGAATGAGTGTGACATTAACCACAAGGTCTACTGAGTTGTTAGTGACTCTTCGATTAAACTACCAAATCATAATCAGCCTACCCCATTGCAGTGAGGAATTTATGAGGAACAGAAAGTTTATGACCCAAAAGAAATTCTCAGGAAAATACTACTCTGAGCATCTAGAGTATCATCACACACATTAGCACACACGACCATACTCACGAGAGATTGACCACATCCCTCCATTAGAGGAAAGTGATTCACAAATTCCAGTTCAACAATCACTCAAGATTGAATCGAAGATGTCTTATATTCGTAAACCTCATATTAATCGAGATAAGATCGTACCTTCTCTCCAAAACTGTATATGCATTTTGCATCATGTCTAGCATTTAATATTTGCATGCTCCATAATCATTTCATCTTCAACATCCGACTGGTAAGAATTCTACCCTAGTCTCACTGAAAGTCGACTTCAGTTGCAGTTGTGAAGCATAACTTTCGATCAAAAGATGTCAACTAGAGCCATCCTAGGCCTTATCAAGCTACATCGAACCATCTCGGAGCCATCCTGGGCTCTCCTCAAGCTACGTTGAATCAAGCTAAAGCCATTCGAAGCCGTACGAAGACATCCCAGAGCCATCCAGCATCATGCTCAGGGCTCATCAACGCCATATCAGAACCAAACTGGAACAATACGAGAGCCACCTCAAATGGAGACATCTCGTCACCAGGGCCTTGCCTAGACAGTTTTCACACTACGTATGGTCTGATCTCAATACGAAATTGAGTACGTAGGCAGCCCGCCCAAGGTGCGACCACAACAAAGGCAAAAACTTCCCTTTTTCCCCTCCTCTAAGTGAACCAACCAAAGCATCATCATGCTCAATCGGCACAAGGTCATCCCTGAGCCATCCATAGAAATCCTAGAATCATGACGGGAACTGCCAACAGGTCATGCAACTGTGTTTCGTTAGTCACCCCCAGTGAAAACCATTCACTCACTACCAAGTCCACATCAAATCTTGTCAAACAACATAAATCCATCACCGGAGCCATCGAACCACCCTAAAAATCTCAAGGCAATCAAATCCCACAAACTGCCACAAATCATTAACCATGTCAAACCACCAACCACCCCGGGACCGTTGGCCCACAGGATCCATTAGTGCATGTCGGAGCCACCGATGTAACCCGGAGCCATAAGTGCTGTCAGAGCCACCGATGTAACCCGGTCCCATCAGTGCATGTCGGAGCCACCGATGTAACCTGGAGGCATCAGTGCATGTCGAAGTCATCAACGTACATCAGAGACATCCCAAAGTTTTGAAGCAACTCTAAAGCCATCAGCTCACACAAAAATCTACACCAATAAATAGGGTTTTGATTCAATTAATGCAATTGTTAACCACATCATATCTCATTTCATTTGCATGTGGGAATCCATTCAAGGGTACCACGAAAAATCACTCACGACATTTGATCAATTGTTTCACAAAAGTCTGAAATATAATCTTCATTCCACTCAGGTGGCCTTTCACTCGTAAAACTTTTTTACTATTTAATTCACCTCTTTCATTTCAAACCCACTAGGCAGCTATTGGGCTACTAGTGCGGTCGCATTTTTTGTTTTACACCCGCCAGGCAGCTATTGCGCTACTGGTGCGGTCGCATTTTTGTTTTACACCCGCCAAGCAGCTATTGTGCTACTGGTGCGGTCGTATTTTTGTTTTACACCCTCCAGGTAGCTATTGCGCTACTGATGCGGTCGTATTTTTGTCTTACACCCGCCAGACAGCTATTGCGCTACTGGTGTGGTCGTATTTTTGTTTTACTCCAGCCAGACAGCTATTGCGCTACTGGTGTGGTTCGTTTTACACCCGCCAGGCAGCTATTGCGCTACTGGTGCGGTTGTATTTTTGTTTTACACCTACTAGGCAGCTATTGCAATACTAATGCGGTTCTACTTTTTCTTTCCTTCACTAGGCAGCTATTGTGCTAGTGCAAGATCGTCCACTTCACAACCCGCTAGGCAGCTATTACGCTACTAGTGTGGTCCCGCCATTTTTCCTTCACTAGGCAGCTATTACGCTACTAGTGCAAGATCATTCACTTCATAACCCGCTAGGCAGCTATTATGCTACTAGTGTGGTCCCGCTTTTTTCCTCTACTAGGCAGCTATTAAGCTACTAGTGCGAGGTCGTTCGCTTCATAACCCGCTAGGCAGCTATTACGCTACTAGTGCGGTCTCGCCGTTCTTCCTTCACTAGGCAGCTATTGCGCTACTAGTGCAAGATCGTCCACCTCACAACCCGCTAGGCAGCTATTACGCTACTAGTGCAGTCCCACCATTTTTCCTTCATTAGGCAACTATTACGCTACTAGTGCAAGATCATTCACTTCATAACCCGCTAGGCAGCTATTACGCTACTAGTGTGGTCCCGCCTTTTTTCCACTACTAGGCAGCTATTACGCTACTAGTGTGAGATCGTTCGCTTCATAACCCGCTAGGCAGCTATTACGCTACTAGTGCGGTCCCGCCGTTCTTCCTTCAGTAGGTAGCTATTACGCTACTAGTACGAGATCGTTCACTTCATTACCCGCTAAGCAGCTATTACGCTACTAGTGCGGTCCCGTCGTTTTTCCTTCACTAGGCAACTATTACGCTACTAGTACGAGATCGTTCGCTTCATAACCCGCTAGGCAGCTATTATGCTACTAGTACAGCCCCACCACTTTTCCTTCACTAGGAAACTATTACGCTACTAGTGTGAGATCGTTCATTTCATAACCAGCTAGGCAGCTATTACGGTACTAGTGTTGTCCCACCGTTTTTCCTTCACTAGGCAGCTATTACGCTACTAGTGCAAGATCGTTTCACACCCACCTGCTAGGCAGCTATTACGCTACTAGTACGGTACTTGATCAAAGTATTATAGGCTCGTCATAAGTCCTATAGCTAGATGTCAAGAGGTCTAGTTGAGGCTCTCCTAAGCCTCGTACTTTCAATTGCATTCTAGGCTCGTCATAAGTCCTAGGACTGGATATCAAGAGGTCCAGTTGAGGCACTCCTAAGTCCTCATGCACCTCAAACCAATCTAATCATTAGTATTATAGACTCATCATAAGTCCTATAGCTAGATGTCAAGAGGTCTAGTTGAGGCTCTCCTAAGTCCTCGTACTTTCAATTGCATTCTAGGCCCGTCACAAGCCCTAGGAATGGATGTCAAGAGGTCTAGTTGAGGCACTCCTAAGTCCTCGTGCACCCAAACCAATCTAATCATTAGTATTATAGACTCGTCATAAGTCCTATAGCTAGATGTCAAGAGGTCTAGTTGAGGCTCTTCTAAGTCCTCGTACTTTCAATTGCATTCTAGGCCCGTCATAAGCCCTGGGAGTGGATGTCAAGAGGTCTAGTTGAGGCTCTCCTAAGTCCTCGTGCACCCCAAACCAATCTATTGTTAGCATTCTAGGCTCGTCATAAGTCCTAGGACTGGATATCAAGAGGTCCAGTTGAGGCTCGTAATAAGTCCTCGTGCATCCAGGTAATCATATCATTTCCCATCGCATTCATACATTATCTTCCTCGCGGTCACATCCCAATACACCATATAGTCGTAGTGAGAATTTTTGGCACCCTCTCAACCTTGATCCAATTCTGCAAGGGCTTGCAAAATTGAATCAAGGGGAGCCATCTGTAGACACCAAAAATTCTCACCCCATAAAGCAACTTCCAGAATAAGAAATGAAATAAGAAGGGTCATCGCCTTTCTTTTCAAAACGTATCAACGAAAGTGCTAAAACGAACCATAATTTTATGAATAATTCTTAAACCAATTTTCAAAGCCTTTTAGAAAAATACAATCCTCCAAAAATGATTTTCCAATGCCAATCTGGTTTCAACCTGTTCCTTTTTGTTTATTTACTTATCATACTATTTTATTTTATTCGATTTGCATTTATGTATAAATGTCTTATATTGGTTTTATTCTATGCTATTTTTTTACTCGTTTATCTTATCTTATTTTATTATTATTTTACTTGTATTTTATTTATTAGCACATACCGTTATTTTCAACATCTTAGTGTTATTTCTATCGTTTTATGCACCATTTCGCTACCATATTCCATACTAGCATATTCCGATGTCGCTAGTTCGATTAAATCTCTCTCATCTCATTTTATTTTGTTACTTTTTTTATTAACTACTATCGTACATATCTAATTCACTTTCCATTTTTATTGCATTTGTTTATATTCTCGTAATCGTTTTGTTAGTACTATTCCATCATTTTATGTACTTAGTATTCTTTTATTTTATTTATTTAATATTGTATGATATTTTTGTTTCTTTTATCTACATCCTATGATTGTATGACTCTTAGAAAAAAAACATTTCATTTGTTAGACAAAACTATTTGTCTAAGTGAATATGTACATTTAAAATGATGTCATCCCGTTTGAATTTGAACTCTGGTATTTTTTTTTCTCTCACATTTGTATACTGAATTGTGTCTTTAGCTCAAGTGGTTAGTGTATTCATTAGGGATGCTATTAGTCCCTGATTTGAATCTTGACGGGAACGTGAAAAAATTTTATATTTTTGTTCAGCTTACGTTACAACATAATATTTACTTTCTCCATTTATATACTGAGTAATGTTGTAGGCTAATCGGTTGGTCTCTATGGGAGGGACGTAAGTTGACTGGGTTCGATACTTGAGAATAGCAGTTTTCAGGATTTATTTTTTGGTGCTTGCAGAAGCCGGCCCAAACATAGTATTGTCCCGGGTCAACTAGACCCGAAAAGAAAATCAGTAAACCTAGTCAATATCTGTCCTAAAAAAAAACCCTTTCTTATATAAACATGACAATTGCAGCCGACAAAACACACACCATTTTTTATATTCCATCCTCTTCATTCTTGTGATTGAAATCCCGATGCTAAGAATTCAAAACCCAAGAAATAAAATCTTTAACTGAGCTCTCCTTCACGGGGAAACATCTTCGCCGCAGACCATCATCCTTAACGCGCAAATTTTTAACTCTCATCCAGAAGCTCTCTTACATTCTTCGTCTTCCTCGCCAACAACCGCCTCCCTCATCTGCTCATCGACCTCAAAAAAATCTCTCAGAACAAAACCGAAACAAGGAACATATACGTTCTTCCTCCATCTTCATTCTCCACAAAATAACTAACGAACCAGTAGCAGCTCCTTCCCCTCTCGATCAGCCGCCACATCTTCTTCAGTCTTCCATCAATCTCCTCGTTTACGTTTTTTGCAAGCAACAGAAGAGGCAATTGACAAAGGGTTAATTCCGATTTTCTTCATTGGTGAACTCTCGACACATTACACATCCATGTTTTTCTCTGGCAAAAAACCTTCTACATTACGATACCCACAATTGATCTACTGAGATAGGAATCAAAACCAAGAGCAAAAATCCCGATTCTCTATTTGAAAAACCATGACCAAGATCAGCCATCTTCCCTAGAAGATCGAGCTCCCATTTTATTCCTCTAATCCTTCACGCTCTCCTTCTTTAAATTCGGTGTTGAAACCCAAACTCATGTCCAGAAAAAGGAACACGTATGCTCCACTAATTTCTTCATTCTCTTCACTCCGGTAAACTTTTTTTGCAAACCTACTGTCGAACGAGTTACATATCTACTCCCCCGTCCTCTCACATTTTAAACGAAACCATCCCCTCTTCAAACTGAAATTTCTATCAAAAATTGTTTAACCTCCATACATTCTCATTACTTGTGGTAAATTTACAACCGAGCTGATGAACGAAAGGCATACATGCTCTGCCACGACCATTCTCTTCACTCTGGTTGCAACCCAAACTAGCGAACAAGGAGAGCAACGACCGATATCTTCATCTTTCTCACATTTTCTTTCCACACACAGAACATTTTGACTTTCTGTCATTTACTCCGAAGAACTTGAAAAATCCAAAATGGTACCCAGGGACTGAAACCATCACGTACTAGCTATCTTCCACCGGAAAACTACCATCAACACCACATCAAGTGCTACCTAAATACCCACATTCAGAAACTCCTCAATCACAGTCCTACTCTCTCCAAAGGTTTAATCATTTCCGGCGTCTAATCTTCCATAGTTGGTTAACAGAGGGAAACTCCTGCACAAGAGATCGGACCATTTCACTGTAAGAAGATGTGATATCCATACCTGAGCAGACCTGGGGTTATCAGTGTACCAGCCCGAGTTCGCCTTGCTCCTGGTGTAAACATTTTTTTAGGTCTCTGGACTTTGAATGGGTTCGCGAATGGAAATTGAGGTTACGAGTCCACATTTTTTACTTGACTCATTCCCTGTCTCCTAGCTTCTGTTTGTTTCATTATGGTTTCGAGTTTACCTTGCGAATGTCTGTCTATGATTACGTTTTGTAGGTGAAACCCTCACTCCGGTATTTCTCTTTGGCCTATACATGTTTATTTTTATCGTTATTTATGTTTGAAGCTAACCCAATAGGAATCACATTCACCTGAAGCGTATTTAATCTCTCCCAGTTGGAAACAAGCTCAAGTCCGTCGTAGATTCACTGCATTGTGTGGAGTTGGTTTTACCTTTAGTATTTCCATTTTCGTTTCCATGTCTGATAGTCTATCACTAGGAACTGATGCGTTATACGTCTGTTTTTCTTTGGCGTCTCTTTGCTTTCAATCTTTCTGACAGGGAATTTGGTGATCTTCGTTCTGGTATTCAATCTGTACCCTACTAGTCTTGTGAACTATCAGTGAATATATATGTAACACCGCTACCGCTAATACCGTCATTACCGTCCAATCACTTCATACTTACATACCTTCGCAGCGGATACTTACTTACACAACGGTGGGTGATACAATGCCGTTAGCCACCCACGTGACTAACAAGGCCTACTACTACATACAGCATCGGTCTGATGGACCGGAATACCCGAGTACTACACAATTACAATACATACTCCCATTACCTACCAAGTACTACAATGCTCCATACAATACTCCATAATTACATTACAACATATTACACCGAGTTTACTAAGATCCTTATCCAAATACAATACCTCTTTCAATTTCATACATACTCATTAAGAGTCTAACATCTACCCATTCCTCACTAACTACATACTTTCAATACATAAGGTGTACCCCTTGGTACACCTCTACATCAAGGCTACAAGCCTAATTCCATTCACTACTATCTACATTTCATTCCGACTAAGCTTACGCTGCATATGACTTCCGCATAACCCGCGTACTAGCGAGGGTACGCCGACCACTTGGTCGAATACATGCAATTCATTTTACAATACATACATACCTACATGCTTCATTCATAATGCTACAATGCTACACATGGAATACATACATACACTTCAATACATACAAGGCAGATAATTCAAGTCAACCAATACATACTTACCTTTACCAAGATTCGCTTACACCAGACATACACAATACTTGATAGCTCCATTTGTCCACCCGGGTTAATCAGGTGGAGATTACTCTTTTACTCAGGGTCAATGTCTTTGAATGTGCGGTGCATCTGGTGCCCGACAGGATGTCCGGCGTATTCAATTGTTGGTTAATTCGAAGGCTTGTGTTTATGTTTCGAGTTCATATTGATACTTAGATGGTTTTACGCCCTGGATCAAGGACAATTTCATTGTAATTACCACTTAGTTTAGTTAGTTTTAATTAGGATTAGAAAATATGTCACGTTCCCCCCTTTATTATAGAATAAGTTATTACCGGATTAGGACTAGTTTTCTATAAGTCCCTTGGGTTCGATACTCTCGGTCGTAATATATTTACACTATGCTCCGACCGGGTTTTATTTGCTACCCGTAGTAGAGTTGTAGGATTAGTTTATTATTTTAGTCTTTTTGTATATAATTTTCCCTACAATTTTCCGTTTATCAAATGGGCGTCGTTGCCGGGGACTTGGAATTAGTCCAAGTCCTAAAATCGGTAAAATGCCCTATTTGTTATTCTTTAATTCTTTATTCTTTATTCTTTTCTTTGATTTTAAATTGTTTCCATTTTTTTTATTCGGTTGAATATGCCGAGTACAATGCCGGTTGTATGGCACCCGACACATTAAACAATTTATATTTTTAATTCTTTTATTCGTTGTTGAATTGGTTTCTCTAGGTTGAGCACGCCGAGCACTATGCCGGGTAACACACGTCCGGCATCTTGGAGGAAGTCCGAAGCCGGACAAGATTAGCCCGGCGCACAATCCGGCATACTCAACCTTAACTTTCATTTTTTTTCATTTTCTCTTCAGATTATTAGAGTCATATGTACATATTCCTATTGCACCATGGTCTTTTTTTTTCTCTTATCCCTTATTCCCTTGTCAAATTATCTCCTTTCGAGTTTTGAACAAGCGGGGCAAATAGCCGGGTAAAATCAACCCGGCATAAAGGAGGAAGTCCTACGCCGGATAGGTTACATCCGGCACGTGATCCGGCTCGTTCAAACTTGCTCCCCATTTTTTTCGTAAATAGTAGAGACATATACAAATGATCTCTTACTCTTTATTGTCATTAACTTTGATTTTTATCTCTTCTTGTTTATATTTCTTTGTTACATTTAATTTCTTTTCTCGTCGTTCATGATGCCGGGTAAAGTCTACCCGACATAAAGGAGGAAGTCCAATGCCGGATACTTCATGCCCGGCACATGGTCCGGCATATTCAATATGATCTATTTTTCTTTTTGTTCGCAACATTTTTATATTTTGTTTTTTTATATTTTCTTGTTAAATTAATATTGTGTGTTGCTCCTCCTAAGTAAATAAGGTGAATGCATCTCCGATCGCATAATCTTCATGAAGATTCATCTGACCGCGATCAGGAGACAAAGAGGACATTTCTTCGTTCCTTAAGGCAACGATGAAACCAACAAACGCACTCCCTGCACAAATGAAATCAAATACCACCGGCGAATGGCAAACACTCTCTTCCGCCCAGTACTCCAAATTGCCAGATTTTATACCACCTAAGGAAGCGGAACTTGCAGAGACATCGACCATTCACATGGAGCATAAGTCGATGCAGTTGCAAATGCAACAACTTCTTGCTCAACCAAGACTACCGGGTCCACTCCCGTCTCCAACTCAAATTGATCCGAGGGAGCATGCCAAATCGATCATGATTTCTTCCCAGATCTCTGATCATTCGCCACGTAGCCAAAAGGCTAAGTGTAGGGCAGCCCCAATGCGTTTAGTCTTCTTACACCACAGGGGAGTCATTTTCTTCTTAATTACTTTTAATTTTCTTTATTAAAGTCTTTCTTTATTTTTTTTTTCTTTCGAACACTGGGGACAGTGTTCTTGCCAAGTGTAGGGCAGGGACCCTCCTTAAAAAAAAGTTTTTGTTAATAATATGCGTAAGTTGTGAGTTTCATCAATGTTTTACTAAACTTTTTGCATGTTTTTGATTGAGATGAGAATAGGAATGAATAATGCTTGTTCTCTCAAGAGGTAAGCTTTCTAATGACTAGTAGATTCATACTTTTAACTTTTTGATTCTTTTTATTTAACATGAGTACATGATCTTGCTCCTAATTCTTTCCTTTATGTACTTCTGGGTATTATTTCTTCCCTTTTTCAAACTGTGAAAAATCTTTTGGGTGAAAATCTTAAAAGGGTTTTTGTGAAAAAAGAAAGAAGAAGAAAAAAAAAGAAAAAAAATGTAAAATCTTCTTCCAAAGGAAAAGCATTATTCATTGAGGTTGCAAAAAAAATTGCCTCAGAATAAAAGCAAGAAACAGACGAGAGTTTTTCCTTTTGTTTTTCTCCTAAATTCCCCGTTCTTCAATGCAAAAAATTCATGGTTGATTCAGAAACCCTTGCGAAATAGGGCTGAACATAAAAACCATTGATGAGTGTCTTGGCCACATTCAGAAACTCTTGAAAAATAGCTGAGTGATGGAAACCGGAAAAAGGAGAGATTACAAATCCCTTATGCAAAATAGCCCAAAAGCTTTTGATCGGTTTTGAAATTCTTTATTTTTATACCCATTAGTATGTTTTGATGGATAAGGATGATTAAGTGATACTTGTGAAATAGAGTCAGGTAGTTAGAAATATTTATCTAATTGTCATTCTAAAGTTTATCTATTTTGTGCATAAGTAATTACTCCTTTCTAATCTAATTTTACTCGAGGACTAGCAAAAGGTAAGTGTAGGGCCTTGATAAGCCGCAGACTTATCGTATTTTATGCACTAGATTCAGGGATATATTTATCTAAATAATGTTAAATAAATGTATTTATGTTATATCTATGTATTAAAGTATATTATTAGTTCAGTCTTATATGTTTATATGTTTTGTGTACAAGGAACAAGTTTCTAGCCAAAAGTCCATTGATGCCGGACATAAGGCCGGGTAAATCCTGCACGGCACTCGCATAGAACAGAAAAGGAGCTATATCGGATGCAATGCCGGGTAAATTCTAGCCGGCACAAATAAAAAGTCACCTCAGTTCACCAGAAGTTAGAAGTACATGAAGAGGTTCCTTTTGATGAAGAGGTGTCTTTTGATGAAGAGGTGTCTTTTGATGAAGAGGTGTCTTTAGATGAAGAGGTGTCTTTTGATGAAGAGGTGTCTTTCGGTGAAAAGGTGTCTTTTGGCGAAAAGGTGTCTCATGGTGAAAAAGGTGTCTCATGGTGAAGAGGTGTCTTTTAGTTGGAAATATGTCTTTTGGATGGGAAGACACTATGGAAAGACATCATTTGGTGATGTGTCTTTCCATACCAATACTACTAGTGTAAAAGGTATCTTTTTGCTAAAGACATGTCTTGGAGTTGTGTCTTTATGGAAAGACTTCATTTAAGATATGTCCTTCCATAGAATCACTTCCAACACCTATAAATACCCTACCCATGTGATCATTTAAAACACCCTTCAACGCCCCTATACACTCCATTCACATCTCCATTTCCGCACTCGTCCAAGGTGTTAGTGTCCAAGGAAGTTCTATGCAACTTTCCACGCGAAGAGAAGGAATCCATGGCGGGTTAAGGCTACATCCAATTTTCTTATCTCCTGTGTATTCTCTTTCTTGATCTGTGTGGATGGTGGAGTAGGAATTCCTTGTTAGTTCTTGGTTGGGATGAAACTCTCCTTGTAAAACAATGTGTTCTTCTCAATATAATTTCAAGTTTATTAAGAGATGGTTCTTAATGTAAGAGAATTAGTTGATCACTCATTCTCTTTATGCAAATTTTACTTGAGGAAGAAAAGCCCAAGAGTAGAATATGTTAGACACTCTTAATGATATTCCTACTCTCTTCTTATGAATTAAGGGTTAGTAGTAAGAGTGAAAATTAATCCATCTTCCCCCATTTCCTTGTTCATTTCGTGGCATGATATATGCTCGATTTGTTAATAGGGATGAGTCTCTTGTTTTTGTTGCGGAGCAAGAGAGTGGCATTTACATTTTGAACATGCCAGGTGTAATGCCGGATCTCCTGTGCCCGACACATTCAATGTCTTTGAATGTGCCGTGCATCTGGTGCCCGGCAGGATGTCCGGCGTATTCAATTGTTGGTTAATTCGAAGGCTTGTGTTTATGTTTCGAGTTCATATTGATACTTACATGGTTTTACGCCCTGGATCAAGGACAATTTCATTGTAATTACCGCTTAGTTTAGTTAGTTTTAATTAGGATTAGAAAATATGTCATGTTCCCCCCTTTATTATAGAATAGGTTATTATCGGATTAGGACTAGTTTTCTATAAGTCCCTTGGGTTCGATACTCTCGGTCGTAATATATTTACACTCTGCTCCGACCGGGTTTTATTTGCTACCTGTAGTAGAGTCGTAGGATTAGTTTATTATTTTAGTCTTTTTGTATATAATTTTCCCTACAATTTTCCGTTTAGCAGTACATATCCTAGGTCCCGGACCCTGCTAAAAACTGCTACTAGGTTGATTTTTCAACCCCTAATCAACCCTTAATCCACCTCCAATCATTCCATAATCTTTCCACATGTTTTGTACATGTTTAAACACACTAAAACACTCACTAAAGCTCCTTAAATCCATGGTCCAATACTTACTCAACTTCTTGCTCAAATTCTACAAATTTTCATTCTCATTTTCTCACTTTGCACACTTGTGCATTCCTACACTTCTCTTTGCATTTTACACTTGTCCTAATGCTATTTTGCCATTCCAATTCATTCCCTAGCAAGTACACTATCCATACCCAAGTCCAACACTCTTTTTACCAAATCTTGCACACTAATTTTTCCTAGTTCTTACAATGCATTTTAATACTCTTTGCTACAGATTTTACCCTCTTATTTCTCATACTATAACTACCACTCCATGGTTACTAAATCTCCTTACTCAACCCAATACATACCTTGGTTCATCCATTCACCAAGTCATCCATAAATGTACATTTTCTACCAAAATTTTGCCATAGTTTACCTACAATTCTAACTTCTCCACATGCATACTTTTTCACCAAATTCATTCCTAAACTAGCCACACCCATACAAGGGTCCTACCAGCAATCAAAACAATCTCAATACATCTACACTCCATTAATCAACAATACCAATACTCATACACAAGTCATTTGGCTCTAAGGCTTACAATTCAAGTACTAGTTCACAAATACTCAAACTTCCATAACTACAATACTAGTACAATATTTTGGGTTCTTTAGTTAGTTTACCCATTCCTATTACTCTAATGCATTAAAATTTAGCATTAAGAAGGAGCTCTTACCTTAAGCTCTTAATTCTTCTTTTCTTTTCCAATTCTCCTCCTTCTCTCTCTCTCTTGCACTAAATCGGTCATGTGGGGGATGGAGTTGCCAAACTCCATCCCATCACCCCAAATTACATAAAGAGAATATAATTAAACTTCTAATCTTTTAAAACAACACTAATCCAATGAAGGGTTTAAATTACCACAAGTTAGGGTTTACCTTAGGAATCTTTTAAGAGGGGTTTTAGCCCTTGGTTCAAGAAGGTGATTCCACCACCATTGGAAGGTTGAATTGATGCTCAAAAGAGAGAGAAAAATAGAGCATTATAATGGGCAATCGGCTACAAAGGAAGATGGGGAAAACTTGAGTTTTTCATGTAGATTTTTACCTTAATGGAGAGAGGAGACTCCAAGCTTTACTTTAATTCCATTTTATCTTTGAATGGGGAAAACCCATGGAGATGAAATTCCTCATTTTGGAATTCTAAAAAGAGGGAAGTGTAGAGAATGATGAGGGGAGCAAGAATATGTAGTTATTTTTGCATTTGGAGCTCACATGAGGCTAGAGCATGGAGGAGAAGTGGAGTAGCCATGGATGGTTAGTGGAGCTTCCAAATCGCCAGAATAGGGAGGAGGAAGAGAGAGAAATTGGTGCGGATAAGAAAGGAAGGAGAGAGATGAGAGAAATGAGAGGTAAGAGAAAAAGGTGAGTGCTTTTTGCTTTATTACTTTTCCTTCCCTTTTTTCTTTTCCTTTCTAGCTTATTTAACAACAGAGGGGTGACTTATTTAACTAGTAAAACCGGCCCCCCCTACAGTATACTAGTTGGAGCGTTTCTGTCTTTACAGAAAACGCTTATTATTTACCCAGTTTCGATACTATTCACTAACCGGGGCCCGTTTTCCGGAATTTTCTCGTTTCTTTAATTTTATTGGTTATTAAGCTTCCATTAATGCTTAATTATTGTTATTTAATGATCTATAATTTTTACGGGTTCGTCTGACCGCTCAAAGTCACGTTTTCAGGTTTTCTCGGAAACGTGCGCTAAAGCTTTATTAGCGTTTTAATACATTATTTGGATCCGTTTTCTTCAGGAGTTGTTCCCATCTATTATTTAGGCTTGAATCCATATAACACTCTAACCTAGGTCTCATACCCTTATGGTTATTTAGCGCTTATCTAGCGTTTTTTGCTTTTTAAGCGTTTCATCATTTCTTTTGGATTTATTTTTCCTTACAAAAATTACTTAGGCGTTATTAGGCCCTTAAATACGTATTAGAATAATCTTAATCACTATATTTACGTTCGGGGTATTTCAACGTATGAGCGTTATATCAGACTTACTTTACCTTTTAACTGTTTTGGTCACCATGTATGTTATCATTGACTTGCGTGATAGTTAAATATTGTTGCAATTTCATATCCTTTATATATTCAAACTCAAACTCCATATGGTTTGTAATGAAAAGAATCAGAAATTGGTCTATTCTCTAATGACGTCCTTCGTTGTAAATGGTCGACTCCCCACACACTACTGTGAATGTTCACTTTGTACATGCGCTTCTTCATACAATATGATTTTTTTATTTTTTTTATGTCTATTTATCTGTCGCTCACCGAGACTAGTTTATTGTGCTAGTTTAAATAAGCTTCATAAACTTGTCCGATATGCATGTATAAGTTGTAACTGAATTACATTGATTTATTTATTTTGATGTCGTTTATTATTATTATTATTATTATTATTATTATTATTATTATTATTATTATTATTATTATTATTATTATTATTATTATATATTATTATTTTATTATTAATTATTAATTATTATTATCATCATCATATTATTATTATTATTATTATTATTATTATTATTATTATTATTATTATTTGTCATTTGAAGCCCTAGTTATAGTCTCTTAGGTCCTAGCCACTAGGATAGTGGGTGTCCCTTGGCACTTAGTGGGTCATGTGTCCTTCTTGGTCAAGGTGACACCCTAAACCCTAAAACACACATCTAAAATTATGTATATATGTATAAAAAAAATCATCAATGTAAAACCTCTTCCAAGATTTGCCCTCAGATTACTGAATAAAAAGAAACCAACAAATGGCTCTAGAATCCACCAAACAAAAATTGACCCAAGTCCAAAGATTACTCAAGTCCGAAAATTGCCCTAAGTCCACAAAACAGCCCATTCTACAAAACATGGCCCATCAGCCCACCTTGATCCATCTGGCCCATTGGCCCAATCCGCTTTGGCCCAATCCAGCCTAGCTCACTCTGGACCAAATCGGTCCAATCCAAACAAGACCCAATCAGGCCCAAAAGCCCATTTCAGCCCAACAAACCCAAAAGCCAATTTAAAACCCAACAGGCCCAAAAGCCCATTTCAGCTCAATAGGCCCAAAAGCCCATTTCAGCCCAATAGGCCCAAAAGCCCATTTCAGCCCAACAGGCCCAAAAGCCCATTTAAGCTCAACAGGCCAAAAGCCCATTTCAGCCCAATAGGCCCAAAAGCCCATTTCAGCCCAAAAGCCCATTTCAGCCCAATAGACCCAAAAGCCCATTTTGGCCCAATAGGCCTAAAAGCCCATTCCGGCCCAACAGGCCCAAAAGACCATTCCGACCCAACAGGCCCAAACCCATTTCGGCCACATCTTCAAAGTCCATGAGCCTAAGCTTGACTTGGCCCAACTTTGACCAACTTCAACTTTGACCAAGCCCAAGTTTGATCAAGCCCAAGTTTGACCTGGTTAAGTTTTGACCCGGCTCGTTTTCCAACTCCGGTCCAAGTACAATTCAAACTCAGCCCCAAATTCAATTAAACCCAATTCAAATTCAATTCAACCAAATTCCATTCGATTCAAACCCAATTCGATTCAATCTCAATCCAATGTCATTCCAATTCTTACCTAATTTCAATTCAATTCAATTCCAAATTCATTCAAATACAATTCAATTCCAAATTCATTCAAATTCAATTCAATTCCAAATTCATTCAACCTCAATTCAATTCCAAAGTCAATTCCAATCCAATTTCAAATTCAATTCTAGTTCAAACTCAAATCAAAATCAATCAATTCCAATTCAATTTCAACCTCAAATAATCGATTGCAATTCCAATTCCAAACAAAAATCAATCCAATTTCAATTTAACTCCAATACAATCTCAATTTCAATTCAATTCCAATTCAAATCAAAATTCATTCAATACCAATTTAGCTTCGATTTCAATTCGGTTGCAATTCTAAATCCAATTACCCCCACACTCAAAATGTCTCATATACCCGAGCGTCTCACAGACTTTGTCATTCCAGTGATTTGAATGTCTCATAGACCTAAGCGTCTCACAGATCTGAGCGTCTCACAGACCCGAGCGTCTCACAGACCCAAGCGTCTTACAGACTTCGACTTCTTAAGGTTTCAAACGTCTCACAGACCCGAGTGTCTCATAGACTAGCATCCAAAACCCTAAACTTCTCAAAACTCTGAATCCTTCTAAATCTCAAACACCTCAAAAACCTTCAAAATCCCAAAACTTGAACTACGTAAGGTCTGATCTCAACAAGGAGTTGAGTACGTAGGCAGCCCATCCAGGGTGCGACCCCATTCCAATAAAAAAACCCTTTTCCCCACTCTAAGGTGTTCTTCATACCTCTCAAAATACTCAAACCTTCTTCGGCCCCCACAAACTTCAAACCGTCATACTCTAAGTCTTGTATATTCACTCAACCTCATACTTTTCCCAAATCTTTATTCTATACTCATCTGAATTCACCAATTCCTCTTCTTGACGCTAGCTTGGCAGAAAAACTCGTCTCATCCACTATCTTTCTATCTTCCCGTCATAATTCTATCCTTGGCTTTTAAATGAATCTCTCTAAAAAGGTTTTGAAAGAAGGCAATCCTGATAATTGGAGACTGAGGTTTGCTCGGGCACCAATCCGAAGTCATGGTCATTGTCACTTCTAAGGGGTGTAACCCAGTGCGAATCCACACAGAATCTCTAGTATGATCAGATAAGTCATATCCATAGGCAACAATCTCAGAGTCAACTAACGGTTCTTAGAACCCTTCTCCTTCCTTCCCAGTTCCTTAGGTCAAACTAGGTGGTGACTCTAGTCAATTCTGCCTTATAGAGGCATAAGTCCGTGTGGAGCCTATCGAGAGCGGGTGTAGTGCACACTTGCGCCCCCCTTTATGCTTTCTGGGAAAGACGGACGATGTAGTAGGTATTTGAGGGATGCCAGAATGATGGGTTTTCACCCTCCACAGAATGGCATTTTTTAGGATCTAGACTTCTCAGCCAGATCATATTTGGATAGACCCCCCTCATACCGAAAAATCACCCTCCACAATAAGCCCTACCTAGCATTTCCATTTGGGCACACATAAGCCCTACCATCCATAAAATCATCCTTAGGCACACATAAGCCCTACCTAGCATTTCCATTTAGGTACACATAAGCCCTACCTATCATAAAGTCATCCCTTGTTGGGTAAATACTATACATTAATATATTAGATTTACAGCAAACTAAAAGGCAAGTGCACCTTAGTCAGAGTAGTACAACAAGTGTCGTATCCACAGGGAAATTGTTCAATTATCCTAATATCGGTATTTAATAAAAACAGTAAAAAGGGGGTTTAGCCGGAGGCAAGCTTGATTTGTTGTTGGATCAGTACAGAAATAACAAAAACAGTAAAATAAGGTGAATTAATTGATGTGGATGGAAAAAGGTATCCTAGGATAGCGGGGGAATTGCCTAAATTACTTAAATAGATTTATAACCATGTCTCAATTATTTATTGTCTATTAGAGTTAATAATTGTCAGTTACGAACTCTTAGTAATAGCCTCAGTATTTTCCTACTCAATCCGGAGTGTAAATACCAAGGTTTATTCCTTTGTGGTACTGTGACTATCTCAAAATCATATGTTGATAGTTACCATAAAAATGCAGTTGTTTGTCACGCAAAGCATTTAACAATATTTGCTGAAAGAAATTAAAACAAGTTTAATAAGTGAGACAGGTGATAAATAATGATTTACGTAATATTAGAATCAAAACCCCATCCTAGGATACAAAAGAAAATTACTCAGACATTAACGGAGATAAAAAGATAGCACAGATAGATTTTGCCATTATTTTAGAGAAAGAACGGGTCTGCACTCGCTCTCACTTCTACTGCCTCTCTTCTTTTTTTTGTTTCTGCTTAGTACGTGAGTATGGAATGTTGTGGTGTTACGGGAGAAGATGAATGGAAGAGAATGGAGGAGTGTGGTGAGCGATGGTCTGTTTTCTCTAATCACCCGCACGCTGATTTAAGGTAGAAGGACTGGGTTTATATAGAGGCAGGGGAAGGTTGAAGATAGAGCTGGAGAGGAGACAGAACTGAGTGGAGAAAGAGCTGGATCATGCGTGAAAGGATTTACAGGATAAGGGAGGTGCCTGATATTGTTAATGGAGCAGTTCGACATGTCTGTAGGCGCCGCAAAGGAAGAAGCAATTGGGGAAGACGGTCGGCGAACGAAATCAGTCGCGTTAATTTCTGGATATGCGTTGCATTTACACGCGTCCTTGTTTGTGTCCGTCCATTTTTCCACGGACATATTCTTCAAATTGCTCACGTCCGCCCCTTGTCCGTCCATAATTCCACGGACGTATTCATTTCCTTACTTCTGTCCGGCCAAATAAGCACGGACGTAACACGGTTGCCATATTTGCCGCGTCCGGACCACCGTCCGGACCTCCATGGTTTGGACACTTGTATTTTCTGTTGCGTCCGTGTTTTTCTCCGCGGACGTGCCACTGACAGCTTCTTGTCCGACCTTATTAACCCGGACATGCCACGGACGGGTTAAACAATTGTCCGAACCACTTTGTCCGGACCACCTTGGTCCGGACAACAATTGTTTTGCTCCTAAAATATTCGTTTTAGCTCCATTTTAAGATCCGTTTGCGCCTATGCGTTTGTATCTTCGTCTACTTTCATCCTAGCTTGGTTTTCCTCTTGTTTAACCAATAAATTTGTGAGATAACCAATAAAACATAAGCTAGAGGAAAAACATACGATAAGTGAGAAATGAGCAAGAAAAGTGCTAATATAATATATGAAATACACCCATAAAACATGCTCATTTGGACACTTATGACACCCCCACACTTACCTTTTTCTTGTCCTCAAGCAAAACCATGTACCCAAGTAAGTAGGGAATGCTCAATACTAACAAATATTATTATGAAGGGTAGGATAAAGAGGTGAACGGTACATGATCTTTAAACTTTTCGAGGAGTGTGATCCATCAACTACTGGTGGCATAGGTGTGCTCAGGGTAAAAATAAAAATTAGAGTTTCGGGGTATGATCCGGAGTACTTCAATGCTTCTCAGTTAAGGTGACTTTGAGAACTTTTACCATGGCCAACTTCTCTCAAGAATGGGTATTGAGGAGAAAACAAAAGGAAAAATAGATTATGCATTTGTTTCACTTTTGCATAGGAGATGAGAAGATAATATGTAGGCATCAAGCCTTTGTTTTTAAGAACACTCAACTCTCTTTGTTGGTTACCAATGGTGTCTCGCAAGTCCCTTATTTATTTTTTATATTTATTTTTTTTAACAGAGAAGTACCCCTTAGCAATCCCTAATAAATAAGACAGAAGGAACCCCTGAGCAATAAAAATCCAACCATTTCAGATCATTTGGTCACACCGCATAAAAATGCTCCTCAAAAGTAATCAAAATTTTAAAATTTTGTACCATTTATCCCACAATTCATAACAGTATTTATTCATAAAGAGAACAACCCACATATAAAGGGTCCACGATATTGAATTTGGACAAACGCAAGATAAGCAGAGAGATTAAGTATTTTAAGCACAAAATGTCACCGAAAAGGGCACACTCCCCCACACTTAAATTGAACAATGTCCTCATTGTTCACCAGAAAAACAAGGGAAAGTTTCAGAAGACCTTTTTGGTAAGTAGATAAAATAGAGAGAACATAAAGGTCACAAATAAACATTTAAGCACAGAAACGCTCCTCTGCAGATTTTATTTAAATAAAAGCATAATTAAAGAGACTGGTACTCCCCTGAGATTATTTTTGCTTGCGTTATAGGAGTTACCCCACACTTGAGCTTTAGCCTCAAGTAGTGTAGCTTGGTTGCGGTGTAGACATGAAGTTGCACCTGCATAAGACACTAGAAGCAACTATACTATAAACGGGGTTAAAAGTTAGCAAAAACAAAATTTTAAAGAGAACCTGAAAATTAAAATAGCATAAAAGCATAAAAGAAAAGTTCAGCTGGGTTGCCTCCCGGAAAGCTACCCTTCTTTAACGTCTTTAGCTAGACACTTTGTTGTTAGATCAAACCTGAGGGGTGGTTATGAGGAGGAGATCCAAAGCATGACTTGATGGTATTTTTGAGTGTCCACCTAGATGCATGTTTTCTTTCTTATCCCTCTTTTCATCAGGGATTGGTGGTGGTATCTCTGTAATGGACATTCCGTCAGGAAGGGTGACAAAGAGAAGTGGGGATGATGGTGATTGAGTGTCCCTCACAAACTTGAGATCCTTGGATTTGTTATCTGGAGACCTGCCTGATGCAAACTCCAGCTTTTCATCATAAGCTTGAAGGGTGATCGTCCCCTGGGCTACCCAAATGTGCACATTGGGCGTGGCAAGGAAAGGTCGTCCAAGGATGAGAGGTGTAGTGGAATTATCTTCGATGTCCAAAATGACAAAATCGCATGGGAAGTATAAGTGTTCCACTTTAATGATAACATCTTCCACCACTCCGCTTGGGTAAGCTACCGAACCATCTGCCAGTTGAAGGGTCATCTTGGTCTTTTTCATATCTCCAATTCCTAGCTTTTTGAAAGTGGAGAAGGGCATCAAATTTATGGAGGCACCCAGATCGCATAGGGAGTATGGAAATGAGGTGCTACCAATTGTGACTGGAATGGTGAAGCTACCAGGATCATTGCATTTCGAAGGTAGTGGTTGTTGCAGAATAGCTGAGCAAGCTACATTGAGAGGTACAGTACCGACTTCGGCCAATTTAGTTTTGTTGGAGATAAGGTGTTTGAGAAATTTTACGTAGTTTGGCATTTTGGCAATGAGGTCTACAAACTGTATGTTGACGTTTAGTTGTTTCAGCATTGCCAGAAACTTCCCATATTCATTATCTAATTTCTGCTTTTGGAGTCGGTTGGGAAATGGTATAGGCGGTTCTTGAGGAGAAGGTTTTAAAGCTTGTGGAATAGTGAGAATGCTGGGAGATGTCTTTTCAATTGGAGCCTCAACTCTTTCTTCACTATCCTCTTTGGATTCTTCTGACCTTTGCGGGATGTGAATCTCGTTGGTTTTTCTACCGCTTCTCAAGGTTATCGCCTTAACCTCTTCTTCTTCTTCTTCAAAATCGAGCTTTTCATTTTCATAGCCGGCCACCAAGTCCTTAAGGTAGGTATTCTCGGACTGAATACGATTTTTATAGATTGTGGCGGTGCTTTCCAGTGTAGTACATTCCTTTTGGAAGTTTCGATTGCTACTACCCACTCTTGAAGGGAAGGGTGAAGTGTTGGAACCTCAACTGTTTTAGCCACCTCCATCTTTTCTTCATTGTGTTCCTTCACATAAATGCATTTGGCTTGCTCTCTTGGATTTGGCTCCGTTTGGCTTGGGAGAGTCCCAGGCGGTCTTCGAGCAAGTTGTTCTGCAATTTGATTGAATTTACCTTCGATTTTTTTGTTGAAAGCTTCTTGTGCATTAAGCTGGCTTTGAGTCATAGACATGTATCCCTTCATCATCTCTTTGAGTTCCGCATTTTGATCAACAGAGGATGAAGATGGTTGTTGTTGTTGGTGGAAACCTGGAGGGGCACCTTGTGCTCTATAACCCATATTAGAGTTTTGTTGGGGTCTGTTTCCTTGATAGGTATTGGAACTGCTGTTCTGCCCTCCTTGGTTCTGATCATTGCTTTTCCATGAGAAATTCAGGTGATTTCTCCATGGGTAGTTGTTGTTGATGTTATTGTTGTAGGAATTTCCAGGGCGGTTTCCTATGAATTGTACATCTTCGTACTGGTTTTTACCTTCGCATTGATGAGTTTCATGAGGACCGGCGCATATGACACATCCTTCTATAGATGAACTTGTAGGTGAGGAAGCTATTGTCTTTACGATTTCGTTTTGTGATGTTGTTAGCTTTTCCACCATCTTTGCAAGGGACGAGATCTGAGCCGATAAATGATCCGTAGGCTCAACATGGAGTAGGCCTGCTGCTCGTGGCATTCTTCCTTTGGATCTCATCCACTGTCTTGTATTGCTCGTCATGGTTTCGAGAAGGTTCATCCATTCTTGAGGAGATTTCATCATGAAACTTCCTCCTGCAGAGGAATTTACGAGTAGTCGATTTCCATCATCCAGGCCATTGAAGAATGATAGGCAGAGGGATTGATCGTCTAGACCATGGTGGGAACACTTCATCAGCATATCCTTGAATCTGTCCCATTCGTCGTATAACGTTTCTCCCGGTTCCTGACAGAAAGTGTTGATTTCTCCTATCAATTGCCTTGTTCTACTGGTTGGGTAGTATTTGGCAAGGAATTTCTGGGCCATTTGCAGCCATGTATGGATTGATCGGGAGGGAAGACTTCGGTATATTTGCTGAATCTGACAACGAGTGAGGAAATAGTTGTAGACGGATTCTTTCTTTGACGTTGCCGGTTTGACCAAAGGAATTACAGAAGTCTAGGAAGAGACTTAAATGATTTGGGGCTTCATCTGGATTTGCTCCACTAAACTTGCCTAAATCCCGGATGGCGGTGATGTAGTGGGTTTTGAAAGCCCATCGTCCAGCTTCTTGCGGTGTTAGTTCGGGGAAAACTATGGCTGATGCCCTTCCTTCGGTATCCGGTTGGTGGTAATCAGAGAGGGCACAGTGTTCTGGTTGATCTGGTTGATTTTCATGGTCCATTTCTTCTATAACTTGGTTTCCGGCCATGTCTTGATTTCTCAGGTTTCTTCGTGTGTTAAATAAAGTGCGCTCGGGTTTGGGTCTCGGACTGATAGGTGGAGAACCTCGGGTTCGAGTGTTTGGCATGCACAGAAGATACTTTGATTTGTGAGGAACTGCGAAATTAATTAGTAAATAGATAAAGAAAAGCAGAGATATTGGTTAGGCTGATAAATTTTAATTAAACAACAATTATATTTTTATATATTTTTTTTTATTATTATTATTTTAACAAGAATAAAATGATAGAAAATAAGTGAACAAAAAGAAACAAAAATAATTGCAGGTTAAGTAAACAATAAAATTAAAATAAAGAAAAAGGACAGAATTAAATTGTGGGAATTTAAATGACGGTAAAATAAAGAACTGAATTATAAATGACTGAAATTTAAATGTTAGGAATTAGATGACTGAATTTAAATGACAGAAATTTAAATGTTAGTAGTTAGAGTACTGGAATTTAAATGACAGAAATTTAAATGACAGAAAATTAAATGTTAGGAGTTAGTTGACAGAAATTTAAATGACAGAAAATTAAATGACAGAAACTAAATGACAAAAAATTAAATGTTAGAAATTAGTATACTGGAAATAAATGTCAGAAATTAGTGTACTGAAATTTAAATGTTAGAAGTTAGATTGCAGAAATTTAAAGGACACTGGAAATTTAAATAACTGGGAAATAAATAACAGTAAATTAAATGACTGAAATATAAATAACTGTAAGTAAATAAAAGAAATTAATAGAAATAAAATAAACAAACAACAAGATAATATAGACAAAATATTATAGTATAGAAAGTAAGCTACCGAAAAAAAATATGGGCAATTTCCCCGGCAACGGCGCCAAAAACTTGTTGGGTAAATACTATACATTAATATATATATAGATTTACAGCAAACTAAAAGGCAAGTGCACCTTAGTCAGAGTAGTACAACAAGTGTCGTATCCACAGGGAAATTGTTCAATTATCCTAATATCGGTATTTAATAAAAACAGTAAAAAGGGGGTTTAGCCGGAGGCAAGCTTGATTTGTTGTTGGATCAGTACAAAATAACAAAAACAGTAAAATAAGGTGAATTAATTGATGTGGATGGAAAAAGGTATCCTAGAATAGCGGGGGAATTGCGTAAATGACTTAAACAGATTTATAACCATGTCTCAATTATTTATTGTCTATTAGAGTTAATAATTGTCAGTTACAAACTCTTAGTAATAGCCTCAGTATTTTCCTGCTCAATTCGAAGTGTAAATACCAAGGTTTATTCCTTTGTGGTACTTTGACTATCTCAAAATCATATGTTGATAGTTACCATAAAAATGCAGTTGTTTGTCACGCAAAGCATTTAACAATATTTGCTGAAAGAAATTAAAACAAGTTTAATAAGTGAGACAGGTAATAAATACTGATTTACGTAATATTAGAATCAAAACCCCATCCTAGGATACAAAGAAAATTACTCAGACATTAACGGAGATAAAAAGATAGCACAGATAGATTTTGCCATTATTTCAGAGAAAGAACGGGTCTGCACTCGCTTTCACTTCTGCTGCCTCTCTTCTATTTCTTTTGTTTCTGCTGAGTACGTGAGTATGGAATGTTGTGGTGTTACGGGAGAAGATGAATGGAAGAGAATGGAGGAGTGTGGTGAGCGATGGTCTATTTTCTCTAATCACCCGCACGCTGATTTAAGGTAGAAGGACTGGGTTTATATAGAGGGGAAGGTAAGGTTGAAGATAGAGCTGGAGAGGAGACAGAACTGAGTGGAGAAAGAGCTGGATCACGCGTGAAAGGATTTATAGGAGGTGCCTGATATTGTTAATGGAGCAGTTCGACATGTCTGTAGGCGCCGCAAAGGAAGAAGCAATTGGGGAAGACGGTCGGCGAACGAAATCAGTCGCGTTAATTTCTGGATCTGCGTTGCATTTACACGCGTCCTTGTTTGTGTCCGTCCATTTTTCCACGGACATATTCTTCAAATTGCTCACGTCCGCCCCTTGTCCGTCCATAATTCCCGGACGTATTCATTTCCTTACTTCTGTCCAGCCAAATAAGCACGGACGTAACACGATTGCCATATTTGCCGCGTCCGGACCTCCATGGTTCGGACGCTTGTATTTTCTGTTGCGTCTGTGTTTTTCTCCGCGGACGTGCCACAGACAGCTTCTTGTCTGGCCTTATTAACTCGGACATTCCACAGACGGGTTAAACAATTGTCCGAACCACTTTGTCCGGACCACCTTGGTCCGGGCAACAAATGTTTTGCTCATAAAATATTCGTTTTAGCTCCGTTTTAAGATCCGTTTGCGCCTATGCGTTCGTCTCTTCGTCTACTTTCATCCTAGCTTGGTTTCCTCATGTTTAACCAATAAATTTGTGAGATAACCAATAAAACATAAGCTAGAGGAAAAACATACGATAAGTGAGAAATGAGCAAGAAAAGTGCTAATATAATATATGAAATACACCCATAAAACATGCTCATTTGGACACTTATTATCCCTAGGCACACATAAGCCCTACCTTCCATAAAGTCATCCCTAGGCACACATAAGCCCTGCCTTGCATAAAGTCATCCCTAGGCACACATAAGCCCTACCTTCTATAAAGTCATCTCTAGGCACACATAAGCCCTACCATACATTTTTCCTTCCAGGCGCACATAAGCCCTACCTTGCATTTTCATTCAGGCGCACATAAGCCCTACCTTCCATAAAATCACCCCTAGGCACACATAAGCCCTACCTTACATAGAAACCATCATTAGGCACACATAAGCCCTACCTTACATAGAAACCATCATTAGGCACACATAAGCACTACCTTGCACAAAAACAGCTTTAGGGACACATAAGCCCTACCTTGCATATTGCATCGTCAAACATTCCATACCCTCTACATAACCTAGGCTCGCATAAGCCCTGGCTATCTAAGTTGACGAGGTGATGGCAATAAATCCTCCTTAGTTATGTCAACTTATTTTGGGATCAACGTATGGTGGGCAAAGGCAATAAGTCACCAGGGTTTATACCAGAAGTTGTCCCTGCACATTGGTTTGGGGGCAATGGAAATAAGTCCACATAGGGTCAAACCAGGAGCATTAGCACGTGTTTTGGTCCCCAAATGCACCGAGCATCATTTGCATACCATCCTCATTCGCATGTCATACACATACCATCTTCAACTGCATGCTCATACTGTTGGGGTAAAACCTAACGGTAAATTGTTGCTGGGGGGTGTAACCTAACGGCAAGTGTACCGGTCGATTATAGCAAGTTTAAATCTCGGAGTATTCCCTGAGTATTGAATCCAAGGAGGCAGTGGCTAGTTTAATTTCTACTTACACACAAAATAAGAATAATAAAAATAACAGGAAATTGGGGATTTTTGTATGTGATGGTGAATGTTGTAAAAGAGTTCAACAAGCAATAAATAACAGGTAAATAATGTTTTGATTTTGTTTGATAAAGGAAATTCCGGTTTTCTACTTCTCTCTAGGTTTGCAATTTCTTCCCCTAAGTGATTTCTACAGAATTCTGAATAAAACCCTAGAATAAGGATAACTCGTATTCGGTCTCCCACACCACGAATTCTAATTAGCAAAGACCGAATCCTAACTCTCGTTATGAATCCACTGTTTACTAATTGCTTTAAGTGTAGTCTAGATTAATGGTCAGCTAGTGTTTAGAGGAACTACCATCTCTATACTAACTGGTTCTTTCCCTATAGTCAATTGATAGCCGCAGTTCTCACTTATAAGCTAACAAACTGATAAACTCATTTAATTGATCAGATTAACAAGTCTAGGAATTCATAAGGGAAAAGAACTTTATTCTATTGTATTGCAGAAATTCACAAAGGTTCAGAAATAATTATCCTAGAGATACATAGTAAACCGAAATTTAATACGACTACTCAGCCATGGACAAAATAACAATGCTCAATATAAACAGCATAAGGATAGAGGGATTTAGCAGAAAAACTGATTTTAGAAGCCGTCTCCGAATCTGCAATTTCCACACTCGTCTGTGTCACGTCTGGCTGTCTTGGGTCGGACGAAGATCCGGACATGTTCTCCTGGTGCTGTCTGGATCCAGACGTCAAATCCGGACGCGGGTAAATGAAGCGCTGTGAGCAAGGTTCTGTCTGTGAGTGAGGGGGAAGAGTTACGGAGGAAGATTTGTGAATGGAGATGAGGGGTTTATCGTGGATGAAAGGATGATATGGAGGGAATAGAGGATGAGTAATGTTTAGACTCTGAGAGTCTGGGACATTTGAAATGGAGGATGAATGACTGCTTAAATAGGCTGAGAAATCAACATAGGTTAGTGGAAGTTTGGTGTGTTGGTAATTAATTGAGCATGGGCATGCCTTAATTTATGCTGTAGTGTGGGCTAAACCGCCACTCGGCTGATAATTGCGCCGAAAGCCAGATTATCAGCGTGATGCGTTTTTATTTTTCATTTCTGTGCGACGTCCGGATCTGTGTCCGGATCCGGACATGAGACAGTGGTTTTGGATCTGAGACTCGGGTTGTGTCCGGATCGATGTCCGATCCGGACAAGACACGGAACTTTTGGCGCTGGATCTCGGGTCACGTCCAGATTGGCGCCGATCTGGACATTAGACATCCAGATTGGCGTCCGGCCAAGTTGACCCGGACGTGACCAATTTTTGTGTCTCTTCTCCTAATTTGTTCCCCGTTTGTTCCGTTGTAACCCTTATGATGTAAAGTCTTCATTTCTCTAGGTTTTTCGTATATTTACGTGTAGAATGCATCAATTCATATCAAAACATTATTCTTAGGAAAAACACAGAATAAGTGGGAAACTTTGCTTAAATTGTAACAGATTATCAGGTAATCAAGCCCTTAAAAGCCTATATGTTTCACACGTATCAACTTCCTCACACTTAAACTTTTGCTTGTCCTCAAGCAAATAAGGAATAAGAATATCTCTAAAAACCGTCAAATAATCTCAAAATTAAACAAGTGCAGGGTGAAATCAAACAAAGTGATAAATGAAAGAATAATCTTGCTCTCTAGAGGTAGGTTTTCACAAATAGTGAAGCAAGAACAATTTTGTAAAAGCATGGAGAAACTAGATTGTAGAAAACAAGTTAACTTAGCTTGGGACTTTCCACCAATTTTCATTCCTCTAACCTTTGGATGACAAGGGGTGTGAAGTAATGCCTTATTCCGCAATACCTTTCAACACCACGCACTCATGATCAAAAGAATAATTTTAACTGCAATTATCTCTTCTGTAAGCGAAAGCATTCTTCTTCAAGAATTATGTATAGAACAAGCTAATATTGAAAATTTTTACAAAGTTATTCTGTAACGCAGACTTTTCTCTCTATCCTTGAGATGGTGTTGGGCCAACTATCCCAGATCCCGAGACCTTAGGTAGATAGGTGTTAAAGCACCCTTAAGACTTAATAACCGGATAGACGAGGCCTGCTATTGTTAGGAAAAAATTTTTGATCAGTGGAGTACCTTGCCTTATCCTTTTCATTCCAAACATTCACTTCATTTCCGAAATCCCAAGCTAAAATAATCTGGTTTCCACAACTAGCCAATCTACCATATTTCAGTGAAAAGAGAGTATTTTTAATTAAAATTATTGATACAAACCTCATCAAGCAAAAAGATTCCTACGGTTTTCACTTGGTTTAATTTCACTCGGTGTGCACAGGCATTAGAGCAGCAAAAAGCAAGTGTGGCATTAAAGAACAACTAGCATGCTTTCAGGGAAAGGTCTTTCCTTCCTCACACTTAAGAGGAGCAATGTCCTCATTGGTCATAGAAGAAAAACAGTTAAAAGAGCTTTCAAAACATGCTATACTCATAATAGATGCATATGCAATAATTAATCCTCAACGCAAGAAAGGTGGAACATCAATAAGTTAAATTAAGAACTGAGACTCCCCTGGTGTTATAGATTGAGGAAGATGTTCTTCCTCACACTTGAAGTTTTGCAGGGGTCGAGATATTCCTCATGAGTCACAGATAGTATGCGTGTTGTGCAGAGTAAAAGTTGCTAATTTTCCACTGGCAAGTACGACCACAGAATGAAGTGCATTAACTCGAACAACAGGGAATATTTGAAGTGTATGAGTAATGTGAAAGAAAGAATACTCCCAGAATGCAAGCTTACTAGACGTTCAAAAGTAGTGTGGTTCCAGTTCCGGTACTTATAGCCATTTGTTTTGCTGTAGATGGGATATGTAAATAAATCAGTGACGAATGCTGTACTGCTCAGAGAAACAAGAAATTTAGCAATTCAGAATTTAATCACTTCCAAATATAAACACCATCACTTCACCTGTCAGTCTCGTGTTCCACCGTTAGTTTGAACAGAAAAAAAAGTAAAGCAATTCAGAAAAATAGAAAAAAAGTACAGAAAAAAATAAAAAAAATAAAATAAAAGAAAGCGGTAAAGATAGGATGGCGGTCACTGAGGCGGTGGTGGTGGGGGAGGTCTCACGCCTATCTGGGCCATGAGCATCTGTAAGATCTGGGTAGTCTGGGTCTGATGAGCGGCTGTCTCTCTCTGTAAAGCATCACTGTGCTCCAAGCGCTCTGTGATCATAGTCTGTGTGTCGCGGATAGAAGTCTGCTCTGCCTGGAGGTGCTCCTGCGTCTGGCGGATGTCATCTATGTGTCCCTCCATGCGCACCTGGCGCTGCTGGACATCCCCAAACTGTTGCTCCATACCCCGAAGCGCTGCTCCATCCTCTGCTGCTGCTGGAGTAGGGAGTCCATCAGGGTCTGCATCTCTGGCGGGATGCTCATCACTGGGGGTATGGGGGGTGCCATGGTAGCAGTGGCCGCCGGAGTAGAGCTGGAGCTCGCAGAGGTGTCTGTGGATCCTAGGCCCGAGCTGCCCTTCACCCAGCTGCCGTCATCGAGGCGTAAGAAGCCCCATCTCCTGAAGGTCCCAAGGGAGATGGGTGTCTCACCCTCCCTCACCTCCATATCAGTGAAGACCTCCTCGGGGAGGGTAGAGACAAGAAGATGCTGGATGAAAATGGGAAAGATAGGGGTGATCTTCTTCTTCTTCGTCCATAGGTAGGTCACCACCTTATGCAGCTGCCTAAACATCACGAAAGGGAGCGAGATCTGCTGAGCTAATGGATGTGGTGAGGCCAGGAGGTAGTCGAGGAGGACACAATCCTCTTCAGAAGCATCATTCCCAGCATGAGGCCGGATCTGATTACTGAGGATCTCTGCTAGGGTCCTATAGGGAAGGGAAGGAAGGAGAGCATACGGGAGTACAGTCTTATTCCCTCACCCCGTCGGCGAGTAGTACTCCTGACCTCTTGTAACCACCAAGACTTACTCTGCCTAAGTGAATCCTCCGAAAAATCTAAATGGGTATCATGGTTGTCCGGGAGGAGTAAAAGAACATCAAAAGTCTCAGGGGTTACCTACACCTGGAACTGGCGTACGTAGGAGGTAATGTGTGTGTGTCTGACGCCACAGCATTGGCGTAGAACTCTCGTACCAGCTCCGGAGAGAAGACACCCCCATGCCCATGCTCTGCTGGCCCCAATGCCCTCAAATATGTCTGCAAGCCCGGCGGCAGCTGATGCCTCTTCGCTGATGCGCCTCCCAATGACGAAGGATCCGCCCTGATCATACCAAGTCCGGGTGGTAGCAGATCGGAAGCCATCAGGTCGGAATGGGGTCTGGGTTGGCTCTGACTGGTCGTCAGGGCGTGGGTTCCTCGAAGAAGACCCATGCGGGTAGCACCTCCTCCTCTAGTGCAAGCCATCTATATGATAAACAAAAGCAGTAAGAAATCTAAACAGCAAGAAAAAGAGAAGCAACAAACACACCAAAACCCGAAACCGATCGAGCAGTAAGTTCTATTTGAACACATTCTTGCACACAGTTAATTTACGAGAACCAAAGCATTAAAACATCCAAACATAGCAAATAATAACATTAAATAGTACAACATAAACCTAGAAAACAATTGCAGACAAATTGCAAAATTTTAACATGTCTGGATCCACGTCCGGGTCAACTTAGCCGGACGCAGATCCGGATGCACCTGTAAACCCTAAAAAAATCGTGCGAACAGACCGTTTCAAATTCTTCCAAATTTCACACAGATTTAAACAGAAACGCACAAATCTAACAAAAACTTCACGTTTGCTCATTTCAGTGACAACAATTTATCAGTAGGAACTACCAAACGCAATCTAATCTACCTAATCTAGTTCAAATCGACAGAAAATTGAAAAAAAATGAACTTGGAACTTGGGTTGTGTTTGCCGGTTTCGAAAACGTAAAGGAAAAATTGAAGAAGATGCTGCTGGCGACTGGGTGAGACGGTTGCGTCTGGTGGTCTCTTGGTGGCGCCGGTTATAGGGTGGGAGAATGGTGGTGGTGTTTGCTGGTGGTGGAGGCGGAAATGGAGGAGGAAGATTATGGAGGTTTTCTGGTTTGTATGCGGGACGGAGGAAGAAGAAGACAGAAAGAAGAATAGAAAGAAAGTTAAAACCGGCGTGCGGGTTTAGTTACGTCCGGATGTAACGTCCGGATCCGGACTTGGCTAGATCTGTGAGTCTGGTTTTGCGTCCGGTTGGGTTTAGCCAGATGCGTTGAAGCATTCTTTTTTTTCATATATATATATATATCAAATTAAAAACCATTAATCTAAAACACTTCATTTATTTTAAAACTAAAAAGGAAACATTACCAAAACTAATCAAACAAAAATAAAACAACACAAGAAATGCAGAAATAAAATAGCAAGAGTGTTAAAGGACTCCTGATCCGTGGTGAATGCTGTCATGATATTTCCCCACACTTGAGTTCAGTTTAACATTAGAGTGAAGTACCTGAAAGATTAAATCTGCAAAACCTGGAGAACTCAAGTGGATCCAGGCAGAGTTAGTTATGAAATAGGGAGTCGGGTCTCTTGCAGTAAATAGTAAAAATTCTCAATAGATAAAAGAAATTAAATCAAGTAATAGGAAAGTGTAAAAAGAAAGTGGGGAAGAGATTTTATACTGGTGGGTTGCCTCCCACCAAGCTGCCCATCTTTTCGGTCTTTGGCTAGACCGTTCAATTGTGTACTCATGGCGGGTTGTAAACAGTGATCACCGAGTGAACTTCGGCACTGTTACTACCCAAATAATGTTTTAGCTGGGATCCGTTGACCTTGAATGTCTCGCCTTCTGTGTTGATTAGATCAATGGCTCCATAAGGTGAGACACTTGTCACTGTGAATGGGCCGGACCAACGAGATTTTAACTTTCCTGGAATAGTTTCAGGCGGGAGTTGAATAGAAGAACCTTATCCCCCACGTGAAACTCACGCTTGACCAACAGCTTATCATGCCACCTCTTCGTCTTTCCTTATAAATCTTGGCGTTTTCATAAGCTGCCTCTCTAAACTCCTCCAGATCACACAGCTGTAGCTTACGCTTTCACCAGCCTTTTGGAGATCAAAATTCAATGCCTTAAGCCCAAAAAGACTTGTGCTCCAGCTCCACAGGTAAGTGACACGCCTTGCCATAAACCAACTTGTATGGGGACATACCTAAAGGTGTTTTAAAGGCAGTGCGGTATGCCCACAAGGCGTCATCTAACTTAAGGGACCAGTCTCGCCTCGAGGATGTGATAGATTTCTGGAGAATCCACTTAAGCTCCCTGTTGGTGATCTCAGCTTGTCCGTTCGTTTGTGGATGATACGGTAGAGAACCTTGTGCCGTACACCATACTTCTACAGAAGAGCTTCAAACTGTTTGTTGCAGAAGTGTGTACCCCCATCACTAATGATTGCTTGTGGGACACCAAAACGGGAAAAGATATTCCTCTTCAAAAACTTAAGCACCACTCTGGCATCATTGGTAGGTGCTGCTATTGCTTCAGCCCACTTGGTGACATAATCTACTGCTACCAAGATGTAGAGGTTACCTTGAGATGGTGGGAACGGTCCCATGAAATCAATGCCCCAAGATCAAACGGCTCAACCTCCAAGATCGAATTCAATGGCATCTTGTGGCATCTGGATAAATTCCCATACCTTTGACATTGATCACAAGTGGAAACAAATTGATAGCAATCCTTGTTCAGACTTTTCCAAAAGAAGCCAGCCTCCAAAACTTTCGCAGCTGTCCTAGCCGGACCAAAATGACCCCTGCTTCTCTAGAATGGCAATGCGTCAGGATGTCTCTAGCTTCATTCTCGATACACAACGACGAATCATACCATCTGCACAGACTTTAAAAGAAACGGGTCGTCCCAAAGGTAATGCTTGACCGTGGAGAAGAACTTCTTCTTCTGCTGATACACAACTCTGAGGAACGATGCCCTTGGCTAGGTAATTTGCAATATCAGCATACCAAGGGTCCGTGGAGTGACCGATCATGTAGACATACTCATCAGGGAAATACTCATTGATCAGCCTGCCATCATCTGGAACTTCCATACGGGATAAGTGATCCGCTACTCCCGTGCTGCGCTCCAGGTTTATCTCTAATCTCAATGTCAAATTCCTGCTAAAATCCATCTGATCAAACGAGGTTTAGCATCAACTTTCCAAAGAGATACCTGAGAGCGGAGTGGTCGGTTGCACGATGACTTTGCTGCCAATGGTACGGTCGAAACTTATCACAAGCAAAGACAATCGCCAGCAGCTCCTTCTCCGTCGTGGCGTAGTTCTTCTGCGCCTCATTCATAGTCTTACTAGCATAGTAGACTATCCTCAATACCTTGTCATGCCTCTGACCCAAAGCTGCTCCCAATGCGTAATCGCTGGCATCACACATAATCTCGAAAGGCAACGACCAATCAGGAGCAACAATAATAGGTGCAGAAACCAACTTAGCTTTAAGCAAATTAAAAGCATCTAAGCACTCTTTTGTAAACTCAAATTTAGCATCCTTAAGTAATAAATCGCAAAGAGGCTTAGAGATCTTAGAAAAATCCTTAACAAAACGCCTATAAAAACCTGCGTGACCGAGAAAACTCCGAACATCCTTTACCGACGATGGTGGTGGCAACTGCTCTATTACTTCAATCTTTGATTTGTCTACCTCGATCCCTTTCTTAGAAATCTTATGTCCGAGCACGATGCCTTCCTGCACCATGAAGTGGCACTTCTCCCAATTGAGCACCAAATTAGTTTCCTTGCACCTAGCTAAGATTAAATCCAAGTTTCTCAAACAAGAATCAAAAGTCGGTCCAAAGACAGAAAAATCATCCATAAAGATTTCGATGCACTTTTCAATAAAATCAGCAAAGATAGCCATGCATCTTTGAAATGTAGCTGGTGCATTACACAAACCAAAGGGCATGCGTCGATAAGCATAAGTACCATACGAACATGTAAAAGTGGTTTTCTCTTCGTCTTCCTTAGCAATTGGAATCTGAAAATAACCGGAGTAACCATCTAAGAAACAGTAATATTCTTGTCCTGCAAGCCTCTCCAGCATCTGGTCAATAAAAGGAAGGGGGAAATGGTCCTTCCTAGTGGCGGCATTTAATTTCCTGTAATCAATGCAAACTCTATGCCCGGTAATAGTACGCTGAGGAATTAATTCACCTTTATCATTAGGCACCACAGTTAAACCTCCTTTCTTAGGTACGACCTGTGTAGGACTTACCCATTCGCTGTCAGAAATCGGGTAGATGATACCTGCATCCAAGAGCTTGATAACCTCCTTCTTAACCACCTCTTTCATGTGCGGGTTCAGTCTTCGCTGAGGCTGTCTCGTTGGTTTGTCATTCTCCTCAAGGTAAATGCGGTGAGTGCAGAATGTAGGGGCAATGCCTTTGATATCAGCAATGGACCACCCTAGTGCCTCTTTGTTCCTCTTTAGAACCTGCAACAAGGCTTCCTGTTCATTGGTTAACTATTAGAAATAATGACAGGCAAATCAGATGGAGGAACTAAGAAAGCATATTTAAGGTGACTAGGAGAGGGTTAATTTCAAGGGAAGGGGTGAGTCCACAGAAGGAGTTAGCATCTTTGGAACTCGGTCCAGCGGTTCCTCTTCGATTCTGTGGTTCTTCCTATATGGCCTCCCAGCAGCAAGCTGAAATGCTGCAGCAGAAATCTCAGGTCATCATGAGCTGTTTCTATGGATTCTACCAAGCACTTCTCCAATGCATCCAGCTCCGTGGGCTGTAAGAATAGTCCTGCATCAAGGTATCAATACAATCTAAACTGAAACAAGCATGAACATCAGAAGGGTGAGTAGCCTTGGTCATATCAAATACAAGCTGCTCATCATGTAACCGAAGTATAATCTTCCCTCCTTCGCATCAATGAGGGTCCTTGCTGTACGCATGAATGGTCGACCTAAGATAAGCGGTACTAGTCCTCCAAAATCAGTCAAGGAAAGCAAAAGTACCAACCGAAACAATTAAATCCCTTACCACCCCTTTAGGTAGGATGATTGACCTATCAGCTAATAGAGTAATTCGGGTAGGTTCACATTCTCCTAAACCAAGCTTCAAATACATTGATAAGGGCATTAGATTAATACTCGCACCTAAGTCACATAAACCCTTACCACAGTTCACATTACCTATCGCGCAAGGTATGACCGGAGTACCTGGATCATCAAGCTTAGGTGGAAGCTTCTTCGAAAGGACGGCTGAAACGCTCTCGGTAAGCTGCACAGTATCTTTCTCCACTAAAGACCGTCTATTGGACAGGATGTCCTTCATGAACTTCGCATATATCGGCATCTGCTTCAACGCTTCAGAAAAAGGAATGTTAATGGTTAGCTTCTTAAAAATACTTAAGAACTTACCAAATTGCTCATCCAGGTCTCTCTTCTTCAACCGGTTTGGAAAAGGAACCGACGTTTCATCAACTGCGCGTGGAGGTGGGGAAACCTTAGGAGTCTTGCTAATCGCCACCTCCTCTTCAACTGGTTCCTCTAGAACCTGCTGGTGTAGTTTCTTCATTTCTCAACATTAGGAAGAGGGGCTCAGCTTCAGGGATCACCGGATCAAGCTGTGTACCACTCCTCAATGTGATTGCCTTGGCATGCTCTCTCGGATTCTGCTCTGACTGACTGGGCAAAGAACCCAAAGGACGCTGAGCCAACTGCTGTGATATCTGAGATAGCTGAGTCTCGATGTTCCTATTGAATGTCCTTTGATCATTGTTGAAGGTCCTCTGCTCCTGATTGAAAGCTTCCAGCTCATTAAATTTCTTGGTGTTAACCGTGATGAAATCATTCATTCTGGCCAGAACTTCATCCATACTAGAGGACGCACCAGCACCTGTATTCTGTACTTGCTGATTTTGTAGTGGCTGCTTCTGCTAAGAGGAATTATACTGTTGTTGAGGTCTTTGGTTGTAATTGTTGTTACCGCCAGCTTGGTAACGATTCTGCTGCTGAGAATGGTAACCCGGTTGCTTTGATTTCCGAAATAATTACCCGGTCTGTTACCAACATAGTTTGCTACCTCTTCTTGCGGTGGAACACACTGTCACATGTTAGAACTTCTACCACAATACTCACATTGAGGGAATGAATCAGTGATAGCCGATGTGTTTGATTTTGGGTTCATCAGTGTGCACATCTTCTCAAACTGCTTAGAATGCTATCCATTTAGCAGCTAAGAGGGTATTCGAGTCTACCTCATAAATTCTGCATTCTTCTTGGAAGATCTCAGTGGCAGCTCTAGCACCTCCCCATTGGTTAGCTGAATTGGAAAGAGTTTCCAACAACTCCTTTATCCTGGTGATTGGAAGCTCCATAAGACTTCCTCCTGCACAGGTATCAACTAATAGACGGCTCTGGGGGTCTAGATCCTTATAAAATGATTGCAATACAACTTCTTCTCCCAGACCATGATGTGGCACTCTTCTTACAATTCCTTTGAATCGCTCCCAAGCTTCAGAAAGAGTTTCACCGCTATACTGTTTGAAGTTTGTGATCTCACCTCTCATTGCCAGCATTCGGGACGGTGGAAAGTACTTTGCTAGGAACGCATTTGCTAGCTCGCTCCAGGAAGTGATACTGTTTGAGATAGGGAGTTCAGCCACTCTGCAGCCCTGTCCCTGAGTGAAAAAGGAAACAAGTTAGCCTGGCTACCTCCTGAGAAGCTGGGTTGAACATGCTCCAACCAATCGCAGGAAGGATGTAAGATGAACATTTGGGTCTTCAGTGACTACTCCACTGAACTGTGGAGCATTCAGGACCATCGTAACATAGTGGGTCTTGAATTGCCATTCTACCCTTCCGGTAGAGCAGGGATTACTATTGGCGATGTGAGTCCCTCCACATTCGGGCGAGTGTAGTCGTTCATCCTTCTTTCTCGCTGATACCGTCCATAAGATATCTTCTTCTTGAACAAAGGTATCACCTGGTGAGTCTTTGAGAAACACTTCTGGTTCAACTGTAGTTTCTCCAGTACAATCCTGACGACTTCTCTTGTAAGTCGTTCTATCTCATGTTCCAGCTCAAATTCAGGATTTCCTTCAGAACGAGTTTTAACCATAAACCAAAATCAGATAACTGACAGTAATGTAGTTGTAAAAGTAAACTCAATCGGGTAAAACCAAAATAAACTAGAACCAAAATAAGAAACAAATTGCACAAAGTAAGAAAATAAACAAAAAAAAAAAAAACAAACTAACTAAAAAGCAAAATAAAACAAAATAATACCAATATAAAAATTAAACTAAGCAACCGTGCCTCCCCGGCAACGGCGCAAAAAACTTGTTGGGGTAAAACCTAGCGGTAAATTGTTGTTGGGGGTTTAACCTAACGACAAGTGTACTGGTCGATTATAGCAAGTTTAAATCTCGGAGTATTCCCTGAGTATCGAATCCAAGGAGGCAGTGGCTAGTTTAATTTCTACTTACACACAAAAAATAATAAAAATAACAGGAAATTGGGGGTTTTTGTATGTGATGGTAATGTTGTAAAAGAGTTCAATAAGCAATAAATAACAGGTAAATAATTGTTTTGATTTTGTTTGATAAGGGAAATTCCGGTTTACTACTTCTCTCTAGGTTTGCAATTTCTTCCCCTAAGTGATTTCTACAGTATTCTGAATAAAACCCTAGAATAAGGATAACTCGTATTCGGTCTCCGCCCACGAATTCTAATTAGCAAAGACCGAATCCTAACTCTCGTTATGAATCCACTGTTTACTAATTGCTTTAAGTGTAGTCTAGATTAATGGTCAGCTAGTGTTTAGAGGAATTACCATCTCTATACTAACTGGTTCTTTCCCTGTAGTCAATTGATAGCCGCAGTTCTCACTTATAAGCTAACAAACTGATAAACTCATTTAATTGATCAGATTAACAAGTCTAGGAATTCATAAGGGAAAAGAACTTTATTCTATTACTGCAGAAATCACAAAGGTTCAGAAATAATTCTAGAGACATAGTAAACCGAAATTTAAAGCGACTACTCAGCCATGGACAAATAACAATGCTCAATATAAACAGCATAAGGATAGAGGGATTTAGCAGAAAAACTGATTTAGAAGCCGTCGCCGATCTGCAATTTCCACACTCGTCTGTGTCACGTCCGGCTGTCTTGGGTCGGACGTAGATCCGGACGCGTTCTCCTGGTGCTGTCCGGATCCGGACGCGGGTAAATGAAGCGCTGTGAGCAAGGTTCTATCTGTGGTGAGGGGAAGAGTTACGGAGGAAGATTTGTGAATGGAGATGAGGGTTTATCGTGGATGAAAGAGATATGGAGGGAATAGAGGATGAGTAATGTTTAGACTCTGAGAGTCTGGGACGATTTGAAATGGAGGATGAATGACTGCTTAAATAGGCTGAGAAATCAACATAGTTAGTGGAAGTTTGGTGTGTTGGTAATTAATTGAGCATGGGCATGCCTAATTTATGCTGCAGTGTGGGCTAAACCGCCGCTCGCTTATAATTGCGCCGAAAGCCCGATTATCAGCGCGATGCGTTTTTATTTTTCATTTCTGTGTGACGTCCGGATCTGTGTCCGGATCCGAACGTGAGACAGCGGTTTTGGATCTAAGACTCAGGTTGTGTCCGGATCGATGTCCGGATCTGGACAAGACACAGAAATTTTGGCGCTGGATCTCGGGTCACGTCCGGATTGGCGTCCGGATCCGGACATTAGACGTCCGGATTGGCGTCCGGCCAAGTTGACCCGGACGTGACCAATTTTTATGTCTCTTCTCCTGATTTGTTCCCCGTTTGTTCCGTTGTAACCCTTATGATGTAAAGTCTTCATTTCTCTGGGTTTTTCCTATATTTACATGTAGAATGCATCAATTCATATCAAAACATTATTCTTAGGAAAAACACAGAATAAATGGGAAACATTGCTTAAATTGTAACAGATTATCAGGTAATTAAGCCCTTAAAAGCCTATATGTTTCACACTTATCACATACACATAATTCTCATATCTACATTCTACTCACAGGTTCCCAACACCTTCACTGCTTAGTTTATTTCACCTTTTTCTTAGTTCAACTCATTTTCTAGGTAGCTAGCGCCTTATAATAGCACAACACACTCATTAGACTTTCAGCAGAAATCTAAGACAAGGAATTCATTCCTCAATACTGGTTAAAATTTTGGGGCATCACTCAGGCATCAACCAGTCTTTTCATTTTTATTACAAAGCCAAGTTGACGTGGGGCAATCTGTTAAACCCAAAATTTTACCCCCCCGGAAGAGAGTCTCTTAAGGCACAAGTACAAAAAGGGTAGTTTGGTCAAGTAGCATGGATTCCTAGTTAGATTGGCGCATTCTGAAGTGTTAGTGACAGCTTAGTCATCTTCAAGGGCATTTTCATAATTTTCAGTAAGCTGCTTGAAACTACTGGTTGACTGCGGCTTTCGAGTAAAGATCCAATTAAATGCTCTTTTCGTGAGAGTTCCCAGAAATAGGTTACTATGGGCCAAGAAATTGATTCTCTGAGTATTTGTAGTGAAGATAAATTTCTTGACGTGCTATGCCGGATCTCCAGTCTCGTCATACTTCTCTATCGTTGGCGCCACAAAAAATGAAAGAAGCTTAGCCTTCTTGGTGTTCTCGGTGAAAGGATAGAGAGTCATTTCGATGATGTCTTCATCCTCCGTAATGCTTATCACCGATGTCTTTTCTTTCCTGCTCCCCTCATCATTTTTTGATACATCCTTATTCTTCAAATTGTTGATGACACTAGCCATCTCCTCCATTTTTCTTTGGTAGTCTTGATCTCGCTCAATGAGCTCCTGTTGAAACCTTTCGTTGCTTTCAACTATTTTCTCATTGATGTCCTGAGCGAAACTCTTCATCATGTCGCGGAGATCCTGCTCTAAGATGGAATCATTTCCTACTTCCTTTTCCTTTCCCTTCCTGGTACCTGGTGCCATTCTTTCGAATTTAGAAAATGTGTTTGTGGCTAGATCGTGGATGTCTTTCAACTGTCACTTTCCCAAAGACGGTGCTAAATGAAGTGAAGAGATGTGAACTCCACTGCACTCCCTTCGTTACTCACTTGTATTTCAGAGACAATAGTGCAGACAGGAAAGTAATGAATGACAGAAGTGTATTGATATGAGAGTAAGTGCTTTACATGATCGTATCTCCTATTTATAGGCCTAACTACACTTCTTTTAGAGTATTCTACAACATGCTTGAACCTTATTTACATTCAATCCTCCCTTATATTTTCCTTAACTTATACATATAAAATTGATGGTTACTTCCCTTGATTTAATCGTCCGGTCTCTTAGTCACGACCGGTCCATTTATACAATAATACCAGTTAAATGTTTTCTTTCCATGCCCGGTCATTCTACGTAATTTCTACCGGTAGAACGCTTTCTTGTTACACTCGGTCTTCTCTTGACTGTTCTGGTCGGTAGTCTCCCATTTCATTTTACTCTGTCAGGAAGCACAAATTCAACTAAGAAACGGTAGGATTTAAACATAACTGGGTACCATAACTTAAAAAGTGATTGAGTTTAGACAAGGATGGGAAGAGGTGGATCGACACTTTGTCAGAACAAGGTAAGGGAGACTAGTTGAAAATGAACTAGAGAAGATGGAAAGACATGACCAATAACCAAATTGGTCTTGGGTAGAATGAAACAACACACACGGTTCCCTACCCCTGAATGGGTAATCGAGAAAGCTAAGGTAAATTTGGTCATGTAAATCAAGCTTAATAGTTGTTGAATGTGCAATAGATTTTAATTACATTTTATGTGACTACTTGTATTGTTCCTTTACATGAAAAGAATACACTTGTGAAGTTGGTGAATTAAAAATAGCTCTCGCATTTGATTGATGAGATGGAACTCATTTGGGCCAAGCCTACAAAAACAGTGACTTAAGAATGACACCTAGAGGCAATATTCAGCACTGAGATGCAATTGATGACAATTTAAAGTTGAAGAAGAAAATGCCACTAACAAGCACCATGACAACATCATTCCTACCATCTAGATAAAATATATAGACATTTTTTAAAATGCTATCTTAGTGAATATATCCATTGGTGTATCCAAATCAAATCACGAATTAATGCACCTTTCAGACTGTCTATATTTAACTTTAGCATCCCTCGACAACTTAGTCAACTTGTTGCATCATCTTTTCAAGGATGCTAGTATAAAGGGTTAGTTGCTGGTAGTAGCACTTCCTTTCTTGCCTTACTTGGTGAAAACGCGCGCGACCTATTATAAACTGAACTCGTACGAGTAGTCAGATTTCCAATACATGCAGTCAGATTTTTAAAAACCTTACATTGTTACCCTTACTTACAAATTCAAATATATGAGACCTTACACAACCAAACAGGAACTTATCCACCTCATTCCAAATTCTTAATATGCATTCTTGCCTAATTTACAGTTTTTTAAAAGATTTGGGTTGAAATATGGTAAAAATTGGAACAGAATAAGAAAAAACAGTAAAGAAAAAGTGCCAAAAATCAGGACCACATACACAACCAAGCGGTCCTTCTTTATTTTTTCATTCTAAATTCTCAATATTTTTTCTTACTTGTTTTACATTTAAAAAAAGATTTAGGTTGATATATGGTAAAAAAATGAAACAAAATAAGAAAAAAAGCAGTGAAAATGCCAGAAATCAAGACCACCTTGAGGCCTTATTTTTTGCATTCTAAATTCTCAATATTTTTCTTACTTTATTTACATTTTAAAAAAAATTAGGTTGCAATTGGTAAAAAAAAGGAATACAATAAGAAAAAAACAGTCAAAACGTCAAAAAGGGATTCAAATGATCTGATCCATTATCATAAAACAATTTTGAACCTGAGAGATCATTCCTTTTTCCAGCGTAGGAAAAAGTGGATTTCACTAAATTGATTCTTAGAAATTTTGAATCATACCATGGTTTTTACTTCAACAAGCGAGGCTCGGGCCTCCTCAATAGAAGATTTTTTTTTGTCTTGGTCCCAATTCAATACTAAACAAGTCTGAACAAATTGAAGACTTATATAAGAAATTCCCGGAATAGGGTTGCCATTTCCATAAAGAATATAATTGACAACTCAAAGTTGGACTTTATCTCTTTCTTCCCAGTAGACAACGCAAGTGTAACATGAGTGTGAGGGAGACGCGCGCACATGACGCAGGGAGCAAGGAGCATGGTGCGCGTGGCAACACGGGCACACGTCTCCCTCGCACCTGTGCCCGTGCGTGTTAGTGCGCACCCGCGTCACACGCGCGTTGTCGTTCTGATTTATGGCGTTTTGGTTGTTTTTTTCTTATTCTACTCCAACATGGGACACATGCACGGTGCTCGTGATGACGCGTGCGCACTGCACGCAGTGACGCAAACTAGGGTGGTCTGGCCAGCTTTGAGCAGTTTTGGACCTGTTTATACCGATTGGACTTTTTTTAACTTCTCTTAGACCGGATTGACTTATTTTCGCTGGGTTTGACAGGTTTTTGACTAACACTAACCGGATTTAACTACATCAACTTTTATTGACAAATTTTGTCCGGTTTTGATTATTTTCTTATTTTGTTCTATTTTATTACCTTAACTATAGAAATGACAAAAATACCTCAGGATTATTCTCTCATATGTCCTCATCAGTATAATTTTCATTTGGATTATGAGAGATGTCCCAGTAGCGTTATCTTTAGGGTGGCAAAACAAGTTCGTGGGTCGTGTTAGGCTAAACCCAACCCCAACCCGTTTATTAAACGGATTAACCCGACCTAACCCAATTAATTAATCGTGTCCACATATAAAATCCAAACCCAACCTATTCAACCCAATTAATAAATCATGTCCACTTTTGAAACTCAAATCCGCATATATTAAACTCAAACCTAACCTGTTAGTTATATATAAGAAAATAATTGACTAATTAACAATAATTTAATCATTCTATGATACTATTAACTTTACTTTAAATTAAAATACTTAATTTTTAATATTTGTATATCTTATTAATAATTTGATAAAAAATAATTAATCTTAATTTATAATATATTTATTTAATATAAATTCTTTAAAATAGATAACGGGTTACACATGTTAAACCCAAACTCGACACGGTTTTTAAACGAGACGTGTTTGAATTACCCGTATATTTAATCGTGTCAAATTTTAAACCCCTTTACTTTATGTCCGGTTTGTGTTGGTCAAACAAACCACCCCTAGTTATCTTCATTATTATCAGATTATATCAGGAGTTATTCGGAATTTATTTTAGGAAAAATTCACGAGATACCCCTGTTTTCTTTCGTAATTCACAATATACCCCTGTGATTTTAGTAATTTGACTTTAAACATGCTTAAATGTTGTCCATAATTGATGAAACTTTACATGGCTGATGCTAAAGTGTTATATTTTGATCCAATATAAATTTGAAGCTTTTTAAGCTCACATGTGACCTGTGGGACCCAATAAATATGTAACTGTTCATTGGGTCCCACAGGTCACATGTGAGCTTAAAAAACTTCAAATTTGATATTGGACCAAAATATAACACTTTAGCTTCGTCCATGTAAAGTTTCATCAATTTTGGACAACATTTAAGCATGTTTAAAGTTAAATTACTAAAATCACAGGGGTATATTATGAATTACGAAAGAAAACAGGGGTATCTCGTGAATTTTCCCTTTATTTTATAAGTTTGGTACATATATTTTTCAAAGGAAGGGTAAAATATCAGTATTAACCCTCGAATAATGATTTTATTATCTACAGTCCTCCGCCGAGCTCCGTGGCTCCAGCATCTCCAAACTGCTCTCAATTGCATGCTCCAACCATCCCTATTCTTCTTCTCGGTCCAGCCTTGACGAGATCCACCAAATAAAAACAGCAGATCAAACTTCCTGAGAAGCCACCAGCATTGTCTCCCCAACAACGCACTATTAAAGACTCGGGCCCGTAATCTAACCTCAACAACCGAGTTTTGAACTTTCACTTGCCAGCGTGTCAGGTTACATACATTACAAAGCAAAATAAGAAAGCAAGAAAGGGCACACCAGAAATTACAGTATAAACACTTTTTGCCGTTTCAAGTATGAATAAATTTTCACATTCCTCTTGTTTCTCTTGATAATTCCCTTGAAACATCGTAACAAGGCCGTCTATACCATATATCTCCCTCAAAATAGTTAGACAATACATATTTCTCACAACGCTTTTGTAGCAACAAAAACCTCACAAATCACTATTTTACATTTGTTGAGCAATAAAAGTCACTATCTCACATTTGTTGAGCAATAAAAGTAACTATCTCACATTTGTTGAGCAATAGAAGTTAAGTTTTCCTGAAAGCCGTTTTTACCAACCATCTCTTTGATAGTCCACACACGCACAAACCAGTTTTGATCTGTTAGAAGCCTAATCTTCTCCTCTCTTCCCACTTGGACCGTAGGTCATCTTCAGAAGGAATCATCCCACCATCCCTTAGTAACCCAGACCACCAAGCTACCAACTCATCCTGAATCCACCAAGAAGAAGACAAATAATTTTCAAGATAAGACAGGTTATCAGAAATTATCTTCGTTGGAAGCAACATCAATGTTGGATCCTTGAATGATGAAGTACTGCAGAGCGTTCCAAGGAATTAAGATGGCGGGAAAAGAAACCAAGAAAAATGACTCAAGTAGGAAGACCTAGGAAGAATGAAACTAAGACTCAGTATATATGTATCATTAAGACCACGCAGCTTGTACAAACTTGCACAAGATAAACCGCCACATAGAATAATTTTTTAAACTGGACATAACAGCATATATGATACCTCCAAAAAGTCCTTATTAGATATATTATGGCTCTCTACTAAGCACCTCATCCCTCTTACTATCACTGGTATTGAATCTCTACGACCGCCCATTGACTCATTGCCTCCTCGAGAACCTGTGCATGTCATGAAAAAATGATGATCTTCAGCTAAAAAATAGCAAAAAACTATATATGAAGGAGTCTGTCATAGTATTAAGCAAGCAAGGATATCAAGGGGGGGATTCAAAACCATACCAGCAATGCAAGCCACATAGTAGCCAGTGCCTCTAAGGCCTCTTTCCCACTTTCCGAGCCTCAACCGCAGATAATATCCATTCAGACGAGGCATGGATGATGGGTTGCTCATCCCTCTGCAGTGCATTACATTCAGTTCGGTAAGACACAAATATATAGAGAAATTTGCACTTGGATCAGTATACGACACAAACTGTATCTTCAGGCAATTATATAGAGCTGTGTCCTTTCACGAAGGGCAAAAACCAAGACAAATCCTTCATGTTCATCATATCTTAAGTACAATCATCTCAAAGACAAGTCGTTGCAAATTGGCACTACACTTGGGTTCAGAAATTGCAGATAAAGATTTATCCCACTTACTTGAGAAGGTCTGACCGGGACAACCTCAGTTTCTTTATGGCCTCAAAAATGTCTTTAGGGGTATTTCGCACAAAGAGTCTAGTCACAGTAGGTGCAATTTCTTTATGTTTCAAAGCGCTATCTCTCTGTGGAATGGAGGTGGAGACCCAGTTCATTGATGTTGAAGCTGCAACTATTTTCGGGCCACTGCTTAGAATGCCCGTCGTATTAGGAATCTTGTGAAAACCTTGACTCGATGAATCACCGGTCTTTTCTTCAAGCTCAAGGAATCTATGATTAATAGAATCCTGTAGATTGAGAGCTTTCCCAAACCCAAACAAATTCTTCGTGTCAATAGGATGCAAACGACCATGTCGGGAGGTGTCCAATGGACATGACTTCTTTGGGGCTACGTTTGGGCAGGCTACAGCCCAGTGATTGGGCGCAAGACACCTGATGCACAGACAAGGCGACTCTTCAGCTCCACCATATGCACTTATGTTCCTCATAAGCTCTGCTAGCTCCGTCTCAGATACTTGAGAGCAATCTTGCAAGTCATGTCCCTTTAACCCACAAAACAAGCAAGCTCTGGAATTATAACAATCATTTTCAGGGATATTGGACGGTGACATTTGTCTGAACGCATCCAACCTTTTAGCAAAAAAAGAAGCCATATCCTCGGAGCTCGCAAAGTTCAGCGGAGGTAAACAGAGTCGGCCACCCCTGAGACTCAATTCTCTCTATATTTGTATGTGCTTCAATACCCAGAGCAACACTTTGCGACTTCTTATAGGCTGGACTTGAGGGTTCTTCAAGCAAGTTCTTCTTATAAGCCACAACATTCGAGTCGTGAAGGAAGTGAGAATTGTTTTGAGGATTATCAGCAAACCTTGGATCACCACTGCCAGGTTCCAGAGTTCCCCTAGCACTTTGTTTGCTCTTGATTGGATTATCCATGGCCGAGCAAGCATTGGAGTACAAACGGGTGACCCACAAACTAGTAAGTGGATCCTTCTTCTTGGTTGTATCGCGAGCTGTGTTTTCTTCAGATGGTAGCCTGACATCATGAGTACCTAAGCCATCATCCTTGAGTTTTTTGACAAAAGCCAAATTCGGAGAGCTTCTGGGATCTCTCACTATCTCATGATCTTTCCCCAAGAAAGCACATTTTATGGGCGTTGCAGCTACATCAGTCTTAAAATCCGACAAAGGAGCAGATAAATTTTCTTTCAAAGCTTTTAGGTCGACTAAAGGTCTTCACCATCTCCAACCATGCATTGGTCTGGACGCTGACTTGATTCAGCAATCTCTTTTATTGCTTCAGAATTATAGGGTACAGAGATTGGTCCTTCCGCTTCACAAGGATTATTTACATCATCATGCTCATTGCGACCTTCGAGCTGGCTGCAAGGACTTGGTAATCCTTGATCCAGAAACTTCGGGTTTGCAGTATAAAGAGACCGGAATATGGACTGGAAGCCCATATTGCTAGGCCTGCAATACAGACCTTTGCTGCACTGGTTGACATTTCCAATATTGTGTTCTGCAAGTGGAAGAGCGAGAGAAGCTGCACTTTCTGCTTTAGAGTTCGATAAACCCTTGATCATTGTGGACATCCAGTTTGTGAAAGAGCTATTGCATTTTGTTAATGACAGAATGGAAACTGGTTTCCGTGGCTTTGCCTTTTTATTCTCTTCGACCCACCAATCAATTGCTGTTCAAAGCTCAAGAATCGTTTCCTTTTTCCATAAATCAATCCAGCACTATTACAGCTTTCTACACTGGCATTGCTATCATCTTCATCTTCTGAAGCTCTTTCTTTTATATCACCATCAGATAAAGCCTTCTCTTTCCCTTTACCAATTGACACGAGAGCTCTGATTGGAGAAGCCTTGATTACTGGATCACTATCCTCCAGCTGAATTGATCCTTTGTTGGAGTCCTTTCTCAAGTCAACAGCAGAATCTGGTATGGCATCACCTGAAGGCCGCAAGTCATTCTCATCAGTACATTCCAAAGTTCCTCTTGAAAAAGGCTCTTTGAGGCATTCTTCCCCAAAAGCTTCATCAACGTCATGAATTTCTCTACACCGAGAAGGTTGACTCAACATCATTGAGTCAACAACATCATGTTTACACTGAGCAAGTGGCTCGCAAAGAGTACTATCTCTGACAGGACATATTGGATACACCTGATTATTAACACCCTTTTCACCAACAGATTCAGACTTCTTGACATCAGCAACGTCTGTAACCATTGGTACAACATACCTCTCATCAAGGTCCAAAGCATTAGGGTTGGTAGCCAAGTTCTCTGACAGTCCTTCGTCAAGCCCTAGAGAAGAGGCAATCTGTCAGTGACAATTCAGAAACAATGAATCTCACGTACCCAACCTTAATCAGACAAAACAATTACCAAACATTAGCAAACACAAGAGATCAGGAGTCTGCACTGAAACTCCGGCATAACACTAGTTATCAAGTGTTATCACATCAGAGTAACACTTCTAACTAATTTCAAGAGAGACTCCTGTTCTGAAGATACCATTAGCAGATAATCTTATCATTTTTCACCCGAAAACCCTGAGAGTCTAGAGCTCATTGCAAGAATAGAATTCGTATTATCATCGCAGGTAGCACCCTCTGAACGTATAGTACATACCTTTGGCCCTCTCTTGTGCGTCTGCCCCTGAAGACCCTGTTAATACAAAAATCTCTGAGAATTTAGGTAGATGCTTCCCTCAGGAAATTACAGGGAAAACACAGAATTGAATGACATAAAGATGGATAAATTTAGAAATTATTTACCATCTTGACATCCTATATCAAATTTGCATGTCTGGACATCAACAGTGTGGCTTTTTGACGCACTGCTGAAAGGAGTCTCGTCACCTTCTTCTCTGACAACACAATTCAAAGGCGACTCACAGACTTCTCTTTCTTCTTTGACTTTGTCACAGAAGCTGCCCTCTTCAACACTATGGGATGACAACAACACCATGTCACTTGGTCCAATGCCACAGAAGAAAGAATTTCTCTTCTCGGGCACCACGGCAACAGCGCATTTGAGACTTAAACCGTTATTAGGAGACCATACAAGTTCAGAGAGGCAATCAGTGGCCACAAAAGTCATTTCTTGCCTTGAAGCTGCATTTGCACCTACACCTGATACATAGTTTGTGTTTTCCTGAGCACAACCATTAGAAGGGTCCAAAGCAAGCTTTAGATCAGTCATCAGATTGTCGTCATCGTCTTGATCTGGATACAATCTTCAAAAGTCAACATTATATAAAACCCACACATGACCAGAAGCATGAAAGAGAAAAAAGCAGCACGTTTACTAGATCAAAGTCAGGATCTGAACAAGGTGCAGATTAACCTAGCAGGGAATGCATGAACAAAAACCACTCACGTGCATGAGTTCAACAGCCTACCCTTACTCCTACAAGTGAAGGTGTCTTGGAGTTAATCCAAGAGGATTGCTATTTAAAAGAAGGATCAGCGGCTGCCACATCGCATGGGATATTCACTGAATCATACTGGTTATAACAGAGTCTCCAAGACAAGCGACTCTAATGTTCACTTTCATATGCATGAATTTAACAGTCCACCTTGCTCGTAATCAAGGCGCCTTTACATACTCAAGGATTCAGTGCGGAGCAATGACTGAATCTTCTTGCAGAAATGTACAAGTCTTTATCTTGAAACCGCTTTAGTCTAATACCAACAACTTTTGCACCAGATACCAAGGCCTAAGCTAGAGAACCGTCAATGTTCCACCTACAAATGTCTGTCACAGCAATCAGAACCAGTAACTTCCACTTCAGAACAGGGATTTAACCAAGATCCTCAACCGTTCCTCCTCTAACCAATGAAGTACACAAGATAAACTGACCCTTGCATAATGGAACAATAACCTGGATCCAACAGGAACAACTAGGATCTTCGGAAGTTCATCCCCAGGTCACTGACGTGTGAAAGACAAAATGATTCTAGATTTTCATTGCACTACCATCCGTATCTACTCAAATGTTAACCATATTAATTAAGGAATCAAATTTTGCCACAATTCCATCCCAGTGTTTTGATCTATGAAGCATAAGAGTAATCCCAACTCCCCTATCATATATTATTATTGCAAACAACAAACACGAAATCTACTAAAAGAGCCGGTCATCCTGAAACGTTCAACACTGATGAAAAAAAACTATAAAAAAAGATACATTCTACAACATTTACCTTGCGGAAGAGCTCATCCAGTTCAAGCAAAGGAACACAAAATTCTTCTTACATGCTTCAATTTAATATCAGAAAAGTAGATCAAATCACCAGATCAGAATTAACTGCTAGTGCAAATCCATGATAAAAGTAGTTGCAATGGTTTACACTGGTTATTCTTAAAGAAGCTAATTAACATACTTAAAGTGGACTTGAGGGGATTAACACAGTATCTAAGCGGAAAACTAAACGGAAGAGCGTTAACAATGATTAGTCGTCCATTGAATTTTTATTATAATGTTGATGTAGTGCTCGCTTGCCGATCAGTCAATATTAAATATTTCTATTACTCTAATCACTAAACGCGGGACCCAAATCCTTAACAACAAAATGCTAAGCAGACATAGTCATTCTAAAAAAGAGAAAACAAATGACCTTTTCAAGACAGTCGATCCAAATAGTATGTGCATGGCAAAAGGAAAATTGGCAAATGCGGGAATTTGGGGAGGAGAACCCTAACCAGTTTTCAGCATCGAAGTGAGACTCTAAACAGCCATCCAGCGGCACACAACCAACATGGGCAATTTAAACACAGATACCCACAAAATTGATCAGCTATGGAATCATACATACATACCTCTCAATCGATCAACTTGCCGCAACAAATCAAATACAATTCAACCGAACCTAAGCACCTATTCCTTTTTTCGCTTTTTACCCGTTTTGGTATTATGGAATATGGGGAGAAGATATCTGTAGGATTGGTTACTGGATTAGGATAGAAAGCAACCGCAACTCAGAAAAGGGAAATTGAAAGCTCAAGTTGAAAGAGGAGAGCACCGCCGACTCTACTCTCCAGCAGAGACAATTTACACTAATGGGATTCAATTTTCCAAAAGAAATTTCCAAACGAAGGGCCCTCCCCGGAGTTGAAGGTTGTAAGGAGGAGAGAGTGCCACGTGGAAATATACGTGCCAGTGGTACTTCAACTGCGAACTGAAAAGCCATAGCTATCGTTTTCTTTGATTTTTTTTAACTTCATCAATAACTTCGTCTGTCGCCCACATGTTCATTGCCGGTGCTAATGTCAAACATCAGCATCGCATCATTAAAATCTCATGCCGACGATCCATCATTGATCAGCCCCCTGCATTGCCCTCAGCCTCAGCCCCCGCCCTTAGCCCTCAACAATTCTTGCGACTCGAATATGTAAGATTGTACCCTGATCCGGCTGCTTCAGAAAGAAACATTTCGGATATCAAAAAAAAGAAATTGGGTCGTTGTGACTCGAATCTTGCCTTGCTAATATCCACAATTGTCCTTTTCACAGCCGCAATTTGATTGGGGTGTGTGCTTGGGTTTTAAAGGTATTCGATACGAACGAGTTTGTCATGCATTACCAAGGCTAGCTGTTTCCCAAACCAGAACTAAAAATAGAGTTCTGGGGATGTGTATACCGTCGAGGCGCACGAGCCTAAGGCAGAGATAACTCTGATCAGCACTAGTAAAATCGCTGGATGTTTCTGAATCCCTGCAACTGAGGTAAAAAGGTATACTACCTTATCTTCAGAGGAGTATTTCCCTGCAACTGAGGTAAAAAGGTACTAAATCTGCAGAGGAGTACTCCCTCGTCACCCTTCACCGTCCTATTTACTATTTGGACATGTTGTTTGACTTCAATTTTTAACATATAAGATAAATTAATTTTGAAAATTAAGTTTTACATATGATTCCTTACATGATAAACTATATAATACAAAATTTAGTTTTATAAAATTATTTTACCTTATATGTTTAATATTGAGGTGGAAAAACGTGCCAAAAAACAAATAGCACACATATGACGGGACGGAGGTAGTATTAAAAAGGAAAATACTCCCTCCGTCCTGAATTGACCGTTCTGTTTACTATTTGGACATGTCGTTTGACTTCAATTTTTAACATATAAGATAAATTAATTTTAAAAATTTAAATTTTGCATATGATTCCTTACATGATAAACTATATGTTACAAAATTTAGTTTTATAAAATTATTTTATCTATATTTTTTATATTGAAATAAAAATATGCCATAAAACAAACAGGACAGTCAACGAGGGAGTAGATGAAAAGATTACTTTTGTCCTTGAACGGCGTACGGGGAAACAGCGGATGTCGGAGGCAGTTGTACCTTTTTACGGAGCGAACCAGACAAGGAAGTGGGTCATGTGCTGCAAGTATGCAGCTGCAGGAGTGCTGCAAAATAGAAAATGCTCTGGAAACAATTACAGTTACTATTATTTGTCAGTGGACTCTCGCCTTCCTCAAATCGTTTTTTTTTTATTTCCATGCAAATTAATTAAAGGGAAGTAAAAGTGACCGTTTTATGTCATTCTACCCAAAACGTCTTCTATTTTATTAAACCATTTTTTAAACATATTTTTATTTGAATATTGGTAATATTTTAGTATTATTTAACTATATAGCTCACTTAAAAATATTTGGTCTATATTTAGTTGTACGTGTAATATAATGTAGATTGATAGTAATATTCTATCATACATTAAATATATTAAATAAGAATTAAAAAAAAACTTCTTACAAAATTAAAAATTAAAAAATTTATGTATCAAAATTAAAATATATTAAACACTGACTCGACAATTTTTTAGGGCGGTTTTGGGGTGAGTTTGTGGTGTAGGTAATCTTTTTTAACTAAGTCTATACTTTATAATGTCAAACTGACTTGACAATAAGCCTTCGACGTTTTAAGATTTCCTAGGATGGTTTTTGTGGTGGGTTTGTGGTGTATTGTAGTCTTGTTTAACTAGTCTATACTTTATAATGTCGCAACTGACTCGACAATAAGCCTTCGACGTTTTTTTAGCTTTCCTATGGTGGTTTTTTGGGTGGGTTTGTGGTGTAGGGTAATCTTTCCTATAGTGAGTAGGTATTAAATAAAATAACAAATTTATAATCAATAAACTTTACCTTATAAAAAATTAGAGCCTGCCAGTTAGGTTGAGTAGATTTTTTAGATACGCTTGACAGGTGATAGGTCAACGAAATACAAGTGACAAGTTAACAAAATACAAGTGACAGGTTAGCGAAATACAAATGTCAGGTTAACAAATTACAAGTGACAGGTTAACGAAATACAATTGACAGGTTAACCAAATACAAGTGACAAATTAACGAAATACAAGTGACAGGTTAATAAAATACAAGTGACAGGTTAACAAAATACAAGTGACAGGTTAACCAATTGCAAGTAACAAGTTAACAAAATACAAGTGATAGGTTAATGAAATACAAGTGATAGGTCAACGAAATACAAGTGACAAGTTAACAAAATACAAGTGACAGGTTAACGAAATACAAGTGACAGGTTAACGAAATACAAGTGATAGGTCAACGAAATACAAGTGACAGGTTAACAAAATACAAGTGACAAGTTAACAAATTACAAGTTACATGTTAACGAACTACAAGTAATAGGTTAACATAATACAAGTGAGAGGTTGAAGAATTAGAGGTGTCAGGTTAACAAAATAAATGTGACAGGTTAATGAAATACAAGTGACATGAAACATTTCATTTTTGAAATCAATCTTTGTAATGATTTGATTTTTTAGTCAATATGTGGGCAATTTGTTGTAAGGAGTCATAGTTTAATGAGAAAACATAAAAAAATTACAATAATACAGTTGCATATAGATACACAGTAATTACATGTTTTATAATAGAAGTAGCTAGATGAAGTTTTGTTCTTCACCAAGCAATACAAGTTGTTTAACTGTCAAAATAATTCATGCGTTTCAATCTTTCACAATCAATAGATGCATAGTTTCAACATCACTTTACATGTGCATGTTACGAACTATTAGAACATCTAACTGTCTAAGCATCTTCAAAAAAAGTTTCTTTAGTGCTCTTCTAATCAGATTTCCCCTTGTGATTTTTCGGACATGTCTCTTTCCTCTTCTACCACTTCCATTTAATTTCTTTTTCAAAGTGTAACTTAATGTTTTTTGTTAGTTTTAATGCAAAATAAATAAGATCACCGTCATGCACAAACGTGCAATAATACGTTTTATGAAGAACTTTCTAAGCTACTTGCTCATAAGATTCTCAGTCAATTATCCCTTATGTGCCAACATTTCATCAACACATACAATACTGATGATATAAAGTATAATTTCTAGATAGAGTTAACATTGAAATTGATGACAAAAATGATACATTGTCAAAATCTGAAATATGTAAAAAGTATAAAGAATAATCTGGCTGAGTTAACTAGACCTGGAAGGAAAAAGTGTATAGAAAAAATTATATATTTGTTTTGACCATTTTCCTATAAGAAAAAAGAGGTGATATAATGTCAATGAAATACTACTTTTTTATTTTTATTTTTTTTGTAATTTTATTTTAACAACCGATTTAGTTTATATATAGCACTAAATAAAAATGTCTGAAAATCAATATCATATGCTCAAAATATATAGTACACTTTTATAATTGAACTATATTTAAGTGTATTAAATTACAAGATATTGTAATATAAAGTATTCATAAAAAAATTAGTAATAACTGGAATTTAATTTAGTAGTAGTTCATCATTTATAAAATATAGAATATCAAAGTTATTGTAATATTCAAACTGTTATATTCTAAAAAAGTAAGACATGATACCAAGAGGTTTTTAATTTATTATATATCTTAATTTTAAAATAACACATAAACATATACAATATAAAAAACAAACAAACAGAAATGATTTTTAACAAAAATATTGTAACGCCCCAAAATTCCTATATCTTCTTATCATATTAAACATATACAAGTGGTAGTAGCGGAAGCATTAAACTAGCGGGGCGCTACCGCCACGTTCACAACTTCTGTGAACGCTAAGGCTTAATAACTTACATATCCAAATTTTAACAAAGTTTACAAACTGACTTTAAAACATAAAACCAAAACTCCAGAAGACTGGGTGAAAGTCTCTAATCCCTTAGCCCACACTCTAGAGCTCCTTTAAGTCATCTTCATTTCCTGTATCTGTGGTCATTCAAACAATCACAGAGAAGGGACCATAGGGCATAATGCCAAAAATCAGCAACGCTGAGTAAAATCAAAGCTACCATCAAAAGAAGTAGTATATCAAAATAGCCACTGATCATAGCCACTCTTAATCATTTAATAGCTCAAGTAATATTCAGATAGACCAAGTACTTATCATGATAATTCAAGTATTAACAATAACAGTTTGAGTACATCAATAAGCCATCAGATATATTTAGTTCATAACCAACCAATATATATCAAGTAGGATAATTAACAACCCAAATACTCAAGTAATAACAACATGGTGTCCAAGTATGCTTAGATAGGATATAATCCAATTCATTTAATTGATTATCCATTCAACTCCTCCATTTCTATCCAAACCAGTTCAAGGGACGAATCCCGATCTTTAAGGCAATCCAACCTTTAATCGGTTCAAGGGACGAATCCCGATCTTTAAGGCGATCCAACCTTTCCCAAACGCACTCCAGGCCCTAAAAGATGTGCACACCCCCTATAGTACCTTTAAACTATAGTGTAGGAAACCATGAAGCATCTCATGGAGCCCAAGGCATACCATGAGTCCAATAATTCATAAGAAGGCAGTTACTGCTCAAGTTCCACATATGGCCATATATCTCAACAATCCATTCCAATGAGTTACTCATTGAATCCTCATTAATCAGAATATAACAATTTAAAGTATAACAAGAATAAACAGTCAAGTCACTTAACAAAGCCCATTTCATAATTTCAAACACAAGGGACATAACATAATCAAACACACTTAAGGAAAGGCTATGATCACATAATCTTACATGGCACCTTCGGCCAGATCATACAGCATCAAATATCTCAGCTTAACAATTCAAACAACCATAAATCATACCTTAAGACCAAGTCTTGATCAAACAAACAAATCATATCCATTTCAGTTCTACTATTAACTATCTCATCTAGATCAGCTTAAGACATAATTTAACTATAGATTACAACCTGGATCAAACCATAATTGGTTCCTAACACTTTCGGTCATAACAACACAATATTAACCAGATTAGCTTAGGAGTTAATCCAACCATAAACAACCTTCTAAGACAGTACATATAAGTTCCTAACATATTAGACTTTAAGACCTTAAGTCCCAGCTTAGTTTAAACTATCATATTCATCCTAAAATCATGCTATACATCTCTTTAATAGTTCATGGCCAATTCTGCCATACTAGGTTACTAATGACCAGAACATCAACAATCATGTTTTTAACCCTAGGACACATCTAGTTTACACTAATTAACTTCCAACTGAAAGCGGTTGTACTAGACATCTAATACACCAGATTAGCTCTTCTAGTAATCACACCTTACAACTTAACAAATTCTATACTTTCACCTATGTTATTCTGCCATAATAATAGATAGGTTCTAAGTTAGTTAAGCACCTAAAACACTTGATTAATGCTCTAGAATTCCACCCACAAATCTGGTGATTAAACAAAACTCTTTTAAGTCACCATTTATCCCAGGTTATAACAACACCATATTAGACTAAAGATCATCTAGAACAATCATAATTACCTCTAGGTTATTCCCACTTACTAAACAGCAGCAAAACACCATAAACAAGCTCTTAAGCAATCAGTAATCAAAGGTAGGCTGTAAACACATCCTTTTCTTCCTTAAAACACTTTTCTAACTCTTCTAGCTTTAGGCTAATAAATACCTACGAATTTTAATTAGATAATATAGGGGTAATACTCCTGTAAAACATACAGATTTATTAAGGGATGGTAACCATGAAGTTACACCAAACAAACCATAACAATTTCAGCCTCAATAACACACATATAACCAGATAAGTTTCAAGATCAATTAAGCTTAAAACCATGCTTAAACATCACAAATCAACTCCCATGTATTCGGTTATATAGGTTAGGTCTTTAAAGCACCTTGTTCTTCCTTAAAGCTTATTTCCAACTCAATGGTTTTGTGCCCCAAAATACCAACGAATTTACATAATCCATAAAGAGGTACTAGTCTTTGAAAACATATAGATTTGTGAAGGGATAGTAACCTTGAAGTTACCTTAAGAATTGATGAAGAAAACCTTCTTTAAGACCTTGGAAACTCTTGCTGGAACTAGGACATCCCAAGACACCTTTGGAGCACCTAACTTGGACATGGAAATGGAGTGAGTTCTCATGGTTTCTCCTCTGATTTTCGGCCACCAACAGCTAGGAATGGATGGTTAACTTCTAGGAACACCTTACTTCAAGGATTGGAATTGGTATGGAGCTTTCTCCCCCTTCCTTCCTTTCTCGTTCTAAGCTTTCTTTCTACATGGGTTTCTTCCTTCTTTGCCTTCTTCTTACTGATTACAATGGGTTTAAATGGTGGATGAATGATTTGGAAAGGTAAAGATGGTACAAGGATCTCTCTTCTTCTTCTTTGCTCTCAGCCATGAAAAGAACAACAAGGTAAGCTTTATTTCTCTTCTTCCCTAATGAAGGACGTAATATTGATGCTGGATGGAGTATTTTGGAGTGGTGGCTGATGGTATTTATAGGCAAGGGCTGATCCTTGTCAATTTCCTCCTTGATTAAGTAAACTTCTAAGTGGTGACACCTTATGTAACACCCCTACTACGCACATAACTATACTTGGAATCGCAGCGGAAATAAACAACTAAACAATAACTAAACGATTGGTGCTACAATGCCGTCAACCACCCACGTGGCTAACAAGGCTGAATAAATACAATTGTACCGGTCTGATGATCAGACTCCCGAGCATAGAACTAACAACCATATATATATAACAATATAATACCGAGTATTTACATAAATCCTTCACTGTTTAATTCACTGTAAACCGTCACCAACAAGTATAATACGCCACGGGTGCACAGGCGCAACCCGGGCTAACATCCAAAATACTTCAAAAGTAAACTACTCTCTAGGACCTAGAGCCACTCTGCCTCTTCGATCCTCATCCTGCAATAAAAATATGGAGCCCCCGAGGGGGTCAGCACCTTTGCTGGTATGGCTAACGCGCAGCCCATCGACTACCGGGATACGCGCAACCAATTGTCAGGATGACATGATATTTATTTTAACACACAACACATACATATATAACATAACAAGGGTATTGTACACATCAAACACACATCACAAACATACAAATCCTTTTAGGAAGAGAACCAACACAGTTAGTCCCCATTGAGAGCTTCGAGAATGTTGCCACGCTCATACTTAGCTCGTTACATAACTCGTTACCGTCCGGTTAGATTGAACGGTTAACTTAACACAAGGTGCCCCGGATATAGTGATCCAAGCACACCGAAACAAAAACATAGTATGCCCCTGTGGCCCGACGTGAGTCAGTAAAATAGCCTTGGTTAAGCTAAAGGGAAGGTTAGAAACCAAATTGGAAACTTAACCATAACATACAGAGAGAATCGAACCGGTTATGACATCGACTCCCATACTCACACGCGTGGCCGGAACAGACCGGACTCCTCACTTCCCCCGTTAGCCCATGTTAGTAGTTCAACATTGAGCACAACAACGATTCACAATAATAGGTCAAGTCTTGTTAGACACTCACATGGGAAGAGAGAGTCATAATTAACAACATAATAATATTTAACAACTGTAAACTCTTTACATGGTTTAATCTTACAAAGTCATAAACACACAGAAAACAAACAACACACAAGCCGGTGTAAACCGGTAGGCAACAGACTGCAAGAAAACCATACCTTGGTCCTTGCCTCGTTTGATTTCCACCTTGAGAGAATCCTAAACACATTAGTAATGTCGGTTAATTATTTATTTAACTCCAAACTTACTAAGTATTTAACATGATTGTATGACATGTTTTAATGCCTATCTTACCCTAGGTTACCTTCATTATACACCCTAGGGTTAACTACATAAGTCACATTCTTTTGTTTTTTTTTTTTACATGTTTTGGTCCGACCGACCCACCGTCCGACCCACAACTGGGTCGGACCCTCCCAGTGGTCTTCGGGTCTGAAGAACCTTACCTTGACCGACCCATGTCCGACCCAACCTTCTGGGTCGGTCCATTACAGAAACCCTTTTGCCTCCTTATAATCATGCTCGTCCGACCCACGTCCGACCCACCATTCTGGGTCGGTCCATGTGCGAACATTTCCTTCCTTTGAAACTTGCCCGACCGACCCATGTCCGACCCACCCTTTTGGGTCGGACCATCACCGAACATTTCCTAACATTTTACAGAGGCTCGACCGACCCAAAAACTGGGTCGGCCCCTGGGTCGGTCGCCTTCTAAACTTACCCAAACTTGCCATTCTTCACCAAACTTCTCCTAAGGCCTCTTAATGCTTCCTAACAACATTTGGTAACCTTACATCCACATACAACATCCATGAAACTCATTTTCTAACTCCTTAAAACATTTACTTATTTCCTTGTAAAAATTCCTTAACACTTATGTTATTTTATACTAGGTTCCTAGATGGTGTTTCTCACCTATGGTAACTACTATCCCAAAATGCTTTCTCCTTGTTTAACATCATCTCCCAAGCATCATCTCTCACAACTATCTCCTTAACATTACTTCAAATCCTTTTCAAGTTCATACATTCTCCTTAGTTTACCAAAGCCTAAGTCTTTACCTAAGTCCAAAATGACTTTGGTACATACTAAAATCTCAAGATCATGCCTAAGTCCCTATTACACTCTAGAGTACTTCCTAGTTCATCATAATTCCTTTAAAACATCTTGAACTCCTTATTCATTTCCTACACTTTCTAACTCACCAAACTTATGTAAACACTTAGAACTTCTTACTTTCTACCTAGATTTTGACATGGGTTCCCCTAGAACATTACCATGCCTAAACACTTTACCTTCTCCTTTAAACACACAAGAACATAAAATCATCAAGAACACTCTCATACATAATTTCACCAAATTTACACTACATTACAATGTAGTGCACAATTTAAATTGCATGGCACTTAGGCCCTTAAAATGCATGGCTCTTAGGCCCTTAAAGTGCTTAAATCATAAACACTGAATTTCCACAATATATATGCCTTTAACCTGCAAATACACTCAACATACACATATGCCCTTTACTAGTCTCTTAAGAACACTTACTAAGTCATTCCCCATTGGCTCTTTAGATAGTTTTAATAAGCATTATAAGCTCATTTCTCCTAAGGCATTAAAATAGCATTAGGTTAGTAGATTTACCTCTTTTGCAAAATCACTTCTTTCTTGTTTCCTTTAGAAACCAATAGAGTACTTGATTCCTTGACAAGTTCTAAACAATATACAAACTTTATAATGAGTATTAAGCTATAGGCTTCATCTCATTGTAAACCCTAATTTGACATTGTTTCAAAAACATTAATGTAGTTGTTTTACCTTGTTCTTTGAAGAGAGTTTGGATATACAACAAGAGAGGACTCCACCTAGTCCATGAAGAGTTGAAATGAAGCTAGAACAAAGTCACACAATGAGCTATATCAATGTGTATTTTCGGACATGACAAAAACAAGGAGGAAACTTGATTTTTGTTTGAGATTCCTTACCTAGAAGCAAAGGAGAGTAATAATATGTCAAAATAAGCTCAAGCTCCTTCAATGGTGGAACACCTTGGCACCGAAATGGAGCTCTTGGAGTTTTGAGAAGATAGGAATGAAGAGCTTGATGAGAGGAAGAGATTGGTGGTATTTGTTTTTGATTTGGACAAGTGAGCTAGGTTTAACAAGTGGTCAAAGCTTGTGTTTCAATGGTGGTAGTGGTTTATCGTGAGAGAACAAAGAAGAAGGGAGAAGATGAGTGGGAAACCGTGTGAGCAAGGAAAGGAAATGAAGAATGAAGATAGAATTTGCTTTAAGATATTTATGTGTTAAAAGGTAAAAAGTAGCTTATTTACTTATCTTATCTTACTTTACATTAATAAGAGAGTGGTGAGTCACCAAGCCTTAGAAAACCGGCCCCCTAAGTATAATGAGGGTAATATAGTCTTTGTTTGTCAATTTAATTACTTAATACAACATATGTTACAAATTAGCTTATAAAAAGTACTATTCACCTATACAAGGCACATAGAAGTGAAATTTTTGATTTCCCACTAATATAGCCACCCAAATGTGATACTATATAGTACACATATATTTAAGAGTAATGATGGACATTTAGCCATTCAAAACTCATTTACAAGACAATTTTTCAAAAACGTGCTTTAAGACTTCTTAAAGCACATTTTGTGTTTTAACTTGTTTTCAAGCTTGGTTTTCTTTGGTAATTGGTTTAATAAGTTCATTAGTATATAAATGAAGTCTTGGTAAGCTCATTAGGCCTTACTCAAGTTTATCCCAAGCTTAGAGCACATTTTAGCTCTTATTGACTTTAAAGCACATTTGTGTTTCCTTTTGTTTAAATTTGTTTAGTAAGGTTTCTAAGACTCTTTTTAGTCTTGTTACACCCTATTTAGGTGTTTAAACAACATAACTAGGTTTGGGGTATTTCAATCTACCCCCCTTAAAAGAACTTTGTCCCCAAAGTTCATACTTCCACATAACTTTAAACATTAGAACATGAGAACACATATTAACAACACTTCTATATCACATTAACAACATCTTACATCATATCGGACACGTGGTCCAAACAACAAAACATCACAACATCATTCAGACTCAGCGGTCTGCAACATTAACAACATGACAATACAACATACATACAACACAGACAATGTATTCAAATACATGTCATATACATAACCGAAACGGCTCTACCCCCCTTAAATAGGGGTACGCCCCGTACCCTATACATACAAATACTAAGAAGTAAACAACGACGGGTACTTCGCCTTCATCTTATCTTCCAGCTCCCAAGTGGCCTCCTCAACGTCCTGGTTAGACCAGAGAACCTTCACCAGTCTCACAGACTTATGGCGAGTGTCTCGAGTCTTAGTGTCCAGAATCCGTACCGGAGTCTCCACTGATCGCATGGTCGGCTCTAAAGTTAGCCTTTCAGGCTGAAGCACATGAGACGGATGAGACATATACTTCTTCAACTGGGACACATGAAATACATCATGTACCTTGCCCAGCTCGGCGGGTAATCAAGTCTATAAGCTACCGGGCCGATCCGCTCCGTCACAAATAAGGTCCCACATATTTTGGGCTCAACTTGCCTTTCTGGCCAAAACGAAACACTCCCTTCATGGGGGATACTCTCAAAAATACCTGATCGCCCACGGCGAACTCCAGGTCACGTCGGCGCACATCTGCGTACGACTTTTGTCTATCCTGAGCTGCTTTCATATTAGCCCTGATCTGGCGAACTTCTGCCTGAACTTGCTCAAGATACTCTGGTCCTATAATGACCGTCTCACTCGACTCATCCCAGCATAATGGCGTGCGGCATGGTCTACCGTACAATGCCTGGAAGGGAGACATCTTGATCGATGCATGATAACTGTTGTTGTAGCTAAATTCGATCAGATGTAACTTATCAATCCAGCTGGTCTGAAAGTCAAGTGCACATGCACGTAGCATATCCTCAAGTGTCTGTATGGTGCGCTCACTCTGACCATCGGTCTGTGGGTGAAACGCCGTGCTCAATTTCAGTTCAGTACCAAGTGCCTCTCGTGTAGACTTCCAATATCTGGATAGGAATCTGGTATCTCTGTCAGATACTATCGTCTTTGGTACACCATGATGTCTAACAATCTCTTTATCGAATAATTCTGCCAATCTTGCCACTTTCCAGGTGTCCTTCATCGGAATGAATCGAGACACCTTGGTCAGTCGGTCAACTACCACCCAAATCATATTCAGACCTCCCCTTGTAGGCGGAAGCCCTACTACGAAGTCCATAGATATGTCATGGAACTTCCACTCCGGCACTGGCATTGGCTGCACCATACCACCAGGCCGTCGGTGCTCAAACTTGACCTTCTGACAAGTGAGACACCTCAACACATAGTCATTTACATCCTTTTTCATTCCAGCCCACCAGAAGTATCTTTTCATACCTTTATACATCTTTGAAGCTCCGGGGTGAATCGAAGTAGTAGAACAATGGGATTCACTCATATGCGCTCCTTCAGCTCAGCGCTACTCCTGGGTATACACAATCTGCCATTGAGCCTAATCAGGTCATCATCGTGGAGTCTGAAGTCGTACTTCTGACCCTCGAATGTGCCATCAATAAGCTTCTGTCTGATCTCCATCATATACTGATCCGTCATCTGAGCACTCCGCACCTCTTCAACCAAGCCAGTATGAGAGACTAGCGAATGGAGAGAGTGTGCTCGGCGACTCAATGCGTCAGCTACCACATTTGCCTTACCCTCCTTGTACTGTAAATTGATGTCATAATCATTCAGGAATTCAACCCACCTTCTTTGCCTCATGTTCAACTCCTTCTGAGTGAACAAGTACTTTAAACTCTTGTGGTCAGAATAAATCGTCACACTTACCCCATACAAATGATGTCGCCATATCTTCAGTGCGAAGACAATGGCCCCCAACTCTAAGTCGTGGGTAGGGTAGTTCTCCTCATGCTTCTTCAGCTGTCGGGAGGCGTAAGCCACGACCTTCCCGTGTTGCATCAACACACAACCCATACCCCTGCCTGATGCGTCGCAATAGACCTCAAAACCATCTGGACCGTCTGGTAATGTCAGAACCGGTGCAGATGTCAGAGCATCCTTGAGACTCGCGAAAGCCCTCTCACAGTCGACTGTCCACTCGAATGGTGCATCCTTCTTCATCAAGGAAGTCATCGGCTTCGAGACACTGGAGAAGTCCTTCACAAATCTCCTATAGTAACCTGCCAGACCGAGGAAGCTCCTGATATCGGTAACTGTCTTCGGCCTAGGCCAGGTGCGCACTGCATCTATCTTTGCCGGATCAACAGCGATCCCGGCCTCAGATATCACATGTCCAAGGAATGATACTTGGTTCAACCAAAATTCACATTTAGAAAATTTAGCATACAGCTGATTCTCTCAAGTTTGTAACACATCTCAGGTGGCTTTCATGCTCACCTTTCGATTTCGAATACACAAGTATGTCATCGATGAAGACTACCACTGATTTGTCCAACTGATCTTGGAACAAACGGTTCATTAAGTCCATGAACTTTGCTGGTGCATTTGATAAGCCAAACGGCATAACGGTGAACTCATAGTGCCCATACCTAGTTCTGAAAGCTGTCTTTTCGATGTCACTGTCACGGATGGCAATCTGGTGATATCCGGAACGTAGGTCTATCTTGGAGAATACTGATGCTCCCCTAAGCTGATCAAATAGATCGTCGATGCGTGGTAAGGGGTAACGGTTCTTCACCGTAACAGCATTCAGCTCCCGATAATCAATACATAGGCGGAGGCTACCGTCCTTCTTCTTCACGAAGAGAACCGGCGCTCCCCATGGTGACACACTAGGGCGGATAAAGCCCTTGTCGAGTAGGTCTCTCAGCTGCTCCTTGAGCTCTGTCATTTCTGCTGGAGCCATACGGTAAGGTGCTTTCGCAATGGGTCCGGTGCCCGGAATCAAGTCAATCTCAAACTCAACCTCTCGTGCTGGCGGCATGCCCGGCAGTTCCTTAGGAAATACATCAGGAAACTCCGACACTACCGGCACATCTGGGCTAAACTCAGGGTCTCTCTCTATGTCCTGGACATAGCAGAGGTATACATCACTCCCTCGTCGTAACTCACGATACATAGCCATGGCGGTGATGATCTGAGTCGAAGGCTCCCTGGGCCTCTGGCGGTAAGATATGGTAACCCCAGATGGACTCCGAAGAAGCAGTCGATGCTCGGCACACAGGATTCTGCCCTTGTGCCGCTCCAACCAGTTCATCCCGACAATCACATCAAAGCCTAGTCCGTCGAACTCTATCAAGTCGATCGGAAACTCTTCACTCCTGATTCGAACAATAGCACCTCGGTAGTAGCGGGTACATCGGATCGCTCCTTCGACGGGAGAGTAACCACGAAGTCTGGCATCTCTTCACCATCTAACCCCAGCCTCTTCGCAAATGATAGCGAAATGAATGTATGTGAGGCTCCAGAGTCGAACAAGATCGATGCATCCACGCCATTCACTGGAAAGGTACCGGTGAGGATTGTGCCGCTCTTGCCGGCTTCTGCCTTATTGCAGACACTCAGTACCTCCCGTTCCGAGTGCACAGCCTAATTCATTGGCAAACTAATAAGTATTGGGTAACAACACGGTTTATATGCTTCAAACAACTCCACTTTATTCATTAACACACTCCTTTTTACAACATTTATTGGCTTATACTGTCGCCATGATTCACACTTACAACATCCTTAATACATACTGGTTTGTCACATAATTATACAAGGCTTAAAACTGTCTGAAAGTCAAATTCAGACGTCCGGGTTTCATGTGTGTGGCATTGATCACTGCCGACGGTGCGGTATTCAGTTTGATCTTCCTGATGCCATGGTATAGCATCCTTGATTGCCCACCCATGATTAATACATCTCCCGATTTTAGCAATAGCTTCTTTGCGAGGTCAGCACGCTTCTGCTCGCCATACACAAACACTGCGGTATCACCAATGGACCAAGACACCACGGGTACTCCCTTACTTAGAGACTCGGGTGACTCGTCCTTGTCTTGGTGCATACCCAACCGTCCACCTTTCTGGTAGAAGTTTACAATGCATAAATCTGCTTTTACACTTGGAATTGATCCGTCAACTTGCTGAGCAATTCCCACGGCGTGGTTAACGACCGCGTGGAACTCCTCTGGTATACTTGATACTGTTGCTCCATCTTCAGCTCGAACTTCTTGATATGACTTGGTGTAAGGGTTCCAGTCCTTACCCATGCACATCATCTTCAATTGCATCCTTGCTCCGTTCGGGTATTCGGGTGTGTAAAACCCTCCTGGTTTTGCTCCAAGTTCGTCGCATCGTCTGATGATATGGATTTGTGCCTCCGGTGTCAGGTATCCATTTAAAAGTATCATACCTGGCTGGATGACCTGACATTGCTCCAATGGAAAGTCGGTGATGTTGATGGTGGTTTCTTCAGGGTTCGGTGTGGGTGGGATTGGATAACATATATTGAAAGTTCCTTTAAGTTTAGAGTACTCTAGTTAGGTAAATCTCACACTATACTTTATTCATTCACTCACATGGTGTTTATTTAAACTCACTCACACACATGCATGAAATGCGGTATGCAGACACTTATTACATTCAACAACTTAGGCGGTACCTGGTCTAGAAGAGGGCCCTGGCGCCTCAGACCGGTCCACCACATTCAGGGTGGCCTTGTTGGACCCCGACCCCTTCCCCTTCTGGGACTCCGTGTACCTCTGATCTGGGGGTGGCTGGTTCGCCGTCTTCTGGCCATCGGTGGTCGCAGTGGCCTTACCCTTCCATTGCCCCTTGGGCCTGAAGTTCCTACTGTTCGGGTTCTGCCAGCACTCATGGTCGCGGTGACCCATCTTCTTACAGTACCGGCACTGAACATCATTACCCTTGCAGTCCTTGCCGGGGTGGTCGCCGTTGCACCACTTGCAGTAATAGTGGCGCTCCGGTCCAGAGCCCGTGCTAGCTGCTATCACAATACACCATTAATACTTGTTTCACAACTTATTAACATATACTCTAACTCATCACACAGGTTTAGACAATTACCCTTAGGTGGGTAAGAACGTAGGGGCTTGGCCGCATACGCATAGGTGAGCTGCAGAGGCTCATCAGCAGTGGTGGTCTGGGTCTGGCCCTTGCCACCCTGTTGCTGTCCTTTCTGGGACTGGGGTATGATTTCTTCTTCTTCCCTCCCCACTGCCCTTGCGTGCCTTGGCCCTCGTTCTGAGCCTTGCGCTTGAGCGCACTCTCCTCGTCCCTCAGACGGACGGTGATCTCCACAATAGCAGCGGCATGATAGCACTCCTATATTTAGGGTGTCAGTTATGCCCCGCCAAATAAATTCACATCACATTAACACATTGTACACACTTATTCACATACACTGTAATTCCTTTACCTGCAAGGTGGTATATCCAGTAGGCCCCATGCCGTAGCGTAGGCGATAGTTCAGTCCGTTGTAGAAACGGTTCACAAGGATCCGGTCTGAGTAACCCAGATCCGGTAGCAGGTGGATTAGTCCGATGAAGGCTGAGTAGTACTCATCTACCGTCATCTTATCCCCTTGCCTCAGGTTGTCCAACTCCAGGCGCTTGGCCTCTTGCACATGTATAGGGTAGTATTTGGCTCGCAGAAGAGCCGTGTACTCCCTCCACTGGAATGTCGGATCAGCAACTCTACCCTCGCGCACAAGCTTCCACCAGTTTTGTGCCGAGCCCTTCAGATAATATGCAGCAAGTCGTACCTTGACCTGCTCAGGTGGTGCTAGGGTTTCGAAGGCGGTCTCCATCTCGGAGATGTACGCCTCGAGCTTACGGGGATCGGTCTCCCCACTGAATGAAGGCGGCCTCAGATCAGCCAACGCCTTGACCCAATTGGTCTCTCGTGGCGGTGGTGGTGGTGGCTGAACTCCAGGCTGTTGCCCTTGCTGTATAGCAGCAACTAACTGGGGTACCACTGGGCTACGGCGGCTGCAACTGCCTCAGCCATAGTCTGGGCCGTAGTATCATCGCCCTGGTCACCCATATCTCCAGTACCGCGCCCGCGGCCTCGACCTCGCGGTCTACCTGCCATCTGAATTATATGAACATCATTAGCATATGCTTGCACACTTATCGGTCCAACGATTGTAACGCTTCCCGATAATAAGGTATCTCCACACTTAGTTAGTGGTTAACCTTTCCAAATCTGTTCACTTAGGTACTGTAGTTAGGTTTCCTAACTCGGTATATCCCTAAGCTCGGTATTCTAGTCATCAGAGCGATACTTCGCTCTGATACCACTTTTTGTAACACCCCTACTACGCACATAACTATACTTGGAATCGCAGCGGAAAATAAACAACTAAACATAACTAAACGATTGGTGCTACAATGCCGTCAACCACCCACGTGGCTAACAAGGCTGAATAAATACAATGTACCGGTCTGATGATCAGACTCCCGAGCATAGAACTAACAACCATATATATAACAATATAATACCGAGTATTTACATAAATCCTTCACTGTAACTTCACTGTAAACCGTCACCAACAAGTATATAATACGCCACGGGTGCACAGGCGCAACCCGGGCAAACATCCAAAAGTACTTCAAAAGTAAACTACTCTCTAGGACCTAGAGCCACTCTGCCTCTTCGATCCTCATCCTGCAATAAAAATATGGAGCCCCCGAGGGGGTCAGCACCTTTGCTGGTATGGCTAACGCGCAGCCCATCGACTACCGGGATACGCGCAACCAATTGTCAGGATGACATGATATTTATTTTAAACACACAACACATACATATAACATAACAAGGGTATTGTACACATCATAACACACATCACAAACATACAAATCCTTTTAGGAAGAGAACCAACACAGTTAGTCCCCATTGAGAGCTTCGAGAATGTTGCCACGCTCATACTTAGCTCGTTACATAACTCGTTACCGTCCGGTTAGATTGAACGGTTAACTTAACACAAGGTGCCCCGGATATAGTGATCCAAGCACACCGAAACAAAACACATAGTATGCCCCTGTGGCCCGACGTGAGTCAGTAAAATAGCCTTGGTTAAGCTAAAGGGAAGGTTAGAAACCAAATTGGAAACTTAACCATAACATACAGAGAGAATCGAACCGGTTATGACATCGACTCCCATACTCACACGCGTGGCCGGAACAGACCGGACTCCTCACTTCCCCCGTTAGCCCATGTTAGTAGTTCAACATTGAGCACAACAACAATTCACAATAATAGGTCAAGTCTTGTTAGACACTCACATGGGAAGAGAGAGTCATAATTAACAACATAATAATATTTAACAACTGTAAACTCTTTACATGGTTTAATCTTACAAAGTCATAAACACACAGAAAACAAACAACACACAAGCCGGTGTAAACCGGTAGGCAACAGACTGCAAGAAAACCATACCTTGGTCCTTGCCTCGTTTGATTTCCACCTTGAGAGAATCCTAAACACATTAGTAATGTCGGTTAATTATTTATTTAACTCCAAACTTACTAAGTATTTAACATGATTGTATGACATGTTTTAATGCCTATCTTACCCTAGGTTACCTTCATTATACACCCTAGGGTTAACTACATAAGTCACATTCTTTTCTGTTTTTTTTTTTACAAGTTTTGGTCCGACCGACCCACCGTCCGACCCACAACTGGGTCGGACCCTCCCAGTGGTCTTCGGGTCTGAAAACTTACCTTGACCGACCCATGTCCGACCCAACCTTCTGGGTCGGTCCATTACAGAACCCTTTTACTTCCTTATAATCATGCCGTCCGACCCACGTCCGACCCACCATTCTGGGTCGGTCCATGTGCGAACATTTTCCTCCTTTGAAACTTGACCGACCGACCCATGTCCGACCCACCCTTTTGGGTCGGACCATCACCGAACATTTCCTAACATTTTACAGAGGCTCGACCGACCCAAAAACTGGGTCGGCCCCTGGGTCGGTCGCCTCCTAATCTTACCCAAACTTTGCCAATTCTTCACCAAACTTCTCCTAAGGCCTCTTAATGCTTCCTAACAACATTTGGTAACCTTACATCCACATACAACATCCATGAAACTCATTTTCTAATTCCTTAAACATTTACTTATTTCCTTGTAAAAATTCCTTAACACTTATGTTATTTTATACTAGGTTCCTAGATGGTGTTTCTCACCTATGGTAACTACTATCCCAAAATGCTTTCTCCTTGTTTTAACATCATCTCCCAAGCATCATCTCTCACAACTATCTCCTTATAACATTACTTCAAATCCTTTTCAAGTTCATACATTCTCCTTAGTTTACCAAAGTTTGCCTAAGTCTTTACCTAAGTCCAAAATGACTTTGGTACATACTAAAATCTCAAGATCATGCCAAAGTCCTTATTACACTCTAGAGTACTTCCTAGTTCATCATAATTCCTTTAAAACATCTTGAACTCCTTATTCATTTCCTACACTTTCTAACTCACCAAACCTTATGTAAACACTTAGAACTTCTTTTTCTACCTAGATTTTGACATGGGTTCCCCTAGAACATCACCATGCCTAACCACTTTACCTTCTCCTTTAAACACACAAGAACATTTAAAATCATCAAGAACACTCTCATACATAATTTCACCAAATTTACACTACATTACAATATAGTGCACAATTTAAATTGCATGGCTCTTAGGCCCTTAAAATGCATGGCTCTTAGGCCCTTAAAGTGCTTAAATCTAAACACTGAATTTCCACAAATATATGCCTTTAACCTGCAAATACACTCAACATACACATATGCCCTTTACTAGTCTCTTAAGAACACTTCACTAAGTCATTCCCCATTGGCTCTTTAGATAGTTTTAATAAGCGTTATAAGCTCATTTCTCCTAAGGCATTAAAATAGCATTAGGTTAGTAGATTTACCTCTTTTGCAAAATCACTTCTTTCTTGTTTCCTTTAGAAACCAATAGAGTACTTGATTCCTTGACAAGTTCTAAACAATATACAAAACTTTATAATGAGTATTTAAGCTATAGGCTTCATCTCATTGTAAACCCTAATTTGACATTGTTTCAAAAACATTAATGTAGTTGTTTTACCTTGTTCTTTGAAGAGAGTTGGATATACAACAAGAGAGGACTCCACCTAGTCCATGAAGAGTTGAAATGAAGCTAGAACAAGGTCACAATGAGCTATATCAATGTGTATTTTCGGACATGACAAAAACAAGGAGGGAAACTTGATTTTTGTTTGAGATTCCTTACCTAGAAGCAAAGGAGAGTAATAATATGTCAAAATATAAGCTCAAGCTCCTTCAATGGTGGAACACCTTGGCACCGAAATGGAGCTCTTGGAGTTTTGAGAAGATAGAATGAAAGAGCTTGATGAGAGAAGAGATTGGTGGTATTTGTTTTTGATTTGGACAAGTGAGCTAGGTTTAACAAGTGGTCAAAGCTTGTGTTTCAATGGTGGTAGTGGTTTATCGTGAGAGAGAACAAAGAAGAAGGGAGAAGATGAGTGGGAAACCGTGTGAGCAAGGAAAGGAAATGAGAGAATGAAGATAGAATTTGCTTTAAGAGATATTTATGTGTTAAAAGGTAAAAAGTAGCTTATTTACTTATCTTATCTTACTTTATACATTAATAAGAGAGTGGTGAGTCACCAAGCCTTAGAAAACCGGCCCCCTAAGTATAATGAGGGTAATATAGTCTTTGTTTGTCAATTTAATTACTTAATACAACATATGTTACAAATTAGCTTATAAAAAGTACTATTCACTTATACAAGGCACATAGAAGTGAAATTTTTGATTTCCCACTAATATAGCCACCCAAATGTGATACTATATAGTACACATATATATTTAAGAGTAATAATGGACATTTAGCCATTCAAAACTCATTTACAAGACAATTTTTTCAAAAACGTGCTTTAAGACCTCTTAAAGCACATTTTGTGTTTTAACTTGTTTTCAAGCTTGGTTTTCTTTGGTAATTGGTTTAATAAGTTCATTAGTATATAAATGAAGTCTTGGTAAGCTCATTAGGCCTTACTCAAGTTTATCCCAAGCTTAGAGCACATTTTAGCTCTTATTGACTTTAAAGCACATTTGTGTTTCCTTTTGTTTAAATTTGTTTAGTAAGGTTTCTAAGACTCTTTTTAGTCTTGTTACACCCTATTTAGGTGTTTAAACAACATAACTAGGTTTGGGGTATTTCAATGAGACTTGTTCGCACGTTTAATCAAAGAAAATACTGGGGGCAATCGATTGTTCCGATCGATTGCCATGAACTCTAGCTCAGGTTGTCCTAAGGGAAAATACTGGGGGCAATTGTTGGTTCCAACAATTGCCATGACAACACCAATCGAAGCCCAAAGCTTGAGCACCACCATCAAACACCACAGGCCCACATAAGCCCTTACCTCCACATCATATACCACGGGCACCTCATAAGCCTTCACCTCCACATAAATTCCACGGCCCGTCATAAGCCTTGATCGTCACTCAATAGATCTCCACATCAAACATCACACCACACCAGGGGCATGTTCATCTCCTAGGAGATAAATGACGAGTCTAAAATTTTTAGTCTGAAAACGATGATTTCACTTTCCTTTTCAGTAAGATAGAATTTTCTTTAAATGTTGCCACGTTTGGTACCTTTTTAAGCAATTTCTTGTCCTGGACAATTTTCTTTCAAACGCTTCGATTTCATAAATCTCATCATCGCCATGTTTGGCGTATTCCTAGCAATTTCTTGCTTTGGACAAATCTGCATCATCGCCATGTTTGGCGTATTCCTAGCAATTTCTTGCTTTGGACAAATCTACATCATCGCCATGTTTGGCATAATTTCCAGCAATTTCTTGCTTTAAACAAATTTTAATTCTCATCATTGCCATGTGTGGCGCATTCTTCAACAGTTTCTTGCTTTGAACCAGTATTTTACATGCACTGTGATTGTATTTTACAAATTCTTGCATACATCTCGTCGTCGCCATGTTTGGCCCTTTTATAATTGGTTTTCACCACACGCATTTGCGCGAGACCATTATCTTTCCAACTCATTTTTAGTTCGTGACCTAGAATCAGTGCGAGATCCAACTTTCTCTTCAGTGCGAGACTAGTGCGAGACAAGTACGAGACCAAGTATCAGCATCAGTGCGAGACAAGTACGAGACAGTGCGTGATCCAAGTTGACGGGGCAGAGGCAATAAGTCCCCTTCTTCTTGTCGACTTTAAGGGATAAACAACTAGAGGGCAGTGGCAATAAGTCCCCTTGGTGGTCTAGAAGTTATCCCAGCACCCCAGCTGGTGGGCAGAGGCAATAAGTCCCCATAGTATACCAGCAAGGAGCATTGGAACGGGTTTCGGTCCCCAGAAGCTTCCGAACATCATTTTCATATCATCCATATCATTTGCATCATTTTCATCGTCTACATTTGCATCACTTTCATTTGCATCATCTTCATATCATTCATCTGCATTATCCAGGCGCGTCACAAGACCTGGCGACAGAAAAGTTGGCGAGGTGATGGCAATAAATCCTCCTGTGTGATGTCAACTTATTTTGGGATCAACGAATGGTGGGCAATGGCAATAAGTCCCCAGGGTTTTTACTAGGAGTTATCCTTGCACACCGGCTTGGGGGGCGATGGCAATAAGTCCACATTGGGTCCAGCCAGGAGCATTGGCATGGGTTTCGGTCCCCAGAAGCATCCGAGCATCATCAGCATTCCTGCATATACACATTACTTCATCTTTTAGGTTGTCAACGCCTTAGAATCGCTTGACATTACTTCATCTTTTAGGTTGTCAACGCCTTAGAATCGCTTGACATTACTTCATCTTTTAGGCTGTCAACGCCTTAGAATCGCTTGACATTTTTTCATCTTTCAGGTAGTCAACGCCTTAGAATCGCTTGAAATTATTCCATTTTCATCATTTTCAGGTAGTCAACGCCTTAGAATAGCTAGGCATCATTGACATCATTTTCAGGTAGTCAACGCCTTAGAATAGCTTGACATCATTTTCATCATTTTAGGTAGTCAGCGCCTTAGAATAGCTCGACAGCATATCATCATTTCAGGTAGTTGGCGCCTTCGAATAGTTCAACAACATCTCCTTTACCTATAGGTAGTCAGCGCCTTAGAATAGCTCGACACAATCTGCATGTAGGGTCTTTTAAGATCCTAAATTTTGGGGTATCACTCAGGCATCAACTAGTCTTTTCATCTTCATTACAAAGCCTAGTTGACGGGGGCAATCTGTTATACCCAAAATTTCAACCCCCCGGAGTAGTCTCTAAGGCATACGTGTTACAAAGGGCAAAAGGGGTCAAAAAGCACCAAGGCGGGATTTTCCAAGGACATTATCGGGTTTTTCTATTTTCATATGACTTGTTCATTATCTCCAAACACTTCCAAATATCATAGTCATTATGAAAGGTATTTCATGACTTTCTGATAATATTTATTCTGGAAATTTAGCTTTTAATTCATATTATAAGCTAATTTCTTTAATAATTAACACATGAAATAGCCTCAAAATAAAATTAAAATGTTTCCAAAATTAAAATAAAATTGTCACATGGTTAGCATGACTACATAAAGTCATAAACCTGAAATTATCTTATTTGGAACCTTAGCCCAAAATTCAAAAGAGAAATTCAATCATTTTTACAATTTTCTCTCTCCTTTGGAAAATACCGAAATCAAAACAAAATGTCATGAAATTTTAGCAAAAGATAGAGGATGATATTTAGAGACTAATTCCGTTGGAATTTTGTTATTTCGACATTCCAATAATAAGTTATAAATTATGGGAGATTCCAGATTGTGAGATTTTTATCTAATCGGTTATTTATCGAAAGAACCTGATTCCAACGCTCAAAATTCCTAAAACTCATATTTTATCTTAGGTTAAAATTTCAGAATTTTTATCGTTCTGTAACATGTTTTAAAAAATCAGATTCTCTTAGAGCACAAAATCAGGATTTTAGATAAAAACTTTTTTCTATCAACATGGCCTTGCTCTCTCTATAAAAGGACCTTCCAAAAACGACCTAGGGCAGATAAGAACATCCCCAAAGTCAGGAAAGGCAGCCGTCAACCTTCTTCCCACGTTTTTGCACTCACAAGCCTCAAATCAACACCGAAATCACCCCAAAATCACCAAAAACACATTCTTTCTTCTCCCATTGAACTTCCAAGCACCAAAACACCAAAAATACAGAACCAAACCGTGGTTAACAACACAAGGAAGAAGGGGTCAGAAGCTCGGATCGAAGTTGAACTGGATTGGTCACCAACGAGGCTCTCGAAGATTCCCGACGTGAAGGAACAATCAAATCCCGAAGTCCAAACAGGTTGAAATTTGAATTCTTTAACTCCTCTGACATTAATACGCTTCTGGTTGAAATTTCTAATCGAATTGACTTTTCCTTGCTTCTGAATTAAGCTTTGTTTGCGTTTCTGTCCACTAACTTGTTCAATACGTTTCATCCTTAATTCGTGGCCAAATTGAAAACTTTTGATTACTAACATGTTTATAATCTTTCAGGCTACAAACCCATAAATTTTGAGCCAAAACACCTCCGGGAACAGCCTCAACGCCGCCGTCCGAGGGCGGTCCGCACCCACGGACGCCGTGTCCAGGGTCCCGGACGCCCTGTCCATAGCCCGGACGCCCCCGGACTGTGGCGGGATATTTTTTGTTTTCAAAAGTTAGGGTTTTATAAAACATGTCTGGGCCCACGGACATCCTGTCCGTGGCCCCGGACTTTTCAAAATCTCGTTTATGTTTAAATTTGACTTTTCTGTGTAATTAGGTTAACTGGGGTCCGTGGGTTCGGACAATAGGTCCGTGGCCACGGACCGAATCAAAATTTGACCTAATTCTGCCTCCGAAACCCTAGTTTAGGTAGTTTTAATTTCACTTTAATTTTTTGTCAAAAAATGTTAAAAATACAAAAAAATCAGAAGCACGCACTTAGGTTAAAAACAACTTTGTAGTAAGCCGTAAACAAACAAAGTAAAGGAAAAATGACCTAGGAAGGGTAATGAAAGTAATTGAACCCTAATTAAGTCGAATATCAAGCCCCCAGAACCCAAACTCTCCTTTCCTAATTTGATCTAGGTAAAAATTAGGTGGCGACTCATAATAGGTTCCAGTGAGCTAGCTTAGGTTTTAATAATTATTGTTATATGACATGGTTAATAATCTTAGGTTATAAGTGGACCTAAAACCCAGTTAGATCCTAAGCAGCTTTAATCAACATAGGGTAGGGTTTAAAATCGAGGCTCACAATATCCATCCTTATATACATTATTCTTGCATATGTATATATTTACCAATATAGGTAAGTTCCATGAGTTGTAAAACTCTTATATTATATGTTACATTTTTATCATCTTGTATGAGATGATAATTCCCATTAATTGTATTATATTATACAACTTATATTAAGATCCTTATCCTAATATTATGTAACATTTTATGTTGTAAATATACAACCCCTAAGGTTTATTCAATATATACCTTAGTTTATAAATCCTATTTATTTATAGTTTGTCTTATTATTTAATGTGAATATCCTTTATATTAATTCCATCTAAATCCCATTAGAAACATATAATTGTTATAACATTTATAACATTGTAGACCATAGTCTAAAATTCATTTTCCAACCTTAATATTTTCGGTACAGCACTAAACTTTCCTTTAATTTCATTTTAACCCCATAACATTATGAAATGTTATACCATATACTAATATCATATAATATGATATTTTTATTTCTTTTAACTTATAACCTATAGTTTTTATACAAAACTATTTTTAATGCCGCATAGGCATCCATATTAAAACCTTATTCCTTTCCATAACCCATAGTTTTATTTATTTACAAAATCACCCCATAATTTATACCATGTTATATATACCTTATAATATAACATTTTTAACTTTATAAAAAGGTATAACCTATGGTTATTTTTATAAAATAACCGAACAGATCTTAATCTGTTTTAATTTAGTTTCCAGCCCCTTTTTGTAACACCCCTCTCAATCACGACGTAATAATCACTCCCGTGAACAGGTAATAAAGGCGTCTCACAGCGGAAGAAATGACAGTAATAGAACTCACATGGGTGTTACTTGCCATCACTCGCCCATACGAGTGATGTAGCAATACAACAACTTAACAAAATGAAAACATAATAATACAATCCGCGGTGACAACGAGATACCGCCTACATGTCTATCTAGGTCCCAAAAACACAACTACTGTGAGCGTCTAACATACTCCAAATCTTACAACCCATTTCTAGTGAAATAACTTAATACATAACGAGGTATGAACGGTAAATCCAAAATCCACAACATCCTACCTACCCAGCCCCGCACTCTGGCTTCGTCCGTGATCATCAACCTGCATAAAGCCATAAAGGCTTAGCGATAAACGCTGAGTATTCCGAGTCTGGACCCTAATGGTCAATTAGGTCGTATTAGCCGTCTTTTTATTAGGTTCGTTACATGCAACATTGGTTTACAGAGTATAACAGGAAACTGTAAGGCATAATTTAAGCATGTAACAATCATCACAGATATACACAGGACAGCAGCACATTGTGCAATACAATAGCATCGGTAAGTCACGCGATGTTCTTAGTTTCACATCGTCACGTATTACAACACTCGACCCACCGGGCCTTCACATATTGTTGGTTAGGTTAGCACTGTCGGGAGTCAGTTAGGACAACCCGAGATATATACTCACTTGGACAGTAGTCCCACGTACACACAAGGTGCTCACTGCCCTGATCATCCGAAGACTCTGGGACTAATTCACTTTGTCTTTGTAAAGGCGTCCATTTAGGTGGCCAAGGGCCTGGTGCCAACGGTAGCACACTCCGCCTGACGATCTATCTAGGCTCGTTCAGGATTAACTAGGGAAAACCCGACACAAGTTAACCCAAGAGATCTCTACGCGCGACCAGCAGCCAATGACTGTCTGGATTAAGGTTCACATCACTTTCATTCACACTCTACTGTTAGCTTCGTTAGTTAGTGATCTAGTTACAGTTTTACACATGGAGTACATCACTTACTTGTTGGCTGCCCTATGGGTCTTACGCATGCCTAGAATGATTCTAGGTAGTATTTATGTTTGAGTTGAAGCTCTAGGGACCGACAATGTCGTGTCCCGTTCCTAAGTGCCTTACTTAGGTTATAACTACATACTTGTAATACTTAGTGTATTAGGTCAAGCAACGGTAATCACAGTCACACAACTCGTATATGTAGTTTTATATAAGTCGATCTATAGTCGACATAGTATTAGTTCGTGCATAAATAAGTAATGCAGTAAAACACATATTCATCACACATAATCATACATGTTATCAAACAAATCCGAGCCCGAGGAATTCCTCAGGACAACTCGGATCAAACTCCTTTACATACTGTACACCGTGTCTAGATTCGTGCAGTGCAGACCACTAGAGCTTTCGAGCGCGTACGTCGGAAGTGCGATCTAGAAATACAAGGAACGCTAAGCGTCAATCCTCATGACAGTACAATTCGGTATTTCCGAATAACGTTTGGAATCCCAGTACTATGCCCCCAGACTTAACATTTGTCACTAGTTAAAGTACCGTTATTTTATAAACCCCTTACTCGTTGTGTGAGTTCATACTTGGTTTACAATAGAACATGAAACCTTACGTTGTACACTTATAATACTTTCCTCGGGGTTCATTTATCATACTAAAGTCTTATATTAACCTTAGTATTTTATGTCGTTGTAAACTATAGTGTATAACTTTATTTCTTGATACGTGTTTATATATATATATATATGTATGCGTTTAGCATAACAGTTTGAATAACTATATTCCTGGCCACATAAATATTTTGATTAATTTTGTTCCATGATGTTTATATAGTACGATATTTTATGTGTCACTAGACTTAATAACACGTGGTTTTGGCAACTTATGAATGTATCGAAAATAATATACACATGTGCCACATTTGAGCTCCTTTATTATATATTCTCATTACTCACAATATTATCACATAACTTATAATATGTTGTAAGTCTCTAACTTTATAACATCAAAACCTTGTGGTAAAATGTAACCCAAGGTTTGACAACACCTTACTCTAGTTACCGGTAGTATATGTACATATCAGATTTCATTCTTTTTAAATCTCATTCTCTTTCAAAATTTACCATTCCACCACATCCATCATAGATTAGAAAACCTAAGACTGTGTCACACTTAACCTCTCACTGTAATTCAATTGTACAGAAGAAAACATGATATCAGAAATCTGAAGATCATGTCGGTGCAGTATTTTTTTGTTTCTGTTTGGTAATTAAGTTGGTTTCCAGAATTCCAAATGAATGTATCAGTCTAGTCCCCTCTTCTAGGAGTATTTTGAGTTCACTTTTAACTCTCTCCAACACTTTTAAACGATCTGTCCTACTCATATACATAGACAACTAAGCTCTTGAAAACTGAAACATCGTTTACTGATTCCGTCTTTATGTTTTTATTTAGGTTGCTATTTGGTTTCCAAACTTCTCAAAACTATTACACCACTCGATGATTGTATTGGAAAAAGGTTTGAGCTTAAGGAAACTCAGAACAATGCTGTTATCATCTCTGCACCTCAATTTACAGAAACTAAAACTGTAAAACTGTAACAGCATGATCTGATAACTTCTCTTGCACTTGTAATTTGTTCACGGTTCTGGTTTGAGTTTTCCCTAGGTTACTTAGCTATCTAAATAAGTATTTTAGTACGGTTTTGACCACAAAACAGATTCATCACCATAATGTTTAAACTCATGAAAGGTTAGATATACAGAAAGATCAAAATGGCAGAACTGGATCAAAAACTGGTAAGTGTTCCTTTCTGTTTTCCTTCTGTTTTATCCACAGTTGATTTACAGTTTGTTTTTCTTTCTTACCGATGTGCTTACATACTTAGTTAAGTGGTTTAGCTAGGTTTTAAACTCTTGAACCACCCAAAGTCATCCCTTTATGCTCTCTAAAATTTTGTTATACAGAAACAGAAAGTTTCTGGGACTGAAATCAAAACAGAAACATATATGTGCTCTTGCTTCTTCCCTGTCTGCCTTTTTAACTGGTTACACTTCTCCTAACTCCTTACCCACTTAGCTAATGATTCATCGAGATTTTAGACTCAAGAACAACCCAAAACAAACTTGCTGATGCTACTGTAATTGTATTTACTGAACTGAAGTTGCAGAACAGAAAACTACACAAATGAACTTTCTCTCCTATATTCCTTTCTCTGTTTGTTTACGTTTTTGATCCTCAATCCTTCCTAAATAACTTACCCAGTTACAGAAGCCTTTCCATCAAGCTTTTAAACCCAAACAAAAATGAAGACAACTTGTTACAGATACAGGAATAGCCAGAGCCTGATCTGATGAGAAGACTGAAACTGAAACTCAAACTGCATCAAAAACTGGTGTTTCATTATTCTTCTGTTTGTCTTTCTGTGATCACTCATTTATCCTCTCTCTTTCTTCGAATTTATTACCCAATCAGCTAGTTGTCTAGCCTGGTTTATCCTCATAACAGGTCTAAGATTGCCTAGGTCACTCTTCTGAAACTCCTCTGCACAGAAACCGAATTTTATTGTTACAGAGAAACAGTTTCTTACACTAGTTTTTTTTTCTGGTTTAGGCTAGCTTGTACAGAATCATCTGCCCTAGTTCATGTGTTGTTATTTTCCAAGGTAGCTAGTACCTAGGTTGCTTGGTACTTCAGGACTCATTAGGTACTTTCCTAGTACAATCCCACACAGACTTAACACTAAGAAACATAAGGTTCTAACTCAGATTTTATTCTGTTTTCTGCTGTTGTTAAAACAGTCCACACCAGTTTTCTTCTTCTTCTTCTTCTCCTTCTGACTTCAGTCTTAAAGTATTAGTTGGTTCTCATCATTGTCTAGATGTTTAGTTGGTTCTAGGTTTACAGATAACTAAGACACACTCCCAGTGTTACTGAAATCAAGGTTTTTCAGAAATAGAAACTAGCCTTTTGTATCTTCCTTCTTCTTTTTTCAGTGTTGTGCATCAGGTTGAGTTTTAATTTCCTCAAGATGTTCTTTCCCATACTTAAGTGTGTTAGAAAGTCTTAGATTCGTTAACTCACTACACAAGCCATTTATACAGAACACAAAAATCTTAGGAACTAAAACTGAGGCATTTTAAAACCTGATAGCTACTGTTGGTTTCTGAAAATTCTTAATCCTGTTTTTTTTTTCTCCTCAGTTTACCTTCATTGCTAGACTACGTAGTTATGTGCCTTACTGGGGTTTTTATTTTTAACTTAGCCCTCACTACCTTCACATTCCCTCTGCAAAGTAGATACACAAAACACGGTTTCCTCGGTTGATAACTACACCAGAAACAAACATAGCTGTTGCATCTGCTTTCTGTTTTTTTTTCTCTTTCCTTTTTAGTTGTGATCTATTTTCCCCACACTCTCAGGTTAGTTACTCCATGATTATGTGTTTAACGTAGTCTTAAAACTCAAAACAGGTTCATAACAATGTGGACAATCCCAGTGGATTTTATTACGCAGAAAGGGATTCAGTTTTCTTTTCCAAACAGGATGTCTGTGCAGAATACTTGGGATAGTTTACTACCTTGAGTTGTTCTCCTTGTTCTGGGGTTGGTTCCTCTGAAGATCCCTTGGCCCACTGTGAACTTCCAGCACCTTGGTTACTCAACACTTGCTGATTACACCTACCCAAGAGTTCAGGCTTGGTAATCAGAGACAGACCCGACTGAAACTAAAGGAAGAACGAAAGAAACTGTTCAAGAGTTCCACCTGCTAATGGTGTTTCACGTGAGGGGTTGGCAGGTTCTTGCTCAAGGGTCCTCAGGTCCTTCACTTAAGAAATGGTAGGATGTACACGAACAACACAGGGGGAAAGAAAGAAGTGCATGAGTTCAGTATTACGAGACTTGGAAACTGATAGAACAGTTCGTGGAGGAATCTGTTGAGATTTTACCTTGTTAAGTTTTTTTTTTGTTTTCCTTTCCTTGAAACGGTAATGTCTTGTTGCTTGTGGAGTTGATGCACTCTCCAGGGACTGGATCTCAGACAGGTTTATGCAGAGATCAAAGAGCTAGTCAGGTTGACAGAAGATAGAACCAGCATGGACAGAAGAGAAATGGAAAGTGCAGTTGAAGCCTACCTTACGGGAAGTAACAGCTGGGTTGGTTTGCTTCAGTCCTTGCGCATTGGAGAGGAGTTCTCGCATGGGACAGAAGGTAGTTGGTCCCGTTATGCAGAGACACCAACTCAAGGAAGAAGGTTGGATGAATTTATCGGTTAAGACAGGAGGGTATGGCTCAGAGATTAAACTACTGCTGTTGTAGGTTTCAAGGAGGCTTGAGAACAGTCATGGTGTGCGAGTTACAAGAAGGGGGTGTGGGTGATGAGAAAAGAACACGATCTTGTCGCCTGAAGTTTGGAACACGAGAATTGTCTCTGTTTTTTTTATTGTGCTCGATCTCACTGTATCGAGAAGAATGAGGGGCAACCGACATGTTTGGCTTCTTTTCTTTTCTGTTACCTTAATGAATTCGATATTAGTTTTAATTCGTGTGAGTTATATACCGAATTCGAGCTCAGCTCAACTGGTTAAGGCTTCGGGAATGGTACGAAAGGTCTTGGGTTTGAATCCCGGCTAGAGCATGTTTGCTCTTTTTTTTTTGTTTCAGCCCTATTATGCCTATTTATTGTATATACGTGACTTGTATTAACATGTCGCGTTATTAGTTGTACGTACATATATATATATACGACTATTTGTTATGTCACGTTTTTAATTATATCATTATATTATTTGTCGTGTTTTAGTTATATATATACAACGTTATAATCTTGTAACGTTGTGTATATGTACATATATATTCGTTTTGTACTTTAATGTTGTAAATTATATATTTAAATAACGTTCAATTATTTAGGGGTATTTCACTTTTACTTTCCAAATTTACAATTTGACCATATATATAATATTATGTTATATATGTCATATATTATAACATTTTAAACCTTAATATTAATATAACCTATGGTTATATATTCTCCAAATTTCTGAACAGACCTAAATTCTGTTCTAAATTGTTTTTCAACCCACCAACTTTCTATAATTACCATGTGACCCACTTTATAACATATAGTTTTATAATATCATTAAACTATATATTATACACTTATTTAAATACTCTTATATAATTCCAAAAATCACCAAATTCCACCCAAGGGTTATAATTACCATTACTAACCCATATACTCTCGGTATTTACATTCCACCCCATCTATTTTTTTCCAAAGTGTAACAATGACATAATAACTATATATTATACATATATAGTTTATTTTAATTCCAAAATCAACCCAATAAATTCCTAAAAATTCCTAATAGCCCATGGGTGTTTATAATACCATTTTACACCCTTAAGTTTCGGTAATAACATATATACCCCATATGTTATAAAAATGTTACAATTAAATACATAACTTATTATATAACCTTAAATGAATTATTTAACTTATCTAATTTGGTCAAAGCCTACCATATGGTCAAGGTTGACCTCCTTAATATTGCCTTGACCATCAATTCCCATTATTTACGGTTTGTACCCATATTTTCCAGAAATTACCATTTAACCCCAAAACTTTATAAAATCTTATCATTTTTATTTTAAATCCTTTTAACCTCAAATTTTCGGCTTTATTAATATATAGCCCCCAAATTTAATTTAATTATGGTTTAGCCCCTAATATCTTGCGGTAATATATATTTGTTACCTAAAATCTAATTTAAACTTAATGTACATAAATAAAATAGCCTAAAGTACATGGCCTTATTACAAACATTTAGCTTATAAAATAAATTACACATAAATGCCCCAAAATGCATTAAACTCTCGGCCTCTCCCATAAGTTCTCCATATTTACCAATTTTCCACATAATGTCTTAAATTTGACAATTATGTTAATTAATTACTTAGATAAATTTACTAACTCATTCCTTAACCACCTAAGGTCAAAATATGACCTTTTATACCTTATTCACTCACGACAATTATATAAACATATGTTTAAACACATATTAATATACCAAGTGAAGGTTTAAGTGATTTATACCTTATTTTAGCCAAGATAAGGCCTTGTTTGGCCACTGCAATTTAGAGGAAAATTCCCACAGCTTCTTAGATGTGTTTTAACAGCAATATAATGATATGGTTAGGTCCCAAACTTGAACTAACCATAAGAGTAATTTAAGTCATGAAAAACATGAACTTTTACCTTGAAATCTCAAGGTTCTCCCAAGCTGCTCTCGGCCTATTTTTCCAACAGAAAGGAGACATCAAAACCCTCTTTAAACTCAGATATATAACAGCCAATGATCTAGGTAGAAGAAAGCTAGGGTTTACCTTGATTAAAATGGCTTAAAATGGAGTTTAAGCTTGGAATCAGCCACCGAATGAAGTGGTTGCAATTGCTACTGATCAAGCATGATAAATGGAAGATTATAAGCCAAGGGAACAAAGATTTACAACCGGAAATGAAGAGAATGAAGAGATATGTGCTTAAAGCACATTTTTACCTTAAAAGATCAAGATTAGAACTTCCCTCCTTCTTCCCTTGTTACAGCCGATCAGACCCCCTATTTTAACCCCCAATACACTATACATTCATGGATGGAAATGATTGAAGCTTAGTTCAATTTAAAGAGGAAAGAAAGGTGAAGAATTTGAACTATTTTACACCTTAAATGGTTACCTTAGCTAGATTATGTTCTCCTCTGAATATGGCTGCTTGAGGATGACCATGGAGGGGAAAAGAGAGTGCTGGAGCTTGCTGGAGTCGGCTGGAAAGGAGGTAGGTGAGAAAGAATGACTAATTTAGCTTATAATGGAATATATGTTAAAGTAAAGAATAGTTAATGGTGAGTCATTAGATTGGCTAGATATTTATGTTGCTAATGGGTAAGGATGACAGCTAAGTGGGCGGCAATGGATGGCGAGGTCAAGGGATGACCATTGACCATGGTTTAAGTTAGGTAATTAAATGTTATTTTTGGGTACTATTCACCCAAAATCACCCATTTTGATTTTATTTTTAAACTTTGATTTAGACTTTATAATATAGTCTATCATGTCACATTAATGATATAAATAATGTAATCTAGTCTTTAAAGTGACAAAAAGTCAATATCTTAGAGCTCATACACAAAAACGTGCTTTAAGGTGTTTAGTGCACATTTTGTGTCCCAAGGTGTTTCCGAGCTTAGTTTTCTTTGAGAATGGTTTCATTACATTCCTTACATGATAATTGAACTTAGGAATCCAATTTTATATCATATAGAGGTCATAAGACCTTTAAGGTTTCTTAGAGCACATTTTTGCCCTACTTGACTTTTAAGCATGTTAATGCTTGTTATTTGTGTTGGAGTGTTGTCCAATAATTTTAATACATCCCTTTATGTGTTAATATACTTAGGACAAAATTTTAGGTCCTAAGGAGTTCATTTGGGTATGTATTTACCCTAAACGGTCAAAGGGTGCAATTCTTGCTTTGTGTTGACCATTGTTGTTATCAATTGACTTTTAAGGCATGTTTAGGCCTTAATTAATTTGATTAGATGTTTAATCCATGTTTTATTAGTTTGGGGTATTTCATTCTGCATTGCCTCTATCCAATGGGGGTTCTTTACTACAGCTCTGTAGGTTCTAGGCTCTTGGATACTTCGTAATTGTTGAAGGACAGAATCAGATATTGCTTTGTTAAGGCTTGGACATAATAGTAGTTAGTAGTTTTGATATCGGTAAGAGATTCGTATAACAGTTACTATTACCTTGGATGTTTTTAACCTTTCACACATAATGGTACTAAAGATATCATCCTTTGGTGCTTGAGCTTGTCCCAAGAAATAGTCATTAAGCTGACTAGGCAGATTCCTCTCCCTTGTTGATCTTCTTAATGAGGTGGTTTCTTGAGTGTTTTCTGCTTGTTGATGTTCTCTTATGTCTTGATTCTCATCGGTGTGATGTGAATTATGACTTTGGTTGGTCTGAGTTTGAATATCAACATGGTTGTTGTCCAAGTTGTCTTCCTCGAAGTAGCCATCCAAATTGTTGAACTGAGAATATCCGCCTGATTAGTGTTGTTTGGACTGATGAGCTGGATCCTTAAAGGAAAATCACTTTCATAAAAGGTTAGATATTTACTTATCATGAGTGTTCATGTCTCTAGGTTCAAGACTTTATATCCTTTTTTTATTATCATCCAAGCCTAAATAGACATAACTATTTCCTCTAGACTCAAAATTTCCTTTATTCCTCATAACATCAGTTATATAACATAAGCAACCAAAAACTTTAATATTGTTGTAATCATGTTTTGAATAATAAAGCTTCTCATAAGGTGTCATTCCTTGAATAGCTTTAGAGGGAAGGCGGTTTATGATGTAAGTGGTGTGACGTATGCACTCTCCTCGGTAAGGTAAGCTTAGGTTGGCTTGAAAGAAGAAAGCTCTGGCAGTCTCCAGCAGGTACTTGTGTTTCCTCTCCACAACTTCATTCTATTGTGGTGAGTGTACACAAGTAGTCTGATGGATAATGCCTTACTCTTTAAAGAATCTCAAGCCTTCATTACTACTTCCCAACTCGAAGGCATTATCACTTCTTACCACTTTAACCTTCCTCTCAAATTGTCTTTTAGTGTGTTTAATAAACCATGCTAGCACACTAAAAGCATAAGATTTCCTTTTTAGTAAGTGAGTCCAAGTACTTCTAGAAAAGTCATCTACTATAGTAATAAAATAGTTGTAGCCATCGTGAGTAGGAATCTTAAAGGGTCCCCAATCTATATGCACAAGATCAAAACAAACATTGCTTTTTATTATTGAATTAGAAAAAGGTTTCCTAACTCACCTGGCTTTATGACAAATATCACACTATTTACATTGTTTCATCTCATACTTGTGAATCAAATCAAGAAAAACAAGTTTATGGTAAGGAACATGTCCCAACCTACTATGCCAAAACCAAATCTGAGAGCCTTTTCCAACAGAATTAGAACAATTCATTATAGTATTAATTTTTACAACAATTTCATCCAAGCAATGTTCATAAAAGATGTACAGTCCATCTATAGCATTTCCTATCTTCAAAACATCCTTAGTCTCATGAACCTGCATACAGCAAAATTTTCATGAAAAGTAATAGAGACATTAGTTTGTTTGATTAGGTTTTGAACAGACAACAAAATACATTTGAAGGGCTTGATAAAATGAACATCTTCAAGTATAAATTTTGTTCCTAGCTTAACTCTCCCTTTCTTTTCAACTCTCTGTACATGACCATCAATCATGGAAATTTCTTGAGTTTATTCCAAATTTTCAAAACAGATAAATATACTTTCATCACTGCACATATGCTCGGATGCTCCACTATCAATTATCCATGATTTTGACTTAATTTGACTCAACTGGCTAGTTAAGCAAAGAAAAGGTTTATTTGTGTTACCAGCAAAACTACAGTACTCTTATTTGTGTCACCCATGGAGATGAAAGTGATGATTTTTGATTTTTTTTTTAAAAAGAGGGAATTAATCTCCATGAAGAGAGGAATCTAGTAGTGTAATTTTTGTAGCATTTGGAGTTTGTTTGAGCCTTCAAAAGTGAGGAAGAAGAGAGGCTTAGTGAGGGGCTGTTTCAATCGCCATTAGAGAGCTTGGAGAGGAAGAAGAATTCTGAAGGGAGGAGGAGTACGTGAGAGAAATGAGGAAATGGGAGGAGAGAGAAGAATAAAGTAGCTTTTGTACTTTCTTTCTTTTCTTATTTTATTGTTTTGTTTTCTTGTGTGTTGGAGAGGGGGAGGCTGATACAAAAACGTGTACACACACACAAGGGAGAGAGCCAGCTTTTTAATATGCAAATGGGGAAGTATTTTGCTCTTATTACAATTTATACCCCACAAGTACTCGTTTTTGCACTATTCACTAACTGGAACCCGTTTTCTGGAATTTTCTCGTTTAATTAATTTTGATGGCTCTAGGCCTTCACCAACATTTAATTATAGATATTTGATTGACTATAATTTTTTACGAGTTCATTAAACCCTTTTAAAGTCACATTTCCCGGTTTCCTCGAAAAACGTGCTTTAAGGCTCTTTTGGAGTATTAATCAATTTTATGGATCCGTTTTCTTCGGAAATTGTTTCTACATATTGTTTAGGCATAATTAAGCCTTAGGAACACACCTAGGATCCTAGTAAAGGTCACATAACTCCTATGGTTATGTAACACTCATTTTTACATTTTTCTCTTTTTAAGCGTTTTCTCTTTTCTTTTGGTTTTATTTTCTTCATCAATATTCCTTAGGCACTATTAGACCCTTAAATACCATATTATAATGATTTAATCATCTTATTTAAGTTTGGGGTATTTCAATCTACCCCCTTAAGGAACTTTGCCCTCAAAGTTGTTCAAAGTTGAAGGATTACTATATTTACTCATTTGACATTTCAATTGTCAAAGCCACACATTACTACTCCTTACGGATTCTCATATTTGTTACCCAAGGTATTTACATACAATACCATGCAAGCACAATACATCCCGTGCAAGCGCTCCATAATACAATTGTAAGCATTACAATCACTACAATCAGCACTACAACCAACCATCTGATTTTACAATACAAGGTCTATATGCATACATATAATGCAAATCTATCCCCAAGCAATGCAAGAATACTCTTCCGTATGATCCCGCAGGCACTCAGGTCATCTAGACACAGGACTTCTCTACGTCCCACTGCCCTTGGAATAATACAGCACAATACACTACCACTGTTCTCCCGGTCATCAGACAAACGACCGCAGCCCTCGGTTACGTGGTAGAGGGTTCAAACTAATCCTCATTCACAGGTTTGAAGAAAAATTTCTTGCAAATATTAGTTAGGAATCCTTTTGAAAAACAACCAACTCCCAAATCCAATTTATACTCAGTACATCGATTCTATGTGTGATTACTTGTGACCACTTGAAGGGAGCTTCAAGAATCATTCAACCCTGATGTGATCAGCATCAGTGTTGAACTATCTTTCCACCCTAATTTGTGTTCGGTTTCCCTTGATCTGATCAGGATCAAGTTCGACTTCCCACATCAGCTTCAAACAATCAAATAATTCAATTACTTACATTTTCTATCTTTTTACTCTTCCTAGTCATACTCACAAATTCATACATCTCTAAAGGATGGAACTCAGTCCATCAATTATCCTCAGTTTACTTCCGAATATTTTATCTGAGACTTCACCACTCATGGGACTTATTTCATAAATCACTCCTTTCATCCATTATTCTCAATCATCTCAAATAATCTATCTAAGGAATACAATACTTGTGGAGTTCCATCCACCAATCATTCTCAATTCGCCTCAAAACAATTACCTAGGGAACTCAATTCCCTTTAGGTTCTACATCGGCTTCATACCGACTCATGCATCACAATACCGTGTCTAACTTCATATGGACACATACTATAGGGATTCTCTTTCCCCAGGAGTTTCTCTACTCCTTCCTCCTTGTATACTCATACACGAGTTAACAAGATAGGCATATTTTTATATACATGGTATTCGCATCACTTGTGCGCGATAACCATAACTAGGCTATGAATGGGTGAATATGTTTATGTAACATACATACCAATCATCAAACTATTCTCATTTGTGCTATGCACATTGTAGTTTACGTGTTAAATACGTGAAACCTACACTAAGCAGTTTTCACTCTACCCCCCTTAAAAGGGATTACGCACACGCAACCTACCATATGTTATCATTGAACATTGGTTCACTCAATTCGGGAATCCTGAAGCATTTTAGCTTCCCTACAGTCTATTATTCAATATATTCCGGTCAAAGGGTCTTAACCATACTAACGGTTTAGTCCCTGCACCAAGAATTTCCGTTGGAGTTTATTAAACTCATAACCGGTTCGGTTCTAGCCTATCAGGCTTCAAGACATTGATAATTAGCCATTCTCTCATACTTACTGGGCATATTAAACCTCTGAGCTAGGGCCCACTAGCTTCTGCTACGCTACTCTGATAACTTTTGAGCTTGATTCGCCCTTTTTGTTATTCTAACTGTGTTATACATTCACTTCTTATCCCTTCTATCTTGGGATAGGCGGTTTCTCAACCGTGCGCATGGTGTCTCTTACCGTACGTGAACTCATTGTATTGCAGATTTTCTATCCAGTTTCTAGAAATCTATCGTACATACTACTGTATACTTTTGTGATTACTCATTTAGTTCCTTCGACTTGTTGTTGGTTGGGGTTGAGCTACTACGCATATGTAGTGCTTCCTGTGATCATTGGTTTCTGGCTATTCACTCATGTAGTGTTATACCAGTTTTCTTTTATTGCACGATGTTGCATTTCATAAGCCTCGATCCTCATAGCGTTTATGATTTCGTTTCTGCTTTTATTCTGATGGAATTCACAGGTTGTGATTGTTGGCGTCTCCAACGTTCCTCATGCATCTTTGGCCGAAAGGCCGCACGGCTTATTGTTAGATTTACGCTAAAACTGGTGTGCGCCATGTTCGCTGTTGCGTTTGTAAGTCTTCCGTACTTAATATGGTTCGTTGTTTCACAATTGGGTGTTCTTATCGCGAGCTATTATTCCTCTGATCGCGTTGATCCACTAGGTATACGCCTTCAGGTCCTTGTGCAATTGCATTAGGAATGAACAATGCGTTCCTTGTGAGATCTTTGTTATATGGCTCAGACTATGGGCTTTAACGCCAAGTCTATTGATGCACTAATTATTGATCTATCTTTTGAGTGCTTTAAACCCTTGTTTTCCATACCTTTTATTTAGATTTATGCATTTACCTTCTTGTTTTCATGTTATTTTGGCTTAGGACGTGATTAGGAAGGAGTTTAGAGCTTTTGGAACAAAAAGAGGAAAATTTACACATGTCCAGATATGTGTCCTGCCGGGCAGACTCGGACACAGTCGCGGACATCTCCAGATCGAGTTCCACCCTCTCTTGAGTCACGTCCGCAAACCGGACAGAAATGCGGACAGTCTCCTTCTGTCCCTTGTCCGCAAACACGGACAGCTATGCGGACAACTCTAGATCGGGTCTTCTTTTTACACTCACGTCCGCAAACACGGATGCCCATGCGGACGCTCACAGATCTACCCAGGACAGTATTGTCCGCAATCAGGACGCAAACGCGGACAGAGTAAATCTCGCTAGGATAGTCACGTCCGCACCCCTGTCCGTATGCGGACTCAAACGCGGACGTGACACAGAATTGAAAAATAAAAATCACCACGCCGATAATTGTTGCTTTCGGCGCAATTATCAGTCGATTAAACCATTGCCTAGCTAAATCAATCTCCTACTCTGTATAAATTAAACCAATTCCCATGCTCCTACTCTATTTACCACTAAGCAATGTTTAAATCCCAAGTCTATTTAAACCCTTCCCCAGCCTTCATTCCAATTCACACCGGATATTCATCCACACCTCTCCTCATCCTCCTCCATCTCTCATCCATCTGGTCATCCACACACTAACTCCTCCGTACTCCATCTCCATACATACACTCAAACACAAACACACTTCACATAAAACACGTTTTCATCCCATTTTGTCCACACAAAAATCACACGTAGCCCATCGCACACTCGCCACACAAAAACTCACATCCGGATTCGCGTCGGGATTTGAGTCTGACCCATCCCATCCGGACGTCTCACAAAATAACACGTCCGGATTTGTGTCCGAATTGCTGTCCGACCCACCCCATCCGGACGTCTCACAAACTCACCCAAAAATTCCATTTTCGCCCCATTTCACCAAATTCACCTCATTGTTACCGAATCCAACCTCTCAGCCGGCATAGCGCAAGGACAAAGGGCGGAGCGAGCAAGAAGATCTTCGTAACAAATGATTTCTCTCAACTCTCTCTCATTTATGATTTTAATCGCTATGTCTAGCTAAGAGGATATACTCTAGGGGAAGGGATGTTGTAATTAGTTAAACTCTGCATTATTTTACTGCTTTATCGAGACTATTTGGATTGTTCAGGTTAATGCATTTAAGCGCTTTTAATAAACGTCGTGAATTTATTATAAGCCCTCGAATCATGTTATGATCAGATAAGGTGATTAGCATTGATGGTCCTATTAACTTGTTACCTGTGATAATTGCAATCGGATAGATTGCATTAGCCACTAGGAGCTTTAGTCCGGACCAAACCAGACTAGTAATTCTGTGCAGTAAAACCATCTAGATATACGTGCTAAGTCTAGACTAGAACTATGTGCCCTATCTAGATGAGCTATCTGGAATTAGGACTTAATACAGAATAGATAATTGAGAATTACAAGCTGATCCAAGTCTCCGTATAAGCAATAGAATATGCAGAACTTAGCTAGAGAAACAACTCCCTGAACCTAGAGTACCGTTCACACTCCCAAATCTATCATTTTAATTTATCTGCTATTTACTTCTTGTTAATCGATTTGAAACCCCAAAACCAAAACAAACCCCTTTTGAATTAATCACTGTCTTAGGATAGGCTTATTTACCTCAAGTCCCGTGGATTGACACCTGCTCGCTTCATAATTACTATACTACTGCAACCGGGATTTTTGCAACCCGACGGTCTATTGATTGTTGATTTCTAGGATTATTTCTTAGTTATTAATACATCAAATTTAACCGTTTGCAAAATGGCGCCGTTGCCGGGGACTTGACTTTGTCTAGTCCCTAGCCTTGGTTAATTTGTTACTTTATTACAACACCCTGTTTTTGATTATTCGTTCTGTAATTTATTTTGTTTTAAAGTTTAATTTATTTTGTGTGCCATTTTATACAATTGTTTTTTTATTACTGTCATTTAATTTCAATTTATAATTCTGTCATTTAAATTTTCAAAGTTGAAATACCCCAAACCTTGGTATGTCGTGAAAATGTTAAACTATGGTATTAAAAGGCTAAAAGTGCCTTAGGAACATCAATGTACAATTTAAACCATAGTAAAAACACAATAAAACACTAAGACACGGTTTGAGCAAAAACGTGCTCTAAGCTCGGAGTGAACTTGGTTAGGATCCAAAGAGCCTACCAAGACTTAATAATATTCAATTATGATTTAATAAGGCTAAATAAGTCCTTAGGAAACCTTGGTGGACAGTTAAACCAAATAAAACACAAGAATATACCTTAAAGTCAATATGAGCAAAAATGTGCTCTAAGCTTGGGATAAATTTGTATAAGACCTAATGGTCATACCTATACCTTATAAATATGTTAATGAACATATTAAATCGATTACCAAAGAAAACCAAGCTTGAAAACAAGTTAAAACACAAAATGTGCTTTAAGGAGTCTTAAAGCACATTTCTGAAAAATTGTCTTGTAAATGAGTTTTGAGTGGCTAGATGTCCATCATTACTCTTTAATTAACATGTGTACTATATAGTATCACATTTGGAAGTCTATATCAATGGGAAATCAAAAATTTCACAAATATGTGCCTTAATTTGTGAATAGTGCTCAAATAGTGCTAGTTTAAGTTATAAGTCAACATAAGTTGTTTAATTGGTCAAAAAAGGCCATATTTATGTTATATATGTAAGGGGCCACGGTTTTAGGGGTGTGAGTCATCACACTTGGCTTGCCAATTAAAAGAAAGAAAGAAAAGTAAGTAAAGGTTACCTTTTTGCTTTATAACTTAAATATCTCCAAAACTTACCTCTCTCCTCACTTTCTCTTCTTTTCTTTTTGGTTCCCACCGTCTCCAACCTCATCCTCCCTTCTCCATTCCCGTTTTGCTACAGCAAGTAGCCATTCTCCATCTTTGAATGCTTGTAACTCATGGCTCCAAGCTCCGAATTCAATTCCGAGACTACCGTTGTCTTAGTTAGAGTAAGCTCTAAATTCCTATCTTTTCAAATCTTCAAAAGCTCCATTTCGGTGCCATGAAGATTCACCATTGAAGGAGCTTGAGCTCATATGTCCATGCCTTGTCATTCTCCTTTGTTTCAAGGTAAGGAAAATCAAAGAAAATCCAAGTTCCCATCATTTTCTTGTATAACCGAAAATTCACCTTACAATGGTGCCTTGTCTTGCTATTTTCTTAGCTTAATTCAATCTTCAAGGGACTAGGAGGAGTCCTATCTTGCCACTTAACCAAGCTCTCTTTCAAATTCCAAAGGTAATCATCAAATTTAGTGTTTTAAGACACTTATGTAAACCTAGGGTTTCATTATGAGTTTGAGTATTAAACTTAATACTCATTACCCTTATATGTGTATTGGTTAGAAGGTTGACAAGTGATAAAAGCTCCTTGCCGATTTTCAATCAAGAAAAACAAGTGAAAACAAGTGAGAAAGCTTGGAAAACAAAGAGGTAAATGACCTCTCTTAATGTGGTTTTATGTACTAGGGAATTGAGCTATATTTGCTTAATAAATAACGTAAAGAGCCAATGGGAAATGAGCTAGAAAACTATCCACAAGGTGGACTAAAAAGACATGGGAGCATTGTTGTGTGTATTCGCAGGTTGAAGGCATTTAAATGTGGAAATTCAGTGTTTATGGTTTATGTTATTTAAGGGCCTAAGTGCCAAGCAATTTAAGTTTATGCACTATATTGTGATGTAGTGTAGTTTAAAGGTTTAGTTATGTGTAAAGAACATCTCTTGTGAAGGTGAATGTGTTTGATGGTTAAAGGATGAAAAACCATATGTTTGTGTATAAGAGTGTGTATTAAGAGATTGAATGTTCTTGACTGTCTAAAGGTGAAAAACAAATGTGTTTTGGTGTAAGGTGATACAAGAGAAGCTATGACGAAATTTAGTTGATAAACAAAAGAGTTTATGTGTTGTAATGAGATTTTATGACCTAGAAGGTACTAGGAATTTTTAAGTGTTAAGATGGTGAAAGAAAGTGAATTAAGGTGTTCTTAGGTGTTAAGATGCCTTAGGCATAGTCTTGGAGATTTAGGGAACTAATGGATGATTTCTTGATACACCAAGGTGATGGTGGAGGTGTCGTAAAGTCTTGTGCAAAGTTTGGTGAACAATGAAAGTGTAACGTCTTGTGAAGGTTTAGTTATGAACTTGTGGGAAAGACTTGAGGAGTGTGTGTAAAGGGGATGAGTGTAGTGCAAATGATGTTTAAAAGGGTGGTTATAAGGTAGTGAGGGAGTACTTTGGTTAGGTGAAGTTTTAGGCAAGAATACAAGTTACAAGTGTAAGAAAAAAATGTTCTAAGTGTTAAGGACTTAGTAAAAGTTGAGTAAAAGTTTAAGGAATTTTTGGGATGTTTCGAGAGGGTTTAAGTGTGCCCAAAAGATGTTAAAACATGTGGGAGAACATGTGTAAAGCATAGGAAAAAATTGGGATGAATTTGGAGTTCAGAAAGAGCAGAAAAGCACATTAGAAAATTGGTTCTGCAGTGGACCGCCCCTACGGACCGCCCCTGTGGGGAGGTCCAGTGCAGAGAAGTGAAAAAAAAAGAAACGTGTAGCATCTGTTGTGGACCGCCCCTGGGACCGCCCCAGAGGGGCGGTCCAGACCAGAGATGAAGAAAAAAATTTGTTTAAGGCTCCTAATGATGGGGGATTGAATGGTAATGGTTTTAGATGATGTTTAGGCCTTGTTTGGTGACATGTAAAGGTGTTAAAGTGTGTGAACAAGTGTTAGGTTTGATGTGAGAGTTGTGAACTTAAGATCACAAGTGTAAAATTAAATATAACGGGATGACGGGGTAACTATGGGCGCATTAGACGTTAAACAAGCATGTTACTCCAGTTAATGAAAGTACATGTAATGTTATCAGTTGTTCGAGAATTGCTCGAGGAACATAAGTGAACGTGGTAAAGTGGACTCCGGTGACAAGTATGGTTTTCTTGCAACCTGTGTCCTACCGGATTACACCGGCTTGTATGCCAATGTGTTTTTCTGAGTGTTTGCCACCTTGTAAGATAAAAACATGTAATGAGTTTATAGTAATTCATTTATGTGGCGCTTTCAATCTCCGATACCGTTTAACCTCAGATAAGTGTTAAACCTTAGCTAACCAGAACCAGGAACACATGAGAGATCGGTATTCGGAGTTAACGACCCAAACCTTGGGAACGTTCTAACCACGGCTATGTGTGAGTTAGTTGGATATTGTTGTTGTATGCAAGTGTGTGAACCTCCCTTGTGTGCTTAACTCGGTTATGATACCGTATGGTGTGTGGATGTGGTAGGCTCCATAATGGATCTCTAACTACTTATTTATAAGTATATATGTACTAATGGGGGGTGAGGAGTCCGGTCATGTTCCGGCCACGCGTGTGAGGACGGGAGTCGATGTCATATCCGGTTCGACTCTCTTGGTGTATGTATAGGTTGTATTCCAACTTGGTTTCAATCTTCCCTTAGCTTATCCAAAGCTAGTTTACTGACTCACGTCGGGCCACAGGGGCATACAAATGTTATTTCGGTGTGCTTGGGATTACTATATCCGACACACCTTGGGTTTAAGTTAACCGTTCGATATAACTGGACGGTAACGAGGTTGGTAACGAGCTTAGCATGAGATTGGCAATAATCTCTAGGCTCACTATGTATACTAACTATGGTGGAAGGTTCCTTGTGTGAACCGATCTTATGGTGTTTTGTGTTGTTATTGTGCTAGGCAATTTCCCTTGCTATGCTATGATATGTTATGTTAGATGTTTAAAATGAATTTGATGTTAACATGTGTACGTCGAAACGAGAAAAGTGTTGTTGTGTTTTGCTATGTGAGGAATGTGATATGTTGTAAGATATGGAGTGTGTGGATCATGGAAATGAATCCCAGTTTGTGACAAGAGGCGTTTGAGGATAACCCGATCTAGGGGTAAGTGTCGTCTATTAAGGAAGTAGCTCCATTAGAGGAGAAACACTCTAGGGATAATGAATACCATGAGTGACTTATCAGGTAAGGATGTATTATCCGTTTGTTGAGCCCATTGAGGCGAAGTGTTTTGTGTTGTGTGTTTACAGTTGCATGCATGATTTAAATGTAATCAACCGCATGCTAAGACGACAATTAGTTGTGCGTGGCCCGGTAGCATGTGGGCTGCGGGATTACCATACCAGCAAAGGTGCTGAGCCCCTTGGGGGCCACCCTTTTCTACCTTTTCTATTTCAGGTACAAGGAGCTGGAAGCCGTTCGAGAGTAGGACGGGGTAGCTGACTGTACATGGGTAGCCATTTAAATTGAGTATGTACTGTAGGCGTAGTAAGACCGAAATTGTTATCGGCATTAGTTTGTAAATACTCGGTACAGTGGGAGTGTTTGTGTATAATAATTGTTGGAAATGGAATAAGGATTGTATTGTGTAGTGCTCGGGAATTTAGCCCATCAGACCGGTACAATGTATATGTATTAGCCTTGTTAGCCACGTGGGTGGTTAACGGCGTGTAACACCAACGAATTAAGTTATTTAATGAGGTGTGTTCCGCTGCAGATTGTTGTTATGTGTTTGTTGTTGGATGGGGTGTTACAAAAAGTGGTATCAGAGCGAAGTATCGCTCTGAGGACTGAATTACCGAGCTTAAGTACCGAGTTAGGATTTTAGTACTTTGGGTTAAGGGTTGAGTGATAGCGTGAGAGATACGCTAGATAGGTATTACCAGTGTGCACTGGAAACTTACAATATTCATCCCACCCTCCACAATCCCTGTTTTATAACTTGGGAAAGGACGCCAGAGAGATGGAAGTCCACTCTTACTCGGGAATACCCGATCTGGCTGCTATTAAATACCTTTAGAGTACGGAAGACCTGTCATACGGTAGATCCCGAAAACTGGGAATCCTGGAGACGGTTTCCATCTAAACAGTGTTAACCGCATTTCATAGCGAGGAATGAAGCATTTGGTGTATAAGAGAATAGAATTTCCGGCAACCTGGGTCGACATGCCGAGCAGTCGAGAATAACCAGCTTGCAACGCACTAATCGTGCAACAGGCAAGAAGTGGATTGATAAAACCCGAGACAAGTGTCTACGGAACCACAGTTATTAAGGGATACACCAACGGTATATCAACCGACAAAGGAACTACAACGTAGTGCCCAAATAAGAGACAAGCCTCAGTAACCACGATAAATGCGTGGAATGGGCTACGAAGAGGATACAATACAAAAGAAAAGGGGTCTCCAGAATAGGAAACACCCTAGTTAATGAATATCATGTGAAGACAGTGAGAAGTCACCTAGGAGAGTTATTATCAAGACAGTAAGATCAGTGAGGGCCAACAAGGCCACTGATGACAGTGCGGGTAAAGACAATACCCCAACCGGTATGTGTTAAACCGATAGCCAGCTAGCATGGCGCACTTGCCATAGCAAGTGCTGCTATAACAGGGCTGTTCAGGAAATTTATAACCACTACGAAGTACTTGGTAAAGTACCATGAAGTTAAGTGAGATCATTATAACCATGGAAGGGCTTAACAGTCTAACCTTGTAATTGGAAGTACACCAGTCAGCAGGAAGCTAGACTTGGTTAAGGTAAGAAGATGTTGTGAAACCATGAAAATTTTCTTTCAAACCCAGATTTATTTCAAACTCTTTTCTTTCAAAACCAGATTTTCTTTCAAACCAACACTTCTTTCTAACCTTCTTTTAAACCAAAGCAGTAAAAACCAAGGGCAGTTGATAAAGATACAACAGTGGATAAACCTTCCCTTGATTAAGTTCGGGAAGCATGGAATGAATATTGTCACAAGACAATATAAGGGAGTTGACAACAGAATACTTCATCTAGGCGTGTGACGGGCACTACGAGTGTACCAACTGTTGTGGGACGACCGCACTCCGATAGGAGCATGTGGGCCTGACAGACCTACTTATAGGTTAGTTGGGTAAGTAGCAATGTATCAGTATGATACCCCATATATGTATACGAGTAGAGTCCAGAACACGGGAAGTAGTCGACTCCATACTACGGTCAGCAGAAAAGTCAAGTAAGAGCTAAGGATTACCACGAATGGTTGAAGTAAAGGAACCCAGCTAAGTTAAAAAGGACTAAAGGAACTAGTGAGTTTATTTCAAGGAAATGTATAGAGTCAAGAGGTGCGAAGTGCACTAACTGGTACGTAAAGACATCGGATATGTTTTAAGAATCTTCAGGGATAAAACATGATAGCTGGAACGAATACCCAACTAAGAACGTAAGAAGACGTAGTTACTGAATGTACCCATGAGTGCAAGCCAGATGTAATGGCATATGTTAGTAACACCCAGGAGCAATCCTTGAGGGGTGTTTGGATTAAACATTGTTAGATGGAGCAATATAACAGAAACACAAGATTTGGAACAATTACTCGGATTACACACTGAAGGTAAACCCACTTAACAGTAGGACCCTAAGTTGTCAAAGAGACAACTTGGAAGGAATCGTGACAGTAAGGCTTATAAGCCACAACAACTTGTGTTATGTAAATTTGATCAGTTGCAGAAGTATATGCTCTACAAGTAAATAGAGCGGAGAACGAACCACTGCATTAAGAGTGGGGATACCTCTGGATATTGTGAGACCGCAGGAGCGGTAGCTATATGAACCAAGTTCAAGGAATATGTTAAGGGTTGACCATGTTGTTATTACCCCAGAACGATTTGAATAAGAATAATACGAAAGGAAATGTTGTACCAGTTGTGTAGACAGGAAGAGTGATAAGTTGGATAGCAACCACCATAGGTGGTGATGCTAAATGAGTAGCGAACAACGCTCAAGGAACATAAAGGCTCGAGAAAAAGTGTATTCAAATAAACCAGCCAGATAAGTGGCCAAACCCAGCGTAATAGCGGAAGCTAATATAAGAACGGATGCAGTGTAAGTTGATGTTGTATAATGAAAGAGGATACGACGTGCAATAAGCGACCGTCGTATAAGTGTTGTTAAGTGATAGTATGACAAATAAGCGGAATTATGAGTTAAACCCAGCAGAGATACAATGGTAGGTGTTGGCAAATGAACTAGGCAGTAAGCCAGTAGCCATTATTATGTGATAAGGACTCCAGTAAAACACAGTGTAAATTCCTATGGCAATCGCATAAGAGATTTACTGTCAAGAGTTTACGCCTCTGCACTCTGTATGACTGAGTGTTTTGGTATTGCACTTGTGCAGTAACGATCAAGTGGGATAGCTAGGATTTGGGAAATGTTAATTGTGGTGGATGTAGAAAGAAACCTATAATACTATAATGATCAATGCATAGGAAATGCAAGGTCATACCAATGGAAGAGTCCTTGTACGAAACCAAATGTGGAGGTATGGTTAAGAATAAGTGATAACAGTGGCACTAAATACCAAATGTCGGTATGAAATATACCCCAGGTGTGGGAAATAACGGAGAGAGCACTACACATTAGGTAGTAGCTCAATCTCAACCGACAGTAAGTCGGTAGAAACAAGTCAATCATTGTGAAATACATAGTTGTATACACAGTAAATTGTTATGGAAGTGGATGGAAAGTTGTGAAACTCACCGAATTCGCTCACGGTAAGAGATACCGTGCGTCGGTTGAGAAACCATTAATACCAAGATTAGGGTAATACATTGGAGATGTACAATACAACAATAGTAACGAATGGGCAAACTAGCTCTATAATTATCAGAGTTGCGCAACAGAGGCCAGTGAGCCCATGCGTCAGATACCGGATATACATTGTGAATATGAATGGATGGCTAGTCATCAATGCCTAGAAGCCTCACAGGCCAGGACCGAAACCGGTTATGAGTTAGATAAACTCCTAGGAAAATTCTTGGTTTAAGGACTAAACCGCCGATATGGTTAAGATCCTCTAACCAGAACGCATTGTATAGCAGACCGCGTGGAAGTTAAAATACTTCACGACGGCAGAACATTTTAAGCCAATGTCCAGTGGTTGATTACGTGGGCGTAATCCCTTTTAAGGGGGGTAGAGCGTAAAGCCTCTTAGTGTGTTTTACCGTACAAGTGTACGTGAACTATGTTGTGCATAGCATAAAAATGATTTGCTATGATGGTTGGCGCGTGTGTTATATAAACATACGCATTCATTCGTGGTTAAATTGTGGTAATTGCGCACAGAAGATGCGAATACCATTGTAGGAAGTGTGTTTATTTTGTTAACAGTGGTGTGTGAGAGTATAGTGGAAGGGAGTAAAGAAACTCCCGGGGAACTAAAACCCCGACGGTGCATAAATGTAAACCATGTATTGTATTTTGATAAACAAATATGTATATATACAGTGTTGTGATTTATGAAGGGGTATGAGACCGACATAGAACCTAGTGAGAATTAAATTCCCTAGGTAACTTGAATTAAGTTGGATTTGGGTGATGATTGATAGACGGAGTTCTATCCCTTGGAGATGTAATGATTATGACTAGAAGGATTTAAAGATAGGAAATGGGATATGCTTGAATTAGTTGTTGGTTGAAAATGAAGTGGGAGGTGAAACTTGATTATCATGAGGTCAAGGGGAGCCGAACACAAATTGGGGTGGAAAGATAGTTCAACACTGATGCTGATCACATCAGGGTTGGATGACTCTTGAAGCTCCCTGTAAGTGGTCACAAATAACCATGTTAAGAAAGATACAAAGAGCATAAATTGGACTTGGAGTTGTGTTGCGTTTTCAAAAAGTATTTTCAACTGATATTTCCAAAACGGTCGATTCATATTTGAATAAAGGATCCTCTTATATACTTAACTAGTAAGGAATAATTTTGTAGTACTGCTCACGAGTGAGGACGTATGAGCCTTTGTCTTCGGACGGTGACATGGGAAGTATATTTTAAAGATGTATGCAATTGTTTGACCTCCCAAGGAACGGGGACCAGAAGTGTTGCAGAAGGTTATTTTCTGAGTGGTTAAACTGGGTGTAAAATTAAAAAGGAAGGAAATTAAAAACTCAATTATAAACGTCGGGCTGCAAAACAAATCCGGTCGTAGTTAGTAAAACAAGTGTCGTATCCACAGGGAGATTGTTCAATTATCCTAGTCTTGGTAGTATTAAAAACTGTAAAAAGGGGGTTTAGCGGAGGCAAGCTGATTTGTTGTTGATTAATACAGAAATAATAAAAACAGTAAAAGGTGAATTAAGTGATGTGAATGGAAAAATGTATCCTAGGATAGCGGGGGAATTTCCTAAATTACTTAAACATATTTATAACCTTGTTTCAATTATTATTGCCTATTAGAGTTAATAATTGTCAGTTACGAATCTTAATAAAAGCCTTAATATTTTCCTGCTCAGTCCGGAGTGTTAAATATATCAAGATTAATTCCTTTGTGGCACCTAGACTATCTCAAAATCTATGTTGATAGTTCCAAATGAATTAGAGTTTTGTCGCGCAAAACATTTAGCAATATTAGTTGAAAGGAATTAAACAAGTTAAATGAGAGAAACAGGTGATAATATTAATTTACGTAATATTAGAAATCAAACCCCCATCTAGGATACAAAAGAAATTACTCAGACATCACGGAGATAAGAAGATTAACAGATAGATTTTGACATTAATTCAGAGGAAGAAACTGGTCTGCTCCGCTCTCACTGCTGCTCTTCTATTCTTTGTTAGCGTGAGTGGAATGATGTGGTGTTACGGGAGGAAAATAAGTGGAAGGGAATGGATGAGTGTGGTGAAAATATTCTTCAGACTCCCGTCGTGGTGGTGTGTATTATGCAGTTATGGGTGGGTTTATATAGAGGTTTGGATCCGTACGAATTTGATTGCAGATGAAGAAGAGCATTGATTGCTTCATTGATTGCGCAGGGGACGACTGAATACGCGTGCGTAGATGGATAAGTTGCGGGCGAGTCGGGCGAGTTGCAGACGACGACGGCGCGCAAGAAGATAATGGTCGCGACTGATAATAGTCATGGTGTCCGCCTGATGGTAGCCCAATAAGTGGCGGTTGTGTGCTCTCGTCCGCCTGTGGTACCGCCCAATAAGTGGCGGTTGTGTGTGTGGTGTCCGCCGGGCGGTAGCCTGTGTGTTGTCCGCCTGTTAAGAGGCGGTACCCTCTGTGTTGTCCGCCTCGCGGTTGTTGCTATGCCTCGTCGCCTCGCGGTTGCAATTGATGGGTGCGGACGTCTCAGCCCCTTCTCATCCGATATTAGATGTACTATAATATTTATAATATATAACAATCTTCAATCGGCTCTACATTCTTCGTTATAAGTTCGTTTCTGAGCCGTTTGCGTCTACGCGTTCGTCTCTTTGTCTACTTCACTCCGGGCTTGGTTTTCCTCATGTTATGAACCAATAATTTTGTGAGATAAACAATAAAACATAAACTAGAGGAAAACTAACCGAAGTGGAGAAATGAGCAGAAAAGTGCTAATATTATACATGAAATACACCTATAAATCATGCTCATTTGGACACTTATCAGGAATCCATCGCGACCGGGTTCTGCGGGATCACAGTGTATATGTACTCAACATGGGACTGGAGCCCATGGAGAGATGGAAAAGGTATTTCTGTTTGTTATACATGCTAAGACATGTTGTGTGGTGTGAGTAAGAAATATTATCTGAGACCTGAGTCCTAATGTGGTAGTTTCGAAAGTGTTATTTTTATTTAGACCTATGAGTCTAATGTTGTATTGTTACCCAGACCTGAGGTCTGAGGGTTGTTAGTAAGTGTAATTATTAAGGTACCCGGACCGTGAGTCCGAGGTTATCATGTAAGTATGTTACGATATGGTTATGTATAATGTGGATATGTGTTGCCCGGACCGTTAAGTCCGAGGTTGGATGTAAAGGGTGGTTGGTAATGGAAGTTAATTTAGGAAGTAATTCCCGTATTCTAATCCAATGATGCGTGGAAATGTGAACTTCGAGGACGAAGTTCTTTTAAGGGGGGTAGATGAAATACCCCCAAACCTTGGTATGTCGTGAAAAATGTTAAAATATGGTATTAAAAGGCTAAAAGTGCCTTAGGAACATCAATGTACAATTTAAACCATAGTAAAAACACAATAAAACACTAAGACACGGTTGAGCAAAAACGTGCTCTAAGCTCGGAGTGAACTTGGTTAGGACCCAAAGAGCCTACCAAGACTTAATAATATTCAATTATGATTTAATAAGGCTAAATAAGTCCTTAGGAAACCTTGGTGGACAGTTAAACCAAATAAAACACAAGAATACCTTAAAGTCAATATGAGCAAAATGTGCTCTAAGCTTGGGATAAATTTGTATAAGACCTAATGGTCATAACTATACCTTATAAATATGTTAATGAACATATTAAATCGATTACCAAAGAAACCAAGCTTGAAAACAAGTTAAAACACAAATGTGCTTTAAGGAGTCTTAAAGCACATTTCTGAAAAATTGTCTTGTAAATGAGTTTTGAGTGGATAGATGTCCATCATTACTCTTAATTAACATGTGTACTATATAGTATCACATTTGGAAGTCTATCAATGGGAAATCAAAAATTTCACAAATATGTGCCTTAATTTGTGAATAGTGCTCAAATAGTGCTAGTTTAAGTTATAAGTCAACATAAGTTGTTTAATTGGTCAAAAAGGCCATATATGTTATATATGTAAGGGGCCACGGTTTTAGGGGTGTGAGTCATCACACTTGGCTTGCCAATTAAAGAAAGAAAGAAAAGTAAGTAAAGGTTACCTTTTTGCTTATAACTTAAATATCTCCAAAACTTACCTCTCTCCTCACTTTCTCTTCTTTCTTTTTGGTTCCCACCGTCTCCAACCTCATCTCCCTTCTCCATTCTCGTTTTGCTACAGCAAGTAGCCATTCTCCATCTTTGAATGCTTGTAACTCATGGCTCCAAGCTCCGAATTCAATTCCGAAACTACCGTTGTCTTAGTTAGAGTAAGCTCTAAATTCCTATCTTTTCAAATCTTCAAAAGCTCCATTTCGGTGCCATGAAGATTCACCATTGAAGGATCTTGAGCTATATGTCCATGCCTTGTCATTCTCCTTTGTTTCAAGGTAAGGAAAATCAAAGAAAATCCAAGTTCCCATCATTTTCTTGTATAACCGAAAATTCACCTTACAATGGTGCCTTGTCTTGCTATTTTCTTAGCTTAATTCAATCTTCAAGGGACTAGGAGGAGTCCTATCTTGCCACTTAACCAAGCTCTCTTTCAAATTCCAAAGGTAATCATCAAATTTAGTGTTTTAAGACACTTATGTAAACCTAGGGTTTCATTATGAGTTTGAGTATTAAACTTAATACTCATTACCCTTATATGTGTATTGGTTAGAAGGTTGACAAGTGATAAAAGCTCCTTGCCGATTTTCATCAAGAAAAACAAGTGAAAACAAGTGAGAAAGCTTGGAAAACAAAGAGGTAAATGACCTCTCTTAATGTGGTTTTATGTACTAGGGAATTGAGCTATATTTGCTTAATAAATAACGTAAAGAGCCAATGGGAAATGAGCTAGAAAACTATCCACAAGGTGGACTAAAAAGACATGGGAGCATTGTTGTGTGTATTCGCAGGTTGAAGGCATTTAAATGTGGAAATTCAGTGTTTATGGTTTATGTTACTTAAGGCCTAAGTGCCAAGCAATTTAAGTTTATGCACTATATTGGATGTAGTGTAGTTTAAAGGTTTAGTTATGTGTAAAGAACATCTCTTGTGAAGGTGAATGTGTTTGATGGTTAAAGGATGAAAAACCATATGTTTGTGTATAAGAGTGTGTATTAAGAGATTGAATATTCTTGATTGTCTAAAGGTGAAAAACAAATGTGTTTTGGTGTAAGGTGATACAAGAGAAGCTATGGCGAAATTTAGTTGATAAACAAAAGAGTTTATGTGTTGTAATGAGATTTTATGACCTAGAAGGTACTAGGAATTTTTTAAGTGTTAAGATGGTGAAAGAAAGTGAATTAAGGTGTTCTTTGGTGTTAAGATGCCTTAGGCATAGTCTTGGAGATTTAGGGAACTAATGGATGATTTCTTGATACACCAAGGTGATGGTGGAGGTGTCGTAAAGTCTTGTGCAAAGTTTGGTGAACAATGAAAGTGTAACGTCTTGTGAAGGTTTAGTTATGAACTTGTGGGAAAGACTTGAGGAGTGTGTGTAAAGGGGATGAGTGTAGTGCAAATGATGTTTAAAAGGGTGGTTATAAGGTAGTGAGGGAGTACTTTGGTTAGGTGAAGTTTTAGGCAAGAATACAAGTTACAAGTGTAAGAAAAAAATGTTCTAAGTGTTAAGGACTTAGTAAAAGTTGAGTAAAAGTTTAAGGAATTTTTGGGATGTTTCGAGAGGGTTTAAGTGTGCCCAAAAGATGTTAAAACATGTGGGAGAACATGTGTAAAGCATAGGAAAAAATTGGGATGAATTTGGAGTTCAAAAAGAGGAGAAAAGCACATTAGAAAATTGGTTCTGCAGTGGACCGCCCCTACGGACCGCCCCTGTGGGAGGTCCAGTGCAGAGAAGTGAAAAAAAAAAGAAACGTGTAGCATCTGTTGTGGACCGCCCCGGGACCGCCCCAGGGGCGGTCCAGACCAGATGATAGAAAAAATTTGTTTAAGGCTCCTAATGATGGGGGATTGAATGGTAATGGTTTTAGATGATGTTTAGGCCTTGTTTGGTGACATGTAAAGGTGTTAAAGTGTGTGAACAAGTGTTAGGTTTGATGTGAGAGTTGTGAACTTAAGATCACAAGTGTAAAATTAAATAAAACGGGATGACGGGGTAACTATGGGCGCATTAGACGTTAAACAAGCATGTTACTCCAATGTTAATGAAAGTACATGTAATGTTATCAGTTGTTCGAGAATTGCTCGAGGAACATAAGTGAACGTGGTAAAGTGGACTCCGGTGACAGGTATGGTTTTCTTGCAACCTGTGTCCTACCGGATTACACCGGCTTGTATGCCAATGTGTTTTTCTGAGTGTTTGCCACCTTGTAAGATAAAAACATGTAATGAGTTTATAGTAATTCATTTATGTGGCGCTTTCAATCTCCGATACCGTTTAACCTCAGATAAGTGTTAAACCTTAGCTAACCAGAACCAGGAACACATGAGAGATCGGTATTCGGAGTTAACGACCCAAACCTTGGGAACGTTCTAACCACGGCTATGTGTGAGTTAGTTGGATATTGTTGTTGTATGCAAGTGTGTGAACCTCCCTTGTGTGCTTAACTCGGTTATGATACCGTATGGTGTGTGGATGTGGTAGGCTCCATAATGGATCTCTAACTACTTATTTATAAGTATATGTACTAATGGGGGGTGAGGAGTCCGGTCATGTTCCGGCCACGCGTGTGAGGACGGGAGTCGATGTCATATCCGGTTCGACTCTCTTGGTGTATGTATAGGTTGTATTCCAACTTGGTTTCAATCTTCCCTTAGCTTATCCAAAGCTAGTTTACTGACTCACGTGGGCCACAGGGGCATACAAATGTTATTTCGGTGTGCTTGGGATTACTATATCCGACACACCTTGGGTTTAAGTTAACCGTTCGATATAACTGGACGGTAACGAGGTTGGTACGAGCTTAGCATGAGATTGGCAATAATCTCTAGGCTCACTATGTATACTAACTATGGTGGAAGGTTCCTTGTGTGAACCGATCTTATGGTGTTTTTGTTGTTATTGTGCTAGGCAATTTCCCTTGCTATGCTATGATATGTTTATGTTAGATGTTTAAAATGAATTCGATGTTAACATGTGTACGTCGAAACGAGAAAAGTGTTGTTGTGTTTTGCTATGTGAGGAATGTGATATGTTGTAAGATATGGAGTGTGTGGATCATGGAAATGAATCCCAGTTTGTGACAAGAGGCGTTTGAGGATAACCCGATCTAGGGGTAAGTGTCGTCTATTAAGGAAGTAGCTCCATTAGAGGAGAAACACTCTAGGGATAATGAATACCATGAGTGACTTATCAGGTAAGGATGTATTATCCGTTTGTTGAGCCCATTGAGGCGAAGTGAAATACCCCAAACTTAGATATGGTGTTTAAATGATAAACTAAGATATAAGGAGGCTAAATAATGCCTTAGAAACATTAAGAAACATTTCTAATCAAAGAAAATATAAGGAAACACCAAAAGAGCAGTTTTAACAAAAACGTGCTCTAAACTTGGAGAGACTTGGGAGAGTACCCAAATATTGTTCTAAGACCTTAGTAATAGCCTAATGGTCATTTTAAATCAATTACCAAAGAAAACCAAGCTTGAAAACAAGTTAAAACACAAAATGTGCTTTAAGGAGTCTTAAAGCACGTTTTTGAAAAATTGTCTTGTAAATGAGTTTTGAATGGCTAAATGTCCATCATTACTCTTTAATTAACATGTGTACTATTAATATCACATTGGAAGTCTATATCAATGGGAAATCAAAAATTTCACAACAATGTGCCTTGTTTTGGTGAATAGTGAATTAATTAAGCTAGTTTATAACATAAGTCTATATAAGTGAGACATTTGGTCAACAAAGACTTATGTACCCTCATTACTAAAAGGGGGCCGGTTTCTTAGGAGGTGAGTCACCACCTTCATGAGTTATTAAGCAATTAAGAAAGCAAATAAGACTTATAAAGCATAAAGTACTATTTACCTTTTAAGATAAATATCACATTTTACTTACCTCTCTCCTCACTTCTTCATTCTCCCTTGTTTCCCACGGTTTCTTGCTCTCTTTCCTTCTCCATTAACGTGAAGCATACCTCCATGCGAGCTCCACCTTCTCTTGCACACTACTTACTCATTTTAGCTCCAAATCCAAAACAAAATACATATTCTTCTTAGTTAGCTCAAGCTCCTCCTTTCTATCTTTTCAAAACTTCAAGAGCTTCATTTTGGTGCCAAGTCAAACCACCATTAGAGGAGGAAATTCAAGTTTGGAGACTCCATTGGCATCTCCATTCTCTTAAGGTAAAGAAAGTGTAAGAAAATCTAGGTTTCCACCATTTTCTTCACATGTCCGAAAATATATACTCATGGAACTCCATGTTTATGCCTTGTTCTAGCTTGTTTCTACTCTTCAAAGGAGAGAGGAGGTCCTTCTTGCTTCATATCCAAGTTGTCTTGAGAAACCAAGGTAAAACAATCACATTAATACCTTAAAGCATATTTTTAACCTAGGGTTTGTTCCTTAGGGTTAATGTGTTATCTAGTACTCATTGGAGTCATTGGATATTGGTTAGAATATTGGCAAGGAGATACACATTGGTGACCGAGATTGAACAAAGAAAAACCTAAGGAAGAAAGCTTTTTAAGCTTGTAAAAGAACAAGGTAAATTACTTAACTTAAGATGTCTTGTTGTTTAAGGGAATGGGATTTAGGTATATGATGAGTTTAGTAGAGAGTTTACATTAGAAAAGGGTTATATAAAACCTAGGAGAAACAATGACTATACTTGTGAACTTGTGACTAAGGAGCAAATGAGAAAAAGAGATAGTTTAAGAATATCAAGGTGAAGTACAAGAAGCATTTTATTTCAATGGGAGCCTTGTTGAGTGTATTCGCAGGTTGAAGGCATATATATGTGGAAATTCAGTGGTTAAGATTATTGTCATTTAAGGGCCTAAGTGCCAAGCATTTTAAGTTTAAGCACTATATGATGATGTGGTGAAGTTTTAGTGTAAATTGTGTGTTAAGGTGTTGTGATGAGAATTTGGGTGATGTTGGTTGTTTGATGGAGAAAAAAAACCATGTGTTAGGTGGTATTGTATACTAGAAAACCTATGGCAAAATTTAAAGGAGAGCTTAAGTGTTTAAGACATTCTAAGGGAATTTAATGACTAAGGAGGTACTAGGATGTTCTAGAGATTGTCTTGGTGAAAAAGGGTGAGAATAAGGTGTTCTAAGGACTTATAATGACTTAGGCATTACTATGAAGGATTTAGAAATCAAGAGAATGTATTTGAGTATTTAGGACTTAGGCAAATGTTGTTGCACAACTAGGAAGGGAATAATGTGTTGATGATGGAAGTTTAAGCTTGAGAAGGAACTTTAAGTAAAATGCATAAAAGAGTTTTAGAAGGTGAAAGATGCTTGGGAAATGATGTTATAGTGGTGAGGAAGACATTTGGCATAGTGGTTACATTAGGTATGAACCACCACCTAGAAACCTAGAGGAAAACATTACAAGTGTTAGCATTATTACAATGAAAATGCATAATGACTAAGGTGAATCTTGGTGAATGATTTAATGTGTTTTGAGGAGGGCTTAAGGTGTATTTGAGGTGCCCCAATGAGGTTATAACATATTAGGATATATGAGGAGAAGTTTGGAGTTGAATGGGAATTTGGAAACAAGGTTCTGGAGCCGACCGACCTTAGGGACCGGACTTGCAAGGTCGGTCGGGCTCAGTTTACACTACCGGAAAATGTTTCTGGAATCGACCAAACTTGGGGACCGGACTTACAAGTTCGATCGGACCTGTATTTTGTGAAGGAATTAAGTCTCTGGAATCGACCGAACATAGGACCGGACTTGTCAAGTTCGGTCGAGCTCAAATTTCCCTCGGGGAAACTCTCGGGAATGGACCGACCTTGGGGACCGGACTTGCAAGGTCGGTCGGGGTAGAAGTTTCAAACGGTGAAGTGTTCTGGAATGGACCGACCTTAGGTAAGGTCGGTCGGAAGTTCGGTCGGACCAAAAAAAAAAAAAAAAGAAATTTTAAATTCTAAGAATGGTAATGGGTAATGAGGTATACCCTTGGTAGGGTGATAATGATTAGGACCCTAAGAACTTAAGGAATTAAGTTAAGATTAAGTATAAGTTTTAATGTTTAAAGTTAAGTTTGTAAGCTAAGTGGCAAGAACTTGAGAGGTTATTAAATGGGAATCTTTAGAGACTAAGTGAGTTAAGTAAGGTGCTAATAACTAATGACCTAAAACTGAATGAATGTTTTAGGTTTGTGAATTGGGACCCCGAAGAAGGTTAAACGAACAACGATCGACGGTGAACGGTACAATCCTTCTTGTGACCTGCTTGCTAACGAGGTGTCCCTCGGCTTGTGTGCTATCTGTTTAATTGCTATGACTAAAACAAGATAAAGCATGCAACCGGATTATATTTATTCTCGTTGTGTTTGTGTTAGCTTTACACTAACCCACGAGTCTTGAGATTGCTACTAACCAAGTCTAGTACTTACGGAGTTAAGAAAGAGTTAAGTTTGATGGTTGTTGGTTAATGCCCGTTAAGGCTTAGCTAGCACATGGTGTTTAAGATGTCTACTAACTGGAACTTGAGTGAGGAAACCCGGGACCGATCTCCGGTCATGCATGCTAAGGAAAAAGGGGGACGGTATCTGAATCAGATCCGCCCTCCGCTTAAGGACTTGTCTTTGGACTTGTAGCCTAAGGCCGGTTGCCGGCTCAGCTACGCTGGACTCCCGTCCAGAGTAGGTGGCATTAAGATGGTGCGGTGAGATCACCTAAATCCCAGGTTCGAATTAAGCTACAACCAATCCCTTCCAGGAAAGGTTTGTATACTGAGGTTAAGATTAAGATTGAGATTAAGATTAAGGTAAGGTAAGGAACTGAGATTAAGGAAATGAGGACTAAGGAGGGGGTTACTAACCCACTTGGTAAGGGAACGCTTGAGTCGTTCATTGGTTGTGAACTATATATGTTCATCTGTGGTTATTGTTATTGCACTTCATATTATGCTTGTGTATGTAATCAATTTCCATGCTATCGACAATTAGTCGTCGTAGCCCCGTTAGCTTGGGGCCATGAGAGGGTGTACCAGCATTCGTGCTGACCCCCTCGGGGGCTATTTTTACACTTGCAGGTAAGAGACCCATGAGGACGCACTACGAGAGTAGGAGCGGTTAGATTTAGGGTGGGTTGTTTATTTTGAGTTCGGGTTGCGCCTGTGCACCCGACTGTTTAGATTGAACTGATGTAAGTTTGAGATTATGTTTAAGATATTAGTACTCGGTTGGTTGTGGTATTGTGAATGTTGATGTTTTTGAGTTGGATAAGTATTTTGGATAAACATTGTAAACGTTAAGGCCGGTATATTCTAATGATCAGACCGTGGCAAGGTCCAGGTGTTATTTATTTCCGCTGCGACGTATTCGATTAAGTGTTCAGTTTGCGATAACCACGATAGGCTTTGGAACCACGATAGGCTTTGGATGGGGTGTTACACGAAGTGTTTTGTGTTGTGTGTTTACAGTTGCATGCATGATTTAAATGTAATCAACTGCATGCTAAGACGACAATTAGTTGTGCGTGGCCCGGTAGCATGTGGGCTGCGGGATTACCATACCAGCAAAGGTGCTGAGCCCCTTGGGGGCCACCCTTTTCTACCTTTTATATTTCAGGTACAAGGAGCTGGAAGCCGTTCGAGAGTAGGACGGGGTAGCTGACTGTACATGGGTAGCCATTTAAATTGAGTATGTACTGTAGGCGTAGTAAGACCGAAATTGTTATCGGCATTAGTTTGTAAATACTCGGTACAGTGGTAGTGTTTGTGTATAATAATTGTTGGAAATGGAATAAGGATTGTATTGTGTAGTGCTCGGGAATTTAGCCCATCAGACCGGTACAATGTATATGTATTAGCCTTGTTAGCCACGTGGGTGGTTAACGGCGTGTAACACCAACGAATTAAGTTATTTAATGAGGTGTGTATTCCGCTGCAGATTGTTGTTATGTGTTTGTTGTTGGATGGGGTGTTACAAAAGTACTATAAGTTCATTTATCTCAGTTATTTCGTCAATTTCCCTTGCTTATTTTAGTTCTAAATTCCAACATATTCTGTTCCCTTCTCTTTTGTTGCTATCAGCACCTAGTGGATGCGCAGAACGCGTTCAACTGGTCCCCCGGATACAGACTTTGACCCCGAAATCGAGAGAGTCTACCTCCAAGCTCTGAGAGCGAGAAGACAGCTCGATTTCAACATGGCAGCAAACCATGACCAGCTTGGAGGAGGTCCAGTGGCCCAATACACGATGGGGCGAGTAAACAGGCCACTTGCCACACCAAGAAGAGGCCCAGTGGTTCTACCAGACTTAACTGCAGAACTAGTGGCCGATTGGCAAAAGGTAAAACCCTCTCACCGATCCAATGCGGTTCGAAATCACCCTGCAGGAACATTTTCAGGTGCCGATCCAGCTGATGCACTAGACCACGTACATCGATTTCTAGTGCACTTGGACTCCCTTGGCTTATCACAAGGATTGGTGGAGTATGCCAGACTGAGCCTGTTCCAGCACAGCTTATCGGGAGAAGCTTCAAATTGGTTCCACCGACTACCGCCAGGCATCATTACCACCTGGGAACAGATGACGGATAAATTCTACGAGAAATACATCCCTATCTCCAGGACACGACAGATGATTGCCGATCTGATGGCATTCAGACAAATGGGTAGCGAGACAATATGCAAGGCATGGGACCGATTCAAAGAATTACTCCGCCAGTGCCCTCACCATGGTCAGGATATCACCTCATTGGCTCAGGGATTCTTCCAGGGGCTAAAAGATGAAATCAGAGGCGAGGTGAGAGCTGCCTTAGGAGGGAACCTACTAGCAAAAAGCGGGGAAGATTTCATGGCATCTATGGAGTCCTACTGTGAGGAGCTTCGCCAATGGAGCAACAATGGGGGAAGAGTCTTCTCAGTAAATCACAGTTCTACCCGAGCTCCGGACCCGATGATAGAACAGATAGCTGCCGAGCAAGCACAGCTGAAAACCATGATGGGAAGCATGGCAAAAATGCTCGAACAGCTCACAATGGGGCCAACCCCTAGGCAATCCGCCAAGACAATCTCTACAAATGTCAATGAAGTCTGTTGCTCTCAGTGTGGGGATGCACATGAATATGAGGACTGCCCACTGGTAGCCGAAATGAAGCAAACTGAGGAGGCCAATGTCATAGGACAATTCAACACCAGACAACCCTCGGTGCAGAATCAGCACCAAAACCTCAGGTACGGAAATCCGAATAATGCGCTAAATTCACATCAGATACAACCTCAGAGGACGAACCAGGGAGGACCACCAAGCTTTGTTAGGCCTCAGTACAGTCAGTTTAGGCCACAGCAGTCTCAAGCTCAACAACCATCACTGAGCTCAAACAATGCGAATCTTAAGGAGATGATGGATAAGCTGATGGCTTCTCAAGAGCAGCAAACAGTAATAAATCAGAATCTGGCGACTGGTCAGCAAAAACTCGAGAACGCCATGGTGGAAATGCAGGGAACGATGAGTCAGTTGACTCAGTTCCTCCTACAACAGAGACCTTCTGGATCACTGCCTTCCCAACCAGACCCCAATCCTAAAGCACAGTTGAAGGCAGTGTCGGTCTCAGAAGCCGTGGTAGTTGAGGACTGTTCAGATTCTGAAGAGGTAGCAGCAGTTACCTTAAGAAGTGGGAAGCAGCTGATGAATAGAGATCAAGTGACTGAGGATCAAGCTGACGAAGAGACCGGTCTTCCTTCTTCTAGCACTGGTGCACCGTCAGGGCCCCCAACCCCTCCTGAAGTAGTTGTTGAGGAGACCCAGGCTCCTATTTCTTCCCCTTCTCATACTTTGATTGCGAAAAATTCCAGGGGTAAGGTGGTTCCTAAGGAACTTCCTTTCCCTAATAGATTGAAAGAAAAAGAACTTGATGATCAATTTGGAAATTTTTGAGTGTGTTTTCGAAGCTTACTATTAATATCCCCTTGATTGATGCTATCAAGCAGATGCCTAATTATGCTTGCTTTGTGAAGGACTTGATTTCTAACAAGCGAAAGTTCAAGGAAAGTGAGATTGTTCAGCTGACAGAGACGTGCTCTGTAGCCATCCAGCAGAAGCTTCCTCCAAAGTGTGGAGATCCAGGGCAGCCCATCATCCCTTGCACCATTGGAGACATGGACTGTGGGTTTGGACTCTGTGACCTTGGAGTGAGTATAAATTTGATGCCTTACTCAATGTTTAGGAAGCTTCATGCTGGTGAGCTTGTCCCAATCAATTTTAATTTGCAATTAGCTGATCGTTCCTCAATCAAACCTCGTGGTATGGTTGAGAATTGTAACACCCCTACCGTTAATACTGCCATTACCGTCTACTGTCCTCATACTTCCAGATTCACGCAGCGGTACATACTTACACACGGTGGGTGATACAATGTTGTTAGTCACCCACGTGACTAACAAAGCTACTACTACTACATACAGCATCGGTCTGATGGACCGGAATCCCGAGTGCTACACATATACAATACATACTTCATTTACCAATCACGTACTATTATGCTCCATTACAATACCATGCGATACAACGTACATAACCGAGTTTACTAAGTTCCAAATACAATTACAATGCTCCTTCCAAGTTCATATAAACCCATCAAGAGTCTAACTACTACCCATTCCTCACAAACTACTTACTTTCTAGGTACAAGGGGAGTACTACCTAGTACTCCTTTACATTCTACTACTAGCAGTCCAAGTGTGGCCACCGGTCTCTTACCTTGACCATATCCTCTTCGGGTACCTGCACACTAAAAACATTCCCCTGAGGGGGTCAACTTTCGCTGAGCATGATAACCGCATACCCCGCGTGCTAGCGAGGGTACGCCGACCATTTGGTCGAATACATGCAATTCAATTTACAATTCATACATTCATACATACATACTCTCATTCATGATACTACAATACTACACAAGGTATACATACATTCTTGGAGGACAATACAAGTCATCCAACACTTACTTACCATCTTCCAGAATACACATACACAATACGTACTAATTACATACTCAATACGCAATACGGAGATACACTTCTCCCATTCACACATAAGGCTTGTTAGCTTCTTTACACACCCGGGTTAATCGGGTGTTCAATACTCATTACTCCGGGTCAATGACTTACAATAGTCAAGACCGATACTCATACAATACTTACTTCTTACTTACTTTACTCATGTTAAGTCGGTATGACCTCCGGGCAGGGATTACTACATCCCACCACCGGGCTTTAGGGTGGCCCACTAATCCAGGATGCTACCCATTCAAGGGAATTGGTCCATGGAAAAGATTACATCCAGGATTCGGATCCAACCTCTTGTGTTTCCTTATCCTCACGCGTGGCCGAAACTATATCGGACTTCTACTCATTCCATTTACTCATTACTCATGTCAGGAGTTAGATTGTTAGGAATTAGTAGAAGTCAGTACTTCATTTCCATACATCCATACAATACACAAGTACACAATACTTACACATACTCTTCATTTCCATTCATACATTTCATGAATTATACAAATTGAATGTTCAAGGAGATACTCAAGAACAAAATAATTCAAACACAGTTAAGTGCATCATAAGTCCGATTCGTGCATTTATCTTATTGGTGATCACATAAGCAAACAAATCGGGGTAACCAAGTTAGGATACAGAGCATGAAGAAATCATACCTTTCACCGTTGATTTACTTATCGGGTGTTCCCTTGCTCCTTAGTCCATACTTGTTCCTCGAATCTTATTCTCGAACCTCCGGCTACATGCCAAATGGTTCCATTAATACTAAGCATTACACTACATTCATAGCTACCACTCCCGTACTTACCCCGTTATCCCATTGATTTGGTTTAACTTAACGTTCTTATACTTTCAACTTCCTTGATTACTCCTCATACTTGTTTTCCATTTAATACTTATTCCGTACCGTTGCTACTCCATAATGGTGTATTACATAACATACATGTGTATAGGCATATATATATACATACATACATATGATTAGTATAATCATATAATAAAACTTTTTTTTTGTATGACTCGACCGACCTTACCCAAGTCCGGTCCCAGGGTCGGTCGAAGTCAGTAGGGAAATGCGCTGGAAAATTTCAGGGCCGACCGACCTTGCAAGTCCGGTCCCAAGGTCGGTCCATTCCAGTGAGTTACGGACGAAAAATTTTTAGCCCGACCAACCTTGCAAGTCCGGTCCCAAGGTCAGTCCATTCCAGTAAGTTACAAGACGGGAAAATTTGGAGTCGACCGACCTTGCAAGTCCGGTCGCAAGGTCGGTCCATTCCAGTAGGTTACATTACGGGAATTCTTCTGGCCGACCGACTTGCATGTCCGGTCCCAAGGTCGGTCCATTCCAGAAGGTTTCCGTCTTTGTAAATCTGGGCTCGACCGACCTTGCAAGTCCGGTCCCAAGATCGGTTCGGCCCAGTAATTGCATTTTTATTTCTGTTTTCAGTTCCTCTTCTTACCCATTACTTCCCCATTGTTCCTACACTTAATCCCACATGTTTTAACACTAATTAAACCTCCTAATACCCCTTAGTTCATCCACCAAGTTCCTTACTAAATCCATCAATCAACTTACACAATTTCCTCATTCCCTTTCCACTCTTACAACAATTTTTCATCCTTCAATGCTACAGATTTTTGTTCCAACTTCTTACACTCAATACTCCTACTACCAACACCATTATTAGCATCCCAATTACATTTCCAAGCAATTACACATCTATACCCAAGTCCAACATTCACTTCACTAGGTCTTGTACTCTAATTCTTCCTAGTTCCTCCAATGAAATCCAACACTTCTTGCTACAGATTTTATACTCTCATATCCTCATACTACCATTCCATGGTTACTAAACCTCTCTAATAACTCCAATACACACCTTGGTTTATCTCATTCACCAAGTTACCCATAATTACACAATTCCTACCAAAATTTCGCCATGGTTCACCTACATTTCTAACTTCTCCACATAAGTCCATTCTCACCAAGTTCATTCCTAAAACTAGCCACACCCATACAAGGGTCCTACCAGCAATCAAAACAAATCTCAATACACCACTACTTCCTCAAATACAATACCAATGCACATACACAGTATACTTGGCTCCAAGGCCTACAATTCACATACTAGTTCACAAATACCAAGAATCCCAACACTACAATACCAATAACATTTTGGGTTCTTTAAGTTAGTTTACCCATTCCCTTTACTCAAATGCGTTAAGATTTATCATTTAAGGAAGAGCTCTTACCTTGAGCTTTTAATTTCCTTCATTCTTTTCCAATTCTCCTCTTTATCTCTTCCTTCCACCAAAATCGGTCATATGGGGGAATGGAGTTGCCAAACTCCATTCCCATCACCCAATATACACAAAATAAGTGTAATTAAAATACTAACCCTTAAGTATCACCAATTCATTGAAGTGTTAAAAATACAAATTCTAGGGTTTACCTTTGGAGTGTTTTAGGAGGGGTTTTAGCCCTTAGTTCAAGAAGGTGATTCCACCACCATTGCAAGGTTGATTTTATGCTCAAAGAGAGAGAGAAAACAAGGCATTACAATGGGCAAAAATCGGTTATGAACCAAGATGGAGAAAACATGAGTTTTTCATGTAGATTTTACCTTAATGGAAAGAGGAGACTCCAAGCTACCCATTGGTGCTACTTTCTCTTTGAATGGGGTATACCCAAAATGGACTTCCTCATTTTTGGATTTGAAAGAGAGGAATGTAGAGGATGATGAGGAGAGTAAGAATATGTAGTTACTTTTACATTTGGAGCTCACATGGTGGTAGCATGAAGAAGAAGAAGGGAAGCCATTGTTGCTTCCTTTGGGGGCTTCAAAATCGCCACCCAGCAGAGAGAGGGAGAGCAGATCGGTGGGAAGAGGAGAAGGGAGGTGAGAGAATAGAGAAAGGTGAGGTGAGAGAGAAGGTAAATACTTTTTACTTTATCTCTTTTTGCTTTTTGACTCCCTTTATTTGTTAGCTAGTTACATGTGTGTGAGAGGGGTTGTTTGACTGCTTAAAAGCCGGCCCCCTAATGTTGTACTAGTTGGAGCGTTTTTCGTCTTTTACAGAAAACGCTCGTTAATTTTACCCGGTTTTGGTACTGTTCACTATCCGGGCCCGTTTTCTAGAATTTTCTTGTTTAATTATTTATATTGACTATTAAGCTTCCATAAATGCTTAATAATTGTTATTTAATGATTTATAATTTTTACGGGTTCGTTTGACCACTTAAAATCACATTTTCGGGTTTCCTCGAAAAACGTGCGCTAAAGCTCTATTAGCGTTTTAACGCGTTATTTGGATCCGTTTTCTTCGGGAGTTGTTCCCATATATTATTTAGGCCTTATTAAGCCTTTATAATCCATATAATACGCTAACCGAGGTCTCATACCTCCTACAGTTGTCTAACGCTTATTTAGCGTTTTTCGCTTTTTAAGCGTCTATTTATTTCTTTTGGATTTATTTTTCCTTACCAATATTACTTAAGCATTATTAGGCTCTTAAATCAGGATTAGAATAATCTTAATCACTATATTTAAGTTCGAGGTATTTCAATCTACCCCCCTTAAGAACTTTGTCCTCAAAGTTGTTCAAGGTTATGGAATTTCTACACTTACTCATTCTTACATGTCTAATACCAAAAGTCATACATTCTTCCTCCTTATACATTCCCAAATTCGTTACTCAAGGTTTCTCCTTTCCATACCTTACCAATATACGATAATTACTCCAATCCATATTACTATCGGCCATCCGGTTCCTCTTTACAAAACTTATACATACATACAGTGCAAAGCTATCCCCAAAGCCATGCAATACACATATAGTCCCGCAGGCACTCAGGTCATCTAGACACAGGACTCCTCTATGTCCCGCTGCCCTTGTAATAATACAATACGCTATACTACGATCTTCTCCGGTATAGGATTCTAACTGGTCCTCATTCTCAAGTCTAAGGAAAATCCTTCCCAATAGCTAATTAGAAATCTTTCTAAAGCATCCAACTCCAAATTCCAATTTATATTCCTTACTTCTATCCTATGTGTGATTCTTGTGACCACTTGAGGGGAGCTTCGAGAATCATTCGACCCTGATGTGATCAGCATCAGTGTTGAACTATCTTTCCACCCCAATTTGTGTTCGGTTTCCCTCGATCTGATCAGGATCAAGTTTGACTTCCCACATCAGTTTCAAACAATAATTAATTAGTTGTTTTCATTTTCTATCTTTTTTTTACTCTTTCTAGTCATGATACGAATTCACACATCTCCAAAGGACGGAATCAATCCATCAATCATCCTCACTCCACTTCCCAAATGCTTTACTCCGTGGTTCAATACTTAAATGCTCATTTCATCAACCTTCACTACTTCCATCCATTACTCACCATCATCTACAATATTCTAACTAAGGAATACTATACCTATGAGATTTAGTTGACTTCAATTTGCTTCAAATAATTTACTTACGATTCCACTACTACTCACAATCAATCCGTACTACTTCTTTAAGGTTACAATACTTGTGGAGCTCCGTCCACTACTCATTCTCAATTATATCAAGACAATCACCTAGGGAACTCAATTTCCTCTAGGTTCTACATCGGTTTTATACCGACTCTTGCATTGTAGTGCCATGTCTAACTTCAAATAGACACACACTACAGGGATTATCATTTCCCCAATAGTTACTCTACTCTTCTTTACTAATACTTTTACACTAGGGTTACAAGATGGGTATATTCATCCTATGGTATTCGCATCTCTCGTGCCTAATTACCACAGTTACAATATGAATGAATACGTATGTTTATTTAACATAAGTACCAATCATTAAATCAATTCTCATTTGTGCTACACACATTATAGTTTACGTGTTTTATATGTGATACTTACATTAAGCGGTTTTCGCTCTACCCCCCTTAAAAGGGATTACGCCCACGTAATCTCCCATATGTTAATGTTAACATTGGTTTACTCGATTTGGGCAATCGGAAGCGTTTAGCTTCACTACGATATACTATACAATATGCTCTGGTCAAAGGGTCTTAACCATACCAATGGTTTAGTCTTTGCACCGAGGATTCCTATATGAGTTTATTTAACTCATGATTAATTCAGTTCTAGCCTATTTGGCTTCAAGGCATTAATAGCCATTCTTTCATACTTATTAGGTGTATTACATTTCCTAGCTAGGGCCCACTAGCTTCTGCTGCGCGACCCTGATAACTTGGGTTACTCACCCTTCATGTTATCCTTAATGTGCTATACATCACCTTCTTATTCCTCTATTGTGGAAATAAGGTTTACTAACAGTGTGGTATTCTTTTACCGCTGTTTGGACTCAATGAGTTTTAGCTTGTAACCAGCTCTCTGGTAATCTATTACACATACTATTCGTACTCTCACGATTATTCACTAAGTTCCTCCGACTTGTTGTCGGGCGAGGTTAAGTCACTACCTCGTTGTAGTGCTTCCTCTGTTGTCACTAGCTTCTGAATTATACCAGTTCTTCTGGTTCAGTATAAGTGTTCTTTGCTTGTATGACCTTGCATTCTCAATGCATCGGTCCTAGTGACTTCTTCAGTCTCCTTTCACCCTTTATTCCAATGGAATTCACATCTTGTGATTGTTAGTGTGTTCTACACTCTTTGTGCTTCTTTGGCCTTAGGCCGCACGGTCTGTTGCTCAGCTTGCCTAACTGGCTTATGCCATGTTTGTGGTGAAAAGAAGGATTTACTACGGTTTACATTCTCCATGTCCCTAGCCATCCCATTAGATCATTAGCTGCACAAGTGCAATACCAAAACACTCAGTCATACAGAGTGCAGAGGCGTAAACGCTTGACAGTAAGTCACTTATGTGATAGGAAGGAATATTTCTGTCTGTCCTCTCATACTTATACTCCGTGTCATTATCTAACGACTTCTTCATAGCGGTCGCTTGTTGCGCACCGTATTCTTACTCATTATACAATATCGTTCTTACTGATTGTGTTACTGTGGTATCTCGTCTTTACACCTTACTGTTGTGGTTGGCGCCATTTCCTTATGGTGTAATTACACTAGGGGGTTCCTAGTTCATATGTATGATGATTGTCATAGCATACCGCAATGGTATTATTTTCCCCATGTGGAGATGTTTCATTCCAGTTTAGGTCTCATGTGTAGGTTGGTTTACCTCACATTATTTCCATCACTTACGATACCATTTACCAATTATCTTGATTGACCAAGGATGAGATAATTCATCGGGTTATAAGCTCTCTTGAGCGTCGGTCATTTGTGGTGTTCGATGTGTATTCACATTGATTGTCTTTGACAATTACCGTCTCCCAGTGCTGAGCATTGGTTATAGGCTCTAGCTGTGTAGTTTTACTTTGTATATACATCACCGGGACATCCCAAGAAACTTCAAGGGCGAAATCCACTCATAGGTCTCATGACAAGGTTTACCATGTAAGTATTTATACAATGGTTCACCACATGATTGGGTGCATAAGGAGTATACTTACTCCTTCGAGCTTCGATGCTCTTAAGCGATGTGCTTCTACAGTCCACAGCCTCTCGTAGGCGTAGTGGGTTGGAAATCTCATTTCCTTATTCGTTGTCTCTTGGCAGTATCTATATGCACAAGTTTTGTTGTTATAGTAGATGGAAGCCCCTTCTAAGGGTTCACATCTTCACCACCTTGGTGGTCTTCGATTAACGAGGGGTACTTTTCCTCGAGTTTCTGTAGTGTCCAGACGTGGACTAGGCCAATGTTGGCATTTATCACGATTTCTATGCCTCTGTGTTATCATTGCTACAGAAGGCATGAAGGTAGTTAAAGCTTGTCAACTGCATACTAGACTGATGCTCTAGTGACAGTGACGCTGAATTGACCATTACTCCAAGCCACTCAGGATGTTGGGTTTGAATCGATAGTCCAGTTGTTGATTTCTTGTCGTATGAGACAATATCTCCTGCAAGTCATGTTATCGAATGGTGTGGGTTATGCAACCGTTAAGGTTTACGTATCATAGTTGGTTGATGGCTTTTAAGCCTTATTACTGCAGGTTATGCTCTTCGCAAGCTGCTTATACATGTTTCCACTCCATGTATCCCCCATAGGTTGGAGGTATTACTAGGCTCCATGGTAAGTCGTGACATCACGCTTCCGTTCATAGGAGACCCTTTAGGCAAGCTGGTGCTAATTAGTGCCTTCTTGTAGTTCAGGGTTTTTCCTGTTAAATGAAATCCCTTCGGTGTCCTAACCGAATGTTCGTTCTGGTTGTTATGCTCTCTCCATGAGGCTTTGTTCGATTGGTGTTAACTCAGACACCCTTCGAGGATTGCTCCTGGGTGTTGTTAGGTTATGCCGTTACATCCGGCTAATGTTTATGATATGTTATCGCTATACCGCCTTGTAGTATTGTACTTAAGCTATTCCCCTTTTGGGTTATAACGTCTCCCGTCGTTGGGTAGACCGTTTATACTTGCTCCTAGTGTTTGAGATTAGGTTTAAATATCCTCTTCGATAATGGATTATATTCAGTGGTGATCTTGTGATCGCTCTTGGGAACCCTGTCCCGTTGTTGAGCATCGTGGTGTTCACGTTAGGCGATTGCCTTACTGTGTTCAGGCTGGGTATACTTTCCAGCTGTCATGTATTTACTTGGTGTCCTGAGACATGTCTAATGTCTATGCTTACTAGTCTGTGCTCTTTGCACTTCCTAGTTCTTATTCCTTATCTTCAGATGGATTCTCTGAGTTCCTTATACTTGGTTGTCTGAAGTATCCAGCTGTTCTGATTTGAACTCACTCATGGTCCGTAGAACGGAGTTGACTACTTCCTTTGTGTCGTTCACTACATGTGTACATACGTGGGGTACCATATTGATACGTTACCACTTACCCGACTATATGTCAGGCCCGCAAGCTCCTTCGGAGTGCGGTTGTCCCACATCCCGTAATTGGGTACACTCGTAGTGTTCGTCACACGCCTAGGTGAAGTATTCTGTTATCAACTCCTCTTGTATCATTCTATGATACTCACCGTAATTATGTTGGTTCGGTTTTTTAAAATCCAAGGTTTTAAAAGAAAGGTTGAAATTTTGAAAGAAAACTCGGTTTGAAAACAACGGTTCGGTGTTAAAAGATGTTCTTCATGGCATAGCCATGTTTGAGGTCTTGACCAAGTCCAGCTTCTTGCTGACTGGTATGTCCTTATTACAATGGTCAGGCCACTAGGCCTCTCCAGGGTTTCATACTTCTAGTTGTTAGGATGTGTGATCCTGTAGTAGCTTCATTGCAGTCACGGTACAAATCTATGTACTTGTGGTGTGTTAGAAGTCCTCCACATGTTCCTGTTCTTACTGCACTTGCCATGGCAAGTGCATGGTATTGGTGGTTTTTGGGTAAACCTATACCGGTCACGGTATGGTTTCCACTGGTACTTGATAGTCTTGTTGACTCTTCCTTTGATCTTGACGATCATCTACTTAGGTTAATTAGTCTCCTGAGTGACTCCTCAGTAAATTTGACATGGCCGTCGTTAATCAGGGTACCTCTCCAATCCTTGGAGGTTCCCCTTTTTATTTGGTTGTGCCTTTCCTTGTTGCTTGTTCCCACACGTTTGTTGTGGTTACTGAGCCTGAGTTGATTTAGGCATACGGTCGTAGTTGCTTCAGATTATATCTTGTGAATGTTCTTGTAGCTGTCTGAGCTATGTTGGCCAGGTTGTAACCTTTTTGGCGTTGTAGTTTTGGAGTCAGTCACTCCCGACTATGTCCTTAGCCAGCTAGCATACCGTTGGTGGTGTTGCTTGGCTATTACTGTTGTCCCGCAGACTTGTGTCTCGGGTTCCATTACTGTTCCTTCTCCATTTCGTTGCACGGTTAGTGCTTCTTTCCTGCTGCTGGTTGGTTAGCTAGGTTTCGCGACTGCAGAGCACGTCGCCCCATGCTGTTGTAAGTTGCAGCCTCCTAGTGATTGGAGTGCTCATCCTACCGCTATTAAGTGCGGGCATTGCTGTTCAACCGGATTCCATCTCCGGGACTTCCAGTTCTTGGAATCTACCACAAGTCGGTTCTTGTTTACTGGGTGATTGCTTCACAACTGCCAGATCGGGTTTTCCCGAATATGAGAGGTCCTTCCTTCTCCCTGGCATCTTTTCCTAAATCATACAAGGGGTTTGTGGAGGGCGGGTCTGGTGTTGTAGGTATCCGGTACTCACCAGTAGTTTCTAGCTAGCATCTCTCTAATGCTAACACTCAGCCCTTAGCCCTAAGCTTCTAATTCCTAACTCGGTATTTCCTAGACTCGGTATTTCTAGTCATCAGAGCGATACTTCGCTCTGATACCACTTTTTGTAACACCCCTACCGTTAATACTGCCATTACCGTCTACTGTCCTCATACTTCCAGATTCACGCAGCGGTACATACTTACACACGGTGGGTGATACAATGTTGTTAGTCACCCACGTGACTAACAAAGCTACTACTACTACTACATACAGCATCGGTCTGATGGACCGGAATCCCGAGTGCTACACATATACAATACATACTTCATTTACCAATCACGTACTATTATGCTCCATTACAATACCATGTGATACAACGTACATAACCGAGTTTACTAAGTTCCAAATACAATTACAATGCTCCTTCCAAGTTCATATAAACCCATCAAGAGTCTAACTACTACCCATTCCTCACAAACTACTTACTTTCTAGGTACAAGGGGAGTACTACCTAGTACTCCTTTACATTCTACTACTAGCAGTCCAAGTGTGGCCACCGGTCTCTTACCTTGACCATATTCTTCGGGTACCTGCACACTAAAAGCATTCCCCCGAGGGGGTCAGCTTTCGCTGAGCATAATAACCGCATACCCCGCGTGCTAGCGAGGGTACGCCGACCATTTGGTCGAATACATGCAATTCAATTTACAATTCATACATTCATACATACATACTCTCATTCATGATACTACAATCTACACAAGGTATACATAAACTTGGAGGACAATACAAGTCATCCAACACTTACTTACCATCTTCCAGAATACACATACACAATACGTACTAATTACATACTCAATACGCAATACGGAGATACACTTCTCCCATTCACACACAAGGTTTGTTAGCTTCTTTACACACCCGGGTTAATCGGGTGTTCAATACTCATTACTCCGGGTCAATGACTTACAATAGTCAAGACCGATACTCATACAATACTTACTTCTTACTTACTTTACTCATGTTAAGTCGGTATGACCTCCGGGCAGGGATTACTACATCCCACCACCGGGCTTTAGGGTGGCCCACTAATCCAGGATGCTACCCATTCAAGGGAATTGGTCCATGGAAAAGATTACAGCCAGGATTCGGATCCAACCTCTTGTGTTTCCTTATCCTCACGCGTGGCCGAAACTATATCGGACTTCTACTCATTCCATTTACTCATTACTCATGTCAGGAGTTAGATTGTTAGGAGTTAGTAGAAGTCAGTACTTCATTTCCATACATCCATACAATACACAAGTACACAATACTTACACATACTCTTCATTTCCATTCATACATTTCATGAATTATACAAATTGAATGTTCAAGGAGATACTCTAGAACAAAATAATTCAAACACAGTTAAGTGCATCATAAGTCCGATTCATGCATTTATCTTATTGGTGATCACATAAGCACACAAATCGGGGTAACCAAGTTAGGATACAGAGCATGAAGAAATCATACCTTTCACCGTTGACTTACTTATCGGGTGTTCCCTTGCTCCTTAGTCCATACTTGTTCCTCGAATCTTATTCTCGAACCTCCGGCTACATGCCAAATGGTTCCATTAATACTAAGCATTACACTACATTCATAGCTACCACTCCCGTACTTACCCCGTTATCCCATTGATTTGGTTTAACTTAACGTTCTTATACTTTCAACTTCCTTGATTACTCCTCATACTTGTTTCCCATTTACATACTTACTTCCTTCCGGTCCTACTCCATTAATGGTGTATTACTACATACATATGCATACATGTGTATAGGCATATATATATATACATACATACATATGATTAGTATAATCATATAATAAAACTTTTTTTTGTATGACTCGACCGACCTTACCCAAGTCCGGTCCCAGGGTCGGTCGAAGTCAGTAGGGAAATGCGCTGGAAAATTTCAGGGCCGACCGACCTTGCAAGTCCGGTCCCAAGGTCGGTCCATTCCAGTGAGTTACGGACGAAAAATTTTTAGCCCGACCGACCTTGCAAGTCCGGTCCCAAGGTCAGTCCATTCCAGTAAGTTACAAGACGGGAAAATTTGGAGTCGACCGACCTTGCAAGTCCGGTCGCAAGGTCGGTCCATTCCAGTAGGTTACATTACGGGAAATTCTTCTGGCGCCGACCTTGCATGTCCGGTCCCAAGGTCGGTCCATTCCAGAAGGTTTCCGTTCTTTGTAAATCTGGGCTCGACCGACCTTGCAAGTCCGGTCCCAAGGTCGGTCCGGCCCAGTAATTGCATTTTTATTTCTGTTTTCAGTCCCTCTTCTTACCCATTACTTCCCCATTGTTCCTACACTTAATCCCACATGTTTTAACATTAATTAAACCTCCTAATACCCCTTAGTTCATCCACCAAGTTCCTTACTAAATCCATCAATCAACTTACACAATTTCCTCATTCCCTTTCCACTCTTACAACAGTTTTTCATCCTTCAATGCTACAGATTTTTGTTCCAACTTCTTACACTCAATACTCCTACTACCAATACCATTATTAGCATCCCAATTACATTTCCAAGCAATTACACATCTATACCCAAGTCCAACATTCACTTCACTAGGTCTTGTACTCTAATTCTTCCTAGTTCCTCCAATGAAATCCCACACTTCTTGCTACAGATTTTATACTCTCATATCCTCATACTACAACTACCATTCCATGGTTACTAAACCTCTCTACTAACTCCAATACACACCTTGGTTTATCTCATTCACCAAGTTACCCATAATTACACAATTCCTACCAAAATTTCGCCATGGTTCACCTACATTTCTAACTTCTCCACATAAGTCCATTCTCACCAAGTTCATTCCTAAAACTAGCCACACCCATACAAGGGTCCTACCAGCAATCAAAACAAATCTCAATACACCACTACTTCCTCAAATACAATACCAATGCACATACACAGTATACTTGGCTCCAAGGCCTACAATTCACATACTAGTTCACAAATACCAAGAATCCCAACACTACAATACCAATACAACATTTTGGGTTCTTTAAGTTAGTTTACCCATTCCCTTTACTCTAATGCGTTAAGATTTATCATTTAAGGAAGAGCTCTTACCTTGAGCTTTTAATTTCCTTCATTCTTTTCCAATTCTCCTCTTTATCTCTTCCTTGCACCAAAATCGGTCATATGGGGGAATGGAGTTGCCAAACTCCATTCCCATCACCCAATATACACAAAATAAGTGTAATTAAAATACTAACCCTTAAAGTATCACCAATTCATTGAAGTGTTAAAAATACAAATTCTAGGGTTTACCTTTGGAGTGTTTTAGGAGGGGTTTTAGCCCTTAGTTCAAGAAGGTGATTCCACCACCATTGCAAGGTTGATTTTATGCTCAAAGAGAGAGAGAAAACAAGGCATTACAATGGGCAAAAATCGGTTATGAACCAAGATGGAGAAAACATGAGTTTTTCATGTAGATTTTTACCTTAATGGAAAGAGGAGACTCCAAGCTACCCATTGGTGCTACTTTCTCTTTGAATGGGGTATACCCACAAAAATGGACTTCCTCATTTTTGGATTTTGAAAAGAGAGGAATGTAGAGGATGATGAGGAGAGTAAGAATATGTAGTTATTTTTACATTTGGAGCTCACATGGTGGTAGAGCATGAAAAAGAAGAAGGGAAGCCATTGTTGCTTCCTTTGGGGGCTTCAAAATCGCCACCCAGCAGAGAGAGGGAGAGCAGATCAGTGGGAAGAGGAGAAGGGAGGTGAGAGAATAGAGAAAGGTGAGGTGAGAGAGAAGGTAAATACTTTTTACTTTATCTCTTTTTGCTTTTTGACTCCCTTTATTTGTTAGCTAGTTACATGTGTGTGAGAGGGGTTGTTTGACTGCTTAAAATCCGGCCCCCTAATGTTGTACTAGTTGGAGCGTTTTTCATCTTTTACAGAAAACGCTCGTTAATTTTACCCGGTTTTGGTACTGTTCACTATCCGGCAATTTTCTCATTTAATTATTTTTATTGACTATTAAGCTTCCATAAATGCTTAATAATTGTTATTTAATGATTTATAATTTTTACGGGTTCGTTTGACCACTTAAAATCACATTTTCGGGTTTCCTCGAAAAACGTGCACTAAAGCTCTATTAGCGTTTTAACGCGTTATTTGGATCCGTTTTCTTCGGGAGTTGTTCCCATATATTATTTAGGCCTTATTAAGCCTTTAGAATCCATATAATACGCTAACCGAGGTCTCATACCTCCTACAGTTGTCTAACGCTTATTTAGCGTTTTTCGCTTTTTAAGCGTCTATTTATTTCTTTTGGATTTATTTTTCCTTACCAATATTACTTAAGCATTATTAGGCTCTTAAATCAGGATTAGAATAATCTTAATCACTATATTTAAGTTCGGGGGTATTTCAAGAATGTTGTGGTAGGTGTTGGTAACTTCTTCTTCCTTGCTGATTTTATCATTCTTGATATGGATGAGGATGTTGAAGTACCATTAATTTTGGGACGACCATTCTTACGAACTGCTAAAACTGTCATTGATGTTGACAAAGGAAAGATCACCCTTAAGTTTAATAATGAGGAGCTTAGTTTTGATATCACTAAGATGATGAGAACAAATGCTTCTTCTCATGATGTACTTTCAGTGGATGTTGATTGTTCACGATTATGATGCGTTTTTCGCTAAAAATACTGATGACTCTTCTTTTCCTGCTTGAGAATTCTGATTTGCTAGAGCAGGTGTTATGCACTCAATTGAGGATGACAAAGGGAGCACTTGAGGTAGCTACTGTTGTCCAGCAGCTTCATCAGGACGAACCTACTTTCGCCCTTATGTTCCTCCTGTGGAGCCACTGGACAGGCTACTCAGAGGCTCGTTCCTTCAGTAGAGAAGCCCCCTACTCTTGAACTCAAAACTCTCCTTCAAATCTTAAATATGCTTTCTTGGCAGAGGGTCGGGCCCTGCCTGTTATTATTTCTTCATCTTTGTCTGTTTCGCAGGAAAGCAGACTCCTGGAAGTGTTAAGAAGCACAAGGGAGCTTTGGGGTGGTCATGGCAGATTTAAAGGGATTAGTCCAGGGTTCTCACTCTCATCGAATTTACATGGAAGATAGTATCAAGCCAGTGAGGCAGCCCCAGAGGAGATTAAACCCAAACCTGAAGGAAGTAGTGAAAGCTGAGGTGTTGAAGCTCTTGGATGCAGGCATCATTTACCCCATCTCTGATAGCCGCTGGGTTTCTCCTGTGCAAGTTGTTCCCAAGAAAGGAGGATAGTGGCGGTACCCAATGATAAAGGTGAATTGGTGCCCCAAAGACAGACCACGGGCTGGAGGATGTGCATCGATTACCGGCGTTTGAACGAAGCCACAAGAAAGGACCACTTCCCGCTACCGTTTATGATCAAATGTTGGAGCGGCTAGCTGGGCAAGAGTTCTACTGCTTCCTTGATGGGTTACAGACGGTTATTTTCAGATTCCCATTGCGCCAGAGGATCAGGAGAAGACCACCTTCACCTGCCCTTATGGCACTTTTGCATATAGGAGGATGCCATTTGGTCTTTGCAACGCTCCACCCACATTTCAGCGATGTATGATGGTGATTTTTAATGAGTTTATTGAGAAAAGCATAGAAGTCTTCATGGACGACTTCTCGGTATATGGCCAGAGTTTTGATGTGTGTCTTGATCAGCTGGATCAGATACTAGGCAGATGTGAGGAGACCCACCTGGTTTTGAATTGGGAGAAGTGTCATTTCATGGTCTATGAAGGTATAGTGCTTGGACACAGGGTCTCCAAAGATGGTATTCAGGTAGACAAGGCGAAGGTGGAGATCATTGAGGGGTTACCTCCTCCCACTTCAGTCAGGGGTGTTAGATCGTTTCTGGGTCATGCAGGGTTCTATTGAAGGTTCATCCAGGACTTTTCCAAAATTGCGAAGCCCTTGTCTGATCTTCTGCAGAAAGATGTAAAATTTCAGTTCTCAGAAGAATGTTTGAAGGCCTTTCAAACTATCAAGAGTAACTCATCTCTGCCCCTATTGTGGTTTCCCCTGACTGGTCTCTTCCTTTTGAGGTCATGACAGATGCTAGTGATTTTGCTGTTGGTGCGGCACTCTGTCAAAGGAAGGAAAATTTTTCGAGGGTTATCACTTATGCGAGTAAGACTCTGTATGAGGCTCAAAAGAATTACACCACCGCTGAAAAGGAGCTACTTGCGGTGGTGTTTGCTCTGGACAAGTTCAGGCCTATTTGCTGGGAAGTAAGGTAATTGCTCACACCGATCACTCTGCCTTGAAGTACCTATTCCAAAACAATGATTCTAAGCCCAGACTCCTGAGATGGATCTTGCTTCTCCAAGAGTTCGACTTGGAAGGTTGATAAGCAAGGGAAGCAAATGGGGTTGCAGATCATTTGTCTAGGCTTGAGACTCCAGATGACGGGGTCCCCATAAATGAATTCTTTCCTGACGAAACAGCCTTTGTAATTGGGAAGTTAAAGAGCCATGGTATGCTGATCTGGCTAACTATCTTGCCTCTGGTTTGATTCCCCATGATCTAAGCTACAACCGGAGGAAGTTTCTTTCTGAAGCCCGTCATTACGTTTGGGAGGACCCCTATCTCTTCAGAGTGTGTGCTGATGGTTTAATCAGAAGATGTCTTCCCGATGAAGAGGTTAACAGTGTGATTGAGTTTTGCCATTCTCGAGAGGCAGGTGGTCACCATGGTCCACAAGGACAGCTGCTAAAGTGTTAGAGTGTGGTTTCTACTGGCCCACCCTACACAAGGGTCCACCGCTTCTGTGCTCACTGTGATAACTGCCAGAGGATGTGGAACACTTCAAGAAGGCATGAGATGCCTCAGAAGGGAATCCTTGAAGTTGAGTGTTTGATGTATGGGGTATTGACTTTATTGGCCCATTCCCTTCTTCTCATGGAAACCACTACATCCTCGTTGCTGTAGATTATGTTTCCAAATGGGTCGAGGCAATCCCCTGCCCTTCTGCTGATGTTAGAACTGTGGTGAAATTCTTGAATAAGAACATCTTTACTAGATTTGGTGTGCCAAGAGCTATCATCAGTGACGGAGGTTCTCACTTTTGCAACAAGGCTTTTGATTCCCTGATGACTAAGTACGGGGTGACTCATAAGGTTGCTTTACCTTATCATCCCCAAACTAATGGGCAAGCAGAAGTGAGTAACCGAGAGCTAAAATGGATTCTTCAGAAGACAGTCAACTCCTCCAGGAAAGATTGGTCTGTCAAGCTTGACGATGCTCTGTGGGCTTATAGAACTGCATTCAAGCCTCCCATTGGGATGTCTCCTTTTAAGCTAGTGTACGGGAAGGCTTGTCATCTCCCAGTTGAGCTAGAGCACAGAGCTTATTGGGCTTTAAAAGCCCTCAACTTTGATTTACGTGATGCTGGAGAGAAGAGGCGATTTCAGCTTTCTGAATTGGAAGAACTAAGGGAACAGGCGTACGACAACTCAAGGATTTATAAAGAGCGCACAAAAAGGATCCATGACCGAATGATTCAAAAGAGAGACTTCAAAGTGGGGGATATGGTGTTGCTCTTTAACTCCAGGCTACGTCTCTTTCCTGGGAAGCTGAAATCACACTGGGCAGGCCCCTTCAGAGTAGTGGGAGTCACTACCTATGGTGCCTACGAGCTAGAAAACAAGTCAGGAGAAGTATTCAAAGTGAATGGTGCTCGACTAAAGAAGTACCTAGGCGATACCTTTTCTCAGCCTCCTCCACCAGGTATATCCTTGATTGAAAGTTCTAATTTTATAAATTCTGTTTCTGCTATCCGTACTGCAGCACCCCCCCCCCCAAAGCATCCAAGAAGCCGCGCTCGCAATGGTATTTCAAACTTAAGAAAGCTATTTCTAGCTGCTGTGGCGGCCCTCCTTGACACTATATGAAAGGTCTAGCCAGAGACCTTAACTCCGGGCAGCTTGGTGGGAGGCAACCCACCGGTTTGTATCTCTTTTCACTTTATTGGTTTAGTTGTTTATTTTACTCTTCTGTTCTTATTTTGTGGTGTGATAACAGATGTTGCGCATATTGCAAGAGCCTTGGCTCTTATTTTCTACTAATGGTTTTATCTGTTTCCACTTGAGTTCTTCTGGCCTTGCAGCTTCGAACATTCTCAATTACCTAAATTTGTGCCTGGCTGAACTCAAGTGTGGGGGAATCATGAAGCATTACTCCTTAAAAGCTCAGGGAGCAATTCTTACACCCTCACTCTTTGCTTTCTGTATTATGTGTGCTTAATTTGATCCTGCTTGATTTACCGCTTATTATTTAATTAGTTAGCCTTTCTCAAGTCTTCTGTGATATTTTCAGTATTATCAAAGATTTAAATGTTGATTTATAATTAATTTAAAAAAAAACAACGTGTCCGGATTTGTGTCCGCACATCACTACACGGACACGTTCAAAAACCCCCATGTCCGCATATACGGACGCTTACACGAACGCGTTCTTTCGAATTTCAGTCTTGTCCGTTAACGCGTCCGCAATCCGGACATTAGGCAACCCAGTCACGTCCGCAACACGGATGCTCACACGGACGTGATTAAAAACGCGATTTCTTCTCCTTTCCTTCTCTTTTCTTCTTCTTCTTCGTTTATTCTTCTTCTGTCGAACTCAAACCCAACTCTCCGACGCACACCCGCCATCTTCTTCCTCACCTTGCTACCACCGCATCTCCGACGCCGCCACTGCCGCTCCGACGACGCACAGCACCACCGCTCCGCCACCGCAACCGCAACCCACACGCTCTCTGCAAGCGAAATCCCAGGTTTTACAAAATCAATTTTTCAATCTCGGTGCATACTATGGACTTGAATTCGAGATTAGAACAGACAAAAATCGTGAAGTAGAATGTAGTTGGAGTGGTTTATGTAGTTAGACTGGAGATTGGTGAGCAAAATCCATAAAACCCTTGCAAAATCTGCGAAATTATGTGCTTTGGGCGATTTTGTTCGCCGCGAATTTTTTTTTAGGGTTCTTAACCTGTCCAGATTTGAGTCCGCGCCAGCCCATGCAGACACAAGTCCGGACATGTTGAAAATTTGCAAAAATTTTGAAATTTAATTCTACCCTTGCACCATAATATTTGTTGATTGTTAAGCCATAACTTTCTGTGCTCGCACACAATTAAAGAACTTTTGAGAATATGACTTGTTATGAGCTCGTGTTTGTCAGTTTGTGTGTTCTTTACCTTTCACCATTGCATCCTTTATTATTGAACTTTAATTTTCTGTCTGATAACAACAAATAGATGGTTCGTTCTAGAGGAGGTGGAGTTATACTCTCGGCAGGGTCCTCTTCGCGACGCCGACGACGCGATGATACATCAGATGCACCACCTCCCCTGCGTGAGGATGGGTTTATCTCCGCCGCCGCCCATGCCTGGTTCGACCAGGGCGGGAAATTTGTTATGGAGAGGCGTATAGCATCCGAGGTGATTAACTCTACAGAGATACATCCTGTCTTTGAGAGTCACGGGATCACCACAGTACTGAGGATGGGCGAGGGCCTTTTCGCTCCTGACCTAGTCCGGGAGTTCTATGCGAACGCCCAGGCGCACGATATGCTGAATGTCATCACTTCTTATGTGCGCCACCATCTGGTAGAGATCACACCCACCTCATTTAGCACCGTCTTTATGCTTCCGGATAACCAGGAAGCCCATGTAGATATGAGTGAGGAGGTACTGAGGGCCACTTGGACTAGATGGGTCCAGGAGGTTGGTCAGACGTCGAGACACCGGGGAGAGGAGACTAAGGGTGTCATCCCCTACACCAGCCTCCCATCGCTCATGCAAATGCTGGTAGCTGAGCTCCTCAGCCATCAGATCCGGCCTCGTGCTGGAAATGATGTCACTGACGAGGACTGTGTACTTATCGACTACTTCCTCGCACCGCCTCCCGAGCCACTGCGACGGATCTCGGTACCGTACATCATGTTCCACCAGCTGCACAAGGTGGTCACCAACTTGAGATCAAAGAAGAAGAAGATCACGCCTATCTTTCCCTTCTTCATCCACCACCTCCTCGCCAGTACACTACCTGACGACGTCTTCACCGGGGTCGACGTGCACGAGGGCGAGAGCCCAATCTCTTTACAGACGGTGAAGAGATGGGGCTTCATGCGATTAGAGGATGGGAGCTGGGTACGCGGCAGCTCTGGCCTAGGGGCTACTGCTTCATCCTCGACTTCGGGCTCTGCACCGACAGCCACTGCTACCATGCAGCCACCTACTGCTCCAGTCATGAGCATTTCACCTGAGCTGCAAACCACGATGGATACCCTCCTACAGCAGCAGCAGACGATACAGCAGAGACAGGAGTAGATGGCAGGCGATATTGGCGAGCTGCGGCAGACCCAGGACCGGATTACCCAGCGCCTAGAGCGCAGCGACGAGGTCCAGAGTCGGACAGCTCTACTCATCGAGAGACTCATGGGCCACCTACCGCCGGGACCATCACAATGATCATCTATTTCTTGTTTTGTTTCTTTTATTTATTTCAGTTGTTATTTATTTTAGCTTGCACTCTTTTGATGTTTTTACCTTTATTTTATTTTATTTTGAAGGGTATACGTAAACCGTACAGCCTAACTTGCAGTGTTTAAATGTTCAATTTCTATTCTACTTTCCTCTAATGCTATGTTGTGCAGTCTCTTCTATTTTTACACTCGACACTTATGCACACGAGGGGACATATAGCACGACAAATAAACCTCAACTGCGCACGCACTTACGATTGGCTGGAACATTGGGAAGTACTCCTTTTAACATTTTGTTCTCTCTACTTGCTTACCAATGTTCTACGTTATAATCTGAAATACCCCAAACCTTGGTACGTTGTGTAAATGTTAAACTATGGTATTTAAAGGCTAAAAAGTGCCTTAGAAACATAAATGAACCATTTAAACCATGGTAAAACACAATAAAACACTAAGACACGGTTTGAGCAAAAACATGCTCTAAGGTTGGAGTGAACTTGGCTAGGACCCAAAGAGCCTACCAAGACGTTATAATATTTAATTATGACTTTATAAGGCTAATTAAGTCCTTAGGAAACTTTGGTAGTCAATGAAACCAAACAAAAACACAAAAATACCTTAAGGTCAATATGGGCTAAAATGTGCTCTAAGCTTGGGATAAATGTGTATAAGACCTAATGGTCATACCTATGCCTTATTTATATGTTAATGAACATATTAAATCAATTACCAAAGAAAAACAAGCTTGAAAACAAGTTAAAACACAAAAAGTGCTTTAAGGAGTCTTAAAGCACGTTTTTGAAAATTGTCTTGTAAATGAGTTTTGAATGGCTAAATGTCCATCATTACTCTTTAATTAACATGTGTACTATGTAGTATCACATTTGGGTGGCTATATCAATGGGAAATCAAAAATTTCACTTCTATGTGCCTTGTTTTTGGTGAATAGTGATTTTTATAAGCTAGTTTGTAACATATGTTACTATAAGTGAGACAATGATTAATGAAGTCTAAAATACCCCTAGGTACTATTGGGGCCGGTTTTTAAGGTGTGGTGACTCACCACCCTTGTTAATTTACTAAGAAAAGAAAGAATGACTAATTAGTGTACTATTTGCTTTAAAAGGACAAATATCTTCAAAAAGCAAAGGTTATCTTCATTCTCTCATTCTTTTCTTCATTTCCCACGATGGCCACCTTCTTCCTCCTCTCTCCATCGGTTTCCAACAGAACCATGCCATTCTTCATCCTTCTTCACTTGTAACTTATGACTCCATGCTCCGAATTTAATTTCGAGACTACCGTTCTCTTAGTTGGAGCAAGCTCTACAACATTGTCTTTTCAAATCATCAAAACCACCATTTTGGTGCCAAGGAGAACTTCCATGGAAGGAGCTTGAGCTAATATTTTTATGCCTTGTTGATCACCTTTGCTTCAAGGTAAGGAAAAACCAAAGAAAACTCCATTTCCTTCATTTTTGGTGTTGACCGAAAATGCACCTTGTAATGGTGTCTTCTCTTGTCTTGTTTTAGCTTCATTTAAATCTTCCAAGGGCTAGGAGGAGTCCTCTCTTGATACTCATTCAAGCTCTCTTTCCATTCAAAGGTAAAACAATTACCTTGATGTGTTAAAACAATATATGTAATTAGGGTTTACAATGAGATGAAGCTTAAAGCTTATATACTCATTATGTTGTTTGTATAATGTTTAGTAGTTGGTGTTGGGCAAAATAGTAGTTAAACTATCTCGCTAACTATGGGCAGTGAACCCAATCTTTGTAGTACAACAAGGTCGTATCCACAGAGACTTCGCAACTGTCTAATTAATTATCCAGTTTAGTAAATGTACAAAAAGATAAATTAAAGTGCATAAAATATAAATTGGGGTTTAGCCGGAGGCAAGCTTGATTTACAGAATTAGTACAGAAATAATAAAAACAGTAAAATAAAGTAAATGGATGGAAAAAGGTATCCTAGGATATCGGGGGAGTTTCCTAAACTACTTAAACAATTTTATAATCCTGTCTCAAATATTTATTGTCTATTAGAGTTAATAATTGTCAGTTACGAACTCTTATTTATAGCCTTAGTATTTTCCTGCTCAATCCGGAGTGTAAATACTAGGGTTAATTCCTTTGTGGTACTTAACTATCTCAAAATCATGTATTGATAGCTACCAAATAAATGCAGTATTTTGTCAGAATAAGCATTTAACAATATTTGCTGAAAGGAATTAAAACAAGTTTAATAAGTGAAACAGGTGATAAATATTTATTTAAGTACAGACATTAATTATAATCCTAATTTGCTCTTATTTGTCTGTTAAGAATTTATCTTGTGGCCTTCCTAAATCATAGATAAGGACAACTCTTAATTAATTCATTAGACTTTTTACAATCAGAAAAATTCTAAAATCATTAATTAGCTTTAAGCGAGAATTCTTTTAATAACAGCGATGGATTTTATCTGCTAATCAAGGAGTATAAAATCTAACGTTTATCTCTCTTTGTGGTCTATTCTCAGATTTACAAAATCATTGAAATAAGAGAAACCTTAAATGCATAAAAATGATCAGTTATTAAGCATTTAATAATTTAGAGAGACAAAACAAATATTCATAAGCAAACTTGGTATTAATAATAAGTCTGAATTATTTAGGAACAAACCCACATCCTAGGATACGAATAAAATCACTCAGACATTAACAGTAATAAAAAGGAAACAGAAATAGCCATTAATTTGGAGACTGTCGGCGGAGACTGGACTGCGATTCGCTTCTGCTCCAGCTCCCTTTTCTTCTGTTCTTTTTATAGTGTTTCTGCTTCGTGGGGAAATGTAGAATGAAAATAAAATGGAGAAGTGGAGGGTACGAGGTGAATGGTGGTGGTCGTGGTGTGGTCTAATACTAATGATAACAAATAGCAAATAACACTAACGATTTGGATACGGAGGAAGGGAGTTAATTTTATTCGCAGAAGGGGCGTCGGTTTATATAGAGGCAGAGGAGAAGAAGCTCCGTACGATTTTGTTTAACTGTTGCTCTTTGATTGCGCAGGGACAAAGCTCACGCGTGATGAGGAGTAGATGGATAAGAGGCTCATTTAATGAAGACAGTGGACGAGTTGCAGAGGGTCGGCGAGGCAAGTTGCAGACGGCGGAAGAAGAAAACTGTCGCGCGCGACTGATATTAGTCGCGTCCGCCTCTTGGTCCGCCTAATTACAAGGCGGTTGCCTTGAAGAACCGCCCAAGAGTCCGCCTCAAAAGGAGGCGGTTGCCTTGAAGAACCGCCCAAGAGTCCGCCTCAAAAGGAGGCGGTTGCCTTCATTTGTTGGTCCGGGTCCTTGCTTATAACTCAAGTCCCGGACCCTGTCTTACAAAATCCCTCGGCCATTTTAAAGGGGTGGTCCGGGTCCTTGTATGGGACCTAAGTCCCGGACCACCCACGGCTATCTATTCTCGGCCTGTTTTAAGATGCTGGTCCGGGACTTAGTTCTGGACTTAAGTCCCGGACCCTTCAACCGGCTCCAGATTCTTCGTTTGGACTCCGTTTTCTGAGCCGTTTGCGTCTATGTGTTCGTCTCTTCATGTTCTTTGCTTCTAGCTTGGTTTTTCTCATGCTTTAACCGATAAATCTGTAAGACAACCAATAAAACATAAACTAGAGAAAAACTAAGATAAGTGGAGAAATGAGCAAGAAAAGTGCTAATATATATGAAATACACCTATAAAACATGCTCATTTGGATACTTATCACACCCCCACACTTATCTTTTGCTTGTCCTCAAGCAAAACCATGTAACCAAGTAAGTAGGGAATGCTCAATACTAATAAATATTATTATGAAGGGTAGGATAAACATGATCTTTAAACTTATTTGAGGAGTGTGAAAAATTAACTGCTGGTGGCATAGGTGTGCTCAGGGTAAAAATAAAAATTAGAGTTTCGGGGTATGATCTAAGGTACTTCAATGTTTCTTTTTAGGTGACTTTGAGAACTTTTACCATGGCCAACTCCTCTCAAGAATGGGCATTGAGGAGAAAACAAAAGGAAAAATAGATTTATGCATTTGTTTCACTTTTGCATAAGAGATGAGAAGATAATAGACAAGCATCAAGCTTTTGTATTTTAAGAACACTCAACTCTCTTGTTGGTTACCAATGGTGTCTCGCAAGTCCCTTATTATTATTTTTTTTCTTTTTTTTTAACAGAGACACCCCTTAGCAATCCCTAAGAGAGAAGACAGAAAGAAACCCTGAGCAATAAAATCCAACCATTTGCAGATTATTTGGTCACACCGCATATAAAATGCTCCTCAAAAGTAATCAAAATTTTAAAATTTGTACCATTTATCCCACAATTCATAACAATATTTATTTTTAAAGAGAACAACCCACATATAAAGGGTCCATAAATTTTGAATTTGGACAAACGAAAATAAGGAGAGAGATTAAACATTTAAGCACAAAATGTCACCGAAAAGGGCACACTCCCCCACACTTAAATTGAACAATGTCCTCATTGTTCACCAGAAAAACAAGGGAAAACCTCAGAAGGCCTTTTCGGTAAGTAGATAAAATAGAGAGAACACAAAGATCACAAATAAACAGTTTAAGCACATAAACGCTCCTCTGCAATTTTTATTTAAATAAAAGCAAAATTAAAGAAACTGGTACTCCCCTGATTTTATTTTTGCTAGCGTGTATTGGACTTCCCCCACACTTGAGCTTCAGCCTCAAGTAGCGTAGCTTGGTTGCGGTGTCCACATGGAGGTGCACCTGCAGAAGACACTAGAAGCAACCACACTAAAAAAGGGGTTAAAAGTTAGCAAAAATATAATTTAAAGAGAACCTGAAAATTAAAAGAACATAAAGGCAAAACAAATAAAAGTACACCCGGGTTGCCTCCCAGGAAGCTGCCCTTCTTTAACGTCTTTGGCTAGACGCTTTGTCGTTATCCTGGATCAAAACAAAACGTTACCTCGGCATATAAAATAATTAAATTAATACTCCTCAAAATCTGGTGTTTGAGGAGGTACTGCCGGGAACGTAGTTCTAACAGAAGACCCGGTGGAAATGACTTTTCTTCCTCAAATTGGAGGATGTAAAAATCCTCCTCTTGTTGTTGAGGCTTGTAGAAAGAACGCTTGATATCATCTTCAGAGAGAACTGATTCTTTGAAAGTGATAGTGGCGTTTTGTTTGGATATTTTGGTGGGGGGTGGCGGCAATTCCTTCTCTTTATTTTCGAGGATATAAATATCCTCATCTTCTGGATAGAGCACAGAGAAGGAGGGGAAATAGTAGTTGACTTCAGAGGGAGGAAACTCCATGAAGTCTATGGAGAAACTCTCTTCTGAGGGGTTGTCTTCATAATCAAGCTGATGGTTGTTTGGTGATGGATTCTCTAATTCGAATAGTGGAGGAGGTGGAGAGTAGCTTATGTCCTCAGCAGGTTGTTCCTCCTCATGAACCACTTCATTCAGTTGTTGAAACGGTTGTTCCATGCGTTCGATCTGATCTAGCGTTCTTTGCTGGATCCTTTCAAACGTTGAGGTAAAATTTGCCATCATTTCTCTTAAAATGGCGTTGTCTCTCTCTATTGCAACCATAGGACATTGGGAACTTTCATGGTCTCCTCCACACTCTTGGCACACAAAGATGGGGATAGGCTTGAGAGATGACTTGTAATCCTCCAAGAGAGCTCTCAATTCAGCATTTGGGTCTGAACATTGGGGGCTTTCATGGTACTCTCCGCACCTTTGACAGACACTCCATTGATTGTAGTCCTCTGCGCCATAGGGGTAACCATACCAATTTCCTGCTTGATCGTAGTGACCATCCATCAGAATTAAGTACCTTTAAACTGAAACAAAAATTTATACACAAAAAGTGACAAATAACGAAAATAAAAGAAAAACTAAACAGATAATAAATCAGATGGTTGGACCGAAGTCCCCGGCAACGGCGCCAAAAACTTGTTGGGCAAAATGTAGTTAAACTATCTCGCTAACTATGGTGAACCCAATCTTTGTAGTACAACAAGGTCGTATCCACAGAGACTTCGCAACTGTCTAATTAATTATCCAGTTTAGTAAATGTACAAAAAGATAAATTAAAGTGCATAAATATAAATTGGGGTTTAGCCGGAGGCAAGCTTGATTTACAGAATTAGTACAGAAATAATAAAAACAGTAAAATAAAGTAAATGGATGGAAAAGGTATCCTAGGATATCGGGGGAGTTTCCTAAACTACTTAAACAATTTTAAATCCTGTCTCAAATATTTATTGTCTATTAGAGTTAATAATTGTCAGTTACGAACTCTATTTATAGCCTTAGTATTTTCCTGCTCAATCCGGAGTGTAAATACTAGGGTTAATTCCTTGTGGTACTTAACTATCTCAAAATCATGTATTGATAGCTACCAAATAAATGCAGTATTTTGTCAGAATAAGCATTTAACATATTGCTGAAAGGAATTAAAACAAGTTTAATAAGTGAAACAGGTGATAAATATTTATTTAAGTACAGACATTTTATAATCCTAATTTGCTCTTATTTGTCTGTTAAGAATTTATCTTGTGGCCTTCCTAAATCATAGATAAGGACAACTCTTAATTAATTCATTAGACTTTTTACAATCAGAAAAAGTCTAAAATCATTAATTAGCTTTAAGCGAGAATTCTTTTAATAACAGCGATGGATTTTATCTGCTAATCAAGGAGTATAAATCTAACGTTTATCTCTCTTTGTGGTCTATTCTCAGATTTACAAAATCATTGAAATAAGAGAAACCTTAAATGCATAAAAATGATCAGTTATTAAGCATTTAATAATTTAGAGAGACAAAACAAATATTCATAAGCAAACTTGGTATTAATAATAAGTCTGAATTATTTAGGAACAAACCCACATCCTAGGATACGAATAAAATCACTCAGACATTAACAGTAATAAAAGGAAACATAAATAGCCATTAATTTGGAGACTGTCGGCGGAGACTGGACTGCGATTCGCTTCTGCTCCAGCTCCCTTTTCTTCTGTTCTTTTTATAGTGTTTCTGCTTCGTGGGGAAATGTAGAATGAAAATAAAATGGAGAAGTGGAGGGTACGAGGTGAATGGTGGTGGTCGTGGTGTGGTCTAATACTAATGATAACAAATAGCAAATAACACTAACGATTTGGATACGGAGGAAGGGAGTTATTTTATTCGCAGAAGGGGCGTCGGTTTTATAGAGGCAGAGGAGAAGAAGCTCCGTACGATTTTGTTTAACTGTTGCTCTTTGATTGCGCAGGGGACAAAGCTCACGCGTGATGAGGAGTAGATGGATAAGAGGCTCATTTAATGAAGACAGTGGACGAGTTGCAGAGGGTCGGCGAGGCAAGTTGCAGACGGCGGAAGAAGAAAACTGTCGCGCGCGACTGATATTAGTCGCGTCCGCCTCTTGGTCCGCCTAATTACAAGGCGGTTGCCTTGAAGAACCGCCCAAGTCCCCTCAAAAGGAGCGGTTGCCTTGAAGAACCGCCCAAGAGTCCGCCTCAAAAGGATGCGGTTGCCTTCATTTGTTGGTCGGGTCCTGCTTATAACTCAAGTCCCGGGACCCTGTCTTACAAAATCCCTCGGCCATTTTAAAGGGGTGGTCCGGGTCCTTGTATGGGACCTAAGTCCCGGACCACCCACGGCTATCTATTCTCGGCTGTTTAAGATGCTGGTCCGGGACTTAGTTCTGGACTTAAGTCCGGACCTTCAACCGGCTCCAGATTCTTCGTTGGACTCCGTTTCTGAGCGTTTGCGTCTATGTGTTCGTCTCTTTCATGTTCTTTGCTTCTAGCTTGTTTTTCTCATGCTTTACCGAAATCTGTAGACAACCAATAAAACATAAACTAGAGAAAAACTAATAAGTGGAGAAATGAGCAAGAAAAGTGCTAATAATATATATGAAAAAACACCTATAAAACATGCTCATTTGGATACTTATCACACCCCCACATTATCTTTTGCTTGTCCTCAAGCAAAACCATGTAACCAAGTAAGTAGGGAATGCTCAATACTAATAAATATTATTATGAGGGTAGGGATAACTGATCTTTAAACTTATTTGAGGAGTGTGAAAAATTAACTGCTGGTGGCATAGGTGTGCTCAGGGTAAAAAATAAAAATTAGAGTTTCGGGTATGATCTAAGGTACTCAATGTTTCTTTTAGGTGACTTTGAGAACTTTTACCATGGCCAACTCCTCTCAAGAATGGGCATTGAGGAGAAAACAAAAGGAAAAATAGAATTTATGCATTTGTTTCACTTTTGCATAAGAGATGAGAGATAATAGACAAGCATCAAGCTTTTGTATTTAAGAACACTCAACTCTCTTGTTGGTTACCAATGGGTGTCTCGCAGTCCCTATTATTATTTTTTTTTTTCTTTTTTTTTTAACAGAGAGCACCCCTTAGCAATCCCTAAGAGAGAAGACAGAAAGAAACCCTGAGCAATAATCCAACCATTTGCAGATTATTTGGTCACACCGCATAAAATGCTCCTCAAAAGTAATCAAAAATTTTAAAATTTGTACCATTATCCCACAATTCTAACAATATTTATTTTTAAAGAGAACAACCCACATATAAAGGGTCATAAATTTGAATTTGGACAAACGAAAAATAAGGAGAGATTAAACATTTAAGCACAAATGTCACCGAAAAGGGCACACTCCCCCACACTTAATTGAACAATGTCCTCATTGTTCACCAGAAAAACAAGGGAAACCTCAGAAGGCCTTTTCGGTAAGTAGATAAAATAGAGAGAACACAAAGATCACAAATAAACAGTTTAAGCACATAACGCTCCTCTGCAATTTTTATTAAATAAAAGCAAAATTAAAGAAACTGGTACTCCCCTGATTTTATTTTTGCTAGCGTGTATTGGACTCCCCCACACTGAGCTTCAGCCTCAGTAGCGTAGCTTGGTTGCGGTGTCCACATGGAGGTGCACCTGCAGAAGACACTAGAAGCACCCACACTAAAAAAGGGGTTAAAAGTTAGAAAATATAATTTAAGAGAACTTGAAAATTAAAAGAACTAAAGGCAAAACAAATAAAAGTACACCCGGGTTGCCTCCCAGGAAGCTGCCTTCTTTAAACGTCTTGGCTAGACGCTTTGTCGTTATCCTGCGATCAAAACAAAACGTACCTCGGCATATAAAATAATTAAATTATACTCCTCAAAATCTGGTGTTTGAGGGAGGTACTGCCGGGAACGTAGTTCTAACAGAAGACCGGTGGAAATGACTTTTCTTCCTCAAATTGGAGGATGTAAAAATCCTCCTCTGTTGTTGAGGCTTGTAGAAAGAACGCTTGATATCATCTTCAGAGAGAACTGATTCTTTGAAAGTGATAGTGGCGTTTTGTTTGGATATTTTGGTGGGGGTGGCGGCAATTCCTCTCTTTATTTTCGAGGATATAAATATCCTCATCTCTGGATAGAGCACAGAGAAGGAGGGGAAATAGTAGTTGATTTAGAGGGAGGAAACTCCATGAAGTTATGGAGAAACTCTCTTCTGAGGGGTTGTCTTCATAATCAAGCTGATGGTTGTTTGGTGATGGATTCTCTAATTCGAATAGTGGGGAGGTGGAGAGTAGCTTATGTCCTCAGCAGGTTTGTTCCTCCTCATGAACCACTTCATTCAGTTGTTGAAACGGTTGTTCCATGCGTTCGATCTGATCTAGCGTTCTTTGCTGGATCCTTTCAAACGTTGAGGTAAAATTTGCCATCATTTCTCTTAAAATGGCGTTGTCTCTCTCTATTGCAACCATAGGACATTGGGAACTTTCATGGTCTCCTCCACACTCTTGGCACACAAAGATGGGGATAGGCTTGAGAGATGACTTGTAATCCTCCAGAGAGCTCTCAATTCAGCATTTGGGTCTGAACATTGGGGGCTTTCATGGTACTCTCCGCACCTTTGACAGACACTCCATTGATTGTAGTCCTCTGCGCCATAGGGGTAACCATACCAATTTCCTGCTTGATCGTAGTGACCATCCATCAGAATTAAGTACCTTTAAACTGAAACAAAAATTTATACACAAAAAGTGACAAATAACGAAAATAAAAGAAAAACTAAACAGATAATATCAGGGTTGGACCGAAGTCCCGGCAACGGCGCCAAAACTTGTTGGCAAAATAGTTAAACTATCTCGCTAACTATGGGCAGTGAACCCAATTTTGTAGTACAACAAGGTCGTATCCACAGAGACTTCGCAACTGTCTAATTAATTATCCAGTTTAGTAAATGTACAAAAAGAAATTAAAGTGCATAAATATAAATTGGGGTTTAGCCGGAGGCAAGCTTGATTTACAGAATTAGTACAGAAATAATAAAAACAGTAAATAAAGTAAATGGATGGAAAAAGGTATCCTAGGATATCGGGGAGTTTCCTAAACTACTTAAACAATTTTATAATCCTGTCTCAAATATTTATTGTCTATTAGAGTTAATAATTGTCAGTTACGAACTCTTATTTATAGCCTTAGTATTTTCCTGCTCAATCCGAGTGTAAATACTAGGGTTAATTCCTTGTGGTATTAACTATCTCAAAATCATGTATTGATAGCTACCAATAAATGCAGTATTTTGTCAGAATAAGCATTTAACAATATTTGCTGAAAGGAATTAAACAAGTTTAATAAGTGAAACAGGTGATAAATATTTATTTAAGTACAGACATTAATTATAATCCTAATTTGCTCTTATTTGTCTGTTAAGAATTTATCTTGTGCCTTCCTAAATCATAGATAAGGACAACTCTTATTAATTCATTAGACTTTTACAATCAGAAAAAGTCTAAAATCATTAATTAGCTTTAAGCGAGAATTCTTTTAATAACAGCGATGGATTTATCTGCTAATCAAGGAGTATAAAATCTAACGTTTATCTCTTTGTGGTCTATTCTCAGATTTACAAATCATTGAAATAAGAGAAACCTTAAATGCATAAAAATGATCAGTTTATTAAGCATTTAATAATTTAGAGAGACAAACAAAATTCATAAGCAAACTTGGTATTAATAATAAGTCTGAATATTTAGGAACAAACCCACATCCTAGGATACGAATAAAATCACTCAGACATTAACAGTAATAAAAGGAAACAGAAATAGCCATTAATTTGGAGACTGTCGGGAGACTGGACTGCGATTCGCTTCTGCTCCAGCTCCCTTTCTTCTGTTCTTTTTATAGTGTTTCTGCTTCGTGGGGAATGTAGAATGAAAATAAAATGGAGAAGTGGAGGGTACGAGGTGAATGGTGGTGGTCGTGGTGTGGTCTAATACTAATGATAACAAATAGCAATAACACTAACGATTTGGATACGGAGGAAGGGAGTTAATTTTATTCGCAGAAGGGGCGTCGGTTTATATAGAGGCAGAGGAGAAGAAGCTCCGTACGATTTTGTTTAACTGTTGCTCTTTGATTGCGCAGGGGACAAAGCTCACGCGTGATGAGGAGTAGATGGATAAGAGGCTCATTTAATGAAGACAGTGGACGAGTTGCAGAGGGTCGGCGAGGCAAGTTGCAGACGGCGAAGAAGAAAACTGTCGCGCGCGACTGATATTAGTCGCGTCCGCTCTTGGTCCGCCTAATTACAAGGCGGTTGCCTTGAAGAACCGCCCAAGAGTCCGCCTCAAAAGGAGGCGGTTGCCTTGAAGAACCGCCCAAGAGTCCGCCTCAAAAGGAGGCGGTTGCCTTCATTTGTTGGTCCGGGTCCTTGCTTATAACTCAAGTCCCGGACCCTGTCTTACAAAATCCCTCGGCCATTTAAAGGGGTGGTCCGGGTCCTTGTATGGGACCTAAGTCCCGGACCCCACGGCTATCTATTCTCGGCCTGTTTTAAGATGCTGGTCCGGGACTTAGTTCTGGACTTAAGTCCCGGACCCTTCAAACCGGCTCCAGATCTTCGTTTGGACTCTGTTTTCTGAGCCGTTTTGCGTCTATGTGTTCGTCTCTTCATGTTCTTTGCTTCTAGCTTGGTTTTTCTCATGCTTTAACCGATAAATCTGTAAGACAACCAATAAAACATAAACTAGAGAAAAACTAAGATAAGTGAGAAATGAGCAAGAAAAGTGCTAATAATATATATGAAATACACCTATAAAACATGCTCATTTGGATACTTATCAGTTGGCAAGGAACCAAATGCCTTACCGGTTTTGTAAGGAAACAAGAAAGAAATTTGGGAGGAAAAGAGGTAAATATGCTATCTTAATGTGGTTTAATGCCTTAGGAGAAATAGCTTATAATGCTTGTTAAAACTACCTAAAGAGCAAATGGTGAATGACTATAAAGTGTCTCAAGGAGACTAGTAAAAGAACATATGTATTGGTGTATTATTTGCAGGTCAAAGGCATTTATGTGGGAAATTCAGTGTTAAGGATTATGCCTTTAAGGGCCTAAGAGCCATGTTATTTAAGGGCCTAAGTGCCAAGCAAGTTAATTATCCTATATTGTGATAGTGTAAATTTGGTGAAGTTTTGTGAGTGATAATGTTTTTGATGGATCTAGGTGTTCTTGAATATTTGGTGGTGAAAACTATGAGCTTTGGAATGATGAGGTTGCTAATAAGAACCTTGGCAAAATTGTAAAATGTATAAGGAGTTTTAAGTGTTTAAATGGTTTTGATGAACTAGGAAGTTTAAAGGTGAATAAAGGTGTTACTTGAGAAGAAAAACAAGTATTAAGGTGATTTAGAGTGAGCGGATTAGGTGTTATCTGGAAGTTCTAGGAATTCAATGTGTGTTTTGAGAGTGTTATTAAGTCTTGAAGAAGTTTGTTTAAGGTTTAGGTTATGTTGATGAATAAGGAGAAATGATGTTAGTAGGTTTTGAGAGAGGAACTTTAAGGAGTTGTGAAAGAGAAGATTTTGGGTAGAGAAGATGCTTGGGAGATGATGTTATGATGATGAGGAAACACTTGGGTATAAAGGTTATTAAGGATGAAACACCACTGAAAAACTAGGAAAACATAAGTGTTAGAAAATTTTGTGAAGATTAAGGAAAGGTTTAAGGAATTAGAAAAAGAGTTTTGTGAGTGTTTAAGGACATCTTAAGTGTGTTTGAAGTGCCCAAATGAGGTTAGGATATATTAGGATATATGGGGTGAAGTTTGGAGTTGAATGTAAAAAGAAAACAAAGATCTGGGAGACCGACTTGCGACCGGACTTGCAAGTTCGGCGGGCCCAGTTTACCCTGTGGGAAATAGTTTCTGGAATGGACCGGACATAGGACCGGACTTACAAGTTCCGGTCGAGTAGAAAAAATTTTTGACGGAAATGTGTTCTGAATCGACCGACTGGGTAAGTCGCAAGTCCGGTCGGACCAAAATATGGTTTAAGGTTATAAAGATATGTAATGATGGGGATTGATAGGTAATGATGTTAAAGGTTGTTAAGGACATATTAGGTGAGTTTTAAGTGGCAATTAAGTGGGTGAAAAGTTGTATCAAAATGTGGAAAGTAAAACAAGTTAAAAATTAAGTTATGTAACTAAGTTAACGGGGAAAGTTAAGCATTAGACATTAAATAATCAAGCAAACCCCGATGTTAATAAAACACATGTGATGTTAGTTGTTCGAGAATCCGCTCGAGGAACATAAGTGGACGTGTAAAGTGGACTCCGGTGACAGGTATGGTTTCTTGCAACCTGTGTCCTACCGATTACACCGGCTTGTATGCCAATATGTTTTCTTGAGTGTTTGCCACCTTGTAAGATTAAAACATGTAATGAGTTTATAGTAATTCATTTATGTGGCGAATTTGGCCTCCGATACCATTAACCTCAAGTATGTGTTAAACCTTAGCTAACCAAAACTAGGACACATGAGTGATCGGTATACGGAGTTGACGGCCCAAACCTTGGGAACGTGCTAACCACGGCTATGTGTGAGCTAGTTGGATATTGTTGTTGTATGCAAGTGTGTGAACCTCCCTGTGTGCTTAACTCGGTTATGACCGTATGTGTGGATGTGGTAGGCTCCATAATGGATCTCTAACTACTTATTTATAAGTGTATAGTACTAATGGGGGGTGAGGAGTCCGGTTGTTCCGGCACGCGTGTGATGGACGGGAGTCGATATCATATCCGGTTCGGCTCTCTTGGTGTATGTATAGGTGGTATTCCAATTTGGTTTCTACCTTCCCTTAGCTTATCCAAAGCTAGTACTGACTCACGTCGGGCCACAAGGCATACGAATGTTATTTCGGTGTGCTTGGGATCACTATATCCGACACACCTTGGGTTTAAGTTAACCGTTCTATATAACTGGACGGTAACGAGGTTGGTAACGAGCTTAACATGGGATTGGCAAAATCCCTAGGCTCACATGTATACTAACTATGGTGGAAGGTTCCTTGTGAGAACCGATTTTAGGTTTATGTAATGTTATGGTGCTATGCAAATTCCCTTGCTGTGCTATGGTATATATATATATATTGGATGTTTAAAATGAATGCGATGTCCATCATGTGTGCGTCGAAACAAGAAAGGTGTTGTTATGTTTTATTATGTGAGGAATGAGATATGTTGTAGGATATGGAGTGTGTGGATCATGGAAATGAATCCAGTTTGTGACAAGAGGCGTTTAAGGATAACCCGATTAATGGGTACATGTCGTTCGTTAAGTAGCTCCGTTTTAGAGGAGCCACTCTAGGTTTAAGGAATCATTGAATGGTTGGTTAAGTGTGGATGTGTTGGTTATAGGTTGAGCCCATTGAGGCGAAATGTTATGTGTTTGTATGTTTATGGCTTGTATGCATGATTTAAATATAATCAACTGCATGCTAAGACGACAATTAGTTGTGCGTGGCCCGTACATGTGGGCTGCGGGATTACCATACCAGCAAAGGTGCTGAGCCCCTTGGGGGCCACCCTTTCTCTCCTTTTCTATTTCAGGTACAGGAGCTGGAAGCCGTTCGAGAGTAGGACGGGGTAGATGTTTATACATGGGTAGCCATTTAAATGGCGTAAGCATTGTAAGCGTAGTAAGACCGAAATTGTTATCGGCATTAGTTTGTAAATACTCGGTACAGTGGGAATGTATGTATATAATAAATGTTAAAATGGAATGAGGATTGTATTGTGTAGTGCTCGGGAATCTAGTCCATCAGACCGATACAAATGTATATGTATTAGCCTTGTTAGCCACGTGGGCGGCTAACGGCGTGTAACACCATTGAATTAAGTAATGTGATGAGTTGGGATTTCCGCTGCAGTTTGATGTTAAGTGTACGGTGGTGGTTGGGGTGTTACAAAAAGTGGTATCAGAGCGAAGTATCGCTCTGATGACTGAGTTACCGAGCTTAGGAAGTACCGAGTTAGGATTTTAGTACTTTGGGTTAAGGGTTGAGTGATAGCGTGAGAGATACGCTAGTAAGGAACTACCAGTGAATACTGGAAAACCTACTATATCCAACCCGCCCTCCACAACCCCTGTTTTATAACTTGGGAAACAACGCCAGAGAGATGAAAGTCCTCTCATACTCGGGAATACCCGATCTGGCTGTTATTAAATACCTTTAGGGTACGGAGAACCTGTCATACGGTAGATCCCGAAAATTGAGAATCCCGGAGACGGTCTCCATCTGAACAATGTTAACCGCATTTAATAGCGAAGGATGAAGGAATTTGTGTATAGGAGAATAGATTTCCGACAATCTGGGTCGACATGCTGAGCAGTCGAGAACAACCAGCTTGCAACGCACCAACCGTGCAACAGGCAAGAAATGGATTAATAAAACCCGAGATGAGTGTCTACGGGACCACAGTTGATAAATAATACACCAACGGTGTACCAACTGGCAAGGGAACTACAACGTAGTGCCCAAATACGTGGAACGGGCTACAAGAGGATACAATATTAAGTAAAAAGGGGACTCCAAGAATGGGAAAACACCCTAGTTAATGATTATCATGTGGAAAAGTGAGAAGTCACCTAGAGAGAGTATTTTAGCAAGGCAGTAAGATCAGTGGGGGGCCAACAAGGCCACTGATGACAATATGGGTCAAAACAATACCACAATCGGTATGTGTCAAACCGAAAGCCAGTTAGCATGGCGCACTTGCCATAGCAAGTGCTGCTATAACAGGGCTGTTCGGGAAATTTATAACCACTACAAAGTACTTGGAAAAGTACCATGAAGTTAAATGTGATCATCATAGCAGTGGAAGGGCCTGTTAGCCTAACCTCTGTAATTGGACGTACACCAGTCAGCAAGAAGCTAGACTTGGCTAAGGTAAGAAGATGTTGTGAAACCATGAAAAAAAAATTTTCTTTCAAACCCAGATTTACCTAAACTCTTTCTTTCAAAACCAGATTTTCTTTCAAACCAACACTTCTTTCCAACCTTCTTTTTAAACCAAACCAGTGAAACCAGGGGCAATTGACAAGGATACAACAGTGGATAAACCTTCCCTCGATTAAGTTCGGGAAGCAAGGAATGAATATTGTCACGGGACAATATAAGGGAGTTGACAACAGAATACTTCACCCAGGCGTGTGACGGACACTACGAGTGTACTAACTGTGTTGTGGGACGACCGCACTCCGATAGGAGCATGTGGGCCTGACAGACCTACTTATAGGTTAGTTGGGTAAGTAGCAATGTATCAATATGATACCCCATATATGTATACGAGTAGAGTCCAGAACACGGGAAGTAGTCGACTCCGTACTACGGTCAGCAGTATAAGTCAATCAAGAACTAAGGATTGCCATGAATGGTTGAAGCTAAGGAACTCAGATAAGTTAACGAGATTATACTACGGTTAGTGAATTCCTTTCAAGGGAATGTTTAAGAGTTAGGAAGTGCGAAGTGCACAAACTGTTAAGTAAAGACATAGCATATGTCTTAAGGATCCTCAGGGATAAACATGATAGCTGGAAAGCAGGGAAAGGCAGATGCCTAATGTGGACACATTAATGTGCAATGAATGGGATGAAACTCCCAAAATGAGTACCTACACTATCAGGAAATGTTAATCTTCACAGAAGAAGATAATAACCGGTTAAGAACGCAAACGGCGTGGCTAATTGAATATACCAGTAGCAACACCCAGGAGCAATCCTTAAAGGGTGTTCGCATCAATAAATGTTGCACAAAATGACATGACAGAAACACAAGGGTTGAAATTAACACCCAGTTTAGACATAAGTTGTCAGGAGACGGACTGACAAACCTAAGGGGCATCCCATGAAAGGAAACGGAATGCAACGACCTTGTCATGGAGCCCACTACAACTTCTAAACATGTAATGTTGTACAGAGAAGTACATATGTGTGGACAGCCTACAATGAGCCCAGCTCAAGGCAAATAAGGCTTATAAGCCATAAGCAAGATATGTTATATAAATTTAATTGATTGTAGAAGTTTATGTAGTATAAGTGGATAAAGTGGTAAGCGAACCACTGCATTAAGAGTGGGGATACCCCTCGATGTTGTGAGACCGCAGAAGCGGTAGTTATGTGAATCAAGTTCAAGAAATATGTGGAGGATGGACCACGTTGTTATTACCCCAGGGTGATTTGAATAAAATAACACGAAAGGAAGTGCTTGTACCAGTTGTGTACACAGGAAGAGTAATAAGCCTGATAGCAATCACCATAGGTGTGTGAAGCTAAATGTGTAGCGAACAACGCTCAAGGAACATAAAGACTCAAAAAAAAATATAAAATATAGTATATTCAAAAATCAGCCAAATAAGTGGCCAGATAACCCAGCGTAATAGCGGAAGCTAATATAGCGGATGCAGTATAAGTTGATGTTGCATAATGAGTAAGGATATGGTGCGCAATAAGCGACCGTTGTGTGAGTATGGTTAGATGATAAAATGGTGAGTGAGCAGAGTTGTGAGTTAACCCCAGTAGGGGTACAACAGTAAGTGATAGCAAACGAACCGAGCAGTAAGCCGGCGACAAGTATTATGTGGTAAGAATTTCGGTAAAACACAGTGTAAATTCCTATCGCAATCGCATGAGAGATTTACTGTCAAGAGTTTACGCCTCTGCACTCTGTATGACTGAGTGTTTTGGTATTGCACTTGCGCAGTAATGATCAAGTGGGATAGCTAGGAATCAGAAGCATGGTAATTGTGGAGGAATAATGTTATAGTGGCCGATGCATAGGTAATGCAAGGCCGCAGGAATGGAAGAGTACTTGTACGAAACCAAAGGTGGATGTATGGTTAAGAATAAGTGATAACAGTGGCACTAAATGCCAAATATCGGTATGGAATATACCCAAATGTTGTAATTAGCTGAGAGAGCACTACACACTAAGTAGTAGCTCAATCTCAACCGACAGTAAGTCGGTAGAAGCAAGTCAATCATTGTGAATTACATAGTAGTTTACGCTGTAAGCTATTGGAGAAGTGGATGGAAAATCGTGAAACTCACCGAATTCGCTCAGGGTAAGAGATACCATGCGTCGGTTGAGAGACCATTCTTCCCAAGATAAGGGTAATACATTGGAGATGTACAATACAGTAACAGTAACGAATGGGGCAAACTAGCTCTATAATTATCAGGGTTGCGCAACAGAGGCCAGTGAGCCCATGCGTCCGATACCGAATATACATGGTGAGTATGAAAATGGCTAGCTATCAATGCCTAAAAGCCTCACAGGCCAGGACCGAAACCGGTTATGAGTTAGAACCCCAATGCGAATTCTTGGTTAGGGACTAAGCCGCCAATATGGTTAAGATCCTCTAATCAGAATCCATTGTGTAATAGACCGCGTGGAAGTTAAAACACTTCACGACGGCAGAACATTTTAGCTAGTGCTCAGTGATTGATTACGTGGGCGTAATCCCTTTTAAGGGGGGTAGAGCGCAAAACCACTTAGTGTGTTTTACCGTACAAGTGTACGTGAACTGGGTTGTGCATAGCACAAAATGATTTGTTATGATGGTTGGCGCGTGTGTTATATAAACATACGCATTTATTTGTGGTTAAATTGTGGTAATTGCGCACAGAAGATGCGAATACCATTGTGGGAAGTGTGTTTATTTTGTTAACAGTGGTGTGTGAGAGTACAAGTGGAAGGGAGTAAAGAAACTCCCGGGGAACTAAAACCCCGATGGTGCATAAATGTAAGCCATGTATTGTATTTTGATAAAAAAATATATGTATATATATACAGTGTTGTGATTTATGAAGGGTATGAGACCGACATAGAACCTAGTGAGAATTAAATTCCCTAGGTAACTTGAATTAAGTTGGATTTGGGTGATGATTGATAGACGGAGTTCTATCCCTTGGAGATGTAATGATTATGACTAGAAGGATTTAAAGATAGAAAATGGGATACGCTTGAATTAGTTGTTGGTTGAAAAAGAAGTGGGAGGTGAAACTTGATTATCATGAGATCAAGGGAAGCCGAACACAAATTGGGGTGGAAAGATAGTTCAACACTGATGCTGATCACATCAGGGTTGGATGACTCTTGAAGCTCCCTGTAAGTGGTCACAAACAACCACGTTAAGAAAGATGCAAAGAGCATAAACTGGACTTGGAGTTGTGTTGTGTTTTCAAAAAGGATTTTCAATGAGTATTTCCAAAACAATCGATTAATATTTTGAATAAAAGATCTTCTTATACTTAACCTAGTAAAGAATATTTTTGTAGTACTTGCTCACGAGCTGAGGACGTATGAGCCTTTGTCTTCGGACCGGTGACATGAGAAGTACATATGTTAAAAATTAAGTGAATGTTTTGATCTCCCAAAGGAACGGGGACCAGAAGGTGTCCATCGCGACCGGGTTCTGCGGGATCACATTGTATATGTACTCAACGTGGGATTCGAACCCATGGAGAGATGGAAAAGGTATTTCTGTTGATATACATGCTATGACATGTTGTTTGGTATGTGTGATAAAGGTTATTTTGACTTTGATCTCCTAAAGTGTATGCTGTCAAGACCTATGAGTCTAAATGTGTTGTGTTACCCGGGCCTACGAGTCCAAATGTGGTTATGTCACCCAGACCTAAGAGTCTGAGGGATATTATGTTAGTGCAAGTGTGGTGAAGGTACCCGGACCATTAAGTCCGAGGTTACCATGTGAGTATGATATTTTATGTGTAATGTGGATATGTTGCCCGGACCATTAAGTCCGAGGTTGGATGTAAAGGATGGTTGGTAATGGAAGTTTTATGGCTATAAGTAATTCCCGTATTCTAATCCAATGATGCGAGGAAATGTGAACTTCGAGGACGAAGTTCTTTTAAGGGGGGTAGATTGAAATACCCCAAACCTTGGTACGTTGTGTAAATGTTAAACTATGGTATTTAAAGGCTAAAAAGTGCCTTAGAAACATAAATGAACCATTTAAACCATGGTAAAACACAATAAAACACTAAGACACGGTTTGAGCAAAAACATGCTCTAAGGTTGGAGTGAACTTGGCTAGGACCCAAAGAGCCTACCAAGACGTTATAATATTTAATTATGACTTTATAAGGCTAATTAAGTCCTTAGGAAACTTTGGTAGTCAATGAAACCAAACAAAACACAAATAAATACCTTAAGGTCAATATGGGCTAAAATGTGCTCTAAGCTTGGGATAAATGTGTATAAGACCTAATGGTCATACCTATGCCTTATTTATATGTTAATGAACATATTAAATCAATTACCAAAGAAAACCAAGCTTGAAAACAAGTTAAAACACAAAAAGTGCTTTAAGGAGTCTTAAAGCACGTTTTTGAAAAATTGTCTTGTAAATGAGTTTTGAATGGCTAAATGTCCATCATTACTCTTTAATTAACATGTGTACTATATAGTATCACATTTGGGTGGCTATATCAATGGGAAATCAAAAATTTCACTTCTATGTGCCTTGTTTTTGGTGAATAGTGATTTTTATAAGCTAGTTTGTAACATATGTTACTATAAGTGAGACAATTGATTAATGAAGTCTAAAATACCCCTAGGTACTATTTGGGGCCGGTTTTTAAGGTGTGGTGACTCACCACCCTTGTTAATTTACTAAGAAAAGAAAGAATGACTAATTAGTGTACTATTTGCTTTAAAAGGACAAATATCTTCAAAAAGCAAAGGTTATCTTCATTCTCTCATTCTTTTCTTCATTTCCCACGATGGCCACCTTCTTCCTCCTCTCTCCATCGGTTTCCAACAGAACCATGCCATTCTTCATCCTTCTTCACTTGTAACTTATGACTCCATGCTCCGAATTTAATTCCGAGACTACCGTTCTCTTAGTTGGAGCAAGCTCTACAACATTGTCTTTTCAAATCATCAAAACCACCATTTTGGTGCCAAGGAGAACTTCCATGGAAGGAGCTTGAGCTAATATTTTTATGCCTTGTTGATCACCTTTGCTTCAAGGTAAGGAAAAACCAAAGAAAACTCCATTTCCTTCATTTTTGGTGTTGACCGAAAATGCACCTTGTAATGGTGTCTTCTCTTGTCTTGTTTTAGCTTCATTTAAATCTTCCAAGGGCTAGGAGGAGTCCTCTCTTGATACTCATTCAAGCTCTCTTTCCATTCAAAGGTAAAACAATTACCTTGATGTGTTAAAACAATATATGTAATTAGGGTTTACAATGAGATGAAGCTTAAAGCTTATATACTCATTATGTTGTTTGTATAATGTTTAGTAGTTGGCAAGGAACCAAATGCCTTACCGGTTTTGTAAGGAAACAAGAAAGAAATTTGGGAGGAAAAGAGGTAAATATGCTATCTTAATGTGGTTTAATGCCTTAGGAGAAATAAGCTTATAATGCTTGTTAAAACTACCTAAAGAGCAAATGGTGAATGACCTAGTAAAGTGTACTCAAGGAGACTAGTAAAAGAATATATGTATTGGTGTATGTATTTGCAGGTCAAAGGCATTATTTATGTAGGAAATTCAGTGTTTAAGGATTATGCAATTTAAGGGCCTAAGAGCCATGTTATTTAAGGGCCTAAGTGCCAAGCAAGTTAATTATGCACTATATTGTGATGTAGTGTAAATTTGGTGAAGTTTTGTGAGTGATAATGTTTTTGATGGATCTAGGTGTTCTTGAATATTTGGTGGTGAAAACTATGAGCTTTGGAATGATGAGGTGCTAAGAGAACCTATGGCAAAATTTGTAAAATGTATAAGGAGTTTTAAGTGTTTAAATGGTTTTGATGAACTAGGAAGTGTTAAAGGTGAATAAATGTTTACTTGAGAAGAAAACAAGTATTAAGGTGATTTAGAGTGATGCAAGGATTTAGGTGTTATCTTGGAAGTTCTAGGAATTCAATGTGTGTTTTGAGAGTGTATTAAAGTCTTGAAGAAGTTTGTTTAAGGTTTAGGTTATGTTGATGAATAAGGAGAAAATGATGTTTAGGTAAGGTTTTGAGAGAGGAACTTTAAGGAGTTGTGAAAGAGAAGATTTGGTTGGTAAGAGAAGATGCTTGGGAGATGATGTTATGATGATGAGGAAACACTTTGGTATAAAGGTTATTAAGGATGAAACACCACTTGAAAAACTAGGAGAAAACATCGTAAGTGTTAGAAATTTTGTGAAGATATAAGGAAAGGTTTAAGGAATTAGAAAAAGAGTTTTGTGAGTGTTTAAGGACATCTTAAGGTGTGTTTGAAGTGCCCAAATGAGGTTAGGATATATTAGGATATATGGGGTGAAGTTTGGAGTTGAATGTAAAAAGGAAAACAAAGATCTGGGGCAGACCGGACTTGCGACCGGACTTGCAAGTTCGGTCGGGCCCAGTTTACCCTGTGGGAAATAGTTTCTGGAATGGACCGGACATAGGACCGGACTTACAAGTCCGGTCGGAGTAGAAAAATTTTGACGGAAATGTGTTCTGGAATCGACCGGACTTGGGTAAGTCCGGTCGGCAAGTCCGGTCGGACCAAAAATATGGTTTAAGGTTATGAAATGATATGTAATGATGGGGATTGATAGGTAATGATGTTATAAGGTTGTTAAGGACATATTAGGTGAGTTTTAATGGCAATTAAGTGGGTGAAAAGTTGTATCAAAATGTGAAGTAAAACAAGTTAAAATGTAAAGTTATGTAACTAAGTTAACGGGGAAAGTTAAGCATTAGACATTAAATAATCAAGCAAACCCCGATGTTAATAAAAACACATGTGATGTTAACAGTTGTTCGAGAATCGCTCGAGGAACATAAGTGGACGTGGTAAAGTGGACTCCGGTGACAGGTATGGTTTTCTTGCAACCGTGTCCTACCGGATTACACCGGCTTGTATGCCAATATGTTTTCTTGAGTGTTTGCCACCTTGTAAGATTAAAACATGTAATGAGTTTATAGTAATTCATTTATGTGGCGAATTTGGCCTCCGATACCATTTAACCTCAAGTATGTGTTAAACCTTAGCTAACCAAAACTAGGAACACATGAGTGATCGGTATACGGAGTTGACGGCCCAAACCTTGGGAACGTGCTAACCACGGCTATGTGTGAGCTAGTTGGATATTGTTGTTGTATGCAAGTGTGTGAACCTCCCTTGTGTGCTTAACTCGGTTATGATACCGTATGGTGTGTGGATGTGGTAGGCTCCATAATGGATCTCTAACTACTTATTTATAAGTGTATATGTACTAATGGGGGTGAGGAGTCCGGTTGTTCCGGCCACGCGTGTGATGGACGGGAGTCGATATCATATCCGGTTCGGCTCTCTTGGTGTATGTATAGGTGGTATTCCAATTTGGTTTCTACCTTCCCTTAGCTTATCCAAAGCTAGTTACTGACTCACGTCGGGCCACAGGGCATACAAATGTTATTTCGGTGTGCTTGGGATCACTATATCCGACGCACCTTGGGTTTAAGTTAACCGTTCTATATAACTGGACGGTAACGAGGTTGGTAACGAGCTTAACATGGGATTGGCAAAATCCCTAGGCTCACATGGTATACTAACTATGGTGGAAGGTTCCTTGTGAGAACCGATTTTATGGTGTTATGTAATGTTATGGTGCTATGCAAATTCCCTTGCTGTGCTATGGTATATATATATATATATATTGGATGTTTAAAATGAATGCGATGTCATCATGTGTGCGTCGAAACAAGAAAGGTGTTGTTATGTTTTATTATGTGAGGAATGAGATATGTTGTAGGATATGGAGTGTGTGGATCATGGAAATGAATCCCAGTTTGTGACAAGAGGCGTTTAAGGATAACCCGATTAATGGGTACATGTCGTTCGTTAAGGAAGTAGCTCCGTTTTAGAGGAGAGCCACTCTAGGTTTAAGGAATCATTGAATGGTTGGTTAAGTGTGGATGTGTTGGTTATAGGTTGAGCCCATTGAGGCGAAATGTTATGTGTTGTATGTTTATGGCTTGTATGCATGATTTAAATATAATCAACTGCATGCTAAGACGACAATTAGTTGTGCGTGGCCCGGTAGCATGTGGGCTGCGGGATTACCATTCCAGCAAAGGTGCTGAGCCCCTTGGGGCCACCCTTTCTCTCCTTTTCTATTTCAGGTACAAGGAGCTGGAAGCCGTTCGAGAGTAGGACGGGGTAGATGTTTATACATGGGTAGCCATTTAAATGGCGTAAGCATTGTAAGCGTAGTAAGACCGAAATTGTTATCGGCATTAGTTTGTAAATACTCGGTACAGTGGGAATGTATGTATATAATAAATGTTGAAAATGGAATGAGGATTGTATTGTGTAGTGCTCGGGAATCTAGTCCATCAGACCGATACAAATGTATATGTATTAGCCTTGTTAGCCACGTGGGCGGCTAACGGCGTGTAACACCATTGAATTAAGTAATGTGATGAGTTGAGATTTCCGCTGCAGTTTGATGTTAAGTGTACGGTGGTGGTTGGGTGTTACATAACAGTGAATTGAGAAGTATTTTGCAAAGGCTTAAGACACTAGTAAAACCATTGACTCCAATTTCACTCAGGGACTACTTTCCAATTAACTTTCCACAATCCATGGACGACAAGGGGTGAAAGTAATATCTTATTCCATATTACCTTTCATCACCACGTACTCATATCAATAAAGACTTTGCACTTTGCATTTGAAATTAACAAATTTCTTCACTTTCTAACAACACTAACTTTCTCTTTTAATCCCACTTTTCTCTCCATTCATGTAGCGGCGTTGGGTCTTCTATCCCAGATCAGATGACCTTAGGTAGATGGGTATAGGCACCCGAGGACTTAATTACCAAATGGCGCGGCCTGTTTTCTGGGTTAAAAGTTCGATTAGAGGAGTACCTTGCCTTTGCCCTTCCTTCCTTTCATTCAATAATCATTCCCAAAGTCCCCAAGTGAAATCAAAGACAATAGCTAAACTAATAAGCTTACTTTTAGGTGAAGAAATAGACAAGCTTAATCAAAAACTGTACATACAAGCAGTGCAACCAGAATCCCACAACTGTTTTTCAGCTTCGATCTCACAAAAACTAGTGCTACTCGTGCGGTTCCAAACCAACTTATCCAACCACTGAATAAGACTCAGTATGTTATTCACCAAAATTTTTGAGGGCCAACAAAATATTGTGAAAATGAGAGATACCTTAAAAATGTTCAAATTAGCACATTCGAATGTAATTGAGCAAGAGCATGAGCATGTGTAATTTCCCTTCCTCACACTTAAAATTAGCAATGCCCTCTTGCTTCATGAAAATGATTAAACAGAAGGAAAACATAAGGTTTCAGAAAACAACGTTGAAAAAATAAAAGAAGTTACAAAATCACGCCCTGGAGTATTTTGAGGACAACGTCCTCACACTTAGCTAAACATCGGGGTGTTGAATTCTGCAGAAATTCGACAGAGGTTCCTTTGGTTCCCTCAATACCTCACACTTAGCAAAAGCACCTGTAGCTCAAGTAAAGAAAACCAAAGCCATATACTTGCAGAACAGTAAGCGTGCGAGTAAACATCATAGCTATAAAAAACCGAAAATAACGACAACAGCCGAATCTAAAACTAAAGAAGAACAACCAAAAAAACGTCTCAGAACAACTAAGAGAATAAAAACATCAAAATAGCCAAGAAAGGTAGAAAATGGAATAACCCAAACTCCAGGGCCTAGGCTGGGTGGAGGCTGTGACTGCGACCCATGCGGCAATGCCATGCCTCCATACGGGCGAAACTGTGTCATACTCAGCCTCCTCGCCTCCTGGAACCTCAGCAGCATGGCGACGCGCCTCCAAAGATGGCAGGCGAACTCCATAGTTCTGAACCTGAGTGGACAGATCGTCAAGGCGCGCCAACCTCATCAAAGCGGGTAGTTACACACCCTCTGCCAATCTCGAAACTCTGTCATCAGCTCCTCAAAAACTGGCATCGGCACACCAGCAGACCGGGCAGCTCTCTCACCCGTCGGGCACGACAGCGCTTTATCCACCCGTCTCCTATCTTCTCCCACTGAAAGCGATGCATCGCTGTCATGTCTAGAGGAGAAGCGGATGCTGAGCCGCTCATCACTGAAGTCAACCCTCTCCTTCTCAAAAAGATACTGCAGAAAATGTGGAAAACAAGAGAAGCGGTGCTGTCCACATCCATGATACGCAAAATATGATCAATAACAACAGAAGAGAAAACAATAGGACAAGCGCCGCGAGAGAACTCATCATCCAGCAGATGTCGCATAAAGAAACAATCCACAACATTCAAGTCAGCACACTCTCTCGGGCGGACATTATGCATAATAATGGCCAGAATCAACCGCTCAATCGGAGTCTGCAGTTTATCCCCTGTCACGACCTGCTTATCCCTTGAAGACCGTCTTTGACGGTTCTGTACCTCAGGGTCATTTACCACCAGCCTCAGATAGTGTTCCTTTGCCCGTCTCTTATCAGTATCCAAATTTTTCAAAGCCTCCCTAAACACATTCCTATCAAAGGTATCCTGGACTCCAAAATACTCATCAACCGCTCCATGATCAATCTCAATGTACCTCCCTTTTATCCAAGCACTAATTATATCATAACCATCCATCTTCTCAGCATTAGCATAAAACAATTTTATCAAGCGCGGATAATAGCATCCCCGACCCACATGCAACAAATTTCCCCAACCCTTTGCACCAAAAATACTCTGTAAATCAAACTCAGTGATCAACTCATCAGACACTGACCTTTCCGGAGTGATCTTCTGGTCCTTGACATTATACCAGTCAAATGCTGCATCACTGATGAATCGGCACGCACGGACTCGCGGTATTGGACTGGAGGCAGGCGCGGCAGGGAGCAGGTGCGGCTGAAGAGCGGCAGCAGTGGTGGACCGTCTCGTGCGCTTCGGTGCCATAATACTCACAATAACAATTGAAAACAGATACGTGCAACTGGTCCGACTAGGTAAACAGTGGTGGAAATTTAAATGTGGAGTCGGGATAGAATCGGAAGCTAGGGTGTGGTGGCGATGTCGGGTGGGTGGCGCTAGTTTAAGTTGAATTGGGGCTGTAAGAATAGCGACAGTGTAATGTGGTGGTGGCGGTGTATTAGTGGTGGGGATGCGATGAAGAACGGGGCCGAATTGGAGATGGGAATTGACTGGGAAAGAACGGGTGGTGTCGGGACGGAGATGGTGAAGTGAGGTTGGGGCGAAAAATAATGCCGAGAGTAGTGAGGTCGGGGCGGTGGGTTAGGCGAGACGGAGATGGTGCAGTGGAGCAGGAAGATGGGGGCTGGGACGGGTACAATGGTGAAGCAGCGAGGTTGGGAGACTGGGTAATGGAGGAGCGGCACGAGGAAGAAGGAGGTACATTTAGGGATCAGACTTGCGCGCCTGCTTTTGTCTCGGTTGTATATTGGGTCCGGTTTGCAAACCTATACCCAAACCCGGACCCACGTAAAATGCCAGTGGCTACTCCGCTTATGCGTCCGGGTTTGCAAACCCATACTCAAACCCGGACGACCACCAAAACTAGACAGTAAGTATCGCGCCCCTGCGGTCCGGGTTTGCACGCAAAGACCGGCATTCTAACTCTTCCCTGCTCACTCAACTCGGTCCTTCCTTCTGATATAGATATTTATATAAACGGATGAATTTCATTAACGCCTTTTCTAGTTAGCGCTACGGGGGAAGATTCCGCCTCAACTATAACAAAGAATGATTTTCAACCGTCTTTGTGAATCAAAAGCGGTATTTTCAGCACTTGAATTCATACTCGTTGAAGTCCGGGTGTGGAGTCCAAAACCGGAAAATAGTATGATAGTCTTCTTCATCTGTCTTTCGCAAACCCGGATGACCTCCAAACATGCCAGTAGCTTCGCCCAGCAATAGGTCCGGGTTTATAAACCCAGCTCCAAGCCCGGACAACCCTTAAAAGTGGCCAGAAACTCATTTGCTAACAGACGCCCTCCAAACTCCTGAATTCATCTTCAAAACCATGTAACTAAATAAAACATGTCTAACAAACTCATTAGCCCAAAATAAAGAATGAAAAACGATAAATAACAAAAACGAAAATAATAAAACTCACAAACTGGGTTGTCTCCAGCCAGCCGCCCATCTTTTCGTCTTTGAGACCGTGCATTGAGAATCAGTATGGAGGATCAAAGACCGTGATCACCGAATGGACTTCAGCGATGTCACCACTGGATAATGCTTCAGCTGAGACCCTTGACTTTGAATGTTTCCCCTTCTGCATTGATTAAACCGATGGCTCCATAGGGCAGACATTTGTCACTGTAAACGGTCCAAACCAACGAGACTTCAACTTCTCTGGAAACAGTTCAGACGGGAATTGAATAAAAGAACCTTGTCTCCAACGTGAAACTCACGCTTGACCATAGCTTATCATGCCACCTCTTCGTTTTCTCCTTATAATCTTGGCGTTCTCATAAGCTTCCTCGCGAAACTCCTCTAGATCACACGCTGTAACTTACGCTTCTCACCCGCCTTTTGCAAATCAAATTCAATGCCTTGAGTGCCCAAAAAGACTTGTGCTCTAGCTCCACAGGTAAGTGACACGCCTGCCAAAACCAACTTGTACGGGACATACCTAACGGTGTTTTAATGCAGTGCGGTATGCCCCACAGGCGTCATCCAACTTAAGGGACCAATCTCGCCTCGAGGATGTGACAGATTTCTGGAGGATCCACTTAATTTCCCTGTTGGTGATCTCGGCTTGCCCGTTCGTCTGTGGTGATACGGTAAGAAACTTTATGTCGCACACCATATTTCTAGAGTAAGAGCCTCAAACTGTTTGTTGCAGAATTGGTACCCCCGTCACTGATGATCGCTCGTGACACCGAACGGGTAAAGATATTCCTCTTTAGAACTTGAGCACCACTCTTGCATCATTGGTCGGTGCTACTATGGCTTCAGCCCACTTTGGTGACATAATCCACTGCTACCAAGATGTAGAGGTTCTCTGGAGGATGGGACGTCCCATGAAATCATACCCCATAGATCGAACGGCTCAACCTCCAGGATCGAATTCAAGCACTCATGACGTCTGGATAATTCCTCCTCTACATTGATCACAGGTGAGGCAAACTGATAACAGTCCTTATTAAGATTCTTCCAGAAGAAGCCGGCCTCCAAACTTTCGCGGCTGTCCTAGCCGGACCAAATGACCCCCTGCTTCTCTAGAATGGCATGTGTCAGAATGTCTCTACTTCATTCTCCGATACACAACGACGAATCATACCTCTGCACAGACCTTGAACAGAAATGGGTCGTACCAAAGGTAGTGCTTGACCGTGGAGAAACTTCTTCTTCTGCTGATATGACAACTCTGGAGGAACGATGCCCTTGCGAGGTAGTTTACAATATCAGCGTACCAAGGGTCTGTGTAATGACCGATCATGAAGACATACTCATCAGGGAAGTACTCATTGATTGGCCTGCCATCATCAGAAACTTCCATACGGGATAAGTGATTCGCCACTCCGTTCTGTGCTCCATGTTTATCTCTAATCTCAATGTCAACTCCTGCAAAAGCAAATCCATCGGATCAAACGAGGTTTAGCATCAATCTTCCAAAGAGATACCTGAGAGCGGAATGGTCGGTATGCACGATGACTTTGCTGCCAATGTATGGTCGAAACTTATCGCATGCAAAGACAATCGCCAACAGCTCCTTCTCCGTCGTGGCGTAGTTCTTCTGCGCCTCATTCATAGTCTTACCGCGTAGTAGACTATCCTCAATACATTGTCGTGTCTCTGACCCAAAGCTGCTCCCAATGCGTAATCACTAGCATCACACATAATCTCAAAAGGCAACGACCAATCAGAGCAACAATAATAGTGCAGAAATTAACTTAGCTTTGAGTAATTGAACGCATCTAAGCACTCCTTTGTAAACTCAATTTAAAATCCTTAAGTAATAAATCACAAAGAGGCTTAGAGATCTTAGAAAAATCCTTGACAAAACACCTATAAAAACCTGCGTGACTGAGAAAACTCCGAACATCCTTTACCGATGATGGTGGTGGTAGCTGCTCTATGACTTCAACCTTGGCCTTGTCCACCTTTATCCCCTTCTTGGAAATCTTGTGTCCGAGCACGATGCCTTCCTGCACCATGAAGTGGCACTTCTCCCAGTTGAGCACCAGGTTAGTTTCCCTGCATCTAGCTAAGATCAAATCCAAGTCTCTCAAGCATACATCAAAAGTCGGTCCAAAAACAGAAAAATCATCCATAAGACTTCGATGCACTTTTCAATAAAATCAGCAAAGATAGCATCATGCAACGTTGAAAAGTACCAGGTGCATTACATAAACCAAAAGGCATGCGACGATAAGCATAGGTACCATAAGGACATGTAAAAGTAGTTTTCTCTTGGTCCTCCTTAGCAATTGGAATTTGAAAATAACCAGAGTAACCATCTAAGAAACAGTAATATTCTTGTCCTGCAAGCCTTTCTAGCATCTGATCAAAAAATGGAAGGGGGAAGTCTTTCCTAGTGGCGGCATTTAACTTCCTATAGTCAATGCAACTCTATGCCCAGATAGTACGCTGAGGAATTAATTCACCTTTATCATTAGGAACGACAGTTAAGCCCCCCTTTCTTGGGTACTACCTGAGTAGCTTACCCATTCGCTGTCAGAGATTGGGTAGATTATACCTGCATCCAGTAGCTTGATAACCTCCTTCTTAACTACCTCTTTCATGTGTGGGTTCAGTCGCTGCTGGGGCTGTCTCAATGGCTTGTAATCCTCCTCAAGATAAATGCGGTGGGTGCAGATAGGAGCAATGCCTTTGATATCAGCAATGGACCATCCTAGCGCCTCTTTGTTCCTCTCAAAATCTGCAACAATGCTTCCCTCCGTTCATCAGTTAAAGCATTAGAAATAATAACAGGTAAATCAGTAGGAGGAACTAGGAAAGCGTATTTAAGATGACTAGGAAGCGGTTTAAGCTCAAGAGAAGGTGGTGATTCCACAGAAGGAGCTAGTGTCTTTGGAACTCGGTCCAGCGGTTCCTCCTCGATCCTGTGGTTCTTCCTATATGGTCTCCCAGCAGAGAGCTGAAACACTGTAGTAGAAACCTCGGAGTCATCATGAGTGGTCTCTATGGAATCCACCAAACACTTCTCCAACGCATCCAGCTCTGTGGGGCTGTAAGAATAATCCTGCATCAAAGTGTCAATACAATCTAAACTAAAGCAAGCATGAACATCAGAAGGGTGAGTGGCAGCCTTGGTCATGTCAAAAACAAGCTGCTCATCATGTAAACGCAGAATAATCTTCCCCCCTTTAACATCAATAAGGGTCCTTGTTGTACGCATGAATGGTCGACCTAGAATAAGTGGTACTACCTTGTCTTCCTCCATGTCTAAAATAACAAAATCAGCAGGGAAAGCAAAAGTACCAACTGAAACAATTAAATCTCTAACCACACCTCTAGGTAAGATAATTGACTTATCAGCTAATTGTAAAGTAATTCGTGTAGGTTCACATTCTCCTAAACCAAGCTTCAAATACATAGATAATGGCATCAGATTAATACTTGCACCTAAGTCACATAAACCCTTACCACAATTCACATTACCTATCACGCAAGGTATGACCGGAGTACCTGGATCATCAAGCTTAGGTGGAAGCTTCTTCGAAAGCACAGCTGAAACGCTCTCAGTAAGCTGCACAGTATCCTTCTCCACTAAAGACCGTCTGTTGGACAGGATGTCCTTCATAAACTTCGCATATATTGGCATCTGCTTCAAAGCTTCAAAAAAAGGAATGTTAATGGTTAGTTTCTTAAAAATAGTCAAAAACTTACCAAACTGCTCATCCAAGTCTCTCTTCTTCAACCGGTTTGGAAAAGGAACTGGCGCTTCAGCAACTGCGTGTCATGGAGGTGTGGAAGTCTTAGTAGTCTTGCTAATTGCCACCTCCTCTTCAGCTGGTGGTTCCTCCTGAGAACCTGCTGGTGCAATTTCTTCATGCTGCTCAACATTGGGGAGAGGGACCTCAACTTCAGGGACCACCGGGTCAAGCTGTGTACCACTCCTCAACGTGATAGCCTTGGCATGCTCTCTCGGATTCTGCTCCGACTGACTAGGCAAGGAACCCAAAGGACGCTGAGCTATCTGCTGAGATATCTGAGACAGCTGAGTCTCGATATTCCTGTTGAAAGTCCTCTGGTCATTATTAAAGGTTCTCTGCTCCTGATTGAAGGCTTCCAGCTCATTAAACTTCTTCGTATTAAGCTAGATGAAATCATTCATCCTGGCCAGAACTGCATCCATACTAGAAGACGCTCAGCACCCGAATTTTGTGCTTTCTGATACAGTGGCTGCTTCTGATAGGAAGGATTGTACTGCTGCTGGGGCCTCTGATTGTAATTATTGTTACCACCAGCTTGGTAACGGTTTTGCTGCTGAGCTTGATAACCGGATTTCCTTGGTTCCCAAAATAATTACCCGGTCGTTACCAACATAGTTCGCTGCCTCTTCTTGTGGTGGAGAACACTAGCACATGTTAGAAGCTCTACCACAGTACTCGCACGGTGGATAAACCTCAGGGGCTGCTGCACTAGACTGTGGATTCATAACTACACACATACGCTCAAACTGCTTCGACATTGCTTCTATCTTGGCAGCCAAGAAAGTGTTTGAATCTACTTCATAAACCCCAGCTGGTTTCTTCGGTGCAGCTTCTCCGGCTCTTGTACCTCCCCACTGATTAGCTGTTGTAGTAATAGTCTCTAGCAGCTCTTTAATCCGTGTAATGGGTAGCTCTATCAAACTACCTCCAGCACAAGTATCAACCAACAACCGGCTAGACGAATCCAAATCCTTGTAAAAGGACTGCAGTATAACCTCTTCACCTAGTCCGTGATGTGGTACCTTCCTTACTATCCCCTTAAAACGCTCCCAAGCTTTAGACAAGGACTCACCGGCGAACTGTTTAAAGTTTGTAATTTCTCCTCTCATGGTCAGCATCCGAGAGGGTGGAAAGTACTTTGCCAAGAATGCATTAGCCAGCTCTTCCCAAGTAGTGATACTGTCAGGCGTCAGCGAGTTTAACCATTCAGCGGCTCTATCCCTCAGGGAGAATGGAAACAGAGTGAGCCGAGCCACCTCCTGCGAAGCTGGTGTCGAGCACGCTCCTACCAATCTCAGGAATGTAGTGAGATGAACATTCGGATCTTCAGTGACCGTCCCGCTGAACTGAGGCACGTTCATCACCATGGTCACATAGTGAGTCTTGAACTGCCACTGCACTCCTGCTGGTAGCGCAGGAATCATAATTGGCGACACCAACCCCTCAACACTTGCGCGGGTGTAGTCCCTCATCTGCCTCTCGTTATTCGCCATGTTCACTGCTGGTTGAACTTCTGGACCCTCTTCAACAACAGGTGGTTCGAGCACCCCCCCAACTGGTGGATCCAGGTTCAAGTCTCTTCGAAGCTGTCTCGCAAACCTCTCGATCTCAAGATTGAGTTCGAAACTCCGGTTCTCCTGCAGAGCGGGTTTTAACCATAAACCGAGAGTAGTAAACTGAAGTGAAGAAAGCGTAAATTAAAAGAACAATAGCAATCGAATTTAAGCAGCAACAACCAGAGAAAGATAAAAGAAATAAACTCACAAAATTTGCAGATAAAGATCCTAATTACTAAACACAGAATATTCCAATAGAATCAGAAATCAAAACAGAATAGTAAAATCAAAGAAAGAAAATCTAAAGTCCAATAAAGCTGAAACGATTAACTAGCCTAAAAGCTAATGGTATTAAAAACAAAACAAGAAAAGAAAGAAAATAAAGAAACCTATCCTACTGTAACGACAGAAAGAGTCAAATGGAAGCAAAAATCATGTTCATATGCTAACCACAAACGTACTAACTAAAAGAAAAATCAGATTAACTAAACGAAATAAATGAAAATAAATAACAGGAAACAAAAATAAACAAAATAAAGACTAAACTAAATAACCGTGCCTCCCCAGCAACGGCGCCAAAAACTTGGTGGGGTAAAACCTAACGGCAAGTGTACCGGTCAATTCTAGCAAGTTTTAATAGAGAGAATTCCCTAAGTATCGAACCAGAGGAGGCGATGTGTCCAGTTTAAATCTTTATTAAACAAATTAAAACAGGAAATTGGGGTTTGATTCGATGATAATTTGAAACTGTAAACAGAATGCAAACAATAACAAGCAGGAAAATAAATGTTGTGAAACTGATTTGGGAAGGAGATCCCGGTTTACTACTGCACCCTAAATCTGTGATTCCTATCCCTAAGTGATTTATAAGATAATTCTGAGTAAAACCCTAGAACAAAGATAATTTACCTCCGGTCTCCCGCTTAGCAAATACTGAATTTTAACTCTCGTTACAAACCCACTGTTTACTAACCGCCTAAAGAACAATCTAATTTATTGGTCAATTAGCAATTTAGAGGAATTACCGTCTCTAAACTAACCGGTTATTTTCCTGTATTCAATTGAAAGCCGCAGTCGTCACATATAAGCTAACAAAATACTAATCCTTATAATTGGCCAAATTATAATGATTAAAGAAATTAAGCAAGGAAAATAACTTTACTCAATCAAATTGCATTAAATCACAAAGGAACAGGAATAGTCAATTTAGGGACACATAGCAAACCGAAATCTAAAGCTACTCAGCCATTGACATGTTTACAATAAGCAAAACTGTATGAGTAATTATAGAGAACAAGAAGGAACTCTGTTGAGACTTCTGAAGAAGTCTCCGTGGTGAATTTCTTGCTCCGCTCTGCTCCAAACTCCAAACCAGACTCAAACTCCAACTTAAACTAATCTCTCTGTATTGTGACAATTTGTGCGCTGTCCAAGTATGTCTCTCACGTTGGCCAGACTCCTCCTTTTATAACCAAGAAATCTATCTTTAATATATCTCTAATCTCCTCTAATTAAGCATCGGATAAAAGATATAATACAGATATTAAAGATAAACAACAATTCTGTTATTTCCGAAACCGACTTCTGGCGCTCCACTTGTATTGGTCCGGGTTTGCAAAGTAGGACACAAACCCGGACCGCGTCTGAAAAGAGGCAGAAAGTTCTCGCTTGGGATGGTCCGGGTTTGCAAAGTAAGACACAAACACGGACCGCGTCTGAAAAGAGGCAGAAGCTTCTGCGATGAGATGGTCCGGGTTTGTAAACCCAGCTCCAAACCCGGACCCTCAATAAAACAGTTGTGGTCAATGAAAATCTCCCTTTTGACTCTGGTTTGACTTCCAATGTTGCTCTAACCTCTAAAATCTTCATTTAAGCACTTTGTTGAGCATTTTATCCTGAAAACATATGAAATCGATCATTGGAGACAAATATAACAATAAAGAGTAATTGAAGCATTAAAGAGGAAAGTTAATGTCATAATGTAGAAAATTAAGCATGAATTAGTCTAGTAAACTTAGACAAATTCCTGACTTATCAAGGTCTCATACCTCCTATGGTTATTTAACGCTTATTTAGCATTTTTTGCTTTTTAAGCGTTTCTCCATTTCTTTTGGGTTTATTTTTCCTTACCAATATTACTTAGGCGTCATTAGGCCCTTAAATAGGTATTAGAATAATCTTAATCACTATATTTAAGTTCGGGGTATTTCAATCTACCCCCCTTAAGAAACTTTGTCCTCAAAGTTGTTCAAGGTTATAAGATTACTATACTTACTCATCCATACATGTCAAATACCAAAATTCATACATTCCTCCTCCTTACAAATTCCCCAAATCCATTACTCAAGGTCTCTACATACCATACCATGCCAGTATACTACAATCATTCCGATCCGCATTACTACCAACCATCTGGTTCCACATTACAAGGTTTATACATACATACAGTGCAAAGCTATCCCCAAAGTAATGCAATACAGATTAAAATCCCGCCGACACTCAGGTCATCTAGACACAGGACTCCTCTACGTCCCTCTGCCCTTGGAATAATACAATATGATACACTACCACCGTTCTCCGGTATAAGCTTCTAACAGATCCTCATTCTCCAATCTAAGGGAAATTCTTTCACAACTACTAATTAGAAGTTTTCTAAAACATACAACTCCAAATTCCAATTTATATTCATTACTTCTATCCTATGTGTGATTCTTGTGGCCACTTGAGGGGAGCTTCAAGAATCATTCGACTATGATGTGATCAGCGTCAGTGTTGAACTATCTTTCCACCCCAATTTGTGTTCGGTTTCCCTTGATCTGATCAGGATCAAGTTCGACTTCCCATATCAATTTCAAACAAACACATAATTCGATTATTCCATTTTCTATCTTTTTACTCTTCCTAGTCATAATTACAAGTGCATACAACTCCAAAGGATGGAATTCAGTCCATCAATCATTCTCAATCTACTTCCAAATACTTTACTTCGAGATTCAATGCCTAAGTGCTCATTTCATCGACCTTCACTTCATCCATTACTCTCCATCATCTCTAATATTCTAGCTAAGGAGTACGATACCTACGGAATCCAATCGTTCTCAATTTGCTTCAAATAATTTACCTAGGGATACACTACTCATGGACTCATTCATCAACTACTTACGATAATTTCATATTACTTCTTCAAAGGATACAATACTTGTGGAGCTCCGTCCACTACTCATTCTCAATTACTCAAAACACCTTCTAGGTTCTACATCGGTTTTATACCGACTCATGTTATGGCATTTGCATCTCTCGTGCCTAATTACCACAATTACAATATGAATGAATACGTAATATTTATTTAACATAAGTACCAATCATCAATTCGATTCTCATTTGTGCTATGCACATTATAGTTTATGTGTTTTATTCATGAAACTTACATTAAGCGGTTTTCGCTCTACCCCTCTTAAAAGGATTACGCCCACGTAATCTACCATATGTTATTATTGAACATTGGTTCACTCAATTCGGGCATTCTGAAGCATTTTAGCTTCCCTACGGTCTATTACATAATGTACTCGGGTCAAAGGGTCTTAACCATACTAATGGTTCAGTCCCTGCACCAAGAATTCCTATTGGAGTTTATTTAACTCCTGATTAATTCGGTTCAGTCTATTAGGCTTCAAGGCATTGATAGCCCTTCTCTCTTACTTACTAGGGCCCACTAGCTTCTACTGCACGACCCTGATAACCTTAGTGCTTAATTCACTCTTTGGTTGTTCTAGATGTGCTACTCATCGCCTTTTTATCCCTCTATTGTGGGAATAAGGTTTACTAACAAGTGTGGTATTCTTTTACCGTGCTTGAACTCAATGAGTTTTAGATTTATAACCAGCTGTCTGGCAATCTATTATACATACTATTCGTACTCCCACAATTATTCGCTAAGTTCCTTCGACTTATTGTCGGGCGAGGTAAGTCACTACTTAGTTGTAGTGCTTCCTTTGTTGTCAATAGCTTCAGAATTATATCAGTTTCTCTGGTTCATTACCAGTGTTCTTTACTTGTATGACCTTGCATTTTCTATGTGTCGGTCCTAGTGACTTTCTTAAGTCTCTTTTCACCTTTTTATTCCAATGGAATTCACATCTTGTGATAGTTGGTGTGTTTTACACTCTTCGTGCTTCTTTGGCCTTGGGCCGCACGGTTTGTTGCTAAGCTTGCTTAACTGGCTTATGCCATGTTCCTTGATGAAAAGAAGGGTTTACTACGTTTTACATTTTCCATATTCCTAGCTATCCCATTAGATCATTAGCTGCACAAGTGCAATACCAAAACACTCAGTCCTACAGAGTGCAGAGGCGTAAACGCTTGGCAGTAAATCACTTATGTGATAGGAATGAATATTTCTGCCTGCCTTCTCGTACTTACAACTCTGTGTCATTGTCTAACTACTTCCTCATAGCGGTCGCTTGTTGCGCACCATATTCTTACTCGTTATACAACATCCTTTTTACGGTCTTCGTTACTGTGGTAGCTTATCTTTACTCATTGCCATTGTCGATGGCACCATTTCTTTATGGTGTGAATACACCGAGGGTTTCCTATATTCGTTTGTATGACGGTTGTCGTAGCATACCGCAATGTTACTATCTTCCCAATGTGAATATGTTTTATTTCAATTTAGGTTTCATGTGTAGGTTAGCTTACCTCACATTACTTCATCATTTATGATACAGTTTACCAAGTATCTTGGTTGACAATGGATGAAGTAATTTACCGGGTTTTAAGCTCTCTTGAGCGTTGGTCATTCGTGGTGTCCAATGTGTTTTCACATTGATTGTTCTTGACAATTACTGTCTCCCAGTGCTGAGTGTTGTAAATTTTGAGAGAATAATAACCGAAAACGAAGAAGAAAAATGAAGGAGAAGAGAGAGGTTTGAGGAAACTCTGGTTTAGGGTTTCGAATTCGCAAGTCTGAGAGCGGCTCCTTACAACCCTAAACACCCATCTAATATAGACAGACTCATCTCAAAAATAAAAAACCCGATATGGGCCTGAATGATGGGCCCCCTGTAATTGTAAGCCCAGCCCACAATAGATTTTAAGTCAATTACAATAATCTCCACCTTGATGAAAAATCTCCGCTAGCTTTACAAAAACAAGAATAAACTACTAGCTGGGGAAGGGGATTTTAATTTCTTAGCACTTGAGAACTTGAGCTAAGTTCAAACAATGTCTGAACTTCTCTGTGGTGACTGGCTTTGTCAACATATCAGCTGCATTCTCTGAAGTATGAACCTTATCTAACAAGATCTCGCCTGAAGCAACCAGCTCCCTAATCTTGTGAAACCTGACATCAATGTGCTTCGTCCTGGCATGGTAAACTTGGTTCTTAGCCAGGTGTATAGCACTTTGACTGTCACAAAGCAACTGAACTCCACCTTGCTCAACACCTAACTCAGTCACAAGTCCTCGAACCCATAGTGCTTCCTTAGCTGCTTCTCCTAATGCCATGTATTCAGCTTCAGTGGTAGACAACGCAACAACAGACTGTAGCACAGATCTCCAACATATGGGGCCTCCTGAAAGAGTAAATACAAACCCTGTAGTAGACCTCCTGTTATCCAGATCACCAGCATAGTCTGAATCCACATACCCCACAACTGCTGAACCTACTTCTTGGACTCCAAACACAAGTCCATAGTCAGTTGTACCCTTCAAATACCTGAGAATCCATTTCACTGCAGCCCAGTGATCTCTCCCGGGATTGGACATGTACTTGCTCACTTGACTAACGGCTTGGGCCAAGTCAGGTCGCGTGCAAACCATAGCATACATCAAGCATCCAACTGCACTCGCATAGGGAACTCGAGCCATATCTGCAACCTCCTCCTCAGTGTTTGGGCACTGAGATAATGAAAGTCTAAAGTGATTCGCCAGAGGTGTACTTACAAATTTGGCATTTGTCATGTCAAACCTGTCAATCACCTTCTCTATGTAACTCCTTTGAGACAACCACAATCTCTTGGAGTTCCTGTCCCTGCGAATCTCCATCCCAAGGATCTTTTTAGCAGCACCTAGATCCTTCATATCAAACTCTCTTCCCAGAAGGATCTTCAACTCGTCAACATCTTTCTTATTCCTCCCAGCAATAAGCATATCATCAACATACAATAGTAGAAACATGGGAGTGCCATCTTCAGTATGCTTAACATAAACACAGCAGTCATACTCACATCGCTTGTAGCCAATCTGCAGCATGTAAGAGTCAAAACGCTTATACCACTGCCTTGGAGCTTGCTTCAAGCCATATAAGGATTTCTTCAGCCTACACACAAGATGCTCCTCTCCAGGCTGAATGAACCCTTCAGGCTGCTGCATATAGATTTCTTCCTCCAAATATCCATGGAGAAACGCTGTTTTCACATCCATCTGCTCGAGATGCATATCCCAGCTAGCCACCAAAGCTAACACAACTCTGATAGAGGTGTGCCTAACAACAGGAGAGAAGATCTCATCATAATCAACTCCTTTCTGCTGAGAGTAGCCCTTTGCTACTAGTCTGGCCTTATATCTCACCCCTTCTTTTTCTGATGCCCCGGGTTTCTTCTTAAAAACCCACTTGCATCCAACTGGCTTCTTGCCTTTTGGGAGAGGAACAAGATCCCATGTCTGATTCTTTCTTAGACTCTCAGACTCCTCCACCATGGCACCCAACCATTCTTCTTTCTCTTGGCTAGATATAGCCTCTCGAAAACTGGATGGATCATCTGAACCAACTACAAGAGCATAGTTGACCACTTCTTCATAGCCGAATCTCTGAGGTGGCTTAATGACACGTTTCTGTCTGCCAGAAACTAGGGACTCCACCTGCTGATGATTCTGATCTGTCTGCTTATCTGCTGTAGCTTCTGAACTAGTGGTAGTCTCACTAAAACTGTTCCCCAGATCTGTTATGGGACCAACATTAGTCTCAAGTGTAGTAGTCGGTTCCTGATCTAACTTTGTCTGTTGCAGCATATACTGCTCATCAAAAACAACATCTCGACTGAGGACCTTCTTCTTAGCCACAGGATCCCATAACTTGAAACCTTTCACACCTTTCTCAAACCCCAGAAAGATGCACCTCTTGGACTTGGAGTCCAACTTGGATCGTTCGTCACTAGGAATCAGAACATAAGCAGGACAACCAAATATCTTCAAATTAGATAAATCAATATCTACTCCATTCCATACCTCTTCAGCGACCTTCTTCTCAAGGGAGCTCCTTGGTGATCTATTAATGAGATAGACTGCCATGTTTACTGCTTCTGCCCAGAACTGCTTTGGGAGCCCTGCATTCAGCCTTAGACACCTGGCCTTCTCAGCAATTGTGCGATTCATTCTCTCACTGACGCCATTCTGCTGAGGTGTTTTTCTCACCGTGAAATGCCTCTGAATACCATGCTCCTCACAAAATTTCTGAAACCTCGAATCAGTATACTCTGTTCCATTATCAGATCTCAGATACTTTACCTTCCTTCCTGTTTAATTTTCTACTTCAGCTTTCCAAATCTTAAACTTGTCAAAGACCTCAGATTTGTGCTTCATGAAATAGACCCAGACTTTCTGGAATAGTCATCATAAATATAACAAAGAACCGGAACCTCCTAGAGACAGCTCCGAGTTGGCCTCCATACATCAGAATGCACATAGTCGAGAAGACCCTTTGTCGTGTGTTGGCCAGTTTTGAAGGATACTTTTGACTGCTTTCCCATCACACAGAACTTATAGAATCCCATCTTACAGTTCTTCAAACCATCCAGAAGGCCACGCTTGTGCAACTCAGTCAAACCTTGCTCACCAATATGCCCCATACGCATATGCCACAGAGCAGTGTTGTCACTTTCAGATATGACAGCAGCAACTTCACCTGCTATAGTGCTCCCCACCAGTTGGTAGATGTTACCTCTGGTAAGTTTCCCTTCATCACTGTCATAGAACCTCTAGTTATCCTCAGTATTCATCATCAGACTTGTAATTGAACCCGTTTCTATGCAGACTACCAATAGAAATCAAATTTTTCTCTCAGATCCGGAACATGTCTTCATCAGTCAGCGTCCTGATGATGCCATCATGCATACGAATCGTGATCTGCCCAATACCAACAACACCACACGGCTGTCGTCTCCTAACCGAACAGATCCTTGATTTCTCACCTCATAGGTATTAAACCACTCCTTGTTAGGAGTCATATGAAACGTACACCCTGTGTCCAGAATCCAGGAATCTGGAGTGCTGCTTGAGGTTACTGAAAGCATGTCTGAATCTCCACTATCTGAAGCAGCCTCCTGAACAACATTTGCAGTTTTTGAAGAATTTTCTGAACTCCCATTGTTCTGTTTCTTATTTGGACAATCACTCTTATAGTGACCTTTCTGACCACATCCGTAGCAGGTAACATGTTTCCTGCTTCTGGACTTAGATTTTCCCCTTGCCTTGCCTTCAGATTTTCTGTCCTTCTGTCTACCCCTTTCTTGGTTGTTAAAAACGTACAACCCATCACCTTGAGACTTATCTCCACTGGTATGTTGCCTGCGATCGTTCTGCGCAACGAGCGTTGCAGTTACCGTCTCCAGTTTTATCGAATCCTTCCCTGCGGTGAGGGCTGTAATCAGAGTCTCGTATGCAGGGGGTAGCGAACACAACAAGATCATGGCTTGGTCTTCATCATCCACTTTTACATTGACACGCCCTAAATCCCCAATAATCTGATTAAAAGTATTAACGTGCTGTACCACATCTGAACCTTCATACATCTTCAACCCGTATAACCTTTGTTTTAGATTTAACTTGCTGGACAACGACTTCGACAAATATGTTTTCTCCAGTTTATCCTAGATCTCCTTAGAAGTTTTAAGATCAATTACCTGGTAAACCACTTCGTCTGCAAGACACAAACGAATTATCGATGCCGCCTTCTCCTGCATCTTGTCTCAATCTTCCTGTTTCGTGGCTTCTGGTCTAGAATCCAGAAGCGCCTTCTGCCTTCCCTGCTGTGTAAGCAGATCCTTCACTCGCCGCTGCCAAAGGGCAAAATTCCCAGTTCCATCGAAACATGAGATTTCAAACTTCATAGAATTCGCCATCGCAACCAGAGAGCTCTGATACCAATTGTTGTAAATTTTGAGAGAATAATGACCGAAAACGAAGAAGAAAAACGAAGGAGAAGAGAGAGGTTTGAGGAAACTCGGTTTAGGGTTTCAAATTCGCAAGTCTGAGAGCGGCTCCTTACAACCCTAAACACCCATCTAATATAGACAGACTCATCTCAAAAATAAAAAACCCGATATGGACCCGAAGCCCAAACCGTGCTATACCGCGGGGGGCTTTGCCCCCGCCCCCCCAAACCCCCCCGAATGATGGGCCCCCTGTAGTTTACAATACTGAGCATTAGTTATACGCTCTAGCTGTGTAGTTTACTTCTGTATGTACATCACCGGGATATCCCAAGAAACTTCAAGGGTTTTCTGGTCCCGTTTTCTAATTAAAGAGTATTCTATTACTGATAAGTGAAAGTTCTTGCTGAGAGGTTAGTTTCATGACAAGGTTTACCATGTTAGTATTTATATAATGGTTCACCATATGCTTGGTTGCATATGGAGTATACTTACTCCTTTAAGTCATAATGGTTTGGAAATCTCTTTTCCTTGTTCAATCGCCTATTGGCAATATCTACATGCGCGAGCTTTGTTGTTATGGTAGATGGAAGCCTTTCCTAAGGGTTCACATCATCACTCCATTGGTGTCTTTGGTTAACGAGGGGTACTTCCCTTATATTTCCCTGTAGTGTCCAAATGTGGACTAGACCATTGTTGGCATTATTATGATTCTTGTGCCTCTGTGCTACCATTGTTATAGAAGGCATGAAGGACAATTAAAAGCTTGTCAACTGTATACTAGACTGATGCTCTAGTGATAGTGACACTGAGGTAGCCATTACTCCAAGCCACTCGTTATGTTGAGTTCATATTGGGTGGTTCAGTTGTCGATCTATTCGTCGTATGAAGCAATATCTCTTGCAAGTCTTGTTATTAAATGGTGTGGTTTTTGCAACCGTTTAAGTTTACATAACGTATTTGGTTTATGGCTTTTAAGCCAAATTGCTGCGAGCTATGCTCTTTGCAAGCTGCTTATACACGTTTCCACTCATTGTATACCCCATAGCTTGGAGGTATTACTGGGCTCCATGGCAAGTCGTGACATCACGCTTCCATTCGTAGGAGGCCCTTTAGGCAATCTGGTGCTAATCAGTGCCTTTGTGTAATTCAGGGTATTTCCCGTTATACGAAATCCCTTCGGTGTCTTAACTGAGTGTACGTTCTAGTTCCCGTGCTCTTATCATGACGCTTTGTGCGACTGTCGTTAACTCATACACCCTTCAAGGATTACTCCTGGGTGTTGTTGGTTACGCCGTTACATCCGCTAATGTTTATGTCAGGTTGTGTCCACTATACTGCCTTGTGGTATCATATTTGAGTTATCCCCTTTAGGGTTATAACGTCTCCCATTCTTGGGTAGACTATTTATACTTCCTCTTAGTGTTTTATATTAGGTTTAAAATCCTTTCCAACAATGGATTATACGTCATGGTAATCTTGTGATTGTTCTTGGGAACTCCATCCCGTCTGTTGAACATTATTGTGTTCACATTAGGCATTTGCCTTACTGTGTTCAGGCTGGGTATACTTTCCAGCTGTCATGTATTTGCTTGATGTCTTTGAGACATATCCAATGTCTATACTTACTAGTCTGTGCTCCTGCACTTTCTAGTTCTTATTCCTTACCTTCGGATGGATTCTCTGAGTTCCTTTATACTTGATCGTCTGAGGTGTCCAGCTGTTCTGGTTTGAACTTACTGATGGTCCGTAGAACAAAGTTGACTACTTCCCGTGTTTCGTGCACTACATGTATACATACGTGGGGTACCTTGTTGATACGTTACCACTTACCCGACTATCTGTCAGGCCCACAAGCTCCTTCAGAGTGCGGTCGTCCCACAACCCGTATTTGGGTACACTCATAGTGCTCGTTACACGCCTAGGTGAAGTATTCTACTGTCAACTCCTCTTGTACCATTCTATGATACTCACCGTAGTTCTGTTGGTTTGGTTTTAAAATCCAAGGTTTAAAAGAAGGTTGCGGTTTTGAAAGGAAAGTTTGGTTTTGAAATAATAGTTCGGTGTTAAAAGAAGTTTCTCATGGCGTAGCCATGTTTGAGGTCTTGACCAAGTCCAGCTTCTCGCTGACTGGTATGCTCTAAATACAGTGGTCGGGTCGTTAGGCCTTTCCAAGGTTTCATTCTTCCTGTTTTTATGATGTGTGATCCTGTAGTTGCTTCATTGCAGTCACGGTACATTACTATGTACTTGTGATGTGTTGGGGTTCCTCTACACGTTCTTGTTCTTACTGCACTTGCTGTGGCAAGTGCGTGGTACTGGTGGTTTTTGGGTAAACCTATACCGGTCACGGTTCGGTTTCCACTCATATTTGGTAGTCTTATTGACTCTTCCCTTGATCTTATTGATCTAGGATTGGGATACTCGATCTTTTAGATAGCTTCTCAGGGATCTTGACACGACTGTCGTTGATCGGGATACTTCTCCAATCCTTGGAGATCCTTATTTATTTGAGTCTGAGCTTGTTTAGGCACTACCTTCGTAGTCATGTCGGATTATATCTCTCGAATGTTCTCGTAGCTATCTGAGCTATGTCGGCCAGGTATTATAACCTCTTTGGCATTGTAGTTCTGGTGTTAACCATTCCCGACTATGTCCTTAGTCAGCTAGCATACCGTTGGTGGTATTATTTAAATATTACAGCCCCGTAGACTCGTGTCTCGGGTTTTGTTACAGTTCCTTTTTCCGTTCTGTTGCACGCTTAGTGCTTCTTTTCCTGCTGCTGGTTGCCTAGCTAGGTTTCGTGACTGCTAAGCATGTCGCCCCATGCTGTTGTAAGTTGCAGCCTCCTTATGGTTGGAGTGCTCATTCTATCGCTATTAAGTGCGGGTATTGTTTTTCAATCGGGATCCATCTCCGGGACTTCAATTTCTTGGAATCTACTACATGTCAGGTTCTTGTTTACCGTACGGTGGTTTCACAACTGCCAGATCGGGTTTTCCCGAGTATGAGATGACTTTTCCTCTCTCTGGCGTTCTTCCCAAGTTATACAATGGGTTTGTGGAGGGCGGGCCTGATATTGTAGGTATCTGGTACTCACCGGGAGTTCCTAACTAGCATATCTCTAATGCTATCACTCAGCCCTTAGCCCTAAGCTTCTAATTTTCTAACTCGGTATTTCCTAAATCGGTATTTCCAGTCATCAGAGCGATACTTCGCTCTGATACCACTTTTTGTAACACTCCTACCGCTAATACCGTCATTACCGTCTAATCTTCTCATACTTCCATACTCACGCAGCGGATACATACATACACAACGGTGGGTGATACAATGCCGTTAGCCACCCACGTGTCTAACAAGGCTTACTACTACATACAGCATCGGTCTGATGGACCGGAATATCCGAGTACTACACAAATCCAATACATACTCCCATTACTTACCAAGTGCTACACTTATTCCCTTCAATACAATGCTCCATAAATACAATACAACATACTACACCGAGTTTACTAAGATCCAAACACAATACAATAATTCTTCAAGTTTACGCATACTCATTAAGAGTCTAGCATCTACCCATTCCTCACACTACATACTTTCTAAATACATAATGGTGTACCCCTTGGTACACTTCTACATTCAAGGCTACAAGCCTTATACAATCCTTTACTATCTACCATTCATTCCTAGCTATCTAAGCATAACCACCGGTCTCTTACCATAACCTTAGCTGCTTCGGTACCTGTACAATAAAACATTGCCCCTAGGGGCCCAGCTTACGCTGCATATGACTTCCGCATACCCCGCGTACTAGCGAGGGTACGCCGACTACTTAGGTCGAATACATGCTATTCTTTTTATTCATACATACATACATGTTTTCATTCATAATACTACAATACTACACAAAGCATACATACAACATCCAATACATACAAGAAAGACAATACAAGTCAACCGATACATTCTTACCTTTACCGATATACGCATACACAATACTTGTTAGCTCCTTTTTATCCACCCGGGTTAATCGGGTGGAGATTACTCTTTTACTCAGGGTCAATGGCTTACACCAGCCAAGACCATTACTCATACAATACTTACTTACTTACTCAAGTCAAGTCGTAGTGACCTCCGGGCAGGGACTACACCGTCCCACCACCAGGCTTTACTGTAGCTCACTAATCCAGGAAGCTACCCATTTAAGGGGTTTGGGTCGTGGAAAAGATTAAAAGCCAGGAATCGGATCCAACCTCTTGTATCTCCACATCCTCACGCGTGGCCGAAACTATATCGGACTTCTACTCATTCCAATTTACTCATACTTAAGTTAGGAGTTAGGTAGTTAGGAATTAGTAGAAGTCAACACATCCACACCAAGGAATAATACACCATACACATTCACGTCCATACCAAGGTACAATTCATTACACAAGTAGACTACAAGGTACATACACACTTCATTCTCATCCATTCATTTCATGAATTATACAAACTAAATGTTCAAGACAATATAACAAGAACAAATATTATACAAGCATACGTAAGTGCATTAAAGTCCGATTCATGCATTTATCTTATTTAGGTGATCAAATAAGCACACAAATCGGGGTAACCAGGTTAGGATATAGTGAACTTTTACCTTGAAATCTCAAGGTTATCCCAAGCTGCTCTCGGCCTATTTTTCCAACATAAAGGAGGCATCAAAACACTCTTTAAACTCAGCTGTATAACAGCCAATGATCTAGGTAGAAGAAAGCTAGGGTTTACCTTGATTAAAATGGCTTAAAATGGAGTTTAAGCTTGAAATCAGCCACCAAATGAAGTGGTTGCAATTGCTAATGATCAAGCATGATAAATGGAAGATTATAAGCCAAGGGAACAACAGAAGTCAACCAGATTCGAAGTAGAAAAGGAATTAAGTGCTTAAAGCGTATTTTTACCTTAATTATGTCTTAAGCTTGCTTCCCCCTTGAATATTGAGTTTCAGCCGATTTTTCTCCTTCCCTTTGAACACCAACTCATGCTAGATGAGTGGATGGAAGTGGTTGGAAGTTAGACCAATGGAAAGAGGAAGAAAAGATGAAGAGAATGACATATAACATGTTTTGAATGTTTACCTTATGCCATGGGAGTTCCTCTTTGAAGTTGGCTGCTTCCTAGCTCTAAAATGAAGGAAATGAGGGTCTGGTTGCTGGCTGAACTCGTTTGGAATGAGGTAGAAGGAAAGAGAAAGTCAAATTTTGATTATAAGGTAAAGTAAGTTACTTTATGAAATAGTAAATGGTGAGTCATTAGATTGGCTAGATATTTGTTTGGAGGTTGCTTAATGAAGAGGAAATTGTCCTTTTCTGTCGAAATTGGGTGGTCAAAGCCAATGGATGAACATTGACCATGGTTTAGATTTAGGAATTTAAATATTATTTTGGGTACTATTCACCCAAAATCACCCATTTTGATTTTATTTTTAAACTTTGATTTAGACTTTATAATATAGTCTATCATGTCACATTAATGTTATAAAGAATGTAATCTAGGTCTTAAAGTGACAAAAAGTCTATATCTTAGAGCTCATACACAAAAACGTGCTTTAAGGTGTTTTAGTGCATATTTTGTGTCCCAAGGTGTTTCTGAGCTTGGTTTACCTTGAGAACGGTTTTATTGTGTTCATTTATGAATTAATATGCTTAGGACAAAATTTTAGCTCCTAAGGAGTTCATTTGGGTATGTATTTACCCTAAACGGTCAAAGGGTGCAATTCTTGCTTTGTGTTGACCATTGTTGTTCTCAACTGACTTTTAAGGCATGTTTAGGCCTTAATTAAATAGATTAGAAGTTTAATCAATATTTTATTAGTTAGGGGTATTTCAACAATGCTCCACAAGGTATACATACACACATTTCAATACATGCAAGGAAGACAATACAAGTCAACCATTCATACTTACCTTCACGGAATTACGCTTATACAATACATACACAATGCTTGTTAGCTTCATTTACCCACCCAGGTTAATCAGGTGGTCATTACTCTTTTACTAAAGGTCAATTACTTACACTAGCCAAGACCATTACTCATACAATACTTTACTTACTTACTCAAGTCAAGCCGTAGTGACCTCCGGGCAGGGACTACACCGTCCCACCACTGGGCTTTAGGGTGGCTCACCAATCTAGGATGCTACCCATTTAAGGGGTTTGGTCCATAGAAAAGATTCAGGCCAGGAATCGGATCCAACCTCTTGTGTCTCCTCATCCTCACGCGTGGCCGAAACTATATCGGACTTCTACTCATTCCAATTTACTCATACTTAAGTTGGGAGTTAGAGGGTTAGAAATTAGTAGAAGTCAACACATCCATACCAAGAATAATACAATACACAAGTACACTACAAGGTACACATACACTTCATCCTCGTCCATCCATTTCATGAATTATACAAACTAAGTGTTCAAGGGAATATATCAAGAACAATATAAAACAAGCACAAGTAAGTGCAATAAAGTCCGATTCATGCATTTATCTTATTTAGGTGATCAAATAAGCACACAAATCGGGGTAACCAGGTTAGGATACAGAGCATGAAGAAATCATACCTTTCACCGGGGTTAACTTTACCGGGTGTCCTCACGTTCCTTGATTCACACTTGTTCCTTGTGTCTTACTCTTGAACCACTATTAATGTTTCAAACATTATTATTAATACTATGTACATACGGTACGTTAACAATTACTACTCCCGTACTTACCCCGTTATCCCGTTATTTCGGTTTAACTTAATGCTCTTATACTCACCACTTTCTTACTCACTTCCCAAACTTGTTCACACTACTTAGGACATTTAAAGGTCACCAAACAAGGCCTTAAAAACTTCTAAAACCATTACCAATCAATCCCCCATGTTTAGAAGCCTTAAAACAATTTTTTTTTACTCTCCGGTCTGGACCGCCCCTCTGGGGAGGTCCCAGGGGCGGTCCACAACAGAAGCTACACTTGTCCTGCAGAATTCAACTGGACCTCCCCACAGGGACGGTCCTTAGGGGCGGTCCACAACAAACCTTATTTTCCAAAGTGCTTTTCTTCTTATTTTGAACTCCAAATTCACCCCAATCTTCTCCCACTCATTCCACAATCTTTCCACATGTTTGCTACATGTTTAAACACCTAAAACACTCCTTAATCATGCTCTAAACCTCTTCAAATCTTTGGTCAAATTCTTTACTCAAATCCTTGCTCAATTTCTACAAACTTCAATACTCATTTTTGCACTTATGCACTCTAGTGCATTTCTAAACTTCTCTTGACAGCCTACCTCTTGTTCTCACCCATTTTAACCATTCCAATTCATTTCCAAGCAACTACATTATCAATCCACAAGTCCAACACTCATTTTCCTAAGTCTTGCACACTATTTTCTCCTAACTCTCCAATGCATTTTAACACTCTTTGCTACAGATTTTGCGCCCTAGTATTCTCATACTACAATTACTACTCCATGGTTACTAAACATCCCTACTCAATCCAATACACACCTTGGTCCTCCCATTCACCAAGTTATCCAAAATGCACATATCCTACTAAAATTTTGCCATAGTTTACCTACAATTCTATCTTATCCACACACTTCCATCATCATCAAAATTATTCCTAAACTAGCCACACCCTTACAAGGGCCCTACCAGCACTCAAAGCAATATTAATTTACCAAAGCTTCCTCAAATACCAATACACATACTCAAATTACTTGGCTCTAAGGCCTTCAATCCAACATCAATTCAAAAATTCTCACAAACTTCCACCAACTACATTCCTAGTATAACATTTTGGGTTCATTTCATTAATTTACCCATTCCCAACATTCTAATGCATTAAATTAGCATCAAGAAGGTTTTTCTTACCTTGAGCTCATAATTCCTTCTTTAGTTCTTCTTTTCCTCTCTTACTTCTCCTCTTTTCTTTTTCGGTCAAGTTGGACAATGGAGTTGCCAAACTCCATCCCAACACCCACATTACACCAAAAAGAATACAATTAAGCTTCTAACCCTTAGAATTTACTAATTCAAATAAAGGCTTAGAACACATAAGTTAGGGTTTACCTTTTTGGAGTTTTTAAGAGGGGTTTAACCCTTGGTTCAAAAAGGTGATCCCACCACCATTGGAAGGTTGGAATGGTGCTCAAAGGAGAGAGAAAAATAGAGCATTATAATGGGGGTAAAAATCGGCTATACTAAGAAATGAAGGAGAAGGTGAAATTTTATGATTTTTCTTACCTTAAGACAATAAGGAGACTCCAAGCTTCAAGATGGTGTAGTTTACTCTTCAAATGCCCAAAACCCATGGGGGTCAAACTCCTCCATTTGAAATTTTGAAAAGATAGGAATGTAGAGCTTGATGAGGGGAAGAAGAATATGTAATTTATTTTCGATTTGGGGCTTAAATGAAGCTTGGGCAAGCAAGAGAAGAGAGGAAGCCATTGTTGGCTGTTGGAGAGCTTCAAAATTGCCTGGAAAGAAGGGAGGATGGGAGCTCACGGTGGGGAAGGCAGCAAGGGAAGGAGAGAGAATAGAGAAAAAGAGAGGTGAGAGAGTACTTTTCTACTTTTTGTACTTTTTACTTTTTGGCTTCTTATTTAATTACTAGCCTAGTGTGTGTGTAAGAGGGAGTTAATTAACTCTTAAAAACCGGCCCCACACAGTAATACATGCTGGAACGTTTTTCGTTTTTTACAGAAAACGCTCGTTAATTTGCCCGGTTTTAGCACTATTCACTAACTGGGCCCATTTTCTGGAATTTTCTCGTTTCTTTAATTTTATTGGTTATTAAGCTTCCATTAATGCTTAATTATATTTATTTAATGAACTATAATTTTTACGGGTTCATTTGACCACTCAAAGTCACGTTTTTGGGTTTGCTTGAAAAACGTGCGCTAAAGCTTTATTAGCATTTTAACTCATTATTTGGATCCGTTTTCTTTGGGAATCATTCCCGTATACTAACTAGGCTGGAATAAGCCTTAGGAATCCACATAATACTCTAACTGAGGTCTCGTACCTCCTATGGTCATTTAACGCTTATTTAGCGTTTTTCACTTTTTAAGCATTTCTTCATTTCTTTTGGATTTATTTTTCCTTTCCAATATTACTTAGGCGTTATTAGGCCCTTAAATACATATTAGAATTATTTTAATCACTATATTTAAGTTTGAGGTATTTCAATCTACCCCCCTTAAGAAACTTTGTCCTCAAAGTTGCTCAAGGTTATAGGGTTACTATACTTACTCATTCATACATGTCTAATGCCAAAGTCATACATTCCTCCTCCTTAAAATTCCCAAATCCATTACTCAAGGTCTCTACATACCATACCATGCAAATTTACTACATTACCTTCACTCCCCCACATTACAACCAGCATCCGGTTTTACTCTACAAACAAGTTTTACATACATACAGTGCAAAGCTATCCCCAAGAGCAATGCAATACACACTACAATCCCGCAGCTACTCAGGTCATTTAGACACAGAACCCTCTATGTCCCGCTGCCCCTGAATAATTCAACATAATACGCTACCATCGTTCTCCCCGATAAGCTTCCAACCACTCCTTATTCTCAAGTCTAAAGGAAATCCATTCGTAACCCCTAATTAGAAATCTTTCTAAACACAACAACTCTAAATTTCAGTTTGTTCATTACTTCTATCCTATGCGTGATTCTTGTGACCACATAAAGGGAGCTTCAAGAATCATTCGACCCTGACGTGATCAGCATCAGTGTTGAACTATCTTTCCACCCCAATTTGTGTTCGTTTTTCCCTTGATCTGATCAGGATCAAGTTGGACTTCCCACATCAGTTTCAAACAATCAATATTCAATTCTTTTTTTCAGTTTCTATCTTTTTACTCTTCCTAGTCATATTACAAGTTCATACAACTCCAAAGGATGGAATTCAGTCCATCAATCATTCTCAATCTACTTCCCAAATACTTTTACTTCGAGAATTCAATGCCTACGTGCTCATTTCATTGACCTTCGCTACTTTCCTCCATTACTCTCCATCATCTCAAACATTCTAACTAAGAAATGCATACTTATGAAATTCGGTCATTCTCAATTTGCTTCCAATAACTTACCTATAATACACTACTCATGGGCTCCGTTCATCAACTACTCTCAATCATTTCATACAATTTCTCTACGGGATACAATACTTGTGGAGCTCTGTCCACTACTCATTCTCAATTGTCTCAAAACTTCTTCTAGGTTCTACATCGATTTTATACCGACTCGTCCATCATAATGCCATGTCTAACTTCAAATAGACATACACTATAGGGATTATTATTCCCCAAGAGTTTCTCTACTCTTCTCAACTAATACTCTCTCACTGGAGTTACAAGGTAGGTATATTCATCCCATGGTATTCGCATATCTAGTGCCTAATTACTATAATTACAATATGAATGAATACGTATGTTTATTTAACATAAGTACCAATCATCAAATCAACAATCTCATTTGTGCTATGCCCATTATAGTTTACGTGTTTTATAAGTGAAATTTACATTAAGCGGTTTTCGCTCTACCCCCCTTAAAAGGGATTACGCCCATATAATCTACCATATGTTATCCTTGAACATTGGTTCACTCAATTCGGGCAATCTGAAGCATTTTAGCTTCTTTACGGTCTATTATATAATGTATTCTGGTCAAAGGTCTTAACCGTACTAATGGTTCAGTCCTTGCACCAAGAATTTCTATTGGAGTTTATTTAACTCATAATTAGTTTGGTTCTAGCCTATTAGGCTTCAAGGCATTGATAGCCATTCTTTCATACTTACTAGGTACATTAACCTCTTAGCTAGGGCCCACTAGCTTCTACTACTTTCTACTACTGCGACCCTGATAACCTTAGTGCTTAATTCACTCTTTGGTTACTCTAGATGTGCTACTCATCGCCTTTTTCTCCCTCTATTGTGGGAATAAGGTTTACTAACAAGTGTGTTATTCTTTTACCGTACTTGAACTCGATGGGTTTAGATTTATAACCAGCTCTCTGGCAATCTATTATACATACTATTCATACTCCCATGATCATTCGTTGGTTCCTCCGATTTATTGTCGGATGAGGTTAAGTCACTACTTAGTTGTAGTGCTTCCTCTATTGTCAATAGCTTCTGAATACCAGTTATTCTGGTTTAGTACAAGTGTTCTTCACACTCTTAGTGCTTCTTTGGCCTTAGGCCGCATAGTTTGTTTCTAAGCTTTTGCTTAACTAGCTTCTGCCCTGATCGTTGGTGAAACGAAGGATTTACTACGATTTACATTTCCTACATTCCTAGCTATCCCACTTGATCATTAGCTGCACAAGTGCAATACCAAAACACTCAGTCATACAGAGTGCAGAGGCGTAAATGCTTGGCAGTAACTCTCTTATGTGATTGCAATAGGAATTAATACTTCTGCCTGTCATCTCATACTTACAACTCCTTTTCATTGTATAACTACTTCCTCATAGCGGTCGCTTGTTGCGCACCATATTCTTACTCATTATACAACATTGTTTCTACGGTCTCTGTTACTGTGGTAGCTTATCTTTACTCATTGCCATTGTTGTTGGCACCATTTCCTTATGGTGTGAATACACCGAGGGTTTCCTATGTTCGTGTGTATGACGGTTGTCATAGTGTACCGCAATGTTACTATCTTCCCAATATGGAGATGTTTTATTTCAATTTAGGTTTCATGTGTAGGTTAGCTTACCTCACATTACTTCCTCCTTTATGATATAATTTGCCAAATATCTTGGTTGATTAAGGATGAAGTGATTTACCGGGTTATAAGCTCTCTTGAGCGTTGGTCATACGTGGTGTTCAATGTGCATTCACATTGGTTGTTTTTAACAATTACTGTCTTCCCAGTGTTGAGCATTGGTGATAGGCTCTAGCTGTGCAGTTTTACTTGTATGTACATCACCAGACATCCCCAAGAACTTCAAGGTTTTCTGGTCCTGTTCTCTAATTAAAGAGTATTCTATCATTGATAAGTGAAAATTCTTGTTGAGAGGTTTGTCTTCACTCATAAGTCCATGACAAGGCTTACTATGTTAGTCTCTGTTTATGTGCTTCGCCATTCATACAATGGTTCACCATATGCTTGGTTGCATATGGAGTATACTTACTCCTTTAAATCGTAATGGTTTGGAATTCTCTTTTCCTTGTTCAATCGCCTCTTGGCAATATCTACATGCGCGAGCTTGTTGTTGTAGTAGATGGAAGCCTCTTTCTAAGGGTTCACATCTTCACCACATTGGTGGTCTTCGGTTAACGAGAGGTACCTTTCCTCGAGTTTCCGTAGTGTCCAAGTGTGGACTAGGCCAATGTTGGAATTATCACGATTCCCATGCCTCTGTGTTACCATTTCTACAGAAGGAATGAAAGGAATTAAAAGCTTGTCAACTGTATACTAGACTGATGCTCTAGTGACAGTGACACTGAGGTAGCCATTATTCCAAGCCACTCATTATGTTGAGCTCAATTTTGGTGGTTCAGTTGTCGATCTGTTTGTCGTATGAAGCAATATCTTTTGCAAGTCTGGTTATTAAATGGTGTGGCTTTTGTAACCGTTTAAGTTTACATAACGTAGTTGGTTTATGGCTTTTAAGCCTTATTGCTTGAGCTATGCTCCTTGCAGGCTGTTTATGCATGTTTCCACTCCTTGTATACCCCATAGGTTGGAGGCATTACTGGGCTCCATGGCAAGTCATGACATCACGCTTCCGTTCATAGGGGCCCTTTAGGCAATCTGGTGCTAATCAGTGCCGTTATGTAATTTAGGGCATTTCCTGTTAAGTGAAATCCCTCTGGCGTCCTATCCGAGTGTTCGTCTAGCTCCTGTGCTCTTATCATGACGCTTTGGTTCAACTGTTGTTAACTCAGACACCCTTCAAGGATTGCTCCTGGGTGTTGTTAGGTTACGCCGTTACATCCGGCTAATGTTTATGATATGTGTGTCCACTATACCGCCTTGTGATATGGTATCTGAGATATTCCCCTTGGGTTTATAACGTCTCCCGTTCTTGGGTAGACTGTTTATACTTCCCCCTAGTGTTCTTGAATAGGTTTAAAATTCTCTACAATGATGGATTATGCTCCCTGGTAGTCTTTGTAATTGTCCTTGGGAATTCCGTCCCGTTTTTGAACATTGTGGTGTTCACGTTAGGCCTCTGCCTTACTGTGTTGGGCTGGATATTTGCTCCAGCTACCATGTATTTGTTTGAAGTCCTTGTGAAATATCCAATATCTATACCTACTACTCTCAAAAATTACCATTTGACCCCCATATTTTATAAAACTCAATAAGATTCATAGAATATCACTTTTAACATATAGTTTTCGATTTTATTTATATTCAGTCTCTAAAATTTATTTAAATTGCAGTTCAACCCCAAACCATCTCGGTAATATATATTTTGTTCTAAATTCATTTTAAATCCTTTTTTTAACTTAACATAGCAATTAAATTAAATGGCCTAAAACTTGGCCTTATTACATTAATTTACATTGGATAAAATTACACATAAATGTTATAAAAACTATATTGTTTACGGTCTAATATATAGTTTTTCTTTTATGTCTCCCAAAATCTTTTAATTAATTCTTATGACATATTATGTCATCCAAGCCTCACGTTACCAACTAAAAATGTTATGAGACATTATAGTATATAGTTAAGTCATTTAAGACTTTGTTTGGTCTCGGTTTTACTTCCCTTGCCACCATATATTTTATAAATTATATTTTTGACCCATAATTAATTTACTTGACCCTATAGGTCATTAATACTCTAACTAACCAACCAAAAATGTTATTAAACATTTTAATACATAACTAAGTTATATAGCCCCAATAAATCCCACGGCTTACATATATGTGTAACCAAAATGTCTCAATCACATTATAATCCCACGGTTTTTATTTTTAACAGCCTAATGGCATAAAAACCATATAATGAAGGTGTTAAGTACACTTACATTGTTTCTAAGCAGATCCACCCAGCCTAGGCTTCACATGTGCTCACGGCTGATGTATAAAATCTCATGTCAGTTTCCACAGGAACCAATACGTTAGCTTGGTTATATATACTTCATTTAGGTACTAATACTCACCTTGGTATATATATCTTTTGACTTGTTTTCCCTTGTTTTGAAACTGTTTTAAGTGGCTCTCTATGCCTGTTTTAGTGAGTAACAAGGGATGTTATACTGCTGCTAAGATCAACATATACTACCGATGGAATTTAGAGGAGATGGGCAAGGTTTTTACCTAGTTTTGGGTTGGGTTCTGTGCTTACTGCCGCCTGTCTTTCCAAGGTAAAGCAAGTGTTAAACTAGTGTCTATACTAGTATATGTACTCGGTGATGTAAGGAGAAAGGAATGAGATTTTCCTTACCGAGACAAGGTCATTCAAGGGTGTTTTTTTTTGACTAACTAACACCTGTTTTTATGGGCAAACCAAGGAGTCAAACTGCTGCTAATGACTATATATATTACCGGTATGAGAAAAGGATACATGGAGAAAAATGTTCTTACCGAAGCTTGGTTCAGCAAGAGTGTGTGCATGGGTTTACTCCTTCACCAAGCTGCTACACTCCTGTGTCTGTGCGTGAAGAAAAAAAAATAGAAGGGAAAGCTCATGACAAGCTGGGTTTTCCCTCTGGTGTTGGACGCGAAGACAAACAACAAGGAGAAACTTAGTAGGGTTGGTAATATTACCGGTAGATCGAGGAAGGAAGGCAGTGTCATTTCCTTACCGAACCGATGGGAATGTAGCTCCTGGTACAGACCTGCTACTCTGCATGGGTAGTGAATGGTTTTCCTCACTGTTTTGCACGCGAAGAGAAACAAGAGACAGAGCTTAACATCAGCTAGGTGCTCTCCTCTGTTTGTTCGTGAAGAATCAGTAGAGAAGCTCGTACACAGCTGGAAATGTTAGAAGTATCTTACTGGTAATGGAGGAGAAGTTAACAACCATGGAAGTGGGAGTATTACTCATTTTTTTCTTTTCGTGGAGCAAACAAGAAGGAGGGCAGCTCAGTGGAGCTGTGGGTACTACCGATAAAACAGGGATGAAGATGGTGATTAATGCTTACCGAAATGGCAAGGAGGAAGACTCTAACTTGTCTCTCCTTCCTTTAGTTAGCCTGGGCACGTATCCCCTCTGGTTTTCACATGAACAACGCAAGAAGAAGACTTGGTACATTCGGTTTCTAATGCACAAACAAGGTATTAAACGTTACTCTTTTAGCATGCACTATCGGTAAGAGAAGAGGGATAGACAGTGAGTTTTCCCTTACCGAAATGATCGAAGACGATGGAGCTTCTGTTCTTGGACTTTCATCCTCACCAAGCTGGGGTGTTCTCTCCTGTTTCTTCTTTGTTTGTGCGAGAAGATAGCAATGAGATGGGCTGGGATCCTCCTCTACAGCAAGTAGTAGAAAGGAGGGTGGAGTATACTCTCGGTACTGGGGTAGCAAGAAGAGCTGGGACGTTGCCTTACAGTTCTGGAGCAACAAGAAGAAAACCGGAACTGCTACTCCACGGTTTTCCTCTACAGCTGGGTGTTGTCTCGGCTCTGTGTTGGAGCAGCAAGCATCGAGACTGGGAGATGCTCTCGGTTATGGAGCAGCATGGGATGAGGTTGGATTCACGTGGGAAGAAGAAGAGTAAGGTACCGAGATGAGAAAAAGAAACCGATTGTGAGAGTGGTAGTAGGTGTGGGTTGATAATTGTAGTCAAATGGGAAGTTCCCCACGTTTAAAAAACTCGTTTCAGCTTGCTGGTTGTCGATTCAAAAGGGGTAGACAGGATGGGGTCATTAGATTAGTTATTATACTAATTATGCACCTAACACCTATAGTGATTGGTGCTCCCTTCCTTTGCAGGCTTTGTCGGACCATATGGGTAGAAGTAGATTGGTTGTATATTATATATTGTATGTATACATATCATAGGTTTATATTTTTTATTATTATTATTATTATTTCTATGTATGTGACTTTCGGTGGTGTGCTGTGCAGGTGGATAAAGGTATTAGTTCAGTATGGAATACGTGAGTACTTTGCTACTTGTAATAATTCGTTGCAGTTTATTACTGAATTCGAGCACAGCTCAACCGGTTAAGGCTTTGGGAATGGTACGAAAGGTCTCGGGTTCGATTCCCGTCTAGAGCATGTTCGCTTCTTTTTTTGTTTCAGCCTTCTTTATGCTTATTCCTTGTATATGTGCGACTGTATTATATGTCGCGTTTTTAGTTGTATATACATATATAAGCGGTTATTTTGTTATGTCACGTTATTAATTATACCTATATATGAATACGACTATTTTATTTGTCGTGTTTTAGCTATATGTATCTATGCGACTATATTGTCATGTCACGTTTTTAGTTATACGTACAACGTTATAATATTGTAACGTTGTGTATATGTACATATATATGTCGTGACCGTACTAATATGTAACGTCGTCATATTTTCGGACATGTATATGCTCGTACAAAATTTAATTGTTCGTTCGCTCACAAGTCGTTGCATGCTCATAATAATGTACACATTCCCCTTTATTAAACCTAATTACCATAAGGTTTTATATGCTTAATTATTTAGGCCATAATTTAATTGGTTATATGTCCAATCCATATTTAATTAAGTAGGGGTATTCAATCTACCCCCCTTAAAAAGACTTCGTCCCGAAGTCGCTTTGTTCCAATAGGTGTGTTAACAACTACCCATATGATCCCATAATGTATATCTATGTGATATATCATTTACACGCATCGTGTTGTGCTAATACCGCACATAGCCCTCAATTGTGGCGTTAATTCAAACAGATATGGATATAGGCGATCCATCAGCACCATCATTTCCTATCAGTTCTACCAACCCTAACAACCTCCCCGAGGTGTCCATACTATAACATCATTCCACATTCAGTACTTAATGATTCATTTTGTATCTAGGTGATACCATATGTAATCAATCTATAAGATAGTATGAATATACATATCACAATTTCATAAAAAAATACTACACACATGGATGTAACACATCGTTCCAATAAGTACTTCAAAGACACATACATACGAGTGCACAGCACACGTAAACAATCAACAATGTACGCCCCGCGTACCTAACAACACCAACAAAATGAGCAAACAATAGCAACAAACACGTATGCCCCGCATACTACCAGTTTATTGTATACCTCGCATTCGAAACAACAAGCAACAAACATCGTATGCCCGCATACCCACAAACATACTAACAAACCACTGTATGCCCCGCATACGATACAGCAAAGTTCAGTGCAAACATGTGCGCAGCCAAGAGGCTCTACCCCCCTTAAAAGGGGTTACGCCCCCGTACCCCACAAGTATTCACACAGCCGCTCCACAAGGAGCGCTGGATACTTGGCTCTCATGGAGTTTTCTAACTCTCATGTGGTATCTCCCACCTTTGGAGTAGATTATCCTCATATTAGAGAGACGGGTATGACTCTAGCCCCTCCAGGCTCTAAAACATGTAAAGGGTGAGGCATGTGTTTGTGCTCTCTCCCGAATTCGTCCTAATGGGCCCACCCACTCCGCTCCGTACAGAGGTGTAGATCCATGAACATAGGTTCAGTTGATTCCTTATATTGTCATATATCCCATCGTTAGGATTACTAGCATCTTCGCGTATCTTCTCTCATTGACTTCCAGCTTGAGTTGTCATATGACATTGACTATTTTTGTATTTAGTGCTCTTTGCACCTTTCTTGGTAATACCGAGACGTACAAGTCTTGATGTCTACTTAGATGAAGATTGTCATCCATGTCTCCTAGTGGTTTTGTTCCGGAGTAACACATTGTTCGTGTTGGCATATATTATATTTTTCTTCCCGTGTGTCGGGTTAGCAACAACGTTGGTATGGTTCTTCCTGCTTCCTGCCAGGAAAATTCATGTGTTGTGCTCGTATTAGAGTTCTGCAACTTCATCTTCCATTTCACATTATTCTCTGCGTGTTTTACTCATCTAAGTTCGCCCACGTATTTATTATTGATAACTGTTCGTATTTGTCGCTTCCGCGCGCACCACATTTCAGTCGATTCGACGGTTTGTTAGTCATTATAACGTTTATGATCTTGTTAAGGCATCTGCTAGTATACTAGCATTGTCGTATTTTGCGTTTAAGTTCACATCATTTGGTAATTCCTCTGGATTGCAAGAACTGCATGATCCTTATGAGGGTTCTACGTATTTTTCATCCATACTGTGGTTTCTGTTTCTGTCATCAGCCTCGTCATCTTCGAAGGGTCTCCTTGTCTTCACTGTGTATCGTCTGCTACTCTGTGTCATAGGTTCCTGGTTTCTCTAGCCTGTTGGTTAACTGCGGCTCTTCTCGTCCATCTTCGAGGTAATCTGCATCACTATCCGTAGCACGGAGTTGACTACTTCTCGTGTTCCTAACACTACTTGTCTACATGCATGGGGTACCATACTGATACATTACTACTTACCTGACTAACCTATAAATAAGTTTGTCAGGCCCACATGCTCCTATCGGAGTGCGGTCGTCCCATGTTTCGTTTAGTAAACTGGTAGCGTCCGTCACACGACTATTGTGAAGTATTCTATTGTCAATCTCCCTTTTGACGGATGTCCTTGTTGTAGTTTAATGTTGATTGGTCCGCAATGTCGGTTATCTTGTCGTAGGTGCTAATGTTCTAGTAGTATGGTGGTAAGGTGGTTGAAACATTATTTTTGTTCCCTGGACTCATGTCCTTAGTAATACACTAGAGGTAGCACTTAGTTGTTATCCAGTTAAACCTTAGATGCTGGTTCGTCTGTATGGCTGTAATCGATCAATGTAATGTTCGTGCTGAGCTAGCAATGTCAGTTCTCCTATCTCGATCTCCATGAGTATATACATAATCCTTTCCTCCAGGTTTAATCATTATCGTATCTTACCTATGCTTCCGGATACGGCGTAGGGTAAGTTCCCATACTTGGGTATTTATATGCGTTCCCTCTTCCGTTTATTGGGTGTATTGTAGATTGCATGATTGATTGAGCAACTTGGCTCCTCATCTTTCCAACTATTCTCATTGATGGTACTGCACCACAAGGGTATGCCATTTCTCATAAGATTAGGTTTGTCCATTAGGACTAAACTTTATCACTATTAGTGATTAGCATTGAATGTTGTATATACTTCTGGTATTCGGCTAGTAAGCAATGTCTTTGTTGTTACTTATTGTTTAGTGCTAGTTATTTGTAACTGCAGTTATTTGTATTTCAAGTGCGCGGTTTGGCGCCTGTTAGTAAATCATGATTGTTATTCCCATTGGTTACGGTATGTACCGTAGCTCTCTTACTTCATTATATTAACTTTGACTTTGTTATTTATTCATATGCCTCGAAAAGTAACTGGAGTCGGTGTTGCCGGTCTCCTGGGCTCATGCCCTTTATTGTTCATTAGGTACCTGCCTACTTGCGCTATTTAGCGTTTGGTTTAAGTGTTTGCCATTGTTTTAATTTACATATTCATTCATTACCGGTAGTCGTCACGATAGTGAACGACATGTCTTTAGTATATATCGATACTTATCATTTTCGCATGGTCGAACGCCAATGGCGGTAGCCATTCTTCCACTTAGGACTTGTTTCATAATCGGTATGATATTGATAATACATATAAAATTTAATCTTGATGTTGATCACTTTTAATTGTACATAACCGTACGTGGCACTCCTTGGTAAAGTAGTGCTCAGAGGTAGTAATTATTCATGCGTTCAGTGTTGATTCGCGTTCATTGTTGCGAAGGTATTGGTGATGGCCGTATTACGGTAGAATTTTTCTTTTCACTCTTGGTCCATCTGTGGACTGGTACGTTTTACTAATTATCTTGTGTTCATCACGGGTTGCGTATACTTGAATATAGTTAGTAAACTATAAGTTACATTTATTATAAAGTTAAAATGTTATAACATATGATATGTATAACATTTATTAAATATGTGGCGATATTGTAATAATGGGAAAATATTAGGAGTTGATGGAAATAGGAATTTTGATGTATATGCCTTTCGGCAATAATATAGTTTTTATTAAAGGTATGGGTTATAATATTTAATGAGAAATTTGAATTTATAAACTAAGGTTAGTATAAAAAAACCTTAGGAATTTTAAATATATGTCCTGAAATGTTACAAAATATTAAGATAAGTTCTTAATAATATGCAACAAATCAAATAATCATCCTACATTAAGATGATGATGAAGATGTGACATATAATATAAGAGAATGAATCATGAAGTATAAATATAAGTGTATATATCTGTGATGCGCAAACATATATTGTTGCTAGTTGTTTTGTAATTAGTATGTTGTAGTTTGTCTATCTTGGCCGTAATGTATTGTGGCAACTTGTGAAGAGTCTCAGGAGTCATCCGACCCTGGTGTGATCAGCACCAGTGTTGGACTAACCTTCCACCCCAATTTGTGGTCGGTTTCCCTTGATCCCCGGGAATCAAGTTTCACCCTCCACTTCCTGACCAACCATTAAATGGTTTGATAATTAAATTATGTTATCTTGGCTCTTAAGCCGGTGTCATATTCGTTCTTGCTTAGTAGTTATAATTTGTTGTGGGCTGGTGTGCCATTTTTATTGCATTAGTCGGACTCGAAGGGTCCTTCAGAGGTTGTAGGCCTCGTATCCTAGTAGTTTATTGCAACAATTTTAGTTCTGTATTTTATAGTAGAGTTGTACCATTGTCTGGTGATTATTGGTAGCCATGGTGTTGTGCCACTGGTCTACACAGTTTACAGTATTCATTGTAATGATAATAGCAGTGGTAACTGCAGTGGTAGTTGTTTGCAGCACTTGCAGTAGCAAGTGCGCGGGTAGACGAAATTATTGGTACGTTGTTTAAATCAGTGCTTGCAGTTGCAAGCGCACCATGCAAGTAGAGTTGTCGGTTTCCGACTTGTTTGTCTTACTGTTGCATTGGTTGCTTAAGCACCGTTAGAGTGATTGTTCATGAAAAAGACCGTATTTGGATTGGAAAATTTCCTAACCACATTGTCATTAGATTGTCCAAGTCTTCCTTCTCACGTTAGACTCACAGTAACATAAACGCTCGAAATTTTATTTCTCCAGATGTGTCGTCACGACAAGGTTCTAGCGTCACTGTATTGTGTGTACACAATTTTAGGATTGGAGTTTGAACATAACAGGGTTGTATACCTAAAAAAAAATTTTCCATGTGATCAATATAATCTCTTTTATAGTTTGGTGTTATGATACATTTTCCCCCCATTACGGGCGACGGTTTCGCGGAGCTCATGGCGCTCCCGGGCCGCTTGCCCTGATGTCTTGGGTGATCCTTTCCACGGCGTTACGGTAGTAGTCGTACTCGCCTCTGGTGGTGTCCATTGCTATATCGCATGGTTGTTAAGGGTGGTATGGTATAGAGTTTTTTCCTGTTATAGGAGTATGAATCATCATTCAGTGTGAGGGCGTTTAGACGGTCTGTTGGGCTTGGTAGTCCTCTTCCCCATATTTGGGGTTATCTGTCTCAGTGTATTCTACTCATTGGGTTGTGGCGGGAGGGGTACTGTCGGCGGTGGTCCGTACTGGACTTCCACATTAAAATGGACTGTCGTCACTGTACTCATGACGTTTGTGTGTCTCCTCCTGGCTGA